>PVKB01000195.1:0-729093 GCA_004027205.1 Ctenodactylus gundi | reverse complement strand
GGCACCCGTGCCATTCCGTATGCCGCAGGGATTGAAGACCCGGAAACAAAGATGGGGATTTGAATAAAAGCCTTCACGCAATTTCGAATTTCTAGCCTGAGCAGTATGCGTGTAAAAATTCATGAAGATTGGATTTTGTTTCATGTATTTTTACTTCAGTGCAGGTGATTTTCTGACTGCGCCTACAGCTGTCTTCCCAAAGGGGGTGCCGGGTTAAATGAGGAAGGTGGGGCGGGAGGATGCCCTGCGGGGGCTTTGAAAGGCCAAGCCTCCTTCTGTGGTGCTGGGGACAGCTCCTGCGTTGCTATCCTCCAACACGTTCCAAAACGTCCTGATTAATTATACTGTTTAAAAAAAAGGTGTACGTCGACTTCTGCAGGGCTGGTCCAGGCAGCCCCCGAGTCCCTTGAGTGACATGAGCTGTCGAAGGCACTTATTACTTTGATGAAACACAGCACATTTTCTTTCAGCCCATAAAATCAAAGGTGTGAGGGAAGGCAGCTTTCAGGGAGTAAAGACTCCCCTTGTTCCCCTGTGGTGGCACACAGCAGTTTCGCCTGCTGGACCTTCGCGCATGTTTCGGGCATGAGTGACGCGGCGCTGGGTGGCCACGCTTGTCACAAAGTGCTGGACACAGGCCAGGGCAGCTCAGCTCTGGAGGGCACAGCCTGCATGCATGAGGTTCTTTGCCTGGTGGAGGTTAAGCTCCCTGCAACTGGGCTCTGCACCAAGTCTCTGCTGGGTGGCAGTGGGAACTGACCGGGTGGGACCCCAGGGTGTGACGGATTGCACTGTGGGAGCCTGGGCCCTCAGGCGGGCCAGGGTAGAGGAAGCCACAGAGGAGAGCTGCGCGCCTCGGGCTTCAATGGCGCGGCCGGGCCCTCGGCGGGTTCTCCTCTGTAGCCCCCGCATCTCTACCATGCTTGGCAAGTACTTCACGCCCCATGAGCACTTGCTCCTTCTACGGACGTAAGGATGGATGAGAAAAGGAGTCGCGAGCGTCCAGGTTGGCCCTGGCTGCAGTGGAGCCTACAGCAGGCGGGACAGCTGTCAGGAGAGACGGCTAGGTAGGCTGCTCTCAGGGGCTGCCGCTCCAACACAGGCAAGGGCAGTAGGGCTAAGGAACCCGGAAGTTTGGCAGGGGTTACCCCGTAGCGTGTCCTTGTGCCGCGATGCTGCTGCCCTGGCTTCCAAGGGCCTCTCTCAGTCCTCTCTTCCCTTCCTGCCCTCACTACAACCAGTAGCCTTCCATTGTTGCCATGGCGACACTAGCCTCAGGTGCTGCTGAGGGCCAGCTGGGCAGCTGAGGCTTCTCAGGACAGGGCTGAGCAAGCACGGGTCCCTGGACTGCCCACCACAGAAGGAAGGCCCTGGGAGGGAGAGGCTCACATCTCACAGAAAGACAGGAAGGGAAATAGAATAGGGCTCCCCCCCCCCCCCCCCCAGGGACTAATCTAAAAACTGCTCCCAGAACAGATCCCCTAGCCTGCCTATGTTGACAGGGACCCTGGGCCAGCAGAGACCTGTTGTCATGCAAGTGTCCTGGGCGCCGCTTCAGTCACACCACTCGCTTTATTTCCCCACCCCGGGCCCAGGTCTCTATTGGAGGGTTATCAGCACCATGCCACAGAGCTAGCAGACCTCTACAGGCCCTGGTAAAGGTGAGAGTCGACCTGAGGCTTGAGCTCTGGAGGGCTAAGAAGGTATTCGGAGGCCTGAAACCGAGCAGCGGTCCCCCATGCCCTTGTAAGAGGACTGGGTCGGAGGATTCACGGCCTTAGACTGCAGGACTGCCAAAGGAATTGCTCCACCCCCCACCCAGGATGCCCATGAGTGGACACTGGCTGCTCTCTGTTCCTGCTCTCACATTCCCAGCTGCCCACGGGGACTGAGGAGATGCACAGCCTCAGCCAGCTGTAGATCTGGCTTCCTGTCCACACCTTCCCCCGCCAGGGCTCTGGAGGCGAAGTGGCTAATGAAGAGGCAGCAGGAATGCAGAAAATAGACAGGTCCATCTTTCTGTGGGCTTCCAGGAGTTGTCAAGAGACACTGTGCTTCTGGCAGGGGCACCATGGTTTGAGGGAGACTTGGCCTTGCAAATCATACTCCTCTAGGGCATGGAGGAGAATTCTCTAAGCATCATGTGGAAAGCTTTCAACCTGGATAATATCACTGCTTTCCCACATCAACCCTGTAACAACAGCATGAGCACACAAAGGGGGCATCTGGGCACTGGCATACAGTTCACAATATCTTGGATTTACATAGCACCTTTTTCTTCTACAGGGCCTTCGCCTCTGTCCATTCAGCTATGGCCACAGTGAGTGCAGCCGTCAGAACACATTTCAGTGCCTGCAGCAGCACAAGGAGACCGAGGCAGAGGCCTGGAAGTGGTTTCATGCAGACTCAGTGGTGTCCAGGGCTCTCTGACCTTGGCCGTCCATGGGCAGGGCTAGCTGCGGCCCCCAGGGAGGATGTGTGCAGGGTCTAGGTCCTCACTGGGCATTCACTCTGTACTTCAGGATGTAGGAGTAGAAGTTGTGGTTGGCATTCTCTAGCACCATGACATAGACTTCCTGGCAGCCGGCTGTGCTGCAGCTACCCTCCCAGTAGCCCTCGTGGCTCAGGGTCAGGGGCCACGTGTCCCGCCCCTTCACCAGGGCTTTGGCCACACCGTGCAGCTTCAGTTTGAAGGGGATGTTCCGGTTGGCAGGAAGCACACCCGACAGGGGCTCCAGCAGCTCGTTGTCCTGCCCCCAGTTGCCGAAGCTCTCAGGGAACACGGGCCAGTTCACCTGGGTGTTGGTACAGCACAGGAGGTAGTTGAAGACAAAAACGTAGTTTCCTGGTTCCTGCCTCTTCTTGACAAAGATCTTGAGGGCAAACTTGCCGGCGTGTGGCAGCTGGACTTGGAGTTCTGTCCGCTTCTCTCGGTGCACCTGGAAGATGTATCGTCGCTGCGTCTCCTCGGTGATGGCACCTTCATCCCCGTGCAAGGAAGCCAGGACACTGATGCCCTCCTCTACCCCAAAGCTGATGGAGCAGCGTCCATCTCTGGTGTGGATGATGGGGTCGGGGTGGGAGGGCTTCACAATGCCCATCTGCTCCGAGAACCAGCTGGGACCCACGGGCTGGTGAAGCTCAGCCGGCAGCTGGATGCCCAGGTCCACATAGTTGCACTTGATCGTGTACTCCAGCACCGAGCTGTAGATGTCAGAGCTGCCCTTGGCGAAGATTTGCAGCCTGTGGGTGCCCATGGTGGGAGGGTACACCTCCAGTTTCATCCCATTCTTTCTGAGACTCAGTAGCCCGTGCTCCTGTTTGCCATTGAGCATAAACATGAACAGTGTTGGGGCACAGCTCTCAATGGTGACCGTGGCCTTCCCATTCACTGCAGACAGAAAGCAGGGTCAGGTGAGGTGCCTCCCTGGGTTCTTGGTGAACATCTAACAAGTAGCTCTCTGGGGAGAAAACCGCTGACTTAAAGCATTTTCTCCCGTTCACCAAGTTGACTTTAAGCAGCTAATATGATGTCACTGGACATGGTATAAGCCAGATACAGGAAGCCTGGAAGGGCCAGCCTATCCCATCTAAGCAGATCTTTCGAAGAGCGCTGACAACTGAGGGAGGAGGATCTCAAGAAAACTCCGCCCCTGGCTGGCTGTGCTCCTCCAACCCATCGGATTCACATAAGCTGCAAACCGCTTGGAGGCTTGGAGTCTTACCCTGACTCCAAAGGGCATCACCTCTCAAATCTCCTCCTTCAAGCACATGCTCATTATAGCACCGACAGCTGCCATCATAAGGGCACACTGCCTTACAAGCAAGCTGGAGGGGCCTCATTCCCGGACACCGCACCCAGGAGGTGAGGTGGGGTGCTTCTCTACACCTCCCCTCCCCTACCTCGTGCTTATCCTGCAGCTGAGCTTTTGCCACGTTTCTGGAATGGGACCTTAAAGAGACAGGTGTGCAGCTCAGGGTGATTCGCATCGTCTCTCCTGCCATTCGGGCATCTTCTGTCTGGCTCCTTCTTTTTCACAAACAGTTGGTCAGTTCTCTCGATTGTCCATGAGGACCTTTCTTCCTGGCTGCCAGGTCCCCCTGGCTCCCAGGACTGCGGGGAGGGGAAGTAGCTTCTCTGACAACCTGGCCTCAACTTCCCTGGGAATCTGGTCACCTGTCCCTAGTGCCGGTATCCTCAACAACCTTGCTCACAGATGGAGCGAGGCAAGGGAAAGAGACAGATGGTCTGAACTATGCTTACTATTGACTTTTCCCTGGGCTTGATAAGGGCTTTCCTGAAAGATGCACTGTAAACAAGCTTGTCCTGACGCCTCTTGTGATTGTGGCTTCCCTGGACTCTGGTCTCTTCAGGGAGCTTATCACTGTTGTAATGAATTATGGGAGTATTTTTTTACAAGCAAGCATTTATTTACATAAATGATAACAGAGATATGCAGACTAATCTGGTAGCATAGTTAACATATAAAGGCCCTCAATACTGTACAGAAATATCATTTATTTATTTGTTGTGACACTGAGGACTGAGCCCAGGGCCTTTGCACTGAGCTACTTCCCAGTGCATTGTAAGACAGGGGCTTGCTAACTCACTAAGTCACTAATCCAGGCTAGGCTTCAGCTTGGAATCCCCCTGCTTCAGCATCCCAGAGAGCTAACATTACAAATCTGTGTCACCAGGCCAGGCTACAGACATGTCTTTTAAAAGACTCACACTCAAAGGTTGGGGCATAGCACAGTAAGTTAACAGTGTAGCCAAACTGGGCTACATAGTGAGTTCAGAACCAGCCTGAACTATAGAGTGAAATCCTGTCTCAAAAAAAAAGACCCTCACTCAATTTCTAACATAGGTACACAGCACCTGGTGACAAGCGACTGCACAAGATTGTCTGCTTTCATAGTAACTGCTACATTGTGATGAATGACTGTTTCTTTTTCTTTTCCTTTGTTTTTTTTTGTTTGTTTTTATTTATTTATTTATTTATTTATTTATTTATTTATTTATTTTTGAGGTAAGGTCTTGCTTTGTAGGTGATTCATTTAAGGCTGCCTTAAAAGTACCCAAGGCTCCTAGGCTCCTAGAAGTCACTGCTGCATATAAGAGTTTACTTATGCAGGTATGTTTTGTTTCAGCAGGGAAATCATTTTGCAGTCTTTTATACAGATGAGCCAACTGAGTACCATGTAAACTATTTACTGCAGTAACAAAATTTACAGATGCCTGGTAGTTTGTTTTCTTTGTTTGGCAAAAGTAGAGCGTGCCTTACCATGTGGCTATTCCAGTCAGCAGTTTTAGCATAACACCCTGGTTAGGACACGTTGTGAGATGCGCCGGGGATCAGGGCATCCCTGGCTCTTGTTGGTGAGCATCCCTCCCACCCAGGACTGTGATAGTGGTACCGCTCTGTGGTCACACCTATATTCAAATACTGCATCACTACTAAAAATGTGTTTGGAATTGTGAATCCTATAAAGCCTTGGCTTCATGGAGCTACATATAGGGAGTCCCAATTTCCTGTTTGAAAATCAAACTATGGTTTCTAGAATTAGAGAACTTTTTTTGGAGACAGGATCTATGTTGTCCAGGCTGCCCTAGAACTATGTGATCCTCCTGTCTCGGCCTCCGCAATAGCTGAGATGACAGGTGTGCACCATAGCATCTGGCAAGAAACTTAATTTCTTTTTAGAAAAGTTATAGGTGATGAAACAGCCCCCTTAAATGGTAACCTGTTCCTAGGACCGCAAACTTCTAATTACAAGGCTAATTTTATTCATATACTTGGCTGGTAAAAAAATGGCAAAAAATTAGAAAAACTTGTGCAATATTGTTACATGATTAACTCACCTGCCTTCATGTTTATTTTAGGTCCTCCAGTAAGGACACGTATTTTAGATGAAAATAACCTGGCGGTCACAGTTCACTTACTTCGGAGGCTGAGGTATAGGAATCACCACACTCAGTTTCAGCACTCCACAGTGGCGGATAGATGTCACACCCCCCAGGTGACTATGGGAGAAGCGGCCTGGGAGGGTGGACATCCATCACCCAATACTACACCAGACTGGGAAAGGTCTGCCACGGTTACTGCTATCTTCCGATGTGAAACTGTAGGGACACCACAGGTCGACTCTCACATAAACAAGCATCCACACTTACTAAGCTTTCACTGTGCCACATGCTAAGCAGAGAGTTCCAGAACATAGCACTTTTCACACTTTGTTGTATATCAAGGCACAATCTTTGGAAGTGCGCAGGCGAGATTCTGCCTCAGTCCCACTGGCTGTGTGATCTTAAGCCAGTCAGTGAATGCCAGTGATCTCCCTAGTAAAAAGAGATCTCCACCAAGAGATGGCTGTGAAGACGCAGTGACACAATCCCTCAGAGCCCTCTCCCCTGGCAGCCGGTAAACACTTAATTACAGGTGGCTCTTCTTTTAAGTATTATATTTTCAAACCACAGTTTTGTAGGAAAAAAGAAACCTTCTGACAAAACCAGTTAGAACTGTGAATCAGGTGAGACTACAAGTCTTCACTCTGGGAGTGACCGTATTAACTAAAAAAGCTCCTATCTCATCAGAGATACCCATATTTTTTTGTGGCTGTTCTTACCCGAAGTGGTGGTACCCAGGGGTGCCAAGGGGACCCTCTGGCCTGCTGACCCGACTTCCTTCTTGAGGAAGGAAGGGATGTATCCTGACTGGTTGTACGTAGTGTAACTCCCAAGATTGCCTGCATTATTCCTTTTGAAGGCCAGTTCTGCCCCCAGGGGGCCTAGTGACTTAGGAAACAGCTGATTATTCCAAGCATACTAGTTCATGTCCTTTCCAGTGGCTACAAGGGACATGTTCTTGGGATTTACACCTGGGAGGTATCTTGATTGCTTCAAGTAGTACTGTTTAGCTGTTGGAATGGCTGGCTGCTCCGAGTTAGGTTTTAGGGGAGCAGCAGCTGGCAGGCTCTTGTTTTGCCCTGTCAGGTGGTTGGAGACTGAATCTGGAAGCCAGAATGGTGAATCCTTTTTCCTCTTCTCTTTACAAATGCCCATGCTTGGCTTCTTGGAATGGGAGACTCTGAAATCGCAGTCCTCGAGGTCCTCCCAGCTGTCTCCAGACTTAAAGATGGTCTGACCCCAGCGCCGCCAAGCGGTTTTATGACCCAGTGTGCCAACTGGCTTTGCTGGCACGTTTTTGATGATGCTCGGAAGCTGCGTCTGTGGTGCTTTCTGCTGGCTGTGCTGCTTTGGAGGTGGCTGGACACTCACGTTCTGTGACAGCAGAATGGACTGCAGAGGCTGGTGGCTGTGTTTTGGCTGGGACTGTCCGACTGTCTGACTGGCCACATCTGGCAGAGTCTTAGGTTCTAGCTCAGTGGAAGATGGCTTTGATTCTCATGGTGGCCGCTGCTTATGTATTGGCTGTTGTGATTCCAGATGGTGTGAGGACGACCCCAACACCTGACCAACTTGGAAATACGGATGTTTCAGTGCCTGGCTGGCTGTTGGTCATTTCTTTGGATCCCAATTCAACATTTCAGTCATAAGCTGAATAGCTTCATTACTCGCATTTGGAATAAGAGTTTTTAAATTTATAGGGACACACTGGGGAAAGCGGAAATTCATCGAGGGTGCAAGCTGCTATCCTTCTGGCCAGTCACTTTTCTTGGGAGTCCCTAAGACTTGGCAAATCTTAAAAATGTCGTCGACCTCGCTAGTCCCTGGCAACAGCGGCTGCGAGGTATAGAGCTCCGCCATGATGCCGCCCACGGCCCAGACGTCGATGGGGGAGCTGTACATGGAAGACCTCAGCAGCACCTCAGGCGCACGGTACCATCTGGTAGAGACATAATCAGTATATGGTGGCTGTGACCTTAACTCTCTTGCAAGTCCAAAATCCGCAATTTTCATAAGCTCTGGACCCATACAGAACAGATTTTCTGGCTTCATGTCCCTATGAAAAAAGCCATGCTTATGGATAAACACCAGCCTTTGCAGTATCTGATACATAATGTTCCTGATGACGTACTCCGGGAACAACTTGTTTCTGTCTTTCATTAATTGATAGAGATTTTCTTTCATATATTCAAATATAAAATAATGATGGTCATTTTCTCTGATACCTCCTTTTAGTTTAATCACATTGGCATGGTTAAGCTTCTTCCGAGACTTGACTTCTCTCCAGTTCGTACATTCATCCCAAGAATAAAGCTTTCTCTTCATCCTGCTTTCTTTACTCCTGGTTTCCTCTGGACAGATGTGGCTCTTCGTTTTCCTCTGTTTACACCTCAAAGCTGGATGGCATTATCATTAATCTTCCTTTCTGGCTCAGTCCCTGACTTTTTAAAAATCAGTCTAATCGTGTTTTTCTTAAAGGGCCCCTTGCACATTTTCTTTATTTCTGGAACTAACTTAAAAGTTAAATACCAAACACTATACTTTAGAGGGAGATGGGAAAGAATTATAAATTTGGTAGCAAACTTCATCAATGACTTTTTTCAACAGACAATTTTTTTTTTTTTTTTTTTTTTTTAAGGCAGGGTTTTGCTCTGTGGGTGTCTGGTCCTGAACTCACCATCGACCAAATTATGGGAGTATTTTTGTGCAATTTTTTCCTTGGTAAAGCTGAGGGCTTTTGGGAAGAGCTTGTTTCATTTCCTATAGTGTCCCAGAGCCTGGCCATGGGGCTTGGCCAGAGGGTTTTCTGGCCAAAGATGTGCTAAATGGTGGGAAGACCTCAAGGGAAGGACTAGTACTGCTGCGGCCCTGTCTAGGAGCCACGGAATCTTTCTGACCTGCCTCCTCCTCTCCTCCCTTCTGTACTCCATCCCTCCATCTCCCCCCTTGGGGGTATTCTTCCTTTCTTTTTTCTCCCCTTAGTCTTCCTCCTTGGCTTCTTTTTCATCTCTACTCTTAATGTAAATCTCTACTATCAAGAAATATTTTTTCAATCTGTACGGTGAATACAAAATCAAATTTGAGTTTGCTACAAATTAAGAAATCCAGTGTTTACATTTTATGTCTCTTGAAAAGGCAAACTAACTCAGTGACATTAGTGTGCTGTGGCCTAGTCAATTCTTTCCTGTGGTTCAATGGCCCGCAGCAGACTGTACAGGCCTCTGCCTGACAGAAGCACAACGAACGGATTCTCAAAGCGAGCAATGGCACGCTGTTATTTTAGCAGCAGGAGCTGCCAGGTATTTGCAGCTTTGAAGAGCGTGTGGGAACTCAGCTACCTGGTTAACGAAAGCACTGGGAGGTGGAAGGGACAAGTCGGCTGGATCTAACTTGGGGCCCCTGCTGCTCCCCACAGTGCAGGTGGGGATGGGGTCTACCCCTGGGCCACCTTGGCTGATAGCCAGTGTGAGCTCAGGTGTCCTGTCCTGGTTGGAAGCACGGGGGCTGGTGGCAGAGCCTGTGCTGACTGGCACTGCTTTCCCGAGGAGAGGAGGATGGGCTGACTGGCCTTTCTGAGCCCTGCAGTGTGCCCAGGCTGCATGCCCAGACTTGGACCAGATGCTGGGCCCTCAGAACTATGAGAGATCATTCGTTAGAGAAAGCCCTTCATTGTGACCATGGTTCTGGTCCCCTGGGTCTGGTTCCTCATGCTTCTTAGAGTGTGCAAACACATCCAGCTTGTGTGGCCCCTCTGCAGCGGTAAGGAGCAAGTATCACCCAGGCCGGCAAAGCAGACAGCAAAACTTGGCTCTCTGCACTGTCCAGTCCCAGGAAGCTGGTGGAAAAGGCTGGATCTTGCATCTAGGAGGGAGGGTTCTGAGCAGGGTCATTTGCCCTGGGGTGCTTACCGTTAGGGGCTGGAGGGTTTACTGTGCACCTCCTCTCCTTGGCTGTCATGCCTACTATACTCCTGTCCTAACTCAGATCATACTGGCTACTTCCCTAAGGCAGCCAGTGTCAATTCTCTGTCCTTGGGAGGGCTCTGTGGCTCCCCGACTTCCCAGGTAGACCCCTGACACACAGATATGCTCTACAGGGCCCAGATTTTCTTTTGGCCAGGAGTCTGGGAGAACACAGCAGGCCACTTGGGCAGCTGAGCCAGAAACTGAGTAGTCCTGCCCCTGGCCTGTGGGCAGAGAGAGACTTATGTAGCTCTGGACCCCCAGCTCTGGCCCCTGTGACAGGCCAGCCTGTGTGCTGGGAGACCCACAGCCCGACGCGTCCTCTTCTTAGTTTATGCCAGTGAATGGGCTTCTGTCCCTGCCCAAGCGACCTTGTCCACACTGTGTCCCACAGGCCCGGGCTGTCTTCCACCCCTGTCCACCCTCAGGCACACACAGAGCCCCAGGCACACACACGGTGCCGGCTGGATCTCAGGTGGATCCCAGAAGCAGCACCACGTGCTCAGCTCTGTTGCTGGCACACTAGCCTTGCCACCTCCCTGGGTTACCTGTTCTGATCATGGACATGTCTGGGTGGGCGCTCAGCATCCCCTTGTTGTAGAATTCACTCTTGTGATACATGCTGTTCTCAAACTGCCTCAGTGACTGAGGAGGTTTTAGCAGCTGCCAGTTCTTGTTGTCTGGGAAGTGGTCCTCGATGAAGAGTGCGGGATGGGTGAGGAAGTAGAATTCATTGTAGCTGGAGCAGAGGAAAAGCCAGACAGGAGCCACGTGGGTTAGCCACCCCGACCACCCTCCTTCAGCTCTGCGTGGGGCAGCGCTCAATGCGAGGGCCTGGGGGAGGGCGCTTCTCTTGGTCAACACACTCGCAGGAGGGGCCTGCCAAAACCCTGACTGGGAAGCCGGGCCACTGCCAGCTCCAACTCAGGCACTGGAGATTCCCCTGTGGCTGCTTCTGCACACGAGAGGCAAAGCAGGGTCCGAGGGACCTTGTAATAGAAGGTTCAAAATTGTGTCTACACCGAGTGCCCTTAGATTTCCTGGGAGGAGGGCAGTGGATCCCCTTCCTCACACCACCAAAAAAGAAAACTGAAGCACGCAAAGGCATAACCTGCAGGTGAGCGGCTGGCAGTGGCGCTGTGGGCGGACAGAGAGATAAAGTGCTCAGTGCACACCTCCACCAGCCCTGTCTCATTTGTGCCTGGGCAGTGTGTGGTGGGGACCTTCTGTGGCTCCCCAGGGCCAGCTAGAGGGCTGGAGCTCCGGAGGTCACCGATGGGGACCAAGAGAATTGGGGGGGAGGGGGTCACCCTGAGATGGGAGGCTTCACTCCACTCCAAGGGAGCAGCATCTAGAGTGGTGGAGGTAAATGAGGTGACTGGAAGCACTTGAGCCCTGCGGCAGGATGGGACTTATGTTTGTCCCAAGAGCGGGCGTGTCAAGATTTAAGCTGCACAAGTTAGAACACTCATTCTTCTGCATAGGAAGGAAAATGAGCTGCTGATGGATATCATGACCCTCAGGAACGTTTGTGCGCGGTTGTAGGTTAAGACTAGGGTTGACCAGAGCCCTGCAGGACTGAGCTGACGTAGTCTGCAACCCAGCACCTTGCCCCCTGGGGCCCATGGGGTCTCTGCACTCCCCCCTGTGCTCTGTTCTAGAACTGCAGCACAGAGAGGAGGCCGCCAGAGGAAATCCTGGCATCCGTGAGTGGCTGTCCAGGCCAGGGAGCCCGCTGGCAGTGAAAGGAACACCTCAGCTTTCCTCCCGTGGGCCTGGCACGAATGCCGAGGCTTATGGAGTTCAGGTGAAGGGAGGAGCCAGAGGAGGGGCTGAGTCGGGGACCACACAAAGCGCCCACAGCCAGCTCTTATCCCAGTCTGTGAGAGGGCAGGCACAGCTGGGAGCAGAGGGAGGCCGCCCACTCTTCTCCCCAACTTCTTCAGCTGCTGCCCCTTCACCAACCCCTTGCCCACTGATAAGACACCCAGCCCACCTGAGACTTATGCTTACAGGAAGGTGAATTTGGAGGTGGTCTTGTCCACTAGGCCACTGCCCCAGGTGCTGTCCAGCAGATGCCACCTGCCCTCCAGGTACACGGAGTTCCAGGCATGGTCAAATTCTCCTGAGAAGCTCTGCCCTGTCTGGTAGCCAAAACCCTTGGAGTAGCCAGGCACTGTCACGCACTGCACACCAGCGATCCTAGGGGTGGGGAAGGGTCTGAGAGGAGGCTCTACTAGACTGGCCCCCAAATCTGTCTGTCCATGGTCTCAGAGTGAAGGCCCGCCTGCAGGCAGCTGGTGCTTCCTGCCTCTCCTTTCTTCTGCCTTTCATACATTCACACAGATTCAGCCCCCAGGGCTTTTATTTCTGGGAGCAGAGACAGAGGACGCAGTGCTGGTGGGTCCTGCCAGCGCAGGCCAGCTGCACGCCCTGCTGCCTGCTTCTCCCCTGAGACTGTTCAGATCGCTTCTGCAACGTCTCCCTAGAGCCTGCTCGACACCATCTGTGAGCAGCTTTTCAGGAGGAGGAAAATGAGGGCAGGAGTGCGGATGGCCTCAGGAACAAGAGAACCACGGAAAAGACAATGCTCTTGTAGCAAAAGCTACACGGAAGAGTGCAAGTAGAGGTGGAGCCCCTCCGAGAGCACCGGCCTGAGGGCAGGAGGAGCCCAGCCTTCTCTCCCTGCTATCCCCTCCCAGTGCTGTCTGCACAGGGACCAGAAGGGCGGGCAAAAGGGGTCTCCTGTTTCAGTGAGGCAGCCCTATGGGGCCAAGTCCTGCCCGGGACCAGGTCTGCAGCCTCAGTCGCTCTAAACATCAGGGCCATGGTATCTTTCAGGGTAATGAAGTAAAATGGTTATGTATTTACTATAGGAATGGGTGAATTTTCTCTATGAAAATTAATATTTAATTAAAAGTTAATTGGATTAAATATTACAGATCTATATCTATAAATCATTTGGTGAGCATCATTGAAGCAACATGTGGTGCCCTGACGGTCAACAGGTTCTCATTTCCTCACCATCCATATTATTTCCTGTGTGTATAGGGAAGGCAGGTTACCACTTCTATCTGCACAGCGTCCAGACCACTCAGGCTGAGGTCCCCTAGGCTGTTGGCCTTTGGCAGCCTCTGCTCCTCTGTCCAGAGCTCCACCACAGGAGCTCTAGGCCTCCCTGGCACTCTAACGAATACCGTGAGGTCATACTGGAGGGGAAGGATTTCAGAGTACTTGGGGCATCCCAGGGCAGACAGCAAGCACAAGGGGCAGGATATTCCGGTGGTAATGACAGAACTGGCTAGCAGAACAGAAGGGCTCTGTGCAGAGGTAAGAGGCACCAGGAGGTAGTGGGCTGAAGAGCCCATGACAGGTAGAGCGCAGCAGGCAGACCTGGAGTACGGTGGGCCCTGTCTGTCTGCCTGCCACACAGAATGTGGAGGGGTTTGGCCACACCAGAGGATGCAGCACGGAGGCTGGATGCTCTCAGATGGGGAGATGAGAAGTATTTGTAGTTTTAGAGAAGAGAGCTGGTAGAGAAGGGAAGATTAAAAGCAAGGCCACAGGGATGGGAGGAGGCCATGTGCTTGAAAAATATTTGGGAAGGTGAGTTGTGCTTCTGACATTTTGTTAAAATGCTACAACCAGTACAGTGTCTGAGTGTGCATGGACAATGAGGAGGGGTGGAGGGCATGAGACGGGTGGTGGTGGGGGGAGAGAGTCATCACGCCTCTTGGTAATGGGATTCTGGGTGATTTTAATTTTCTGCTTTAAATATCTCTCTGTTTTCTAAATTTTTAGTAATGATTATGTGTTACTTTTAGAATTAGAAAAATCCATAAATACTGCGCAAATGATATCCTTCAGTGAATCCTTTCCCACTGTTGCCCAGAATGTCTGTGTATGCCAATTTCCAGTGTGATGAGGACGGATAAAGGGAGGCCATGGTGCTCAGTGAACGGCTTGCTCTGCGTTCAGGTGAACTGGTTAGTGGGGCTCCCGAGCGTCTGGACATACTGCTCGCTGCTGCTTGTCCTCTGCTCAGAGCCACCTGGGGTCAAGGAAAGACGAAGGTGGTTTAGCATCCACATGCTCCAGGTGTTGGGGCAAACTAAGGTGGAAACTGCTTTGGGCAGACTGGGCACTGGTAGGAGAAGCCGCCCTGGATAGTGTGCCCAGGGGGGTGTCCCCCCACAGCGAGGGAAGAAGAGTAGCGAAGAACCTAGTGAGAGCCGACCCCGACTTGGGAAAGGGCTGGAGGAGCAGGATGTGAGTGGCATGTCAGCTGTTCAAAGCTGGAGTGAGCGGCCACTGGGCTAAGCCAGAAAACCACAGCTCTCCTCTCGGCTCTAGCGGTCACGCCAGTGTGACCTTGCCATAGTCATTATGGGCAACAAGGAAGGCTGGCATTAAGTGATCTCCAGAGGGTGATTTTCCTCTGACAGGCAGAGGAGACCTGGATGGCCGTGGGGAGTGCCTGTGGCAGGGAAACGATGAAAAATGAACCAAGCCATAAGCCTATACATTGCTTGGCTAGGATACGGGGATATTTTATTATCCTGGCAGCCATGTGCAAGATGAACTGGACAAAGGAAGTCACAGCGTAAAGCATTACTGTTAATAAATACATAGTTCTCATGCAAGGTAAAGTCATCCATACTATAAAACAATGACTACAGAATGAGTAAGAGTTTGTGTCTCTGGTTGCTGGTCAGGTTAAGCCATGATCCTCTCATGTCATCAAAAGATCACCAACTGTCAGGCACAGTCTACTATAATCCCAGCTACCCAGAAGACTGAGACAGCAGGATCATAAGTTTGAAACTGGCCTGGGAAACCTAGTGAGATGCTCTCTCTAAGTAAATGATGAAAAAGGCTTGGAAGGTAGCTCAACAGCAGGAGAGCATCCCTAGGTTCAATCCCTAGTACTACTGCAAGACACGAAATAACCAACTAAATCAAAACAAAAATGATTGCTGACCATATATACTGTCCCAAGCTGGAGCAGGCACCAGGGGATAGTACGTCATGGGATGGCACGATCCAACACAACAACATATTAAAGTGTGTTACTCCAAAACTAAGGCTCAGCGGCTGTCCTGGATGTGCTAATAGTTTGAAGAAACGAAGATGTGTGAGCTGTCACTAGCAGGCAATGGGTAAGCAAAGTCCCTGGGAGCCTAATGAAGAGAGGGTCACCTGGCTGGCAGGAGCTGGAAAAGCACTGAAGGAAGTGCCACGGATGAGAAACTTTCCTCCTGCTGAAGAGCTCCATCAGCCGTCCCAGACCCTGATTCTCATCCAAGGAGATCCACGGAACACCCTCAGCTTGCGGAATCTTCACCTTTCCTTTTGATGCCCCTAATGCCAGCTCCACAGTATGCTTAGGCCTGATGTATATCTCAAGCCTGAAAGGGAACAGGCCTGCCTGACACCCTAGCCAGCCTACCTCAGGCACCTGGAGGATCTGGATAAAGGTGAAGCTCCATCCCTAGCAAGGGCCGGGGCTGAGGGACCTATCCTGACTCGTTTGGAGGGCATGTGACCACGTGGCTGCTCAGTGTGGCCCCATCACGACAGACAGGAGGTGCAGGTGGAAAGAAGCAGTAGCTGTGCGACTGACACTTGGTGTCCCTGAAGCTGCTGCAGCTTCCTTGAAGCATTTTCCTTGTCACTAGGGAAGATATGCACGAGCCGCTTCAGTGTCGTGCGTCCTCACTATTAACTGAGCAGATGGTGAGTCCAGACTCTGCCTGTCATTTTGTACTGAGATGGCCCTGGCCCTGCCATAGTCACTGTGTGATACTGTCACCTTCTGAGCACAGTGAGGCCTGGGTGGCAACGTGTCTGGGAGGTTGGGCAGGCAGAGCCACCCTGACCACACCGGGCTCTGGCCACAGTGCACTCTTCTAGCTGTGACTACCCCTCTCAAGATGCCCGAGGCAAGTGGGGACATTGGAGAGGGAGAGAGAGAAGGGAAAATCCTAACTGGACGGAAGGTAACGCTTCTCTTTTGGTACCTGTCACTTTTCTTATTGTGGTTTCTATATGGCAGCTGGATAAGCAAACCATGGCTTATCTTTCCTGATTTCTTGCGTGCTTGATAGTGTCTCTGTGTTGCTACTGTGTATTCCTCTGCTCCTTACTACTCTATGGCTAGGTTGTGTGATCACGATACTAATTTTCATTCCAAAGCCCATGCACAGCTTTGAGACGTAACCTCAAAGGCCATTTCTCCCATAGGTGAGGGCTCAGTGGTTCAGAAAGGGAGGTCACTTTGCCTGGGGGTACACAGCTAGCTAATAGCCAAAATGAAATTGCACCAGCTTTTCGGCAAGTCAAGATTTTGTTTTAATTTATAAGCCATGGATGGCATATAGAGTGAAGTTGGAAGATAGCTTGCTGTAATGATCTACTTTATCTTTGTACCATTCTTTGGTGTATCTGTAAGTGTAGGGGGAGTTTAATACCTCTTTCAGGGGTCTTAGAGACCAAGTCAGATTTGGCAACAATTAAAAGTTACCCATCTCCTGGGGAATCTGCATCTCCCAGGACGCTTAGATGATTGCGCTCTCTCTTTGGAGGTATTTAGAACCGAGTCATGCTTGAGACTTCAGGGGTGCCATGCTGCGCAGAAGCTCCCATCCAAATGACCTTACTCCTGTCCTCACTCTCTGGAACACTAGAGAATAGACAGAACACCAGCTAACACCTGATTGGTGACAACTAACCCACTCCGCATCAGAGCCTCAGATTGGTCATAAGCTCCTAGTTAGGCAAAATCTCTGGAAAATCTGCCAGTGGTTGCTAAAGCCATGTTAACAAGGGAAGAGAATTTACTGAAGGCTTCCTCAGTGGCAGGAGCCTAGGGAATTAGCCTTGCCTCTGTAAGGAAATAGGCAGAATCAATTAAGGCTGTGGGCAAGTGTAGCAAAAGGGCAGGCATTGATCGGTGATGATAGCAGGTAAAAAGCACCTGGACCAGCCATTGCTCACAATAGCATCACCAAAAGTCCCACACCAGGAACTTGGGAAAGACAATGAGGACACAAATGATGCTCTGCAAATATCTGAATTCCCCACCAAATTACTTTATTAAATCAGTCTTTAATGAGGCCATTGCACGGAGGTGGAATGCAGTGGCAGGGAGTAATGATGCCTGTGTGAGTACAACTCTTGCTAAGAGGCCACCCTGACAACCAAGTTGGGATAAATCAGCGAGGGTGGATTGCATGTCTTTGTTTATTAAGGAATTAGCTAACGAATCAGCTGAACTTTTGGCAGTTACTTTAGCGGTAAAGGGAATGAGAAAAGTGATGCAGGGATAGGTTACTGATCTTTCAAGCAAAAGTTAAAGGAAATTTGGGGAACTGTGAGCTATTGTCACACATTCTAGGCAGCGCGAGGAAATATTTGTCGATAACCGCCAGTTTGAAACTAACTTTAGCTGATGCAAAGTGTTGGGGTGTATTTTAATGATCAGCTGCAGGCCAGAATACGGCCATTGTTAAGCATCCGGACCAGTCAGGAAGGGTGACAGTATCACTCACGGCAAGTGTCAATTTTCTGAGTCTATGTGGGCCAGCATAGTCTGCCGGAAAGTTCCACAGAGCAACAACACTCCAGTACTCAAGGAAAGTAGGGAAGGTTAAACACCAGAAACTCCAAAGCCGGGGAGGAGACCCCAAAAGACAAGCCCTAACTCGGCCCTACAGTCCTGCCAAGCGGGCGGTACAGTCCCAACGAGCAGATGAGAAAAGCTGAAGCTCTGAGAGGTTAGGTGCCTTACCAAAGGAACAAGACTCATAATCACCAGCAATCAATTCAGGGACCGGCGCCCTAGCCTGCAGGGCTTTAAGCCTGGCACTCCTGAAGCATGTGCGAAAGCTTTTACTAGGTGAGGAGGCATTTACCTTATGGCTTTAAAAAAACCAGTGTTTTCGAACTTGCAAATTCACATGAATGCGGTCATATGCTGAAAGATGTTAATGACAAACGGAGCTGAAAACTGGTGGTATTTCATTTTTTAAAAGAGAGTACACAAGTCTGCTAGGAATATCCTGTCACTCCATAAGTATGTCTGTGGAGGTCCTACCGTGGGTAGGATCCAGAGATCAGTGTTCACAGCAGAGGCAGGAAGAGAGAGGGCCAAAGTCCCAGGCATAAGACCTGTGCCATGCAAGAAGAAATGAGCCCAGGTAATGCCTGAATGCACAGATCTCCCCTGGAAAGAAATATGACAAAATGGTGCGGCGTTTTGTCTCACCGTTTGTCTCAGAGCCATTTAGTTTTCTCTTTTTCGTTTTGTACGTCTTAGAAATCACATACAATGACCAAAATCTTTTTTAAATTTAACAAGTTCCTAAGTGAAAACATAAGGTAATGCATGAGCTGGTACACAAGGTGTGCCAAGGACATCAGCGGAGGAGAAGGTGCTGGGCCTGGGGTGGGGCCTGGAGGGAGTGTTAGGAGCTGGGAACAGTGTGAATCTCAGGAGGTGGCGGGGCGGTTGTTGCCCGAGGGTGCAGGACTGGAAATGTGTATGAGGTCTGGTTTTGGAGGACTTTGTAGGACAGTGGGAGCTTTTCACTGGGTTCAGGAGTCCGAGAATCTGGTTTCCCGGAGAGGCCCAAATGCAGGCAGAAGCATCTGGGTCTGGGTCTGGAGAAGCGGTGGGAACACAGAATGGAAAGGAGTGTTCTGCGGGGGTTGATGGGTTGGCCAGGCTTGTGTGTCCTCTGCACTCTGACCTGTCCTGGGTGCTTCTGAGGCTGTGGGCTCGGAGGAGGGACTTGGAGGTGAGGGAAGGGGACAGGAGGGAGCCTAGCAGAATTGGAGCTACCGGGGCACATTGCATGTCCAGGCTTGGTAATGCTAACAGGGCTGAATGGCAGTCCAGCTAGGGGGGCTCAAGCCTAGAATAGCATGTGTCCTCATTATAGCAGGACACCCTGTAGCGGGCTGCACGTTACAGCTGCCTGCCTGGGGACTGCTTGGTGATTACTTGGTTTGCTGACTCCCCAGCTGCTGTCCTGGTGGGCTGACACCTGACTTCACCAGCTTCCTAGAGAGGAGACTCTTTTTCCTAGAGAGGAGACTCTTTCCTAGAGAGGAGACTCTTTGCTACACGGGCTGCCATTCGCTTACTTCCTCGAAGGAGCCTCTCTGCTTCTGAACAGTTGGTTCTTAGGGGAACCCAGCAGCAGACCTCAAAAGGGAGCATAGTAAACTAAGGGATAAGCAGGGCTCTGCCAGTCTTAAGCCTGTCCTAAAGTCACAGAACCAGCAACGGTCCATTCTCCCCTCAGACCAGCAACCTGTCCACATGCCCACCCTCAGAGCCCTAGAAATGCAGCCCATGCTTCCAAGAAAAGTGGCTTTTTAGTTCCTCAGTTTTCCAGCTGACAGATCTTTTCAGGTAGGTCTTTTGTTTTCCCCAGGAGAGGCCCCTGCACAGCAGGAAGGGCAGCCTTTCACAGTCCCCTTGGCACACTGTCCTCTGGCTCCTGGGCCTGCCATTCTTTTAACCTTCAGCTGCACGGAGACGGGAGAAGGCGGAAAAAGGGCCTTTTATAACCAAATTATCTCTGTGCATTCATCTGCCATTATGTTAATGCATCACGGAGCCCGGCAGATGGTACAAAGTCAATTATGCTGGTGTTAAAAAGGGAGAAATTGACCTTTTCAGGACTCACTTGGATTCCAGAGCAGAGTTTGCAAACTCAGGCTTTAGGCCTGGCATGTGGCAGAGGCATGCAGCACTTTGGAATGAGAGAGATAGGGTCGGGTGGTCAGCCTGGAAACTTGGGCCTCATGGCTGCTTGTCATACCTGCACATTCTTTCGAAAAGGCCCGCGTAGCCGTCACAGTTGGTCTTCTGGGTCCGCAGGATGTCCGTGGGCTTGAAAGCCTGGTGGTCCTTCTCCTGGGCAGCCTCCATATCGTACTCTGGAGGGCAGAGGAGGGAGTTGTGAGGATCCGAGCCATGAGGCGGCCGAGGCTGACGCAGAGGTGAGGGGAGGCCCACCGCCCCACGGCACTGCCCCCACACCAGCTTCTCTGGGCGTCATCAGACCAGGGGAAACCAAGTGGGCTGAATGGAACCAGGATTTCCGACTCAATCAGATCTAGAGGTCACCTTTTGGGCAGGTGGCAAGAGGAAGAGTAAGGCCAAGGCTGAGAAAGCCACCTGTCTCTCAGGCCTCTTTGGAGGTGCTGGATGTGTGGATGTGTGTGCATGAAAGTCTTATTTAGTTGTTCTGTTTCTGATCCCGCCCCTTTAAGAGCAGGGGCCAGGCGGGAGGAAGTAGCTTCTCAAGCCCATGTTCGGACTCTCTCTGCATCAGCTGAGTGTGCTCTCTAAGCTATCTTCAGGAGCACAAAGAAAGTCTTGTGGCAGGAGGTTGGGAAAAGCCTGGCTGTCGCTACTCTTCCTGTCTAAGGCAAAGAAATGCATGCCACGACCTTACCCCTCAGTCTTCTCGTTCATATTCACAAGACCCAGCAAGGGGCAGCATCCCCCTGGAACAATCCCTGTGCTCTGCCATAGAGTGAATCAGTGTGGTGACATTCCCAAGGCTGTCCTGTAGAGAGCTGTGGGCCACTGCAAGGCCCAGGCCTCCTGAGATGGTTCTGAGAATCCGGGGACTGGGCTGGGACCTGTGGCTAAGGTCGCTGGTGTGGGAGTTGTGAGTGCAGAGCTCACTCTTTCTGGCACTGGTACTTTATGGAATCTTTGAAGTTGCAATAACTTTTCAAACAGCTGTGACCTCCTCAGCCAGGGGTCATCCTTTGTGGACATGACTTTCTATCCTGGGTCTTGCCTCTATAGACTAGACTCACTGGGAAGCCAGGACCGAAGGAAGTGACGGTGGAGAAGGGCGGGCCCTGGCTCTGGACGGTTGGTCTTTCCTTACCCAGTCGAGCCATGGAGAAGCTCTTCTCCCTCACTTTCCAACTCATCCTCCACTCATTGGTTCAGAAAGAGTGGGAACAGGGGACTACAGCCTGCAGGGAGTAGCGCCAAGGGGTTCTAGGGCCCCTAGAGTGGTATCACAGGTGAACCTACCTATGTGGTGACAGATCCAGATCCAGATAGCACGGACCCTTTCCAGATCACTGTGGGCCTCCTGGAGCAGGTCACTCACCAGCTCATCCAGACCACTCTTGACTGTCACCTGGGGAGCAGAAAAGTTGTGCTGTTATCAGAGCCTAAAGAAAAGCTGTGTGGAGCCCAGCCTCTGCCCAGACAGTGCTGCTCTTCCTCCAGGTAGGAAAAACTGGAGGTCAGGTGTAGAGGAACAAGGCCGACTGAGAGAAAACCATGTGGAGGTGGGAAGAGTTTGACAGGGCAAGTGGAGCTCAACAGCTGAATCAGGGACCCTTAGAGCCATGTCAGTTTTTGTCTGAAGATTCTGGGGTCAGCCTCGTGGGCATCTGGACAGCTGTAGCAGCTTTTAGTTATGGTTAATACTTCCAAAACCAACGTATAGACTGAACAAACACATTCTTATCAGAATTCCAATATCTATTGGAATGGAAAAGTCAATCCTTAAATTCATTTGAAATTACAAGGGGCTCCAGGTAGCCCAAGTAATCTTGAAAAAAGTAAATTAAGGTTAAAGAACTCACAGTTCCCAATTTCAAAATTTTCCATCCATAAAGCTAATCAAAGCACTTTGGTGCTAGGATAAGAGTTATCTAGACAAATGGAATAGAAATTAGAGTCTGGAAATAATCTATGGCCAATTGGTTTTTTGGAAAGGATGCCAAGAGGTTTCATTCAGTTGGAGCAACAACAGCCTCTTTGACAAATGGCACTGGAACACTGAATTTCCACATGCAAAAGAAAGGTATCTATGTCACACCGTATACAAGACCAATCTCAGAATGGATCAAAAGATCAAGTATAGGAGCTTAAAGAATAAAACTCTTAGGAAAAAAAAAACACTACGATAAACCATCGTGACCTTGGATTTGTCAAAATATTCCTAGATATGACACCAAAGATACAAATAACAAAAGAAAAAAAATAAGTTGGGGTTTCTTGGAATAAAAATATTTCTGTATATTAAAAGATACTATTAAAGTGAAAATGACAACTTACAGAATGGGAGAAAATACTTTAAATCACATAACTTACAAGAATTTAATACTCAGAATATATTTAAAAAGTCCTAAAACTGAACACAAAAACACAACTCAACTGAAAAATGGGTGAAGGACTAGAAAATATACAAATGATCAGTAAACACATGTAAATAATACTCAAATGCTCAGCATCATTAGTCATGAAAAAATGCAAATCAAAACCACAATGAGATATCATTTTGTACCAGTAGGAATTAATGCTTAAAAAAAAAAACCAAAATAAGAATTGGGCAAAGCTGGAAAAATTGGAACTCTCATACATTACTGGTGGGGAGGTAAAATGGCACAGCTGATCTTTCCTTACAAAGTTAAATAGAATTACCATACAATCCAGCAATTCCATCACACGGTATATATCCACAAACACTGGAGACCGGAACTCAAACAGAAGCTGTTCACTAATATTCACTGCAGCTCTAGATCGCCCAAAGGTAGAAGTTACTGCCACCTCCATCCACGGATGAATGGCTACACAGAGTGTGATGCAGATTTACAGTGGGGTATTATTTAGCCATAAAAAAGAAGAAATTAAGCTCCTTAGTGGTATCACATGGTGTTAAGTGAAATAAGCCAGACACAAAAAGATAGGTAGCCTATGACTCCACTTAATGAAGTAGCCAGAATAGACAAATTCACAGACTGGAAGTAGGGGTCATTGGGACTGAGGGAAGGGCAGGAGAGGTCCTTGCTACCAGAGTCCAGAGTTCCGTTGGGGATGAGAAAAGGGTTTTGGAAACAGATAGCGATGGTTGTATGACCTTGTGAATGTAATTAATGCCAGTGAATTTTACACTTAAAATGGTTAAAATAGCAAATTTTTCTGTTACATATATTCTACCACAGTAATGATGATGATGATAAAAGAACAAATCAGCCTTCCCCCCGGGGGACCTCCAGGGGAAACAGGGTCGGAGCTGCAGGTGAGACGGCCCTGCCTCTGCTCAATTTTCTGGGGAAAAAAACTGGTGTTCATGCCCACAGCGGGTGCCCATGTCTCACCAGCTCCAACTCAGGGACCTCCTTGGGCTGGCTCTCACAGGAACTGTCCTACCACTCACACGGGAACTCTGGGACCACCCCCGCCCCGGCCCGCCCATCCCTGCCATGCTAGTGCTTGGACCTCGCCAAGGCCTTTGAGCTCCTCTTTCTCCCACTCGCTCATCTGTCCTCAGCGTCAGACTCTTCCGTGTCCTGCTGTAAATCCACGGTTGTTGTTTCTATCCCTGCCCCAGAGCCAAGAATAGTGCCTGCCACATTGTAGGTCTGCACTGAAGCCTGGACTCCGGCCTGACTGGATCCTGAACTTCAGTTCTGTGGGCTGGGACTTTGGTGCCTTCCTCCTGGCCTTCCCTGGGTCTGGCTTGCTCGGCCACCCACTGCTCTCTGGCTGGTCTCTGGCCTCAGCTGGGCATCTGGCCCTGGGTTCTCAGCCGGACCAGCAGCCTCACCCATCCCTTGGGGTAGCCATTACCAATGCCCAGTGTCTTCACATTTCGGATACCACCCGTCCCGTCCCTCAGTCTTGACAGATGGCCTGGCCTCAGGCTCCCATGAGGCCATACAGCACTCGCATATTGCCGAGGTCCTCCCTGCTTCTTCTTCTTCCCGCTTCAGCCACCTCCATGCCAGCTTGGGCCTAGGCCTCCTGTTTTGCGGGACGGCTATCCGGCAGTCTGTGCCCTCCCTCACCTGTCTTACCATGTTGCCTGTCTCCCTGCCTCTCCTGGCAGTCCTGTGTCCTCCTGCTCTCTCACTTACAACGCCCTCCCAGGCGCTTCCTGAGCTCTGCACCACCAGCCTCTCCTCTGCTAGCCTCCTGGGATGGGGTCTTTTCGCCATTTGCTTCGTCCTCCACCCACTGCAGCTTGGCTGAGACCTCCGTCTTCCTCTGGAGGCCTGCTTCTTCTCCTCCCGCCCCACCCAGACAAAGACCCAGGGCCATAAGATTGTGGCAGCTCAGCCCCTGCAGGGGAGAGTGTGGCTGTGGTCACAGGAGCTCTGGTCGTCAGCATCCACGGTCCTCTCATGCTCTCCCTGCCTGTCTCCATGGGTAGGGGGAAGGCAAGGCAGGGCTGACTAGCAGGGCCTGGCAACGAGGTGGCTTTAGGGTGAGCAGCCTGGTGTAGAAGCAGCCGGATGGTGGGTGGCCTGGGTCTTGGGCAAGGCTGTGCTGCCTGAGTTTTTGGTTCTCTATCTACATGCTGTGAGAAGAGACCCCTGGGCAGTTCATCCAAATGACCCCCCCCCCCCCCCCCACGTGCCGCACTGGTCGAGGCGGTCGAGGCTTGGAGTCCCTTGGCCTGAGGGGCAAGCTCCCCTACCTGTGAGGCATAGGCATCCAGGTTCTCAAACTGCCGCAGATCCAGGGCCATGGATTTCAGGCTGGACCGGTCCCAAGGGTAGGCTGGAAATACAGGGACACTTATTCAGCAGCTGAGACCCATTGGCATAGGCTGCCTGGAGCAGGCTTCACTGTCTCTTTACAAAGCTGTGACTACCCCACCTTGAATTCAGTTCCCAGAGCCTGAAATATGGGGTCCAAGAGCTGGATGTCTTAAAAGGTTCCCCTGGTCCCCTTAGTTTGGGGACCATGGCAGCTCCTGCAGTCTGCTTGGAGATCAATGCAGAACAGGAGCTTAATTTGCAGACTTCAGGAAGTCTGCGTTAATGAAACTGACTTGATCTCAGTCAAACCTGCAGTTCCAGACTTACTGGGGATGAAATCCCTTCTCCCCTTGGTTAGTTTTCTGTGGATTCCTGTGGGAGTGTGTCTAAGCAGGTCTGATGGCTCCTGCCAAACTCAAGGGGGGAAGGCCCACGCCATGGCCTGTGCGAGGGCGAGGTTCCACAGAGCACTCTGGCTGTCGGAGGTCATAGCAAGGCTGGGCCATCTGGGCTCCACAGGGTGAGGTACAATTGGCACCTAGACAGGCTACCTCCCATGGCCAACTGGAGAGTGGAGTACCCCAACAGAGCCAACTGTGGGTGGAAGTCTTCTGGTAGTAGATGCTGGAAGCGCTGTGAGGAAGCATCTGAGGAAGTCTGGGCCTCACAATCCCTCCCTCATTCCTGCCTAGCCTTTCTCCCATGAGCTTCCTGCCCAGAGGCAGGGCCTGGAGTCACATCACAGGGACAGATACAGGGAGGAAAGAAGATTCAAGACTAATGCAGAACTAGGACCAGCAGGCACTCAGCCTTCTCCATGGGGCCCAGGAGAGCCCCTTCAGTGAACTCAGCATGCCAGCCCATCCCGGCTCCTGCTCACTCTTCTGGTGCTATTTCTTGCAGGAAACCATGGCTATGTCATCGCGAATCCATGTCCCATGGGGTACCATGCAGCCATGGTAGCCATGCGGCCAGCCCCAGTCTCCTGATGAGCCTCCCCATTTCTCAGTGCTCTTTCCTCCATAGACTCTGGCTGCTGCCGCTGTCTGGTAAGAGCTACCAGGTGACCTCCGTGGCTATGCACTGCGCTAACACAGTTGACAGCTCTTGTCACATTCCCGTTTAGAAGGCTGGTATTTCTAAAACAGGAATGAAAACCATTCTATTACTTTTCCCCTTTCTTTATGCCATTTCACAGTATTTAATATTTTGCATTAAAGTATATCTATAATAACTTGTGCCTCACAAAATTTGTCTTCTGAGCATATTATAAAGTATCCAAATAAAACTTGGCATAAGCATATTTAAAACTTCAGTAGAATTAACTAAATTATTCTAATTTAAGGTAAAACAGTAAAAAGAAGTGCCAAGCTGCACCAAACCTTGAATGGCATCTGGTTTACGGGGAGAGGGGGGACTGAGGTATATGGAAGGCAAGAGGGGGAAATGCAGGAGTCTAACCCAGCCATCTACCATCCCATGGAGAGTTTCTCCCTCTGCCTTTGTCTCCTTGTTCACGGCCTCCTACCGCACAGACACTTGGCATTTCACTTAAAGTTAATGCAACTCTGACTTCTGTTTTTAACGTTTCCCATAATTGGCCATTTATTATAGTAAAGGGTCATCTTTGTAATGACAATCTCTATGTGAGCTTTTCCCTTGTCCTTTGTGTCCTTAGAAGACATAGTTAAACAATCACGACACCATTCTCTTCAAATCCAGAGGTGATTCCAGACTTTCGGTGGCCTGGGAAGCCACTGCCTGGAGACTGGCCCAAGAGACCAGCTAATACGCTGTCTTGAGAATGGTCCCGGAGAATTGTCCTTGAAACTTACCATGGGCATCCTTCCCTCCAGGCTGCCGGGGTCGTGTGTTTCCATTTTTATCGCCTTGTAAGCCTAGAGCATCCCAGAAGTCAGAAACAGGCATTTTAGAAGAAGCAGAAAGGCAAGCGCTGAGGCTTCTCTGTGTAGTAGACTGATTCCGATGCCTCGTCTTTGCCCTCCTACCACCACGTCTCCGCTTCTGTCCGCACCCTCCACCCAACTGCTTCTGGGATTGCCATGAGTCCTGGTGGGGTGCGGGGGACTGTGGACCTGGGACTGGATGACAGCACAGGGAGCTGCAGGCTGTGGGCTGAGGCAGAGGAGCTCTGGCCTTCCCACTATGGTTTATGAAGCAGACCCCCCGGGACTGGGTGTTTTGCACGCCCCTGCATTCTCCGGACGCCTTGGAATACGGCTGGTGACACCGAGGGCATGAAGGAATTCCCTCCAAACAATCCCAGAACCCAGAAATGACCACGAGTACAATGAGAGTGGAGGAGGAGAAGGCAGTTTGTATGGTGCTTGGCACCCAGAAAGGTCAAGTAGTTATCAAACGACAACTGAATCCTGTGAATTCAGGATTAAGGTAGGATGGCTGCTAATAGTTATCAGATTCTATGGAAAAAGGAATGGGAACTTTTCTGGGTGACTTGGAGCCATATCTGAAAGATATGGATCCCTGATGGAACCAGGAAGGTTTGGGTTAAGGATGCCAAGGTGGGTGGCTTACGCCCCTAAAAGCCACACTGTAAATATAACAACAAAGCTTGTGAACATACACAGACCATTCTGAGAAATGGTGGTCTTTTGTTTCTCACAGCTGTGTTTTGTTATCACCTATATTTTTTGATGGAATGAAAAAGATTTGGAACAGTAGTTATCATTTATTCCTAGGCCTAGACTCCTCCTGAGGTCCCCATTACACATGCAAGGAGACCTAGAAGGGTATGGAGGAGGTCTTGTGGCCTGGGCCAGGGCATCTGCTCCAGGAACTGAAACAACCAAGTACCATGGCTAAAACCACAAGTGCCCGAAGTGGGCCTGATTTTTACTTCCTAGCTGGGTAACTTGGGCAATTATCCTCCCTTTCTAAGCCTCATTTCTAAAAAAGAAAGTGTGAGGATAATACCACTACATGTTGGAGAGTTACATATTTAATGAATGTAAATTACTTAAATTACTTAGCACTGTACATGCTGCCTTTTATACAGTCTACAAGTGGTATCTAAAAACACGAGCGACCCCTCTTGTGACAAAATGCACCCTTAGCTACATGTTCTGTGTCACCCAGGCCTAGTCCCAGACAGAGTGAGAGAGCTGGGTGTGGAGAGTTTCCCAGGATAAACTGTCATGACTCTGCCTCCTCCCAGTTTGTCGGCTGAGGCCACCCTTCTTTTTCCCTCAGAAGAGGCTCAGGCTTGAATCTAAGGGTCTTGCGGCCCGCAGTCCTCCCTGCCAGTCCTCCACCACATGCAGCTCTGTGCTTACGTACATTTAGCCAAGGAGAACTTCTTGAGCAGCTGGGGCATGGCATCTCGAGGATGCACCTCCACAGTCAGCTGTGTCCCTGCAGAGACAGAGAAGGTGCTATCTTAGCCAGCCTGCCAGGAACAGTGCACTGCTCCATGAAAAAGGTTTGAGCAACAAAATACAATTTGTTGTACAGATTTCCTTAGAATATGCACATAATTCTTGACTTTATTCCCCCACCAGAGCATCTAATGAAGCAGGAGGTTTCTAGATCTAGGCAAGGTAGAACAATAGAGTAAGCATACTCTGCCCGTCACTCCCACTGAATGACACAGCCTATCCTGCACATAGTACAAAGGAAAACTACCTGCAGACTCTGCAAAGTCAACAGTAGGAGAGAGACTGAGCAAGAAGACTAGGAGTTAAAGTAACACCAAATTGGCAGTGCGTTTCCCATTCTCTTCCCTCCTCTGAAATCACCTGGACTCACTGAAAGTAATCCCCAAGCTCAGAAGTACAAAATGTACAGGAGGAAGCACTCAAGAGAAATCCTCCCATCTGCTCGAAGAGTGAAAAAAGAGAACCCCTAAGAGTGACAGAGAGGAGGGAGGGAGGGAGGGAGGGAGGGAGGGAGAGAGAGAGAGAGAGAGAGAGAGAGAGAGAGAGAGAGAGAGATCCCTAATATTGTATTTCCCTAATTTCTATTTTCCTATGATTAACTTTGCTTTTGGGCAGTTTTGCTGGTGGAAGTGGCAGCAGTGATGTTGATGGCTAAGAAGGCTTCTAGGGTTTTCCTCCTACTGCAGTGTGGGTGCAAATACTTATTGCTGTTTTCTTTAGGTTTTCTGCTGATTGGCCCCAAATCTAGACAGCTGTGGGAAATACACGGTAAAGTGAAGCAATCAAAGCCCCATGTCTTTGACCAGAGGACCAGGATGTGGGTAACGAAGAGGAAAGAACCGAAGAGATCATTGCCCTGAGGAAGTAGATGAATTCCAGTGGTCACCTCTAAATTGTGCACGTACAGATCTCCCTCTAAACATCAGCCTACAGTCTGAGAACTGAACTCTAGGCAAGGCCAATGCCTCAGTTCTGGTCACTGGGTGGGGCCCATGCAGGACAGATCTCTATAGCATTGCAAAGGTTACCCTCCCAAATTACTCAGCAAATGAAAATCTCAAATTGAGAAAGGGAAAGATAATCAACAGATGTAAATCCTGTGATGACACAGATGCAAGGCAGAGAAGGACTTTAAATTAACCATGGAAATCAGACTCCCAAAAGGAAGGGCAAATAGTTTTGAAGTAAGTGGAAAGATATAAAGTATATGTGAAGAAAGAGAAGCTACAGAGACTAAGATTTTAAAACTGATATGTACAATAGTTTTTGAAAATTCTCTAGTTGCTCAATATCAGAATAGAGATGAGAGAGAAGTCAAAGAACTTGAAGATAGACTAATGGTAAAAAAGCCAATTTATTAAGAAAGCAAGATATTTTAAACATATACTCACAAACAACAAAGTTTTAAAATATATGAGATAAAAACTATCAGAATAAAGAATAATGGACAAATCACAGTTGAGGATTTTAGTACTTTTCTCCCAAGAAATTGACAGCCTTAACAGCAACAATGGAAGGGAAATTAAAATAATTGAACAACACCATCACCTAACAGGATTTATTTGTCATATAGAGAGTACTTCACCAAACAACAGGACAATAAACAGTCATTTCAAGTGCCTATAGGATATTCTCTGGGATTGGCTATGTTCTAGGTGATAAAACAAGACTTAAAAATGTTTAAAAGAACTGACATCATATAAAGTTGTTCTCTGATCATAACAGAATTACACTGAAAGTTAAAAATAGAGAGCAACTGCAAAAATCTCCAAATACTTGAAAATTAAGTACTATCCTTCCCAATAATCTTCCCAACAAGGAAGTCTTGGTGAAAATTAGAAAATATTTTGAATTTAGCAAAAATGAAAATCCAGCATATCAAATTGTGTGAGAAGAAGATATAGAATGGAAATTGTAGCATTAAATTCCTATGTCAGAAATGAAAAAGATTTTAGGTCACTAAGCTGTCATCTTAATAAAGCAGAGATATAATTGAAAATTAAATTCAGAACAACTTGAAGAAAAGAAATGATGAAACTATGAGAATATATCAATGAAATTAAAAATAAAAACAGGAGAATAATAAATAAAACAAAAATGTAGTTTGTTGAAAAAATAAGTAAAACTGATAAGCCTCTAGCTTGAGTAACTAAGAAAAAGAGTTACGATACAAATCAGGAGTTCAGACACTACTATCAGGACGCAAGAGGGGACATGACTACAGACCTCGATATGTCATAAAATAATCAAGGAAGACTACAGAAAACTCTCTGGTCATAATTTCCACATCTTAGGGAAGATGAACCAATTCCTTTAATGTTGTGAATTATCACAAAGACTCATCAAATAAATAACTTGAATATTCCTCTATCTATTTTAAAATTTAAACTTAACCCTTTTAAAAAGCCAGGCCAAAGTGGCCTTACCGTTAAATTGCGATAAAAATTTATAAAAGAAATAGCACCAATTCTTCACAAGGTCATTCAGAAAACAAAGGTGAATGATCACTTCATAACCCAAGCGATGAGGTCATCATGGATATTATGCAGACCAGACAAAGACAGCATAAGAGAACAACAGACCAATCTCCCATAAAAATATAGACATGAAAATCTTCAACAAACATTGAAACAGTGAAATCTAGCAACATGGTGAAATAAAAATATACCACAAATATATGTGGCTAAATTAGGGGAAGTAAAGCTGGTTTAATATGTGAAAATCAATAAATGTGATTCATTATACAACAGACTACAGAAGAAAAAAATTACAGAACCATAACAATTGACTTAGAAAAACACACTTAGTATCTGTTCATGAGAAAACTTAACAAATTTGTTTCATTTATTATTCTCTATTGCTTTTCTTTTTATTTTCACTGATTCATTCTTCATATTTTCTGTGATGTCTTTGTTTAAACTTGCCCTAGTTTAAGAATTTTTTTTAATTTCGAAAAGGACATCTATGAAAGGTTTATAGCTAGCGGCATATCTGATGGTAAAAAATAGCGTACTTTCTAATATTGGGAAAAAGTCATGAATGCTTACTCTCGCTTCTCCTAATAACACTGCTCTACCAAATGCGATAAAACAAGATGAGAAAGAAATTAAAATCATGCTGTTCTTATTCACAAGTGATTTGTTTGTCTACACAGAAGAATTCCAAGTCATATACAAGAAAATGTTGCCCAAACTGCTTAGTGAGTTTAGTATGGTTGCAGGATACAAGGTTAACATACAGTATGGTTATATTTCTCTTAAATCAGCAATAAAAATTGGAAAATGAATTAAAGGTCCAATTGCTCCTAGGTCCAAAATGAAAATATTTAGGTATAAATACAAAACAAAGTCCCAAACTTAAGTCATAAATATATGCTGAAAACTATAAAATATAATGAAACGAAGTAAAGAGAGCTTAAGTGAGGAGACATACATGGTTATCATTTGAAAGATTCAGTATTATCAAGTTGTCAATTCTGTCCAAATTGATCTAAAAATTTAATGTAATTTCAGAGCTGGGGGCATATCTCAGCGGTCATAGCAGCATGTGCAAGGCCCTGGGATCGCCTACCCAGAAGCACAAGGAAATCAGACAGGCATGGTAGTCCACGCCTGTAATTCCAACACGAGGGAGCCTGAAGCCGGGCATTGCCCTGAGTTTGAGGCCAGCCTGAGCCGTAGAACAAGGCCCTGGCTCAAAAAAATTAATACCATTTCAATCAAATTCCTTGGAAGAATTTTGTGGATATAGACAAAGTGGTATTAAGATTTAGATGGTAAGGCATAGAAACCAAACTGATTTAAAAATAAAAAATGAAAATCTTTTTATTCTCTGATTTTAAGATGAGTTACTAAAGCCATAGTAATGACAACAGTGTGATACTGGGAAGAGGATAGATGGCATGTGCCAGTGAGGATGCCCGGTTGCGTTTGGAAAACTGAATTATTACAGAAGCGCAAAGGCAATCCAGATAGTTTACCATAAAAGAGATCGGAGGAACACATGAAAAATATTTAGCATCACTAGCTGCTAGAAAAAGCCCAACTGACACCATGACGAGATAGTACATCTGTTAGAAGAGCAGTAATATTTAAAAATAATATCACACGATGACAAGGATACAGAGAAAAGGGATCTCCTATATTCCTGGTAGAGTCACACAATAAAAGAGCTACGCTGGGAGGTAGTTTGGAAGTTTCTTTTTGGTTAGTTTTTGTTTGTTGTGAGATGGGGCCTTGCTGTGTTGCCCAGCTGGTCACAGAGTCTTGGGCTCAAGGGACACTGCTGCCTTAGTTTCAGAAGGAGCTGGCACTAGCAGCCCAGTTGCTCATTACAAAAAATCCTATATTTATTGAACAAGCAGACAATTGTATTCTTTGGCATTTAACCAACAAACGAACTAATGAAGAGTAATCTCAACATACAGTGAATGTTAAACAAAAACTAAAGCTACTAGAGGAAAAGGCACGCTGCCCCTCAACGTCCTCGAAATGCTCCCCCTCCCTTGACACGCACTCGTCCCGCTGCCCTGCCACTGTCTGACGCAGTTCTGAAGTCCTCTTTTGGGAGTGTCTCTTTATGGCTGCCTAAATGTCCTGAATAGACTTAAATCATTTTAGCAAATTTTCTGTCAAATAAAAACACTGCAGTGTGTCCTTAGTGATTTTATTCCTTGGGTCTGGCACCCGGAGAATCCTGGCTCTTCCCCAAAGTCACAGCGACCATGGGAGGTAAATGTTTTGAGCTGATTCAGGATGTCAAGGAAGCTACAGCAGCACAACCAAAGATACTCACAGTAGAGGATTTCCAGCACTGCTTTCAGAAAGAGGCAAGAGGGCTCTGGAAGAACAGCACAGTGGTCAGAGCACTTGCCTATCAAGCGCAAGGCCCTGAGTTCAGTTCCCCAGCATGACATTAGCTGGGTGGGGTGGCTCACACCTGTAATCCCAGTACGTGGGAGGCTAAGGCAGGAAGATTGCCATGAGTTTGAGGCCAGCGTGGGCTACATAACAAGTTGAGGACGAGCATGGGCTACAGAGTGAGATCCTGTCAGAAAAAAAAAAGAAAGAAAAAGAAAACAAATTGACAGGAATGATGGGTTAAATATGTAGGTATGTTTGCAGCCAGGGAGACTGTATCAAGGGATTAATGACAAATGTCTTTTGCTGTAATAAGATAAAAATTAGTCGCTATGTATTTTGAGTGTACCTTCTGGTCACACAAAAGTAAACGTTTATGGTCCCTCTAGTCAAAACCATCCCAAGCTGGAAACAACCTGCATGTGCTTCAGTGAGTGAGTGAATAACCACTACGTGGTGCACCCCCCCCCCCCCCGCAAGAAACTCTTGTAAACAATACAAAGGAGCTCTTCCCAGGGCAGGCTAGAGTAGGGTTCCTGTATCCTGAGTATTGAGACGGCTACACGAATCTTTGTGTTAAAACCCAGAACTTCACACCACAAATTCAATTTTACTCAATACTAATTTAAAATAAAAATACTAGCCATTCTCCCCCAAGCCTCCCACCCAGAACAAACAAACAAACAAACAAAAAAGCCATAAGTAGAATAAAACAACAGTTTGGATGGATGTAGCAAGATATAACAAGAAGGCAAAAATCATTTCCACATTTAAAAATCCAAAGACAGGATTATAATGAAAATGTAATCTGTTTTCTTTAAGTCTTTACATCCTGGTGAATATAGCTGCATGTTATTATTATTATTTGCATTTTTATTATTTACATATCACATCCCTTTTCCCTTCCTACTCCTTGCACTCACTCCCACATCTCCTTTCCCTCTCCACAAAGTCTGTCTTCTTACTTTCTTCCATCTCTACAGCTGCATAGTACTTCATTTTATTTATTTATTTATTTATTTATTTATTTATTTATTATTTATTTTTGAGACAGGATTTCTCTCTGTAGTCAGGCTGGTCCTGAACTCATTATGTAGCCCTGGTTGGCCTTAAACTCATGGCAATCCTCCTGCCTCAGCCTCTGGAGTGCTGGGATTAGAGGTTTGCATCACTAAGCCTGGCTTCTATGTTACTGGAGAATCAAACTCAAGGCGTTGGGGAGGCTAGTGCTCCGACCACGGTGCTATTCCTCCAGCTCCAATACTCCATTCACACGGTTTATGATTCATTCATGCAGTCTCTTTTGTTGGAGAGTTTGCTTTTCCCAAATATTTTGCTATCATGACAATGATGTGTTGAGCATTCTGCCATATTCTGATGCAAGTTTTTTCTTTCTTTTTAAGGCATTAATTTTTTATCTTTTAAACATATCTTTATTATTGCCTATTTTACAAAATGTTGGTTTCGATGTGATATCTTCATACATGCATATACCATATTTTGGTCTTATCTACTACCCCATTGCCTTCCTTGCACCCCATCCCTCTTCCTCCTTTTTTTTGAGATAGGGTCTCACTCTGTAGCCCAGCTTGGTCCTGAACTCACTATGGAGCCCAGGATGGCCTTGGGCTCATGGTGATCCTCCTGTCTCAGCCTCCCAAGTGCTGGGATTACGGGCATGAGCCACCATGCCCAGGTTATGTGGTGCTGGGGAATTGAACTCGCTTAGTTAGTGGTACTTGGTGCTTGTGAGGCAAGCGCTTTAACCTCTGAGCCATTCCTCCAGCCTCGTTCCTGATTCTTCCTCTTGTCTAATAATAGACAAGATGCATGTGTCCTTAACACTTAAAATGAGATTCTTTGACTAAATACTTAAGTATGGATGAAAGAGCATAAAAGATTTTTTAAAGCTTTGGTTACATGTAGCAAACTTTTCTCATTGGTTTATGATCTCACCAGCTGTACACGCGAATGCTCACTCTCCCAATCCTGATGTGTGGTTGACTGTAAAATTGGCCACAATACTGTGTTCTTCTTCCCAGTAAGAGGCCTGTGATTCACCCCTCAAATCTGGGCTGGTCTTATAACATAGTCTGGCCAGTTCATTAGCATGTGGCAGAAGTGCTGTTAAAGAAGTTTTGGGCCCAGCCCTTGGCAGACTTTGCAGCTCTGGCCCTTGCTCTTGGGATCTCCTCTTGACTGGCCAAGTGAATGTGCCAGGCTGTGGATGACAGATGACACGGAGCACAGCAGAACCTCTCAGGTGGGGCTGTCCAGAACCAGGTGGTCTCCAGCCACCCAGCAGCTGACAGCAAACACAAACAGCTGGTATGGCTTGGACAACGACGACGACAGCCAGCCTGCAGGCTTCCTAGCTGGTAAATGCTGACTCTTTTCAGCAGCTGGGTTTCGTGGTGGTGTGTAAGGCACAAACAGGAGACAGACACGTTCACTAATATTTGCCTTAATCCACCCTTTAAACTTTTTAAAATGAATAATGATACTTATTGCCTTTGTGTTTTAGTGTAGTATTGTTTTTCTGTATTTGTCATTTAAATTCCTATTTTGCAAATTGGCTATTTTCCTATTGATTTATTGCTTTTTCCTTACTGATTTTGTAAAAGCTCCTTTTATTAACACTTTGTCTGCTGAATGTGTCGTAATTATTTTTCACAGAAAAATAATACTGATTTTCTTGTGTGGCTCATAAACTTGCTCTGCATGCCGAAGAGGACAATTCTCAAAAAATTTAAGAAGATACAGCATGGTCAGGCATGGTTTTGAGGGGGTCAGCCGTCATATAGAAGTGTAGTTTCTGGCACATCCACTGTCAAAGAAAATCAGGTTTGTTACTTCCTAATGAAGACATTATGCATTTTAGAATTTGAGGCAGAACTCAAGTCTGGACATAGTATCAGCTGCCCTTACCATCAGCGGCAAATCCGCTGTGTGTCTGCCCCTGGTGCACATAGCACAAGCTCATTACACTTTGCCTTTTAAACTTTCTCAACCCAAAACACTCTGAGCTATTTTTCAAAGTGGGTACCAAGGCACAAGATGTCTTGTGAAAGAGCAAAGGAAAGAAACACATCTAATCTCTCCCTTCTTGCAGGTCACAACTCACAATGTTCTGAGCAATTCTGCAGCACATTTAATCAGAACTCTGTTGTCCCATTGTCCAGATGCTCGACGTGAGCAACCTCGGTAGGCTCATCAGAGCTATGAAATGAGCAATTTGTTGGTAGAGGCTTCAACAACAAACATCTTCCCCAAACCTCTCCTAATGTCAAGTTACTTCCACACCCTCCCAACTCAGCCACGCTCCTCTGTCAAAGAATGATTGAGCTGAAAAACAAAATGCTGTGAAAGCCGTTCTGGGCCGGCAGTGGGACAGTCTCACGTGGGAGCACGGCCCCGGCCCAGGAGCTCCACTTGCCACCATTTTCAGTCCTCTGTTCTTCCCTGCAATTTCATTCCCTTCTGGGACAGGGGCAATGTCCAGTTTCCCCCAAGTCCCACTTCTTGGCTCTCCCTCTAAGCTATGCTGTTGCTCAGTATCACCTTAAGGAGAAGTGCCCAGTCCTCAGTCTCCCTGCCCTGTGTGGAGCGTGAGTCCTGCTTCTACAAACAGATGCGTGGGGCATTTGTAGGAGGGTTCTCTGGCCCTAGGAACAGGGTTCAGGGATGCCGTGCTGTCTCAAGGTCAGTAGCAATCACAAGGTATTTTATGCTTCCCAAGTGGATAGGGTGTGCTGACTTTGACACCCTAGTGCCAAATAAAACTCAACTTAGGAGAAAATATTAACTTGACCCATCTTTAATCATATAGAGTCATCATGATTTGGAGCAAAAATCATAGATCTAAACCCCAAGTACCACCAGAGCCATCGCTCTGATCTTGACTATCAGCCATCACAGCCACATGTAAAGGAGGCCCTTCCTAGGACCCTCGCCGGCGTAGCTGGCCTCTCTGGTGACATTCCCTCCTTAGCTCCCTCAGTTGTTATCCAGAGAATAATTCTGAAGTTGTAGTTTTGGTTGTCTCAGTAAAAGCGCATTAAGAAAGCTCAATAACTTATGAAGTGGCTCCCAGATCCCTTTCCTCTGTGCTACTGCTGGCCGTCCTTTTCCCTACCCTCTCAGAAGTGAAGGCTCACACAGGAAGCACATCATGTCTATGGGTACTTCTTTGGGCCTGCCTTTTACCCACCCGGGAGATTTCTCCCACCTGACATCTTCTACCCAGATGTCCTCAGGTTTTGTTCAGCATTTGTCTAAGGCCTAATATGCTCACAGTACATAATGCAAGGATGACAAACAGGTCTCGTGTTGTTCATTAACTCTGGCTGACTGGAAGTGGCTATCTGGAGCACTGATCATTTAGCAAAGACTGTCAGGCATGTGTGTGTGTGCACGTGTGCATGCATGTGTGGGTAGATGTGCGTGTGCAGGCACAACAAGATTCGTGATAGATATTTGTGATTAGTGACTTAACTAATCAAAACTCATTAACTCTTTCCCTAACAGGCTGCTGCTTTTACCTGGTTTCTTTGCCTTGTAAACTTCCTGTAGTAACTAAGAGTCAGGAAAGGATTAGTTAAAGCGTTGGTAATTTAAAAAAATACTCTTAAACAGACCCTGGCTAGGTATTCAACACAGACACGCTGCGGTTCTGCCCAGAGTGCAATATTTGGGAGTGATGAGCTGTGACACTGTGGGAACATGCATGCCAGGTGGTAACAGTGGCTTTTCCACAGAGCACCAACTGAGTCGCACCTTCACTGGTACCGCCAGATGCAGCACAAAGCCCCCACTTAGCAGCTCTGGTTGCGAGATGGCAGCTTAGGGTGCCATAGCTCAAGGCCCTGTATTTTTAGGTGCTTTCTGCTCTGTGGTGAAGGGTGCTATTCCCAGCCCCCACGGCCTCTGGCTTTTACTAGGTTCCTGAAAACACAGGGCACATCATGATTCCTTCTGCAGGATGGAGCTTCACGAAGAAGTCTAGGTTTGGAAACATGGCATTTTGACTCTGGTACATGCATGATCAAAGAAGGCTGCTCCACTTACAAAGAGAGACTGTATGGAGATGGGGTCTGATGACCTGTAAATACAGAAACTGCAACAAAAAACTGACTCCTCAATGGTAACTGTCAAGGCATGAAGTCACAGGGTCTCCTAGCGGTTACATGCAACCCACATACTCATTCTAGATCCATCTTCTGATGCCTCTTCACAGAAGATTTAAGAGTTCAATGCACATTTTGTCACCTATTAAACAAAATATACAAAATTAAATATCTAGGAGTATACTTAACCAAGGAAGTGAAGGACCTATATTAAAGAATCTGTAGGCGACATCAGAAAATGGAAAGGCATTCCCTGTTCTTGGATAGGAAGAGTAAATATAGACAAAATAACTATACTGCCAAAACTGATATATAGGTTTAATGCAATTCCTATTAAAATACCAACAATTTTTAAAAGAACTTTAAACAATAATTCTTAAATTCATATAGAACCAAAAGAGACCAAGAATAGCCAAAGCAGTCCTGAGTAACAAGACCAAGGAGGAGGCATTACAATACCAGACATCAAGCTGTACTATAAAGCAATAGTCATAAAAACAATTTGGTACTGGCACAAAAACAGACAGATAGACCAGTGGAACAGAATTGAGGATGCAGAGACAAACCCAAACACCCTCAACTACCTAATCTTTGATAAAGAAGCCAAAAACATACACTAGAAAAAGGACAGCCTGTTCAACAAATGGTTCTGGGAAAACCGGACATCCACATGCAGAAGAATGAATGTAGACACACACCTGTCACCATGCACCAAATTAAAAATGGATCAAAGACCTAGATATTAAAAGTAAAACACTGAACTTTCTAGAAGACAAATTAGGCAAATATCTAAAAGACATAGGTGTAGGCAAAGACTTTCTTAATAAGATACCAAAAGCAAAAGAAATTATTCCCATTATTAATAAATGGGATCATGTCAAATTAAAAATTTTTGGCACAGCAAAAGAAATTATCAACACTGTAAAAAGAGAACCCACACACTGGAAAAAAATATTCACCACCAACACCTCAGATAGGAGGCTCATAACCAGAATATCCAGGGAACTGAAGAAAACTCCCCCAAAATCAAGGACCCTATTAGAAAATGGGCAAATGAAATAAAGAGGCAGCTCACTGATGAAGAAGTCCAAATGGGCAATAAATACGTGAAAAAAGAGAAATGCAAATCAAAACATCACTGCGATATCATCTAACACCAGAGAGAACGGCCTATATCAAGAACTCAAACAGCAATCAGTGCTGGCGAGGCTGTGGGAAAAAAGGATCCCTCCTGCACTGCTGGTGGGAATGTACACTGGTACAACCACAATGGAAAGCAGTATGGAAGTTTCTCAAAAGTTTGTTAATAAATATCCCCTTTGATGCAGTGATACCTCTTCTGGGAATATTCCCCAAAGAGTTAAAAACAGCACGTAACAGAGATACATGTATACACATGTTCATAGCAGCACAACTAACAATAGCTAAAATGTGGAAGACACCAAAATACCCATCAACAGACCAATGGATACACAAATTGTGGTATTTATACACAATGGAATACTGTGCATCTCAAAAAGTCAGGTAGGTTGGAGGCTTTTGTAGGCAAATGGAGGCAACTTGAGACCATCATGCTTAGTGAAGTGAGTCAGAAGCAGAAAGTGAAATATCGAATGGTTTCTCTGATATGAGAGACCCAGATCACAATTATTTCACAGAACTTAAAGTGGAAAATAATGGGAAAGGGGGAGGGGGTGGTAAGGTCAAAAAGAGAGAGGGGAAGGTCTAGTCACCTTGCCAAGATATGTATGTGCACAGAATGCTCAAGATCCATGTAAACTTTAGATTTTGCACTTATACATAACAATAAAATGGGGAAAAAAAATCTACCATTGGATAAGTTGTGGAGGGAAAAGTGGAACCATTCTGAGCAAAAAGCTCTGAGTGAAACATCAGTTTCTTTTTCGGAAATAGGCTAGAAATGCTGCACCCAGTGTCCCACCTGATTGGTTCCCAGCCTATGCAGAGGCATTGTAGCAGAAGGGGGAAGTTTTGGAAACTTGGAGAGTGTACAGATGTTCCACTCCCAGAGCTGGCATATGAAAGCTGTGTAAATTCAGTCAAGTTATTTAAACCTCTCTGACCTCAGTTTCCCCACCTGTAGAAGTGCGGTATTAAACATTCCACAGAATGTGGTTGCAGGGTTTAAATGAGGTGAACCACACAGGCGCTTAGTTTGATGTCAGGTACAAGGTAAGCTACCACTGTTACTATGACAAAGCTTCCAAGAAAGGTTCTCTGGGGCCACTGTGGTCCCCAGAACACATCACCCCCACAGGACTTCAAGGCTCACTGGACAAGGGAGAACACAGCACATGATTTCCTAGTCACTGTCTTCCGAAATGGCACCAGATCTGAATTCTTCCTGTTTCCTCCTTACCCTGCTCCATGTGCGTCTCTTCTCTTTCATCCTTCCCCAGGTCCCAATCCCTAACTCTTCCTATTCTCCTCCTACCCCAGATCCACACCAGGGGAAGCCTCTTGCTTGGGTTGTCATGATGCCTCTTAGGGGTTCTTCTTGCTTCCAGCCTTTCCCTTTCTATTTATGCTTCACCCATTAGAGGCTTTTGTGTCTGAAACCATGGAGTGCACTCAGGGAAGTCCTGGGGTCCTGAAAAACCTGCCCTTGCGTCAACCAGCCCACCCCCCCACACACACACACACCCTGCACATGCCCCTCTCTCCCATTCCAGTGAGGTGACAGCCATTGGCTCCTTGAACTCTCCAGACACACTCCTGCCTGGCCCTCTAAGCCCCTTGCTGCCTCGCTGGAAGCTCTTTTCCATATAGATATTCTTCCTCATGGTTTGCTCCCCCACTTCCTTCTCTCCTTGCCAGGATGCCACCTTCTCAGTGATCATGCCTTCTCTCTCTCTCCATTGAATCCAAAATCTCATTCATGCTATGCAAGCGCTTTACCATTGGGTTTTGCACCCAGCCCCACTACCTACTATATTTTAAATTGTCCCTTTCCATCAGAATCTCTGGAACCTGTGAGTGTTACCTTCTACGACAAGGGATACTTTGCAGATGTAATTAAGTTAGGGACTTTGGGACAGAGAGACTATCTTGGGTAATCTGTCTAGGCCCTAAATGCAACCACATATATCCTTATAAGAAGGACACAGCTATTTAACTATTTATAAAAAGAGAAGGTAATGTGATCCTGGAAGTGGACACTGGAATGACTCAGCCATAAGCCAAAGGATGCTAGCAGCCTGGAGAAGCAGAGCAAGGGGTAGGTTCTCCCCAAAGCCTCCAAGGAGAACCAGCCCTGCTGATATTTTAACATTATTTCAGTGAGGCGGATTTCCAACTTCTGGCCTCTGGAAATGTAAGAGAATATATCTATATTGTTTTAAGCCACAAAGTCTGGGGAAATTTGCTATAGCTACTTTAGGAACTGGACATACAACTCTGCAGACACACCATATTCTCTATCATCCTCTTTATCTTTCCGCCATATCTGACTTACTGTATTTTATCTGTTGGGATTACCCATCATCCCTCACTAGGGTGCCAACTCCACAAGGGTACGAGTTCTGTTTCATTCACTAAATGGGATGAACGGTTGTTTGACCACCCTGGAGCAAGGTATCTCCGAGGTCAGCAGGCCGCCAAGTCGGCTCTAGGGTCTGTCCTCGAGCTCTGGCCAAAGGAATATTGGTGCAAACTGCAAAGCAAGCTGGTTCTTTCTGTCCTGGGATGCCTGGCCTTTCCTAAGGACTTGACTTTGCGGAGAAACTGTCAGCCTGCATTTCAGGCAGCAGTTCCCTGAGAGGCTCTGAATCCCCCAGAAGCTTCTGTTCCTGCCCCTTGAGTCAGTCAGATCATTTCCTTGCAGGTCTGAACAGCCGTGCTGAGAGCAAGGGTGGCAACTCCTAGGACTAAGCCCATGAAGGCCCTCAGGCACCAGGCCCAAGTCTCTAATGCAGAGTACTTAGCCATCGTGGGTGGGCAGGGGAGTCTCTTTTTCTGTTCTTCACTATAGCACCACATTTATTATAACGTATCACGGTCAATTAGCAATATATTCACAGTACAGTGCACTACCTAGACAACCACCACAGACCAAAGCCACGAGCAAACATCCTTGCTATTACTTTAATACTTCGTTAGAACAGACAGCACTGTCTCTGTCTCTTCTTTGATACGAACACCTGAGTAAATTGAGCCCATTCTTACTTACTTTTGATTTTAATAACTTTTCCTCATTCTTCCTTCTCACCCAAGCAGTGACAAATCAGTGAATTAGGATAAAATAAAAAACTCTCGTGATTTATTTGCCCATTTTGAAGGCATGGGAGTCTCTAACCAGGCCTTACCTGCAGTGGTGCCATGTTCTCAGAGCCAGACAACTGCCGTCGGCCTGTGGTGCCTTTGCCAGTCTTCCCCCAGCCCCTACAGCCTATCCCAAGACAGCAAGGATTCCCAAGGAAGGGCCCTCCCCGTGGGCCTTGCTGCAGCAAACTCAGCACCCTGTGGAATGCCCTGGGGAGGCCAAGGACCCGCTGTGACCCAGAACAAGGGAGGACGTGGACACCATGAGCCAGCAGGGGGAGACTCGGTTCCAGGGGAGCTGCAAAGCTGAGCCATGGGGAGATTAATATCTAAGGCCTTGCCGGGTGAGGGATCAGAATGCCAGTTCCGACTCTGGCTGGGCATGTGATCATGGATACCTGACAGTCTTTCCAAGCCTCAGTTTACTCACCTGTAAAATGAGGGCAGTGAGAGTAACTGTCAAGTAGGCTTGCCGAGAAGCTTAATGCACATGAGAATAACGGTGCAAATGGCTTGGCAGGACATTTGGCACATGGTTAGCACTCAATAAATACTAGCTATAGTGATGACACGGAGGGTGGTAATGGGGCTCCGTGGCCCAAGTGAGAGGCAGACTTGGCCCTGGGAGCCTCTCGGCATCTCCTGCAGGATTCAGGGAGAGAACAAAGATGGCGACACCACCATGGGGGAGAAAGAGTTGGCCTCCACTGTGTGAGCTCCACACCCTGGGCTGTCTCTGGCTGGGGCAGCCGGTCCAGGCACACAGCCACGGCAGAGGTCACAGTAGCAGCGAGTCACTTACCTTGGTTGTCGTAGGAAGTGATGACCTGGGGCTGCTGAGGGTGCTCCTTTTCTGCCAGGTTTCCTATTTAAGGAAGACAGAGAGTCCTGCGTGATCACAGGGACCATGGTGGAATTTTCCCTGAGCAGAGCAGGAAGTTGAGTGCATCCGGAAGTGAGGCAGGTTGGCAGGACTAGAGCACACCACTGGCCTGGCCCCCACCATGTGGATACGACCGTGGTATGCACACATGTGAACCAGCTGTTATGCTCCTGTATATGGGAACCAATGCCTGGGGCCTGTGTCCAGGCAGGTCTTACGTCTCTCAGCAGCAGCCAGCAGGCTGGGCTTCACAGGAGCAAGCTGGGGACACCTCCCAGGTCTACAGAGCCAGCACTCCTGGCTTTGGCACTCTCAGGCACAGTTTCTGAATCATTTTCCCACACATTGCTGCCTCTGATCATCATAGCTGGAGTGGCCTGGGAGGTTTCACCTCAACCTGCACCCAAAGTTTCCTATATTGGTCTCCTGTCTCCCTCTGGGATGCCACCTATTCCACCTGGGAGTTGGGAAGTTGTACACTTTGGCATAATTTCATAAACATTGCTGGACATCCAGCATAAACAAGTGCTTTCCCTACACCAGGGATGTTTCTGTCCCTGGGACACAGAGCTGTCCTCAGATCCCAGTGGGTCAGGCCGCCGCAGAGAGACGCCTAGGTCCTACCACAGTTGTCCAGGGGGCATCCATGAGCTTCTTTGCACCTCCCACGAGAATCATGAGCTTCCTTCATTCCTCCTATATTTCTGTCACTGTGGCTGTGACCTGGACTGACCTCTTGAACATCTGGCACACGTTTAGCACTTTAGAGGGTGATAAGAAGGGCCGGGAAAGAGCTAGAATGTGGTAGCAGGAGTTGTGCCATCATTACCACTCTGGCTGCCATCATTTCTCTCTGGCCTCCTGCTGGTCTGCAGTGGGTCTGCCATTGGAAATGACCACTGGGACCAGTGGCTCAGCCTGGGAACTAGCATGTCTCCAGGTGCTGGCCTGAACAGGTTCCTTTCAGGTGCAGCCAGTGAGATCAACCACGGAGGTTTCCCATGCCTAGGCCCAAGAAAAATTCAGTTAGGGGCATTGAGCTGGGTTGAACTTAGGAGCCACCTACGGGGTCTTGCTCTGGAGAAGCCTGCTTGCTCTATCCCTCCCCTAGGAACAGGCCAAGCTAGGCTGTAGAGTCCTCCCGGCCATGGCTAGCTGGTGAGGCCAGGCCCACTGTATGTGCCAATATGCAGGGTGATGTGGCATGCTGGCCGGGAACCCCAGGCCAGACTCCGGCAAGGACGGGAGGCCACCTCCTGTGGGCACAGCTAGCGGCATCTCTGGGACGTAACAGGATCTGAGAAGGGAATCCTCAAGGAGGTTGATTGGCTGGCACAGTTTCTGTGGGGTATTTATAGTCAGGGCTGCACAATTGGTTTCCCTTTAGCTGTAGGGCATCAGGCACTGTGCTGCTAGGCAGACTTCAGCCAGCAGCAAGGAAAGCAGCCAATCACCATAGGTGAAACCCGTTGCTGGGCAAGCTATGGGCAGGGGCAGGCAGTGGGGGGAAGAAGGGAGGCTTAGCCCAAACACCTGCTGTTTCCAAAAGTCTGGAGGGCTCAGCCTCCCTCCCCACCCCTTCCAACCCCAGGCCCATGGAGTGTACAGAGCAGCAACGGGGAAAATGCGCCCCCTTGGACCAGTGCCATGCTCAGCTACATTTGTGCACGCTACCAGCTGCTGCCTTCTGAGATGAAATCATCCAGTTGCCAGGGCTGGGCAGCCTGCTGATTAGCAGTACTGGATGCCTTGGGCACAAATAAGGCACACAGGAGGAAAGGTCAACTTCAGTACCTGTACCCTGAGTCTTGGTTTCAGAAAAATTTTAACTTCTGCATGCATGCAAACATGCCACTTGAAAAATGAATGCAATTTTACTTTAAACTACATATATGGGTAAAATGGTAGAATCATCATCTTTTGTTTTGTTCAAAACCCTCTGTGGAGCTCTCTCCGGCTCTGCATGTACCCCAAACTCTCAGTTCTTAAGGTATTTTCATAAGAACAACTATAATCATCCTCTTTGTAAACTGACATTCACAGTAAGATTCACACCATGTCGTTTATGAAAGTCCAGTAATGGTCTTATAAAAGTTACTGCATCACGTTGTGTTTTATTGGCATCTTTCAGCTAAGTTTCCCTCAAATCAGGAACCTCGAAGATGGAAAAACAGGATGAATTCTATGTCTTGCAACCCTTTTTCCGAGAAGCCCAGAGATGGCTCCAGCAAGGTCAGAGAGCCACATTAAACAAGGACACTCCGTGTCCTCTGCCTACCTGTGATTGCTTTGCCCGCTCACCTACCCACCCACTAGGCTGGACGGCATATCTTCTAATGCTATTTCTGTGGCTGATTGGTTTCTGGAAGTTTGGCTCTTATTACAAGTCCCACCACCCCAGAGCATAGTTTTGTTGGCTACGGTGTGTACTTCAGTCAAGTCAAAGTTGGCTTGTCTACATCTGATAATTCTAGGAGCAAGGTACGGAAAATGCTGCACCCATGCACGCCCTCTATCCAAGGGTTTCCCTGATGGTGGAGAACGGGCTTGTATTAAGGACAACTTCTACTCATTAAGTGGTCAGAGGACACCGGTCAGCAACTCTTTCCCAAGATTTTGAGCCCCTACTGCAAAGAATGCCATTATGACTGCAGTCCTTTTAATGTAGCGCCATGAGGACAGGGGTACTGGACTGTCCTGTTCACTTTCTCATTTCCAACATTTAAAATTATTGCTAGCACAAAGTGAGCACTAAGAAGATTTGTTGAATGAACAAATAAATTTACTTTTAGAGCTTCATCCTTCCCTTTTGTCACTGCCAAAGAATGGCAAAGCATAGTTATTTGGTCTTGTTTAATTGTAGTCATTTTCCCATTTGTGGAGGGTCATGGAGGGGGGTCCTTTAGACCGGCATTTGATAAGCTAGTCATCTGCATTCAGGACTCCTGTAGACTGGTCTGCTGGAGTTCCCTAATGGGGCTCTGGGAGTGGAGGTCTGACTTCTATTGGAAATCTTGTGTGCCTATCATGTGTACTGCCATCAATGCTTGTCTCTGGAGGCTGGGCTAGTGGATCTCTGAAGGCCACAGAACAAGGCCTATGACAGTCAGCTCATCCATAGCATTCCCAGAGAGATCCTGGGTCTGCAGGGAAGACATACGCCAGGCACCAAAGAGAAGAAGTTTTACAAGTTGCCTTTTCTTATTGTATTCTTGGTCTCAGGCCAACTGGGCGTTGTAGAACCCATGACTGGTGCTCTGCCTGAGTTTCAAGTATTAATAATACTCTGTCAAGTTCCTCTATGTTCAGAAAACATTTAAAAACTGGATAGCCATGACACAAGCAGCCCTGACTCATAGGGGAACACATACAAAGCTCACCATCTCAAGAGAGGACAGGCCCTCCCCCGTAGCTAAGCCAGTGAACAGTTGAGTGCTCAACTTCATGGCATTCTCCCCAGCTACAGCCTCCAGGAGAGCAGGGGCCCTCATGCCAGGGAAAACTTTCCAAGTTCATCATGGCCTTAGGGGCCAGATTGAGTCATAAGCAGCCACCCTTTGCTCAGTGGTTAGATGTCTAGTGCTAGTCTTTAAATAAATTCCACCAACATTTCCAACTATTTTCAACATATTGAATTGTAGATATTGTAAAAAAGAAAAAGAAAAAGAATTTACCATGAAAATCATTGTCTTCGGATTTCTGCCATTTCCGGATCCCGTTTCCCACACATTGGAATCCTGTGAAATGACAAGGACTGGAGTGAGGTTCTCTGTGGTGAGACTTATCTGGGCTCAAGTGGGAGGAGGAACTCAGCTTTCTTGGGATCCAGGGAAGGCTGTCCTTGACTAGATGCTTCTGAGGAAATGGGTGCAACTCCCAAAATTGAAAACGTTTTTAGCATGCTGAAATAGTAGCTATTCATGGTGGTACAGGGAGCATTGTTACAATACAGATGTCCATTATTCACCCCCACATCTCCACCACATAAATAAGAAAGCATTTTTTAGAAGACATTCAATATCCACTTCGCCTACTTATTTTTGCATGTGGTGCATCCATCCCCCCTTTGAGGTACAGTCTGGATGTGCAGTGATGAGGGTAGACAAAGATCACCTATTTCTAGGGAATGGTAAATGACAGTTGCCTTCTCTCCCAGCCTCCCTTGCAGCTAGAGCACAGAGCACAGGCATGTGTGGCTCCAGCCTGATCAACCAGATGTACCCAGGTCTGACTCTGATGATGACAAAATAGGGGAAAGAAGGAAACCTCTAGCAGGGGCAGGAAGTAGTAGCTGGATGGCCGAGTTCCTGGCAGGGAATTAACAGATGTTCTTGCACAGTATTAAAAGTGAGTTCCTGGCATGGAAGGTGTAGCTAGTGCACCTACTGGCTTTGGAGATTTCTTCAGTAGGCCAGCTCTGTAGCATACTTTATGGGATTTGTCCTGAAGTTCCAAACTCCTCCTTAACCCCTTTCTTTTCTTTAGAGTCCTTCACAATTAACATTTGTGGCTTACCCCTTGAAACCTAGACTGATAAACAGAAAAGGAGGAATACACAAATTGCTTAGACTTTTGGAATAAAACCTAGGCTTGGAACTCTTCCTGACTTGGTGCGGGCAGCTTTCAGCTACCTTCTCTACTGCCCAGGAATTGCAGGAGCTTTATTCTTCTAAACATGATTTTTGACAAGTGCTTCCCTATGGGGAGAGCTGAGGAAATAAAATTGCAGAAGGAAGGGGAGAGAGACAGGAAGAGAGAGAAATATTTGTTGGCTGTGCAACCCAAACCACTGATGACTAGCTTGTCTACTCTCCAACTTGTCTACACTCTCTAGCCTCTCACTCCTCTGACTCCTTTCTGCCACAAGGCCACACAGTGCCTGCATTGTGACAGTACCTGAGTTTCACTCCTCTCTGACGTGAGGTGCAGCCCCTCCTTTGTAGACGTGAAGAGCCGCTCCCCTGTGGTACAACTGGCATGTAGAAGAGGTGGCTGGAAGCAGGCAATAATTCGTTTGGGATCTTGTGCATGCACAGGAGGTCCTGGAATAAGCTAGCATTGTTTGGTGTTTCTTTCCTGAGGTAGTGTCTCAAGGAGTTGGTCTATAAGTTGGCCTAGCCCGGATCTCCTAAACATCATCACTGCCCAGGGGTCGTGAAAGACACATACTCTCCCTCTTCTGCACACTGGTGCAGATCTGTCTCATTGTGAATAGATGATCCACTTCTCTCTGGTGTCATTGGGGAAATAGTTGTAGCAAAATAACAGCGCCTACCAAGTACGAACGCTTTCTCCCCTGAGTCATGGTCATGAGTGTACAGTGTGTTGGTTTGCAGTCGGTGTTTGTGGGAAAGGGAGAGCGTTGTGTTCTCAGGGCGATCCTGACACCTGGCATTTCCTTGGCTTCTTTTGTGTTCTTTGCCCTTTCTGTGTCCGTCACGAGGACAGACGTGGTCAGAGGAGACTGTGAGATGGGGACTCGGGCAGACCCGGGACTGGGCCTTACCCAGCACACATGGGAGAAGCCTTCTGGATCGCTATGCAGCCATGCATACAGTAGGAGCATTCTCACTTCCACGAAGAAATTGATGAACTCTGCACATTTCCTGCCTACCTAGAGGCATCCGCTGGCATATTCCTTTTTCTCCCAGGAGCAGCTCTGAGAACTAAAGAACTGACTAGCGGAAACAACTTCTGGTTTCCAAATCCTTCCTGACGGGAGCCCCTGTTGACACTCTTAGACCTCTGGTCTATGTTGTTCCGGGCAACTCCTCCCCGAAAGCCCCCCAGGAGCTGTGCGGGTGGTGGCGGGGGAGCCCGTACTCGCACAGACGGGCCAGCAAGCATCACTCCTGAGGAAGTGGTGGACCCGTGGAGCAGCCAGGAGAAGGCTTCCTCCCACCCTGGAGCCCGAGTGCCGCACTCCTCGGGAACTTCTCTGTCCAGTTCTGACCACTCACACTCTGTTCACTGTGTGTGTCTGGAGAACAGAGGCCGGGACCCTACCTCCCCACCCGTCTATAACCAGTGCCGGCGTCCCTTCCCCAGGAATCTGTAGGAAAAAGTAAAGCGGAGAGCTCAGGAGAGGGCACGGGGCCGGAGGCCGCGCGGCCACGGGAGCTGCTCCTCTCAGTCCGACGGTGCACAATCCCGGGTCCCAGAGTCGCGCGGTGCAAGGCGCGGGAAGCAGGCCTGGGCACACAGGGCCAGCCCGGGCTCTCCCCCCTTCCTCCGGGGTATCTTCCAGCTCTGGTTTGTCCCCTTCGGGGAGCGGCTGGAGGAAACCGGGTCCCCGGGAGAAGGACACGCCCGCCCGCAAGCCGAGCGAGGAGCTGACGGGGACAATCCCTGGTCTGCGCGTCGCGCGGGAGCACGGAGCGAGCCGGGGTCCCCTCCTCGTCAGGGACACGCGGCCCATCCCCTGGGGCGAGAAGGCCGGGGCCAGGGGTGGCCGGACGGAGCCGGCGTGTTACCTCCTCGGCGCGGCAGCCGCGCGCCCGGGTCCGCCTGCGGGGTCAGGTGCGCGCCCTGCGCTGCGCGCCGCTTCTCCGAGTGCACTACCAGCAGCATGTCGATGGCCACCGCGTTGCCGTCCTTTCTCAGCTCCATGGTTGCGCCTCCCCACGGGCCGGCGCGCGGCTGCTCGCGAGGCTGCCTGCGCCGCAAATGGCCCCGGCGCGCCGCCGCCTGGCGCGGAGAGGGCGCTCCCCCGCCGCCCAGCCCCGCGCGCGGAGTTTCGCTGACTCTGCCAAACGCGCCATTAGGGCCCGCCCGGGAGGGCGCTATCCTAAGGCCGCCGCTCTAAGTCACCTTTGAAAGGAAATCCCCCGCCCTGCCCTGCCCAGCTCCCGTCCGAAGAGGTGGCCCTGCCCACAGCACCTTGGCCTGGGCCCAAGCGGGCTAAGTGCTGGCACTGGGCTCCGGGACTGGTCTCCTGCAGGCTGGGCGCTGCCTTATCCACGCCATCTGGGGAGGGGGTCCCCAGAGTGCCCGAGATGGACCTCCAGGGAGAACGCATGGGCCAACCCGGAAGGTGGGCAGTGGTGCCAGCGCCGCCGAGAGGCTGTACACTGCAAGGCGTGCCCAAACCCGCCATGCGTGGCCTTGGCCTCACTCATTCCCCGGGTGGGTTGTGGAATGGACAGCTATTTCTGTAGAAAGGAGCAGGTTGGGTCTTGGAGTTAGGACCTCTTCCAGTTCTGATCCTTCCAGAACTTGGGTCATGCCCACAGGCCATCAAGACAGCAACCTTCTGTGGCCTTAACTAGAACCCTTAAAAATCTCGATTCCTTCTAGAAGACCTAATTCCTGCCCCGAGAGGAAGGGAGGAGGGAGAGAGGAGGGGTTGGGGCACAGGGACCAGCCTGCTGCTGCCAGGGCGCTGGACCTGAGCACCCTCTATTTTTAGCTGGGGCTGCCCTCCCCAGCCAACAGCAGCAGGGCTTTTGGCTGTAGGTCTAAGACGTGTTTACATGGGCGAGCATCTGCCTGCTAGCCTTTGGCACGATGGGCCCACTGGTGGGTAACAGTTCTCTAATTTGAATTTCCATCATTAGCAAAGGCAGCCCACATGGCGTCCTTCGCTCTGGGACCCGTCCCGCACTGGCTTGTGCTGGCCCTGCCTTGCGACAGGGTCCCTGCAAGCTCCCACCTTGCCCTCAGGCTTGTTTTGCACAGGCTGTGCCCCAGTACCAGCTCCACCACTGGCTGGCCATGTGACCTTGCATCAGCCATTTCTCATTCATTTTCTCACCCATATCATTGGGGTAATAAAAATTCTCACATAGCTTTTATGAGAATGACATGCATGTGAGGTGCCTGCCACATGGTAAGTGGCCTCCAAATCTTAGCTGTCATTCTCATTTCATTTTAAGGGAGAAGAAAGGGACAGGTGGAGGGATGTCAATCATGGAGCTGGGAGCAAGGCACACAGCAACACCCTCAGACCCTATAGGTCTTTCCCCAATGCCTGTGGCTCTGTCCCGCCCCTGTGTAGGCTACTGCTGGATTGTATCACCACGGCTTTCTTACCCATTATACTTCTTGCACCCATTGGCTTCTAAACATGTGGACTGGAGTCCCTAGAGAGCTGGCCCATGGGTGGACAGATGGCTGTGGTTGACTCTTGATGTGGGTTTCCTCCTGCTGAAGTCCTGACACTTGTTTTTATGTGTGTAGACTCTCTCTCTCTCTCTCTCTCTCTCTCTCTCTCTCTCTCTCTCTCTCTCTCTCTCTCTCTCTCTCTCTCTCTCTCTCTCTCTCTCTCTCTCTCTCTCTCTCCTCTCAGTGGTGGGAAGGCTGTGAATTAAGAACTATGGATTGTGTGAACCTCCTGGTGTCTTAAAGATCACTGAGGCAAGATTGCGGAGTTCTCCTCACTGACCTGGAACAGTTTTACGTACTCCTCCAAGGAGCAGGTTGTCTGAGGCGCAGAAACCACCAGCAGCAGCTCTGTGTGTGATGCTCCCCATTATCAGATGGTGCTGAGAGGGGAGGGTGAGGAAGTCCTCTTACAGGTGCATTCCCACTCCCACACCACAACTTTTATGCCTGTCACTCAGGAGCTCACCATGGCATCTCCTCTCAGAGGTGCCTCTGAAAAGATAGTGGCGTGGAGCTGCGCCAGCCAGTGATCCAGGAAGGTGGTGTGGCTTCTCCTGCTTCTCTGCTGTGTCTGGAACGTAATCCTTCCCAGCAGGGCTTCCTTCTCATCCTCAGCACTGCTGTCATTCGAGGCAGATGAGTCTCTGCTGTAGGGCTGTCCCGTGCACTGTAGGATATCTAGCCTTATGCCTGAGCTCTACTTACTGGATGCCAGCAGCACCTACTTCCCAATGATGACAACCGCAGATGTCTCCAGACATGGATAAATGTTTCCAAGACTGCAGTGAGAATACCACTTGGAGCAAACTCCTGAAATAAGGGTCAGCTCTGTCACTCTGGAAGATGCTACTGCCTGTGGATCCAGATGCTTCCAGGCACCTGGACCCACTCCCCAAGGGCTCCCCCTCAGGCTGGCAGTGCAATAGCCTGGCTCCTGAGGCCTGCAGAGCCCAAAAGAGATGCTCTTTTCCACTCCCGACTCTTTTCCTATTTCTGACCTCAATTGACCCACCTGTGTCCCAGTCCCTTGTCCTATTTTTGGATAGAGAGGGAGGTACCATGGGGAAGGTGAGTTAGCTGAGTGTTTTTAATGTATTAGGGAAGGGCGGGATGAAGAGGGGAAGGGGAAGAGGCTACATAGACAGCACTTAGGTTCTGTCTGCTCCAACCCTGCCTCCAGCCGCCACTGCAGGACAAAGAACAGAACCCCAGCCTGCAGTTCACAGCCCAGGCTCCACTTCCTTCTTCAGCCTCACGTCTTCCTCTATCCCACCATACCCACATCTATTGCAGCAAAAGGCATCTTTTTCAAGGCCACAATCTGGCCTTTCTGCTTCTTGGTTTTTCTTAACATACTAGAAATGAAATTCCTCCTATCCTGCCCTCATATTGAATAATGTGGGCTTCAAGGATTTCTGTATTTTGACTTACTAATCGATCTGCAAGTTTGTCTTAGAATCTGACAAACTAAGGTCATTTCTGTTCATAAACAAAGCTTTTATCTATTTATTTGATGCAGGGTCTCACTCTCTAGTCCAGGCTGGCTCTGAACACACTATGTAGCCCAGGCTGGCCGAGAGATCGAACTGGGGCCTCCAGGCAAGCACTCTAATCACTGAGCTACACTGCCAGCTCTTGAGCAATACCTTAAATTATTTCAATCACAGGGATTGGGCTGGGTATGGTGGCACATGGCTGGAATCCTAGCACTGTGGGAGGCTGGAGGCAGGAGGAAATCCAAGTTTGAGCTCAGCTGCGGCAACTTAGCAATTTAGCAGGACCCTATCTCAAAAAAATGGGGGTGGGGGCTGGGGATGTTGCTCAGCGGGAAGGCCCTACACTTGATCTCTAGTAGAGTGAAGAACAAAAGAAAAGAAGAAAGAAAAAGGAAAAAGAGTTGGAAATTTCAGGACACGAAGAGACAAAGAGCAATGAAAATATAGTAAAAGGTAGTATACTTGGTACACCGACAGTTTGGTCAACAGGGGACCGTGTGTACAGCAGTAGGCCCATAAGATTGGAGTGGAGCTGAAAAACTCCCGTCAATCACTTGCTGACCTTGTGGCTGAGGTCGTGCGGTGGCAAGCACATTACTCCTACATTTGTGGTGAGCCTGAAGTTAAATTAACTGTCTTGCTAGTACATGTAACTCATGCAATCAGTACACTGGATTATGAGTAGATAATATTTGATAATGATAAGTGTCAACATTTGATAATAACTTGTGTGTTTACTACTTTTATCATTATTTTAGAGTGTGTTCCTTCTTCTTATAAGCATAATTACTGCAAAACAGTCTGCTGTGCTCGGCTGGCAGTAGCTTCACGTGTCTGTTTACTGAGCTCTTGATTGCATCATTTTTCTCGTGTGATTTAATCTCATGTTATTTGTTCCTCATGGCCCTAGGAACAATGGGCCATATTTTCTGTCTGTTTGCATACATGCCTCTGTGTGTGTGTACATATGGCATAGCTGAGGTGTGGACTGCCCCGTTTAGGGGTAAAGGTGATATTTGCATAATGATGAAATTATCTAGCATCACACGTCTGAGCCCATATCCCCCCTGTTAAGTGATGATACATAATTATCACCTATTTTTCCCAGTTTGACATTCAGACATGTCCAACTGTCACTCACGCTGCTTCCACCCCTCTGCTGATAGGAGGAATTTGTTGATTGCCTGAGTGGCCCTGGGCCCTGAGTGGGCTTGGCTGTCCTAGAGTTGTGGACTGCGCAGCGAGGAGGGGCCTTGGCAGTGGAGACCTTCACCTGAGGTGGGTGTGTCCTGGTTCCCATTGCTGCTTTTCCTCAGAAGTGGTTCTGGAGCCATCAGTCATAACTCTTACTTCTGCTGGGTCCCTTAGAGACAAGTTTCTCTCTCCTTTGCAGTGGGCAGAACATAGTGGGGAAGTCAAGCAGATAGGTTTTTTAGTAGGGAATTTACAAACATGCTGGGCTTTTCTTTGTGGATGCAGTAGGGAACGGAGGCGGAGAGTGCAGAGCAACAGGCTATGGCTGGGCATGGCGTGCACACCGGGAGTCCGGGCGCTCTGGGAGGCAGGAAGGTCATACATTTGAACTCAGCATGGAAAAACTAGTGAAATTTTTGTCAAAAAAAAGACGAAAAGAAAGGAAGAAAAGAAAAACAAGCAGGGAAGCGAGGGAAAGGGCCTGGCGACGTACCTCTGTGCACAGAGCTCTGGGCTCAGTTCTCAGGACTGGGAAACACAGCAGCAGTCCGCATTTCTTGATTTTCCTAGCTTCCCTGAGGCGGGTAGCTTCCTCCACAGGATACCGGAGACCTTTCCTGGACAGCTTCCCACAGTCAGTGTAGGCTTGTCATTGTCCCTTGACCAGTTCGGCTTAGCTGTTTCCACTTCTGGGTCTTCACTGCTGCCTTTGCTTCTTCCTGGAAATCTCTTCAAACCTTCCTGGCAAGGGTAGTCTGGCCATCTGTCAAGGCCTGACACCCCACTTCCACCTTGCTAACTGCCCCTATCCCTGGAGATTTTGGGTGGTGCCAGGTCTCTGGGGTGCATCTCTTTTTAGCTATCCAATAATTAACACCCACCACATTTAGACAACACGTTTTTGAAGCAGGTATCCAGGCAAACATAGACAGCGCTCTCCTAGTAGATGGTGTTGCACAGTGTGTTGACCCTCACTGAGCCTTGATGTTCCTCATCTGTCAAAGGAGTGAAGGCCTTGCTGGGATCAGATGAGGTAACATACCAGCTTTGGCTCACATATAGCCACGGCACCTGCCTGTGCTTCAGGAAGCCCTGCCTGCCTCCTGCTCCGGGCAGGGGCTTGTGGATGTGCTTCCATAGCTGGAAGGGGAGATAGAGGGAACTGGAGACGCCTCCAGGGGAGAAGGGGCACAGGGGAACAGGAATTTACCTTCCTGCTTGGGCCACTGTCCTATGCCACGCCTGTGCTATCACAGAGGAGCTCACTGAGCTGTAGTAGTCATCCTTGAGGAACTGACAGCAGGGCTGTGCGGCTGTGGCCTGTTCAGCAGGGCTTCTGGCTCAGCACGGCTCTGCTTCCTCCCACTCCTGCTGCCTGCACACATGATGTATACACTCAGTGGCATGTCCCTTGGCATGGTCCCCATTCTATAGATGAGAAGAGCGATGCTCGGAAACCTAAGGTGACCCATCAAGGTCCCACAGGCGTCTGGCAGATAGCAAGGATTAACCATTGATATCTCACCCCATTCTGTAAACTGCAAAGTTCACATGTTAGACACCCCCCCGCCCCCCCACCCTGTGACCTGAGGCTACTTTGTGCCCAGGCTGAGGGAACGAACTGTCAGCCATCATGGTGAACAGGCACTGACCCAAGTTTCCAAGTCCTTTCATGAGGCACCTGGGAAATGTTTTTGAGCACAAGCCCTGAGCTGGGTCTTTGGGGACAGACTTCCCTGGCATTGATCAATCATTCGGGGGATAAGTAGTGACAGTGGCAGTTGCCACAAGTTAGTGAAACATTCAGCAGACTTCAGCAACAGTGAGGTAGTCCTGCTGGGGATTGAGGGAGAGACAGAGATAAGCTCTTTTCATAGGCTTTAAAAGGGCTTTCAATACACTCTCTACTGTTCTGATGAAATCATCTAGGAGCACGTTTCTGAGGATGTTTATACCATGACGAGGGCTTCCTGTTTCTGCTCAGTCTGCCAGAAAGACGTTACATGGCACAGGCCGCTGCATGGCTGTTCTTGGGTCTCTTGTCACGTGCAATGCCACGTGATGCAATGAAGGAGTAAGCACAGTGCCTCTAGCCATCAGAGAAATAAAGATCAAAAGAGTAAGAAGGGCTGTTACCGAGTGCCAGATTCCAAGAAATAACAGGAGGAATCAACAAATGGGACTACCTCAAACTAAAAAGGTTTTGTACAGCAAAAGAAACAACAGGCAAAGAGACAACCCAGAGAACGGGAGAAGATCCTTACCAGAAATACCTCAGGCAGAGGGCTAATATCCCGAACAGATAAAGTACTAAAACATAAAAAAACCCTAAAATAAATGACTTGATGAAGAAATAGGCAGACAAAATGAAAAGAAACTTCTCAGAAGGGGAAGTGCAAATGGCCAGCACGTGCAAATGGCCATCAGAGAAACGCAAATAAAAACAACGTTGAGGTTTCATCTCACCCAGGGAGGATGGCCTACATTATGAACTCAAAAAGCAACAATTATTGGTGAAGCTGTGAAAAAAAAAGGAGCACTTCTACACCGTTGGTGGGATTGCAACTTGGTTTGACCATAGTGGAAAGCAGTCTGCCGATTCCTTAGAAAACTAAGAATAGAGATCCCATTTAATTCAGCTACAGCTCTAACTGGGCATGCTTCCAAGAGAAATAAAGTCAGCGTATCCTAAAGACACATGCATATCCGTGTTTATAGCAGCCCAATTTGTGATAGCTGAATCCTGCGAACAACCCACTTGCTCATAAATAGAGGAATGGATAAAGAAGACGTGGTGTGTACACGCAACGGAATATAATGCAGCCATAAAGAAAGACAGCTATGCAGCATTTGAAGGAAAACAGGGCCACTTAAGTCAATAATAAGAGCAGGATGGGGAAGGCATAGGACAAGGGTGAGAGGGAGAGAAAGAGAGGCCAAAATTGGGGCAGGTGGTCGTTGTCTCTCAAGCTATATGTTTCCAATGTGTTATTGAATCTGTAGGTCATACATTAAAAAGGAAAATATAAACGAACAGCAACAAAAAAGAATGACTGCTACCAAGAAATCAAAAAACAACAAATGCTGGTGACATTGTAGGGAAAAAGAAGCCCTTCTACATAGATTGTGGGATTGTAAACTGGTACAATCATTATAGAAATCAGTGGGGAGATTTCTTTAAAAACTGAAACTAGACATTCTAGCTGACCTAGATATACCTCTTGCGGGTATCTTGCCAAAAGAGTTAAAGTCATCATATAAGAGATACACACATACCCGTGTTCGTAGCACTGCAACTCATCATAGCTAAATCAGGGAAGCAGCCAATATGTCCGCCAACAGATCAGTGGATAAGACAATGTAGTATACGTACACAATGGAGTACTACTTTGCCATAAAGAAAGACAAATTTAAATCATTTGTGGAAAATAGACATACTTTGAGACCATTATGCTTAGTGAAATGAATCAGACCCAGAAGATTAAATATCCTGTATTTTTTTTTTTAACGTGAGAAACCCAAAGTATAAATAAGTAGAAGAGCCTAATAAGAGAGGTGGTAGGAAACAGGGATTTGTGGAGAGGGAGAATGGGAATATGGGAAGGGGAGAGAGGTAGGGAAAGGGGGAAGAGAACTGAAATGGGCAACTATGCTACATACATGTGCACCCACTCTTCACGTTTGTGTATTGCAAATAGGTTCTAATAAAAATAACATTTTTGGGGAAAAAGGAGTAAGTGCAGAGGAGGTGCCGCTATCCTACCAGAAAGGAGGACCCAAGAAGGCTACTGGGTCCTTAGGGATGACGAGTAGGAGAGAGGTACAGAAGGACATAGGTGTTCTGGGCAGAAGAGCCTGGGCAGATGGCAGAGTCGGGGAGGAGCACCTGGGGCAGAGAGGAAGGAGGAAGTGTCAGGCATGAAGGCAGAACCATCTGGTTGGTGTTACAGTACAGGGAGAAATGTCAGGGGTATGGGGGCAGGCAGGCCCACCTGCTGCAGGCAGTGCTGCTGCTTCTCCCGTCCTGTCTTGTTACTGTCAGTTGCAGCAGGACAACAGGTGTGTTCACCAGGGTGAGGGTGTGAGTCTAATGGTTACTGGGGGCCGGAGTAGAGCTGCTGTTCCCAAGTTTGACCATCTGGAGGAGAAGCAAGGCAAGGGCTGTGGTGGTGTCAAAAGATAGTCCAGCACTAAACACATGGGCAGAAAAAACGGACCCAAGAGTGAGAGGGGCTGGCCTAGCGAGGTGGGAGCCGGGATCAGATGGAGAAGACAGGCAGGTGCAGAGCTGGAACAAGATGGACGGGCTCCACGCCCACTGAAAGGCTGGGCCCAGACCATGGCTCACACCCGGGTGACCACTCGTGGGGAGCTGCGTAACGAAGTCCCACTGAGAAGTGGTGGGTCAAACTGCTCCACCAAACTCAGGTCAGTACTGAAAATCAGAAATCGGAAAACGTGACCACCCAAATTCTATCAATTCATCATTTAGGAATAGTCACTTTTTTAGCCATTCTGTTACTTAATATCCCTTCCAACACTACTGAAATATACATACACACACACACACATACACACACACACACACACACACACACACACACACACACACACACACATATATATATATATATATACATACATACATACATACATAAAATGAACATACATACTAAAAAATTAGGATGACACCAGTTACAGTCTGAGGCTATAATTGATTCCCCATCAACACATGCAATGAATAGTTTACTAAAAACTCTTCAAAACCCAATTCAAAATGTTGCCTCGCCATCAGTTACATTGATGTGCCACAATTCATTTTCCTTTTTTCACTGGCATTTTTCTTTGTTTTGCATTGTCCAGTTTTTATAAATGATATGATGACATATATCTGGGTGCTTATACCTTTGACCACATATCTGGTTATTTCCTTAGAATAGATTCCTGGAAGTGGAATTACGGAGGCAAAGGTTATGACTATTTTAAGGCTTGAGATACATACAATGTCAAATTACCACCCAGAAAGTTTGTTCCTATTTTCCAATCTCATTAACTGTGTGCCAGACACTTCTACCACCACAAGCATCAAATATTACCATTAGGCAAACCTTTCTCAAGCTGATAATTGACATATTGTATGACTTTCTAACTTTTACTTTGTATTACCCTGAGATTAAACTTTTTTTACATAAAATGTAAGTGTGTGTGTGTGTGTGTGTGTGTGTGTGTGTGTGTGTGTGTGTGTGAATTTTTGGAGTCATACCCTTGGTTCATTTTTTCCTACTGTAATGCCTCAAATATTTAAATGTTAGCTGGAAAAGAAATGTTCCAATCTACCCTGGGTCTTTTGTATTTCTTGGCAAAGTGTCTGTGAAATCATTGTCATACCTCTGGCACTTTCAAGCTCTTTCAGAACCAGATTACAATCTCACTCAACCCGAATAACCCCTCCCTGCACCTACTGTGCCTGTGTGTGTTGCACACAGAGGTGCTCAGTAAATGTTTGAACCAAATTGGACAGAATTAATGTTCCCAGGAAGTAAAGGTCTTTTCCTTTAGCCTAGAGGTATGGTGGAAGCTTCCAGAGATTTGTAGAATCTGCTGTTCTTGGGGTCTTTTTCACATACCTTCAAGAAATGGAAGAGAAGTAAGGACAAGTAACCCTAACAGCACCTTTCTCCACTGTTGGTGGAATTTTCTAGAGCATGAATCTGGGGGGACAGAGTTGCCTACTTCTCTAAAAGCACTAGCCCCGCTCCTACACCAAACATAAGCCAAAGCTATGACTTGTGTTATAAGCAATTTCCGTTCTCAACGTTTCTGGTGTATCTTTCCTTGATCTTCCTGCCAGTCATTCTTTGTTTCAGTATTTCTGTTCAGTCATCTTAATTGGCTTTCCGTATTTTCTGTCCATAGCTCATTAAAATCCCATCTCTTATAAATAACCCTTTGCAATGTGGGAGGCTCTCCCTTCCAAGTTTCAAGTGCTTTAAATTTTAGAGTCTTTGTACTCCATACCATTCTTGGCCTTTACCCGAGAATGGAGATGATGAAAATCAGTTTGTCTCTCACCACCATTTCCAAAATGGTTTGGGCAATGTCAAGAGAAGCATCCAATGGCATATGAAATCCTGTGGAGAGATTGCCTCTCCAGCCTTGCCAAGTGTGCGTTGCAAGGTGATGGACAGGCCTCTTGAGGGCTTCTCAACCTGCCTCGCTTCCCATGCCAACACGGAGCCCTCACACCTGGCTGCTGCGTCACTGCCTGCTGTGAATCAGAACTCTGTTTCTGTTCAGAATTGTGCCTTCTTATTTCCATGAACTCATACGGTCTTCACAACAGCCTAAGGGTGGACTGACGGATTTGTGCCCATTTTGTTGACAAGACAAAACAAAACAAAAAGCCAAAACAACCAGGAGATTTTTTTCACAAAGCTCTCCCAAGTGGCTTCTGGACAGGTCCAGCTCTCTCACTGAGCCCAGTGCACTTGATTTCTGCATGTTTTAATGAAAGAAGCACAGGTACCTTCTCTAGCAGCAGGTTGAGGTTGGGGCTGTGCACTTGCAGGGCCTGGCTGGTGCTGCATTACAAGAGTCCCAAGAACAGAGAAATCTTTCCTGGGCTGGTGAGGTGGTCTAACAGGGAGGTGAAGGGGGCACAGGATGGTCATTGGAGAGAATGACTGAAACACAAATGAATGAAAGCCAGCCTTTTGGGGTTAGGGGCATAGCTCTGTGGTTAGAGAGCTTCCCTAGAAAGCTCAAGGACCTGGGTCCAATTCCCCAGCACCGCATAAGCTGGGTGTGGTAGCACACGCCTGTAATCCAGGCACCCAGGATGCTGAGGCAAGAGGATTACCGTGAGTTCAAGGCCAGCCTGGGCTTCATAGTGACTTCAAGACCAACCTGGACTTTAGAGCAAGAGCTGGCCTAAAAAAAAAAAAAAATTTCAGGCTTTTGAATGTTACCTTAAACTGCAAGGACTGCTGAGAGGATGGATGGTGGTGCCTATCGACCCTTAGCAGGACAGGCCCAGTGGCCTGGATCTCAGGGGCACGTGAAGCTGGGCTGCTGTGTCAGAGCAGACTGCAGTTTGCCTGTCTCCAGGCAGAACCTCTTATAGAAGCTGTGGGTATTTTTAGTCTCACGTGTGCAGGCACAGGCCAAGGCGATCTAGACAGGAAAGGCTAATGGGCCCCGGTCCTTATTAAGTCAGAAAGGATGAAATGAGGGGACGAGAGGCAGCCTGGTGAAACTTTTCACAGACTCGTTTTCAGAGAACTCTTTTCCCATAATTCACAGAGAAAGATCGAGGTCAGGGTGATTATGCACAATCCCAGTGGCAGAAGCCTGAAAGTGGCGCTTGTTCGCCTTCTGCACCTCCTCCCTGTGTCCCGGCTCTGCCCTGGTGGGGGAAAAGGTCAGGTACCAAGGTTGGATAGCTTTAGGATTCGGCTGCCAGGGGTCCTGGGGGAAGGGACCAAGGAGCAGATTAGAAGTTCCTCACATAATCCTCAGTTATAATTGAGTGGTATCAGCTATTATTCCAAATTTGCGGATGAGGACATAGAGGTTCAGAAAGGCACAAGGACTTAATTGGTAAGGTCAGACAGTTGGTGGGTGTCGCAGCTGGATCCAAAGTCAGCGTTCCAGACCAAGACACACCCTTGTCTGTCCCCTGACCCCCCAAAAAAACCACCATCCAGTTATGTCTAAGGTGCATTTTCCATTTTATTTAATTTTATTAATCCACAATCTCTGTGCTCGCACCCCCCCCCCCCCCCCCCCCCCCCCCCCCCCCCCCCCCCCCCCCCCCCCCCCCCCCCCCCCCCCCCCCCCCCCCCCCCCCCCCCCCCGCCCCGCCATGCTTGCTCTGTCAGGAACTCCAGCATGGGAACAGAGCAGGGAAGATGACACCATTCCTACCGTCAATTATCTGTCAATTCAGTGAGGACCACACAGAGGTAATGCTGGCTGAGCCTCAGTGTGGCCGGAGTGCACGCAGGCTTGCCCTATGGGAAGCACACCTGGCGGTTCTCCCATCTTCAGTGTTGCACGAGGACAGCGTGAACTCTGATGGTCCCCATGCTCCACAGCAGTCTCTAGTGTGACTGCCTCTTCAGTCACCCATAGGCCTGTAAGTGCCCCCTCACCCGTGCTCCTGTAAATCGCCCCTCACTTACGGCCCTGCAACTAACCCCTGAACCATACTCTTGTAAGTAACCACAGTAAACTCACTGGGTCACCAAATTGGACTTTGGTGTACTCACTGCTTTGGCCTTTCTGCTGAGCACTATCTAAGACGAGCAGATGTCGGTGTTCATTTCTGCCCAAGAAAAGGTATTCCCATACCCCTAGGCCAGAGAGGGGTAGACGTGTCGATGCCCATGGCTGGGCCCTGCGGCTCTGAGCTTCGGAATGGGGGAAGCTGCGGCAGGGCTCACTCCGTGAGTGGAGGTGGCGCCCTGCTCTGCTGCTGTCAGTTGCTTGCTTCCTCACCAGCCCAGCTTTATGGTTTGAGCGCCGCGAAGGCCCTCCCTTTCTTCTGTCATTCTTCTCGCTCCTTCCTTCCAATCTTACCAGAAAGGAGCTTCCCAAGCATCCTAACTGAACCTCACTCAGATTCCTCCCCTTTTCTCAAGATTTTTGTGGTCTTGGGAGTTCCTTGTAAGAATGCTCTTCAACATCGTTTCCTTCGTAAGTGGACATACTTTCTAGGTCATCTACCAGAGACAACCTCATCTATCTCTGTGTCTCCACACACCAGAGGCCAAGAACACAATGTCCGGCTCTGGATGGAGTGAAGGAATTGTGCCTGGATGTGGGTGGAAGGCAAATGGATAACTAATGACTAGGTGGATGGATGGTGCTGGGGCGATGGAAGGGGTAGAGCTGGGCTGCAGAGTGACGCCTCCGTAAAGATGGGGGGAGGGGGGATGGGGCAGCCAGGCAAGGTGGACAGGTGTGACAATGTGGTATAGGAGAGGGGGTGGGTGGGTGGATACTCGGAGGGCTTCCAACACATGCCATGGTTGGCTTTAAGCCAAGGCAGAAGGCTGCAACAAATTTTTTCAATGCTTTACTCCCAAATCACCCTCTCATTCTTCAGGGAAGAGAGAAAGGAAGAAAGAAATAGGAAAGAAGGGTGTAAGTGATGGTCTGTATGTTTGTGTCTCTCTCCCCACCCCCAGATTCATACGTTAAAATTCTAAACCTGGCATGGTGGCTTATACCTGTAATCCCAATACTCTGGGAAGCCAAGGAAAGAGGATTATAAGTTTAAGCCCATAATTTAGTGAGTTAGCAAGACCCTGTTTTGGTATTAGAAAAAAGTCTGAGGGTGTAGGCTGGGAGTATAGCTCAATGCAAACGTACTGGTTTCAATCACCAATACTGAAAAAAAAAAGAAAGGAAGAAAAGAAAGAAATCCTTTGGAGGAGATTGAATCATGAGGGCAGAGCCTTCTGAGTAGGATTAGCACTCTTATACAATCAGCCCAGATAACCACGCTTGCCTCCTCTAACCTGTGAGGACATGGCAAGGGGTGCCGTCTACGAACCAGGAAGTGGCTTCTCCCAGACACTGAATACACTAGTGCCTTGCTTGATGTTGGACTTCTCAGCCTCAAGAATCATGAGAAAAGAATTATTGCTGATAGTCCGCCCAATATTTTAGTCTAGCAACCTGAAAGGTCTAAGAGGGAGAACAGAAGGAAAGAAATATGCACCGGGCACCTGCTCTATGCTGGCCTAAATACTTTTATTGTCCTAATCTCCAACCAAACTTTTTGTGTAGCTACTTGCATCCTAAAGTTGGGAGCTGAGGCTTGGAGAGGGCGCCTGTGTAGCATGCACAGGTATACAAAGCAGGACTGGGCTGAGCACGCTTGCTAACCCAGAGCATCAGGATGAGAGGTTAAGGCAGACAGGCTAGGACAATTGACAAGCATGCTACATGACAGTAGCTTCTGGACTGCCTTGCCCACAGGTGCATGTGGACAGGAGCTGCAGAGTCCCCTGGCCTGTACGGCACCCAGTGAGAAACAGGTTGTGGGGCCCACACAGCTGTAGGAATGTAATGCCAAGTTGTAGCTCTTGACATAAAATTGGAGTGACCATCGGTGGCTGCAGCAGATACAGGGTCCAGCTGGGAGATTCCAGGTCTTGGCCTCTTTCTGAGTAGGCTTTACCAAGTAATATTAGGCCAGATCTGTGGGCATTCACATAGCTTGTTCAGTGCCCAGCTTTGCTTTTCTGGTCCAGGATCTCTTCCTGGGGGGGAGGAGTGGGAGCAAGAGGCAGAGCCCCAGAGAGGGGGTGCCCATCTGCAAAATCTTCCTTCAGGGCCCCAACAGCCCCAGCCTCTAGGGCACTCAAGATGGAGTCATTTTCTGCTGACACAGCATTCCTAGTAGTTTCTCTTTGCCTGATACCACCAAAGTATCTACCATTCTAATGAGTCTATAAGGGCCACTGAGTATAAACCTCAATCCCAAGGCTAAAATATTCTCAGATGGTTAGATGGGTAGCCCAAGCAACTAAGAGCTCTCATGATGTCTCAGGGAGAAGGGCTTGATGAGGATGAGGCAGACCTGTGCTTACCGGGCGGAGGCCTCTCAACAGCGGCAGAGCTTGTTTCATGGGAGATGAGCTCCAGGCTGCGGTGTGTGTGTGTGTGCGTGTGTTGGGGGGGGGGGGGTCAGTGCTAACTAGAGATTCTAGAATTAGAAAGGTCTTATTCCCTTGAGCTCTGCTATTTCCCCATAAACTCGTGGGCCTTCAATTCTAGGAAGTCAGTCTATCTGCCTGTTGAGAAACCTATTTGGTTAACTTTTTCCTCCCCTGGGTAGCAGAGTCTGGGGTACAGGGTGTATGGGTGTGTGTTCCTGCACGGGGCTAGCTCTGGTGGGTTTGCGGCTGCTGGCAGGCCTTGGGCTGTGGGGAGGGGGATGCGGCTGCTCTAGGCCCGAGTTACCTCAGCCGTCCTTCCTCCCCAGCTTTCCCCTCTGCAGGGCTGGCCGCCGCTTGCCAGCTCAGCTGTCCTTCTTGCTCACCATGTAATCCCTGCCAGCAAGGGAGGAGAGAAACATGAGCCTGGCCTGCTCCCACTGCATCCTGCCATCCAGCCAGCAGGGAGGAGAGGGCGGGCTGGGGGCAGGGAAGGGCAGGGCTGGAGAATGCTCCCAGGCCCAGCTGCCTCTGGACTGCTGCGGTAGCAGGCCGCCTGCAGGGTGCAAAGAAACCACAGGACCAAGACCCTCCTGCGGAGTCTGCACACAGGCACTGCTCTGCCTCCTGCAGCATCTGGACACCTGCTAGGCTGGTCCAGCCCAGTAGCTCTGCCTCCCTAAAGATTGCTTTCCTCTTGGCTTCTTGCTATCTGGGAGGGCTCTGGTTGGGCATTGTTGATTTATTTATTTTGTCTTAAAAGATCATCTAGGAACTAGGGAGTTGAGATCCCTGCATGCCCAGACAAGTCAGAATCTCAGTGTCCTCAGTAGCCCAACAGCAATCATGCTCACTGGCTGGGGTACAAGGCAGGCAGGATACTGGGCATGTGAAAGTCACGCTCATGACGGCACCAGCCCCTCCCTGATCTTAGGTCATAACTGCAGAAGTGCAGCCACAGCTGCCTGCCTCATTCTCAGGGTGTCTCTGGTTGGCCACACAGGAGCAGCAGGGACTGACGTAGCCTTCGGCATGTGAACCTCACTCTGGGGCCTCAGGTGTCCCAGGCCGCAGCAAATGTGCCAGGTGTTTGTGTGGGAAACATTCTGTGGCAGAGGATGTGCCCCTTGTGTTTTCCTAGAATGGCCAACGTCCAGGCATATGATAGGTGTGGATTCAAGATAATTCTGTGCTTGTGTGCATACATGTGTGTGTGACTGTATGAGTGCAAGTGCACATATATACATGCAGGCATGCATGCATGCATAGATGTGTGTGTGTGTGTGTGTGTGTGCGTGCGTGCGTGTGTGCGTGTGTGTGTGTGTGTGTGTGTGTGTGTGCGTGTGTGTGTGTGTGAGACTAGGCCATCTCTATTTTAGCTCTCCACTGCTACTATGGGCTGTTGAGAGAGATTCTTTTCGTTCCTCTGGATCCTGCATTCCTGCCTGATGATGCAACATCAGCTCAGTGCATGGTGCTCAATAAATGAGGGGTATCTCAACAGGCCTTCCAATCTGCTGCTTTTCACACAACCCTGAGTGGTAGATAGTTTGGTGGTATCAAGCAAAGAGAATTGGGTTTGGATCCAGTGTGTCCCTGTGCAGAAGTTTCCGCAGGTGGCTGTGGGATCTGATTCAGAGAAGGGGGAGGTGAACGGAGGTAGGGATAGCATAAGCAGTAGGAACGAGGGCGCTGACGCGCTCTGCAGGGCTGTCCTCCAGGTCAGCCGTAAGAGGCCACTCTGGCCCCATCTTGAAGGCCTGGGAGGAATCAGGTAAGGGTTTTACGGCACCTCTCGCTGCCTGCTTCTCCTCACCTTCTGATATGGGGTGGACTGGATGGGGTGGTGGACAGAGGGTGTCTAGCTGCCACGGTCATCTCTCTCAATGATGAAGGCTCGGGCTGGCCTGGTGTCCGCGGATGACCCTGCCTCCCAGGCCTGCTCCTGGACCTGGCAAAGACTGCTGTGTGCGATCCTCTCCTCCCAGCCACAGCTCCCGGAGGCCTGGCTTCTGGCCCCTGGAGCAGCTATTGCGCAAACAAGGCAGGAAGCTGGCTCTCTCAGGGTTATGGGAGGCAGGCTGAGACCAGGCTGGGCCAGGTGCTGAATCACAGCAGTGACGGGTGACCTGAGCATGGCAGGACAGTTTTCACTCCCCAGGTGGTCGCTGAAAAGCTGCCATGGAGGGAGGAGACTTTATGATGACATGGGCCTCTGGCCAGTGCCTAACAGACATCTGTTTCTGGCTGCTGGCCTGAAGGTCTCCAGAAAGGGAGGAGACTGTGGAGAGATGAGAGAGAAATGGGCAGAGAGAGTCAGGGACAGAGAAATAGAGAGATGGGTAAGCAGAGAGATAGGAGAGAGTAGACAGAGACAGAGTCACACAGATGGGGAAATGGCAGATAGAGACAAACAAAAGAAATGAGAGAGAGAGAGAGAGAGAGAGAGAGAGAGAGAGAGAGAGAGAGAGAGAGAGATATGAGAGTCAGGGAGAGACAGAGATGGGGAGAGAGAAGCCGGTAGTGAGTGAAGGTGCATGCTGAGTTTCTGGGTGTCCCGGTGGGTGAACAAAAGAGCTCTGGGCAACTATCTGGAGGAAGGATGGTGCTGGTGAACCAGGTCCTTTTGGCCTTGCACTCTTGGAGAGAAACAATTGCTACCAGTCCTTTGTCTTGGGCGTCAGTGTCCCGACAGTGGCTCCCAGGTATTAGAGCCAGGATCACAATTAAAATTTAAGTTCATGGGCTTGGGCTCCCTGGCTAGGAGAGGCCAGAAACCAGTGTTTCTGGTATACTTCTAGGAGGGGCAAACCACTGTGGGGTGTGGCCTAGAGAAGTTGTTACAGTTTGGATCTGGTATGTTCCCCAAAACCTTATGTATTTGGATGTAGTGGGATACTTTTAGAGCTGTATGCTGTTGCGATGTGGGGCCTGGCTGGAATGGGTAGCTGCTTGGGTCTTGACCTGGAGGGATTATGCCAACTTGCTGAGATTAGGAAATATCCAGGGTAGAGTCTTCAGGTGGGTGTAATTGATTTGTGTGCCAGACAGTGAAAGAAGGGCACCCACCTTGGGTGCCCAGCTGGCAGCGCAAACTAAATAAAGGAAGGAAGAAGAAACATTGCTACAGCTCTGGAAAGCCTCCTGGCCTTCTCCTTAGTCTCTGGAACTCCATTTGCCACTCCCCTCATTTGGCTTTCTGACTGTGCCAGGTATGTCAGGTATTCTGTCCCAGCACCAAGTAAGTAACTAAGACAGAAATTATTCTTGCTCCCAGGCCTTCCCCACTGTTCCTTGCTCTGCTTCCTGGCCGTGATGGGACAAACCGCTTTTCTCTAGCTAGGCCCTCCACCATACCCTTCTTCCATTGTCAGCCACCCACGAACGGACTGAGACCTTCTGAAACTCTAACCTCTCCTCCTTGAAATTGCAGGTGGCAGAGATTGTGTCCCAGTGAGAAGACAGGGGTTGAAGCAAGCTTCTTTTCTTGCAGCAGCATGTGTGTGAGACTGAAAGGGCAAGGCGCTTACCCACTCCTGGAAGTCTCTTACTCCTCACAGGGTAAGCTTTACCCCACGAGATGTTGACATTCCCGCCCTTCCAGGCAGTTACCCCGATACTGGGCAGTATGTAGGGGGGCACACACTGACTAGGGGTTTGAGATGTTACACTTCCTACCATAGTGGGTTTGAAGGTGGCAGTGCTCAACCACACTCTGGAAAGGCAGCCAAGTTGGAAAATGCCTGAGAAGCCAGTGGGTGAGTTCTCTTCTGAGAAAGCAACCAAGGTCCAGGGGCCAAGAAATTCCAGAAACTTTGCAGAAGCTCATAAATTGGGTCTGATGCAAATGGGTAAGATGATACAGATTACATCAGGCAATGAAGTAGGAATCAGTATGGCCAAGTTCAAATTGTATTCAGAAATCTGTGGGCTTGACAACATAAAAACAGGGTCAGTGAAACAACCATGAATCTGCCTCACAGACTTACGCGCCTTAGGGTGACATTCAGGGAGGTGACCTCTCAGCTCCACAAGTGGCGGCCAGAAAGCTTCGTGCCCCAGCCAGAATCAGGACTTACAGGAGCCACCTCACTCACATTAGACCCCAGGCTTCTGCTTGGCTCCTGTGATGGAAGTACCTGGAACTAAAAGTGTGATGGCAGGCCATGCTGTGAGGCTACCCTGGAAGGAGGACTTGGGGGCCTGTAAAAATCCAAGTTGAGATTTCTGGGGGCATTCTGACCTTCTGCCTGTCACACAACCCTGGCTGGGTTAGGGGAGAAAGGAGCCCTTGAAGGTCATGGCTGTGGAAACTACTTATTTAAACCGGGATAGGCAGTTGAGGGTTGAGAATGGGTCTGCAGATGTGAGATGGCCAGTAGGGCCCAGCAAACCTCTGCCCTCAGCAACTGAGCCAAAGTAGGAATTTATGGAGCAGTCCACTCACCCACTGACACCTGTGCTGTAGTCACATTTTAATGAATTTATTGTCTATTCAACCATGAAGATAAATCAACAACATGAGACGGAGGGGATTTGGGCAAAGCAAACTTTCAGCACCTTCTGAATGAATTGGCTTTCTGTCAGAAAGGTATCCAGTTCAGTCTCATTAAGAAATCATGTTTGCTTTGTTCCTGCTTTGAACTCAGTGCCTCTTCAGGTACGTTGCCACTCATTCCTTATAGATTTCTATGCAGAAAAGACATTTGCCACACTTCCTTTGGGTTGGTTTCTTCTTAATAAAACATATCTTATTGTCACATGTCCATCAAGACCCTACCACCTCTACCCGGCCTAGTGGTTCATGCCTCCAATCTCAGCACTCTGAGAGTCTGAGGCAGGAGGATCATAAGTTTGAGCCTAGTTTGTGCAATTTATCAACTTAGTGAGATTGCTTCAAAACAAACACAAGTATACATATATGTGTAAAGCTCCTGGGTTTGATCCCCAGTACCCCAAAAATAATAGCCTACCCTGTCTGTTATCCCTATCTCCGTCACATCCACCACTTCCCACCTCCACAACCTGTACCAATTTAACTACCACCTCCACCCCTCAGCACCCCACCACTAAAATAATCTGTCCTGCGTTCCACAGGTTGTCAGTCTTCAAAGTAGAAAGCAATAAAATGGAAGCAAACTGGAGCTGTTGAAGGAGAATAGGTCATGAATCTTGTGAGGCACGCATTCTCCTCTTCGTAGCCTTGTTTTCAGCGTTCTGGACTGGCACCATATTGAGCCGATGTCGTGGGTTTGCACTTGGTCTGTTTCTCTAGCCCTGACACTCACAGCACACAACCCAGACATCTGGCAGTTCAGTAGTAACAAGGAGGCTCTCTGGCCCCGGTTTCCTGGTGAAGCTGCTCTGCATTTTGACTGACACTGTCTATTCTGACTGATCAGCTTTCCACGTATCGTGAATCATTATGCAGATGGCATAACACCAGTGCTCCCCCGGCTAGCTGTGGCCTTGCCCATGCCATTTCTGGCTGATGATGAGGATTTCAGTAAGGATAAAGCTTTATAGCCATTGTTCCATGATTTAGTCCTGAAGGACTAACTTCCTGGGTAGATGGATCAAAAATCTTAAATAAAAATAGAGCCCGTGCATATAAAAAATGAGCTTTAGGGTCTGGCAAACAATTTCGGAGCATCAGAAAAGATTTTCAATTTTTACCAGCTAAACAATCTCTGTACATTATTTATACTTCATCAAAAATTTGTGTGAGAATCATAAGAGGGAGGTGGCTTTGGAAAGTGATTAGGTCATAAAAGCAGAGCTCTCATGAACAGAGGACTCTCTCGCCCCTTGTGGCAGTGACGACAAGAAGTTGGAAGTCTACATTCAGAAAGAGAGCTTTCACTGGGATCCAACCGCACTGGCCTGCCGACTTTGGGCTTACAGCCTCTAGAAACGGGAGTAAACAAATTTCTGTTGCTTATAAGGCACCCAATCTATGGTAATTTGTTATAACCATCCAAACTAAGACATAATCCACATAAAATTGAATTTTGAGACTCTCCAAACTATTTTCACAGAGATTTTTGCAAGTTGTTTGCCTCCAGCATACACAGGTTCCTTCCCCAAACCATATACAACCCCTCTGCAAGTGAAGTTTAAATTTGATTTGGAAAACCGACTTACTATCTGTGGGGTATGTGATTTGATACCTAAGCAAATGCTGTGGTGGGATCTTGGATGGCCAGAAGCTAGTGTGAAGACCGCAGAGTGAAAGTCAATGAGGGAAAAAAGACAGCGTTTCATTCCTTTAAGGAAGTTCCAAATGGACTCAACTGCGGGTCAAGTGTCTAGGCTGTTGAGAACACTGGTGAATTCCTGCCTGACACATTGGTGGTAGAGTGGAGCCTGACTACAGCACAGGTGTCAGTGGGTGAGTGGACTGCTCCTATCTGAACAGTGGGAATGCAGCATGTTATCAAAAAATTAGAGGGCAACATTTAACGAAGTTAAAATGTGCATATTCTGTGACCCGTCTCAGATCATGTGCAAGGCTGTGTATTACAAAAAAGTTTGTAAGACTTAAAAATTGAGAAATGAATTTCTATATCCTATGATTCTGAAATCCTACGTAGCATGTGACACAGATGGGCTGGATCTACAAGGAAGGTTGAGGAACCTCCATATGGATTTCCATAGTGGCTGCACCAGATTACAATCCCATCAACAAGACTGGAGGATTCTTTCCCCCCATTTTCACAATATTCGCTGACTTTTTGTATTCTTGATGATAACCATTCTGACTGCATGAGACAGAATCTCTGTGTATTTTTAATTTGCATTTCTCTGATAGCTGGAGGTGTAAACATCTTTCCATATATTTTTCTCTACTTGGTCTTTTCCTTTTAAGAAGTGCTTATTCTGTTCATTCACCCATGTTTTTAGTGGGTGAATGATATATTATATTTAGGGGGGTTAATTTTTGAGTTCTTTTTGTATTCTAGATATTAATCCTCTATCACATTGAATGATGGAAAATTGATAAAAGTCCTTCTAAAATCAAGAATGAGACAAGAGTATCCACTCTCACTACTTTATTTCAATATTGTATTTGAAACTTTATTCAGAACCTCTATCAGAGAAGGAGCTAGAAAAAGTTTCTCCCATTATTGGTTGTCTCTGTTGTTTCACTGGCTGTGCAGATGCTTTTAATTTGGTATAGTCCCCTTTGTTGATTCATGGTATCAGTTCCTGTGCTTTTGGAGCCCTATTCAGGAAATCTCTACCCATGGCTGTGGTTTCAAGTGTTTCCTCTATGTTGCTTTCCAGTGGTTTCAGTGTCCCTGGCTTTATATCTAGATCTTTGATCCATTTTTATTTGACTTTAGTACAATGTGAGAGATAAGGATGTAGTTTCAGTCTGCTGCATCTGTGTGTCCAGTTTTCCCAGCAGCATTTGTTAGAAGCTATCTTTTCTCCACCCTTTATTTTTAGCCTCTTTAAAAAAATCAGATGGCTGTAAGTTTATGGGTTTATTTTTGTGTCTTCCATTCAATTGCTCTACATTTCTGTTTTTGTCTATCTTGTCAGATATAAGTATAGTGACTCCTGAATACTTTTAGGCTCCAGCTGCTTGGAGTATAATTTTCTAGTTTCCTTTCTAGTTTCCTTTCAGGGCCTAGAATATTTTGTTTCAAGTTCTTCTGTCATTTTAGGTTTTTTTAAAATTTTTAAGTTTTTTTTTTTTTTTTTTTTTTTTTTTTTTTTTTTTTTTTTTTTTTTTTTTTTTTTTTTTTTTTTTTTTTTTTTTTTTTTTTTTTTTTTTTTTTTTTTTTTTTTTTTTTTTTTTTTTTTAGAAATTACTATTATTCTGTGTGGTTTGACTTTATAAGTGATTAGGTGCTTTTCTGTAACAGCTTTCTAGTATTATTTTTTATTCTAAATTTTTGACAATTCATCTCTGATGTATCACAAGAATTTTTTTTTCTAGGTGTGTCTGTGTGGAATCCTATTGATAAATGCCTCCTTTACCTGAGTATACATCTCATTCTCCAGTTTTGGGAAAATTTCTGCAATAATTTCAGTGAATAGTCTTTCCAAAAATTTTTAGCTTGAATTTCAACACTTTTTTGAGCCTTGTTTTTTTCTAGATTTATTTAGAAACTCTGGCATTAGTCAATTCAGTGCTTATTCCTCTTTTTTCTTTAATCCTGTCTGAATGTTTTCTGTCTTCAACTTCTGACATTCTTTATTCTGATTTACTGTCGATACTGCCTAAATTTTCAATTTAGTTTTGTATTTGACTTACCAAGGTTTTAATTTCCAAAATTTCTTTTTTCAGAACTTCTATCTCTTTGCTAAAGTGATCTTTCATATCTTGCATTGTCGTCTTTAATTCAAACACCTGCTTATTTGCATCTTCTTTGAGCTCAAAGATTATTCCAGTAGTTGATTCATTCAGCCGCTTGTTCATCTCTTCTTTGATCTCACTGATCATTTGGGCTATCAGTGTTTTATATTTTTTAAATCTCACCCACTTCAGTATCTGTGGGATTAGCTTATATTGAGTTATGAATTTTTGAAGACATCTGATGCCTTGTTGTCTCATTGTGTGCCTTTGTGTTGTGATTTGGAGAATGGTTGTGTAGAATGTCTCTTCCAGTGCTGTGTGAAGTTTGTTTTTGTATTTGGCTTTTGCTCTCTGTGGTATGTGCTATGTTATGGAGGTGTCGCTGTATGAAAGTTTCCATTCGGTCTTCTCTGGGTCCTGGATCAGCCCTCACTACTGCTTTGAGAGGGGACAGTTACTACCAGTAACAGCAACACTTGAAAAGTTAACCATAGATTATCTGGTACTGAGTAGAAAAGTCCTATTACCTCAACCCTATAAAAGACACAGAGAGTGATGTGGTGTAGTAGGCTAGGAAAAATTAAGAATTGATGATATGCAGAGTATTTCAAGTGGCAAACAGAAAAAGAAAGGATTAAAAATAGAAAGTAAGAGAAGAAGGAATTCTAGATGACAGTGAAAACAGTAGTATAATTTTCTATAAAAGAGAAAAATGAAAAGAGGGAGGAAAGTAGAGACAAAAGAAAGGGAGGGAAGGAGGAATATGCAAGGGAAGTGAGAGAAGAGGAAAAGAGATTATACCAAAGAGCTGATTGAATAATCAAACAAATCGGGCCATTCCTAAGGTGCAGATGTGGGCTTGAGAGCACATGATAAAACAAGGCAGGGTGTAGTGGAGGGAGAGCAGAAAACTAGCAACAGTTATATTCACATATACACATGTATAAAGGCCAAGCCTTGTCATACAACACAAATACCCTCAAGACAAAACAAAACATGAAAGGAGAGAGAGAGAGAGAGAGAGAGAGAGAGAGAGAGAGAGAGAGAGAGAGGAAGAACAAGAAGATCTTCGCCCCATTACGTGAGTTAGGATGAGCATCCCAGTGTAGTTTTCCGCTTGCTGCTGTCTTTAGACCGCTGTGCTCAGGAGTCTCTGGTGTTCTTAAGTCAGTGGTGGGTGGTGGTGGTGCCCCCTCGGGTGGATCACAGCTTGGGGTTCCCAACTGTGACCTCGCAGGAAGCTTCTCTCTCCACTTGGCCCCTGTGTCTCAGCATACATAGACTCCCACAATTTCTGTGGCATCTGGGGTCAGGGAGGAGTTTGTCTCAGTGAGAGCAGCCTGTTCCTCTCTGTTTGCAGGTCCCAGCTTCCGCAGACTCTGAGTTTCTGTCTGGCTTTTGCTTCCTACCATGCCTAATGCCAGGTAGACACAAGCCTGAGAAAAAACATTCTGGTCTCTCACTGCTCCCATCACTTGCTGCCTTGAGCCCTTATGACTCTCTGTGGTGTGTGGTTCCTTCCGGTCCTGGTCCCGGGGAGATGACAGCCTGAGTGCAGACCCTTCCGTTCATCGCACTGTGCCCCTGCCATCACCACATCACAGCACGGCTCATTCTGTAGACCTGCACTGGGCGTGGAGCTCTGCGTGGGTGGGGAAGGGCTCCTTCCCGTTATTTTCTTAGACACGGGATCATAGTCTGCCAGACAATTGCTTCTCTTGGCTGGCACCGATGGTGATGGCTGGGATGAGCCCCCGGCTGCGGCCATCCCTCTGGCTTCTTCCCCTGAAAGGATTGTGCATTTCACAGAACGGCACAGTCTCCAGGACCATGCTCGGTGCAGCCTCTTGATTGGGGGGTGGCTTTATTTCTTATTCTAGTTTCTTCTTTTTCTACATTTCACCTTTTCACTATCCTGTTTAAATTGCATTCCAGTCGTTGCATCTCTACCACCCTATACAGCCACCCACTGACTGACTTTGGTGCCAGTGGGAGCAGTGTGTGAGTACTGCTTCCTCTAGGCCGCCATGATTCATCCTTTTAAGTCTACTGCTGCGTACTGGTCCACATTCCTTGGGCACTTGACTGCCCTCCTGTGGCTAAATCCAGTAAGGTAATCTTGGTCCTCCTCTTCCTGGTCCTCCTACCACATGGGACAGAGCTGGGAGGGCCCTGAGTTCTGCGGGAGTCCCTTTCACCTCTGCTCCTTGGCTTCCTCAGTGGCCTAGGTATTTTTTGGTCATTTTGGACATTTATCATCCCCTGACTTGGGCTGGGTTTCTGCTCTTTTCTCTTATTTCGACTTCCTGGGCTGCTGACTCTATGCTCAGGGCTTGCAGCTTGATTCCTCACGGCTAGACTCTTGCTTGCACATCAGATTCGCGCCTCTGCCTCACTTCTTCGGGAAGCACCCCAGGACCCAGTCCCTCACGCTGGCAGCGTTACCTCTCCTGCTCTCGCATAGTCCTCTAGTCACCCAGTCATGACACATACTCTCTCAGACATCCCTCGCACCCTTTCTCTGCATCCCCATTACCCACCACCATCTCTGCCAGCCTGCGTACTGGGCACTTGGTGTCAAGCAATCTTGCTCTGTTTCTGCTTCTTGTGGCACTCTGGTTTAAAATAGAAATCTGGTTTGCCATTTCCTGCCTAAACTTACATGGAATAAAGCTTAAGTCATTCGAGGACATCCCGGCCACTGGGCACAGGCTTTCCCCTGCTTTTTAGATAAACTTTTCACCATCTCTGATTTTATTGTGATTTTTTTTTTTTGAGACAGGGTTTCTTTCTGCGGTCCAGGCTGGTTCTGAATTCACTATGGAGCCCAGGCTGGCCTTGGACTCATGGCAGTCCTCCTGCCTCAGTCTCCTGAGTGCCGGGATTACAGGTGTGGGCCACCATGCATGGCTTATGCGGTGCTGGAGTATCAAACTCGGGTACTTAGCGCCGGATATAGCGCTTGCTAGGCAAGAGCTTTAACCACCGAGCAACTTCTCCAGCCCCTTTTGTGACTTTTCAGCCTAGGCCTGCTTGCTGGTTTCCGCAGGCACTGCGCACATCCACACCTCTCTGTGATGTGGTGCTGGCCTTCTCCTTGTTTACCCATCTTCCAACAGTTTTATTCTTCCTTCAAGACTGGGCCAGGTGACATATACCTAGGAGTGCTTTTCTGAACATGCTGCCCATGCACATCCTTTCCCAGCCGCCTTCCAGGCCAGTTATGTGCTCGTCATGTGGTTTCCACAACCCGGGCTGGCCTCTGTGAGAATACTATGCGTAACGCTTAGTTGGGCTTCATATCTACATTGTGTGCTCTGGAGGGTGAGGGTGTATGTTCCGGGTACCTAGCATAGAGTCTATGAGTAAACAAAGTGAACCATATGGTAACATATTCTGGTTACTCATTGTATACCAGGCATGACTCTAGGACCTCTTCATAAATTAACCATTTAGACTCCACAACGAAACTTATGAGATGGGAACCATAATGTCTCCCCTTTTAAGGAGGCAGACATCCAGGCATGATGAGGCTAAGTAACTTAGCCAGGGGTGTACAACTAGACTCAAGCTCGGCTCTAGGGTCCCATGTCAAACCTGCCATGCTCTGTTGCTTCTACAGCTCTGTCCACTCCCGCGGCTGACTCACAGTCACACAACCCCTCCACTTGGAGTGCCAGTAACAATCATCTTCACCTTGTTCGTGGCGCAGCTTAGGTCCTACTTCCGCAAAGCTCTGCAGAGCTGCCTAGTGCAGTGGCAAAAGAGCCCTTTGCGCATTCATCAGAACGAAAGGTACTACCCCAAGCTCAGCCAGGTCTCAGCGTAACAGCCCTGGAGCCTCGTACAGACGAGGTACGTATAGCTAGTACAGTGGATGAAACACGGCCGTTGATATTCCTGCTTTCGAAAATACCAGCTTTCTGTGGGAGGAAGTCACAGAGGGGAGATGATAGTTTATTTAAAGAAAAGGGAAACATACGTTTTCCTATCTTTCATTTATTTGATATGACTATAGCTCTCACAATGCTGCCACTTGCTTGTTTTATCTTGTGTGTGTTTATGTGAATGTGGGGGGAGGGTACTGGAATTAAATCCCCCTTTGGTTGAGCGACCTCTCCAGTCATTTTAATTTTAATTAATTTCTTGTAATGGGGTCTCTCTCTGTAGTCCAGGTTGGTCCTGAGCTCACTATGTAGTTCACATAAATTAGTGGCCTCAAAATTATAGCAATCCTCTTACCTTAGACTCCCAAGTACTGGTATAACAGGCGTATACCACCATGATTAGCTAATTGTTTTAAAAAAATCAGAGACAGGGTCTTGCTAAGTTGCTAAGTTTTCTAGGCTGGGCTCAAGTTTGTGATCCTCTTGTCTCAGCCACCCATATTGCTGGCATTATGGGTGTGTGCCACCATGAATGGCTTATTTGAACTGTTCTGTCTTCCTGTAACTTGTTTAGGACAGGTCAGGCCTGTTGTATCTAAGGGGAAACTGAATGCCAACAACAGTAATGTGTCCAAGGTCTCACAGTGGATTGGGATCCAGATGGCCTAATGCTTCATATAACTGTCTAAGCAGTGTCTAACCACAAAGCAGATGGGCACTAGAATGTCATTCAGCGGTGGTGGCAGAAGTGAACCTGCACTGGGGAGTCTCACAACAGAGTAAGAGTTGTCCCTGGGTAGGTACAGTGCTGCTGAACAGCAATCGCCTCTCATGAGAACTTCCCCCATTCTTACCATGTCAGCCATCTTTTACGAATGTACGTGTTGTAAATTATATCCCTCCAAAACTGAAGTCCTAACCCCCAGAACCTCAGAGGGAAAATGTATCTGAAGACAGTCTTGAAGATCTTTAGGGTAGACCCACATCTAATTTCCTCATAGAAAGAAAATATTAGAACATGCACATGCAGAAAGGGCAGGCCATGTGAGAACACAGGGAGAAGACAGTCATCTATTGGCTTTTGGGAGAGTCTTCCAGGGAAGTCGCCCTTGCCAATTTCTTGACCTTGGACCTGTGGTCTTCAAATTGTGAGGAAATGAACTTCTATTGTTTTAGCCACTCAGTTTGGACTACTCTGTGACAACAGCTCTTGTAACTTTACATACACAAATATTTTAAATCTTGCTTAATCTTGGAATCATTTATTTATGTTCAATTCTTCAACAACGTTAGTCTTAATAACCCTACCAACTTCACCAAAAATAGTAACTGTTGAGAAAACAGGTGTGCCTGTAGGGTACCAGCTAAGGGGGTTTCTTCATTGTTAGCCAGGCTGAGAAGGCAAGAATTCTGGACAACTGTGTGTGTATCCACTCAACTCAGAAGGGGTCTGGAGAAATTAGGGGACTTCATCAAGCCACAGTTTCCTCAACTTTAAATAAAGCATGTTGAGACATATACTTTTAAGGCCTCTTCCAATTCAAACATATCATCATTCTCTAGTGGGTAAGGCATGGAATTTCTGGCTTAGTAATGCTATGAGACACACATGTGCTGGCTGAGAAGGCCAGAGTGCCCCTCCCCCACAGCCTCTTTATTCTGAAAGGCCCAAGTACAAAGGCCCTTTGGTTCCTTTGCAGGATCCAGAGCTAGTAGCTCAGGGACAGGGGAGCTCAAAAAGATCCAAAAGAGCTGGGGACTTCCAGCTGATGGGGGAGGTGGCTGGAGTTTTACAAGGACTTCAACGAGTGCCTTTGAAACTTTCTGCTATTCAAGTCTGTTTAGAGCTCACTTCTGAAGCCCAGTATCTTTCAACTCTGGTGTCTTAATTTCTTCCCTCTTGCCCTGGAAGCTGAGCCCAGAGGAGCTTTACAGGACAGTGGCACTTGTTAGTGAAGCCACAGGACAGGTGGCACCTGGGACAGCAGCCTGGGAACATGCAGGGGTGGGCCTGTTGTAGGACAAGACTCAGGGGCTGGGGAGACCCTCAAGGGGTGAAAGGTGGAGGAGTGGGCACCCAGCAGAGCCCTCTTTCTGTAAACACCCTCCAATTTTGGGGAGAAAGCCACGATGCATGCTTTTCAAGGCAGACGCCATGCAAAGGGAGCCGAGGAGGGAGGGAGTCAGCCTCCTGCAGCTGTTCAAGTGACAACATGTCACTTCGCTCAGTGGCCCTCTGTAAACTGACATGAGGGGCTGTTATCCAGCACCATCAGGGATGGCCATGAGCACGTGGCCTATGGCAGCAGTGGCCTGAACACAGACAAAAAGGACGGGCTGCTGAAGGTCACCTAACTTAGGGGATCCAGCCTTTGGAGCCTACGAGACCCCAGGAAACCCACAGAGAGGCACCAGGGAGTCCATGAGCCTCTGAAAAGCACATGCAGATGTGTGCTAATTTTTAAGGGCCATAGCTTTCACTATATTCTCAACTAGATGGGACCATAAGTATGTGAGGAATCCTGAATTTAGGCAAAATACTAGTGAGCAAGCAAACCTTTCTGGAATAACCACCCAGCCCTGTGGAGCCCCTCAGAAGCTCTGGTTGTACTTGATAAAGCATTTGGTGGGTTTGCAGCCCTTGCTTTCTCAGCTCCTGTCTTGTCTGCACTCTGAGAACAGCCTTTTAAGAGACCGTGGTGGGGAGGGGGTGGCATCTGAGCACCTCAGTTCTGGGAGGGGTTTGCGTGGTCTCTCTGAATCATCAATTGGTGCATTTATGAGGTCAGGAGAATCCATTCCCCAATCTTGTTACTTCTGAGTGCCCTGAAGAACTGAGTCTGGGGTCATCTGGTCATCCTGGGTACCTTTTATCTAGAACATCTATAATTGAGCCATGAGTCTGCCATTGTATTGGGAAAAGTTCCTAGTAGGTGCCAAGAAGATCAAATTTACGTTGAACAGCAAATCATTAACTAGGCATCCTAGCCCTGTAAGACAATAGCAAAAGCTCCCAAAACAGGCGTTTATTGAGATCTAGGGTGTGGGCAGGGTTGCCAGGAGGGAAGCAGGGCTGTGAGATTGAGCCCTTCTGAAAAGTTACTTGTGTACCATTAGAACGCCATTGTTAGTGTGTATTGGTGACCTATGGTACGTGAAGTATTTTGGGCACTTGATGCTCTAACCCATTTGTCAACTAATTAAAGCACCTATTCAGCCCGCAGGGAGGAATCTGTTAGGAAATAATGCTGATGGAGATGAGAGCCAGCACTGACACTCTGCTCACTCCAGGGGAGTGGCACTGCTCTGGGCACCGTCTTCCTTTACACACACAACAGTGCTGAGGAGGATGTTGTTATTATCCCATCTTGCACATGAAGAAACTGACAGACTGCATGACGAGGACTTGGCACAGGAAGTGAGAGCTTTTAATAGGGGTCCTAGCTTCTGTGGAATAAGCAACAACTCTGTCTTAAGCCTCTCTGAAGACTGCCTAGAAAGATGCGGTGCCTTCCTCTCCTCTGACATGGACTGTTGATTAACTACAAGGTAGACTAGAAGCAGCTACCACTGGACGGACTTTACTCACGGGAAATAGGCAGGGAGTAGAAGTTGTCAGGCACCAGAAATGAGCAGGCAATTCATTTGCACCATGACTGTGGTCTGTGCTCTATTGCAATTGACTCTGTATATGGCTTTCCATCATCTGACTCAGGATGAAACTATTGAAAACTATATTCTGATGTTTTGAATCTGCATTCTTGAAGATAGTTCTGTATCTAATTCTGTGACTGTGTAGTTGGCTAAGAGACTTTATAGAAGCATACAGTTTCAGAACTTGGAAATCGAGGCCAGCGCCCTGGTTTCACTGTTGACACATGGCTGTGACTTGCTTAAGGTCAGACAGCAAGAATTTGATGTATGTTAGGAATAACTTAGGTCTTTTGTATAGGACAAATAACTAAGAGAAAAGGAACATCCTTCTTTTCTAAGGTTGAAAATTGCTATCAAACTCCATCTGATGCAAGTGATAGAAAAGCCAACTATAGCAGTTAGGTCAAAATGATACTGAGAGATTTGTCATTTGCTCATCTAAGCGAAAGGTCCAGGGTGCTGTCTTCAGAGAGACTCAAATGATATAATCAGGACTTAATCTGTCTCTCATTCTGCTTTCTGTGTTCCTGATGTATTTCCAGGCAGGTTCTTCTCATAAGTCACCAAAATGGCCACACTAGCTACAAGAAGGCTCATGCCATTATAGGTTTAGTGGATAAAGGACTCCATCTCACCCCTTCCACCACTAGTGCTACTTCTTTAGTTTTGATAGGCTCTCTTTGTGACACCTGCCCACATCTGGAGCAGCTACTATTAGCAGGGAGATGCAGAGTACTCATTGGTCAGACCTTTGGCAAATGGTTACCTGTGGACATAAGGTGAGGTCAAATCCATTGCAAAACACACCATTTTGGCAAAATGTGGTGCTGTTAACAGATGCAGGGTAAACGGATGCATGATAGGCAAAGTAACTGATGAACACTGCAAGGTTTCATAAGAGAAAATTGTTCTGACATTTTCCCTTCCCATTTGGCTTTTGCCACGAATGAGTATGTACTGTTGACCAAGGTCCTGAGGAAGTGTTAAGAACATCCGAAGGGTTAAGAGGAGCTTAATGTCTCTCCTGCGTATGCCAGGGTCTGGTAGGAAAACCCTGGCAGATAATGCTGTCCACAAGGGCTTTAGGTTCAAAGCTGTTTGGAGATCTTAGAAGTGTGCCCACAACTGGCTGTGACAATGGGCAGATGATTGCAGGTACCCCCTTCAGTGTCCTTTTCCACATGGGTTCACATGGGTGATGCATGATAGTTAGGTTATAAGTTTAATCCACAAAGGTCTATATAAACCATACGATGTAAGCATGTATCACCACATGGGTATCACATGGGTGTTTCTCTTCCCTGTGTAATGTGGAGCTGAGCTGTTCTGGGCTGAGTGTACGGATTCCAGCCACGCAGAACTCTGTCTTTGTTTCAACCTTCCTCCTTCTCCCTGGGGGGATGGAGAGTAAACCAAGTTCCTAATGATCTCCATGCTATTTTTGGCAAACAATGCCATGTGAGGAAATGTTATTAGGGCTTACTCTCAGGATCCTTTGTCAATCACTCATCTTTCACAATCTCCTTCAATTTCTTTCAATTATCTCCACAGAATGTCCCTCCCATTAAGCTCTAGACACACCTCCTGCCAGTGAAAAGATGTTTTCTTGCTCTAAGTAGTAGTAAATACCCTCAAATTCAACAAAGGATTGTTATCAACCTGTCAAGTAAAAGTCGAAACCAGGGCACAGGTTATCCTGTGGTCTTCTGGCTCTGCGCTCATCCGTGCAAGGAGACCTCTTTCACCCAAAGGACAAAAGGATATTCCTTCTATCCAGTTGGGCCAACTAGGTCTCATAAACCCTAAACCCTGAGAGTTGGCAGAGGGATTCCAGATACTGATGAGATCCTGAGCCCACATTGGTAAGAGTCAGGCCTGTGGTGATGATGGTGTGAATCAAGACCTTCCCTGACATGTGGGCTGCTTCTTGCCATCAAATGACCTGAGTGGATGAGGGAAGAAAGACGGGATGCCACATAGCTACTATGTTGTGTTTAATTGAGCTGTCCACATTCAATGTATTTTGATACGTTTTTCATTAAAAGACAGTATATGGCTACTTCTTATGGTTTATATAGGACCTTTGTGGGTTAAACTTATAACCTAACCATCATGTACAAAGTTGTTTGAATGGAGAAAATGTATAGCCTCAGATCAAACATCTTATTTGTAAGTACATTTATACCAACTTTAACTATGTTGAGATGAGGCAATGTTCAAAATAATTAAGGCTCTGTGGTCACTCCAGAACCCTGGCAGCGTGCACCGTAATGGACTGATTGAGCATCTCTCGGGGTCTTCATCGTTCCCCTGTATGAGGATTCTCGTCAACTTTTTGCCTTTTTCGTTTGCATCAAGAGTTTGAGCGTATATAAGGGAACACAGAATTTCACCCCTACATGTCTACCTTCAACCCTTTATGAGAAATCTCCCTGCAGAAAACTCGTGCAATAGGCAATGCCTCTCCCCCGCTGGTGCTTCCCTCCTCCTCCAGTTGGGACTCCTGAAGCCAGGGGATCATCCCTCTAGTCTCTCCATAACAGGGCTGGGGAAACAACCAGGAGACAAAGGGGCGTGCACATGCAGCGGATTAGAGTACGCACCGTCATGTTCTTCAGTGTGGCTGTGGGGAAGACAGGGATGCCACTCTGATAATGTTGTTGGTGTCCGTGCACTGAGGAGACACTCTGTGCCAAGCTCTAGGCTACTGCTGTCACCTAAGTTCTTTATGTAGTTCTCAAAATCTAGAGGGCAACTAATTTTCTCAAAATCAAGCAGTCAGTTATCAGGGCAGAAGCTCCATCGTTGGCCTGTCTGTGCCAATATCTGTGCCCAGCTCACAGAGCTGTGCAGAGGAAGAAGTGGGAAACGGCTTGGGGAGCACCCAGTTTAGTACTCAGCAGCCACTGAGTGCTCAACAAGTGCGGTGGTAAGGCTGCTGCTGTTGCTGCAGAAAGCAAACGTTCCAGATGATCCCAAATGGACAGCTGGCTGCGTGCAGCCTAGAGCTGGCTCTGATCTCCCTGAAAACTTGTTTATTGGCCTTGTGGTTGTCTGAAGAAAGAGTTGTCTGTCCTCTCTGGGTTTCTCAGGCCTTCGGAAGGTAGGCTCAGGTTACTGAGCACATACACCTGTTGTTCTGGGCTCTGAGGGCTGGAGGGCTCACGTGGGTGAGCACAGCCTGGCCTGGGCTGGGGTCAGCAGTGTCCTTGGCCGGCTGGGGCATGGGCTGGCCACAAGCCTCCTAGCTGGGGGAAGTGGCTGGGTTTCTGCAGTCAGAGGTCTGGCAGGGGACAAGGGGGCTTCTCTGGGCCTTCAATGCTTGCCTCACCATATGCTGGCCCTCCACTGTTCACACCAGCCATAAACGTGGCTCTTCTAGAGCCAGTTCCATACATGACATCAAGAAGGCCAGAAAAATGCCAAAAGTAGGAGCTAGAAAGACGGTAAATGTTAGTGAGGGCTTCTCAGGTACCAGGAAGGTGCCAAGGGTTCTTTGTCCCCCACTCTTGTGAGCCTCACCACACTGCTATGGAGTGAGGCAATACCACAGACACCGTTTTAGGGGTGGGAAGCTGAGGATAAAAGAGAAGGGACAGCTTGCCTGGCCGTACACAGCAAGCACAAGGTGACTCACTGAACTTCTGACACGGAAGTTCATCCGCTTAAACACAGTGCTGGAGTTCTTCTGCCAAACCAAAAGACTGGGGGTGGGGGTGCAGGGAGTATCTTATAACGCCTCTTCAGTAATCACTAGCACATTGTCACGTTGGGGAAAAGCGTCAACGTAATGCTTCTCATATTCAAGCCTCACAATGGTTCTGCAAGTGACAGTTCAGAGAAGTCAAGTGACTCATGCCAGGTCACTCAGCTTCCTGTGTTTCCATTGTACCAACGCAGGAAGCCTATACCATGGAGAGTTCTCAGAGCGCATCAGGGTACACACATTTTCTGATACTGAGCAGTGTGCCTCCATGTTCATCAGATTTTTCAAAGGATACTGGCTGCTCTTTTTTCCCCTCCATTTCATTGATATGTATAGATGCAATACGTAATGTTTACACTGATCTTGAGTATTTTGTGCACATACATATCGTGGCAAAATTGCAAATCTTTCGCCTCTCCCTTTCCAGCCCTCTCACTCCTCTCCCTTCCCTCTAATTCCCATTATTAGTTCTATGAAATCTGATCTTGGTTCCTGATATTAGAGAAACCACCATTCGATATTTAATCTTTTCCTTCTGACTCACTTCACTGAGCACGATGGTCTCAAGTTGCCTCCATTTACCTACAAAAGCCTCCAACCTATCTCTGTAGATGAGTAGTATTCCATTGTGTATAAATACCACAATTGATGTATTCATTGGTCTGGTGATGGCTATTTTGGTGTCTTCCACATTTTAGCAATTGTTAGCTGTGCTGCTATGAACATGGGTATACACTTATCTCTGTTACATGTTGTTTTAGATTCTTTGGGAAAAATTTCCAGAAGAGCTATCACTGGATTGAAGAGGGTAGTTATTTCCAGTCTTTTGAGAAACTTCCATACTGCTTTCCACAGTGGTTGTGCCAATTTACATTCCCACCAGCAGTGCAGGAGGGTTCCTTTTACCCCACAGCCTCGCCAGCACTGATTGCTGTTTGTGTTCTTGATATTTGCCAACCTCTCTGGGGTTAGATGGTATCTCAGTGATGTTTTGATTTGCATTTCTATTATGGCTAAGGATGTTGAACATCTTTTCATGGATTTATTTGCCACTTGAGCTTCTTTATCTGAGAGCTGCCTATTCATTTCCTTTGCCCATTTTCCAATCAGATCTTTGATTTTGAGGGGCTTCCTTTTCTTCAGCTCCCTGTATATTCTGGTTATTACCCTCCTGTCTGAGATACTGGTGGTGAATATTTTTTCCCATTTTTGTCAGTTCCCTTTTTACACTGTTGACAATTTCCTTTGTTGTGCAGAAACTTTTTCATTTGAAATAATCCCATTTGTTAACTCTGGGAGCTACTCCTTTTGACTTTGATGTTTTGTTAAGAAAGTCCTTTTGTACGCCTCTATCTTTTAGATATTTGTCTGATTTCAGTATTTCAGTTTTAATGTCCAAGTCTTTGCTCCACATTGATTTAATTTTGATGCACGGTGACAGGTGTGTGTTTATATTCATTCTTCTGTATGTGGATGCCCAATTCTCCTGGCACCATTTGTTGAAGAGGCTGTCCTTTTTCCAGTGTATGCTTTTGGCTCCTTTATCAAAGATCAACTAGCTTAGGGCATTTGGATTTCTTTCTGCATTCTCAATTCTGTTCCACTGGTCTACCTGTCTGTTTTTGTGCCAGTACCATATAGTTCTTATAACTATTGTTTTGCACTATAGCTTGTTGTCTGGAATCATAATGCCTCCTGCCTTAGTTTTGTTACTCAAGATTGCTTCGGCTATTCTAGGTCTCCTTTGGTTCCATATGAATTTAAGGATTGTTTTTTCAAGGTCTGTAAAAAAATTGTTGATATTTTGATAGGAATTGCATTGAATCTGCTTATTAGCTTTGGTAGTACAGTCATTTGAACTATATTAATTCTGCCTACCCACAAACAGGGGATGTCTTTCTATTTTCTGATGTCTTCTATGATTTCTTTCTTCAGAGTAATACTGTTTTCTTTATATAGGTCCTTTACTTCCTTGGTTAGGTTTACTGCTAGAGTAAAGTGGTTATTCTGCTAATTTATCTACTAGGATCTGCCAGTGAATTGTTAATATTGGATAGTATTGTATATTTAAACCTTTATTGTTAAATAAAGATTGCTAAAGACCTCCATACCCAAGATACGCTAGCAAATGTTCGGGCTATAGACCATACATAGTTCTGTACTCTGCTTTTTATCTGCCAAAGAGTGCAGAAGATTAAGGTCTCAGCAAAAGTCTGGACATGGAGAATACCCTAAAAATTAATAGCCAAACAAATTGAAAACAGTCCTAAATTCTAAAACTGGCTCCTCTTGAAAGGGAGATTTTCATACCAGCAGACCCAAAGGTAGAAGCAAAGCAGTCCCCTCATTCAAACCAGCCTCTGCCATATCTTGCTAAATAAATGCTAGAAAACTTCTTGTAATTTAATTGATTTTTAAAAAACAAACTTAACTTGTGCCTTCTGCTTCTGTAATCTTGCCCGCTCGGAACCACGACTTCCTCCCCCACCCCCAAACCCTAAGCCTGAGAGAGAGAGAAAAATTCCAAGGTTGGAGAGGCCTACTGGAGGGAGGGTCCCTGCACCTCTATAGTCACACCTGCATCTCCTATCAGGAAAAGCCTCTTTTCTACTTTATCTTAAAAAAATCACTGGACATGCCCTGACCTTATTGCATCTTACTTTTGCAAACCTGTTTCTTGCTTATGACCTTATCAGTGAAGGCAGACAGCATAACCTTGATAGTAACAAAGCAAAGCACGTATGCGCACTCTGATACCTCCTTGTAACTTTAGACTGTAACTTTAAGTGTCACTGCCTGGCAACTTTAAAGTAGCTGATCATAACTACCTGTTACCAGTGGAGACAAAAAACCAAAACTATTTATAAGGGGAATCCTCCATTGATCTGGGCTCAGACTTTGGAGAGTTAACTCCTTTGGGCTCATTGACATAATAAACTGAGTTTTCTCTCTAACTCTCAGAGTTCACGTTTAGAATCTTGGAGGTTAAATTTCTACAACACTATCATTACTTTGTGTGATTTTTAAAAAGATGTGTGAAGGAACTTTAATTCTAACATGGCTCAGACTACAGTAGACTCAGGAAGGTGATCTGTAGCCTAGATGCCTTTGCTGCCTGTCAACATCCAGTACCTGAAGACCAGGGAGATGACACTGCCTTCCTTATTGCTGTTTTATTTTTCTCTGAGTGTTTGTCTCTGTGAAGAGCAATATCCCCATGATACCTTTGGGACTCATCCTCAACAGGCAATGATCAGATTAGATCAGGGACAGGGCAGCTCCCTCTGGGTCCAGGAAAGGAGGACTATGGAAATTGTTTGTGGGAATGGAGTTGTTGCAACCGACAGGACTCTACTATGCCTACTTATGCTTACCTTAAATGTTTAAAGAATTATTTTATAAGAAGGACTTGTGGGTATTGTCCAGATCCCAATGAGAGTAGGATAATCTGTCCTCAGGAAAGATGAAAGTACACATCTCAGACCTGGGAATAGTCTCTCAAGTGCACTGGTGTCAGGATAAGTCCTCCACAGCTCTGGACTGCTCTTGACTTACTTGGTTTACGATTTAAATTCCTAGCCCACAAATGGCTATAATTTAAAAAGCAAATAACAAAAAGTGTTGGCATGGGGATGAAGAAACTGGGATTCTCATATATTGCTGGTAGGAATGTAAAATGACTACAGTCTGGAAGTTACTCAAAAAGTTAAACATAAATTTCTCATATGTTCCTGGAATCTCATCCCTATGCATCTATTCAAGAGAAATGGGAAACTAACTCAACACAAAAATTTCTATGAGAGTTTGTATAGCAGCACTATCCATGGTAGCCACAAGGTGGAAGCAGTCCAAATGTCCAGCAGCCGGGGAATGTAGGAACAAAATATGGTCTATTTGTACACTGGAAAACAGGAATCAAGTAAATATACTATAACATAGCTGAAACTCTAAAGCAATATGTGTCTGTTATGATCCTATTTGTACCAAATGTCTAGAAAAGGCAAATCTACAGAGAGAGAAAGTAGATTAAGGTTGCCTTGAGAATGGACATTGCCTACAAACAGACACAGGGTTACTTTCCGGAGTGATGAGAACGCTCTAAAATTAGGTTGTGGTGATGGTCTTGTAGCTCTATAAGCTTACTGCAAACCACTGAATTATTTATATAAACAATGCATTTTATAGCATATAAACCATAGTTTAATAAAATTATATAAAACCCCCTAGATTTTCAGAAGTAGACTCAGGTGCTATTCCACAGTGGGTACCTCACTTGACAGATACACCAAAATAATCACAAAGGCCTGGGGCCAATCAGGGTACCACTCCCTCAGCAGCAAAATGGGCACACAGAAACCTCAGCCATCCCCATCCTGCACCTCCAGGATGGCAGGTGGATGGGACTACCATTCTGGCCTCCTCAAATGTGTAGTCCATCGTCTCTGAGCTGTTGTCTATGGTAGACATCTCAGGCTTCATGGCAACTTGCTTCTGCATCCAGACCCTCGTGACATAGGTTTCCTTCTTCAGTGGTGTGGCTCTTCAGGTGGGAGGGACTGGTTTCTGGCATAGAGACTCTAGGAGTCTCTTCCAAGAAAAACATTGCACCATCAAGCACACGTGGTTTTACTCACAGAAGCAAGAAGAGAGCGTTTGGTGACGGCTGGCCATAAGACAGTTATCACGTGCTCATGCAGAAGGGTTAAGACCCTCACTCCTCTCACAGGAGTAGTGGAGAGGTCACTGGGTCCACGGACTCTTGTATGGTTAAGAATAAAGCGCACAGAATCTGAAAGGAAAGGACGCAAAAGAATTGAGTAAAGCAAGTGAGAAAAGAAAAGCTCTTAAACCAAACGTGGTGGTACACACCTGTCATCCAGCACCTGGGAGCCTGAGACAGGAGGATTGCATTGAATTCAAGGCCAGCCTGGGCTACATTGTGAGTTCATGACCAGCCTGGGCTGCAGAGTGAGAACATGGCTAAAGAAAAGAAAAGAAAAGAAAAGAAAAGAAAAGGAAGGGAGCAGAGGGAAGGGAAGGGAAGGGAAGGGAAGGGAAGGGAAGGGGAGGGAAGGGAAGGGGAGGGAAGGGAGGGGAAGGGAAAGGGAGGGAAGGGAAGGGGAGGGAAGGGAGGGGAAGAAAAGAGAGAAGAGAAGGGAAGAGACCTCTTGGCTGAGAAGCCAAGAGAGGACCCAAGAGGGTATCTGTAGGTCAGGGTCCAGGGATTCCCTATATAGATTCATAATAAAGGAGGGGGTGGCATTATGAGATGGCTCTCAATGATTGGCTCCTTATGCCCGAGTTGTGGAGGATGGGATTGGATCTGAAGACAGGAAGTGCAGCTTCTCTCTGGCTGCAGGACACTTAGATATACTAGCCACGCGGTTTGGGAAAACTGGAAAACAATCTCAACGGAAAACCATCTTGAGGTGGAGGAAGGGTCCACCAGAAACTGCAAGTTTTCTTTCCTGAACTCCTGCCCATCAGGAAGAGCACGTGGAACGGCCCCGCTGTCCCCATCCGTTCAATCTCCTCTCTCCTGTGCTATTCCTTTGTCTCTCTCATGCATCATCCAACACAGGAACTTCCTTTTGGCTTGTTATGACTTCTTGCGTCTTTTCTACCTCATGGCCAAGATAATGAGGAAGCAGCCGAAACTCGGAGGAAGAAAAATCGCTGAAACAAAACAAGTGCAAAGAGGAGCATCGAGATGTGAGCGGGCACTGCCATGAGAACCTTCCGGAAAGCAGCTGAGCCGCGCGAATGGTGGGGGCCAGGCACTGAGCCTCACAAACGTCGTGGCGTGTGAATAATCTGCAGGACTGTATTATTTCTAGTGATTACATTAATTATCTCATTCAACCCGTTCATGGTGAAACCAGGGAAATGTTACTACAGTTAAAAGAGAAACCAAAATCAGATATAATTAGAAACCAGTAATACGGAAGTAAATGAGCATATGGGGGCAAACTGGTTTCTTCCGTAGCGGGGAAGTCAGGTGTCTGACGACATTTTTGCCTGTCTATAGGAAGAAATTATTTTGCTATTAGTTTTCTACAGTTTTTAAAGTTGCAAAATAGCTCAATAAGAGGCTAGACCCAAGTAACAAAGAAGGCTATTGTGTAGGTGACACAAAGTGTCCCCTGAAGCTCACTTTTTAAAATTGTAACACACTGTCTTGCCTCCCTCTTTGCTTGGGTAATGAGTATTTATCTTTTATGATTCAGCTCAAGCATAGAATAACTGCATTTCCTAAGATTTTCAGTGCATCACCGGATACTTTCATTAAACAGTTAAAATAAATTACTAGAAAAATAAAAAGAAGACATACCAATCACAATCACAATTTAAATTTTCTTATTAGTTCCAAGAGACATAAAGTTACCTGTTAAATTGCCATGGACTTTTCTAAAAGCTTCTCTCTCAATGGTACTGAGAATTGATCCTAGCTCCTTCATACTGAGCTACATTCCCAGATTATTTTTTGATATTTGGTTTTGGAGGCAAGGTCTCACTAAGTTGCCCAGGTTGGGCTGGAATTTGCAATCCTCCTGCTTCAGCCTCCATAAATGCTTATCTTGACTGTAGTATGTATAATAGCAACTGATGGGCCTGGTTTATGGACTCCGTTTTGAGCTTTGCTGTGATAGAACATTTGGTCCCACTCGCTGCTGCAGAGGCCCCTGGCTATGCTGCCCTTTGGTGCCAGTTTCTGTAGGACAGCTTTTCCCCGGTCCCCATTCTTTAATTCCTAGGATAGTCTACATTCTAACTTGCTCCCACACAGTACGCGTAAGCAACCATAAGTCTAGTCTAGGGCAGAAGATCTTGCACTGGTCTTTGATTCCCTTAAAGTTCTTAATAATCACGGATGATTCCAAAGAACATTTTAAAAATGTAGGTTATAGCTATCAATATTTATCATATTAGAAATTAAGGCCAAGCAATTTTAATCTATTGAAAATAACGAATCATCCAAAATCCACGTGAATAAAGAATCATATAAAATCATCATGTTTGCATTAACATTTTGAATGAAAAGAACTGTTTTCCAAACCAAAAGTAAATACTAGGAAGAGTAGTGTTCACACGTAGCATCTCTTTGGTGTTTGGTGCCATTTCTAACAGACTGAAGGCGGCTGGGTTCTTCTTTCTGCTTTTACTTCAACCCCGCATGCCGCGCCCCCTTGGGAGAACGCCTTTGGACACCGTGAGCGGACAGTGATATAGGTAAAGAGCTTAGCTGATTAGAGAAACAGTCTGACTCCACAGACCGCCTGCTGTGTCATCTCTCCCGGGGAGATGCGAGCAAACGTGTCTTCACCCCAGACAGGGCGCAGACAACAGACCAAAGTAACAACCGCCAGGAGTCCAACTTCGCAGCTGGGCTGCCAGTCTCCTTTCCAGCAAGTGTTGACTGCGTCTATATCCTTGGGAAGAGGCCTTAAGACTCTTGCAGGTGTCGCCTTAGAGTTGTTTCCTCAGCCTCAGAGCCTCCCGCCTCTCTGAGAGAGAATGTTTCCTTTTGGAGGAGCGAGCTGTGGAACATCCCTGGAAAGGTATGGGTCAAAGGTAGCACGTTCACTTCATATTTACCTATGCAGTTAGGGTAGTGCTGTTCCTGTTTGCTTGGAGCTGGGAGTGAGCTCTAACTCTGAAAGCCCAATGTCCCAGGCAAACTGGGTACAGGTCACCATACCACGCCCAGGTGCACACACTTCATTTTAGAGAGACGGAACATCCCGGCTCTAATCTCTCCCTTCCCCTCTTCCTCCTCCTCTTCCCTTCTCGCTCCATTTTCCGAATCCTTCTGTTATGGTAAATTCCTCTCTCCCCACTGGAGTAGAGGCGAGTTTTTCAGGCCCGTGGATTCTTGTGCAGATAAGAAAGAATGCATATGGAGTCCAAACATAATGCAAAAGCAACAGTTGACTGAACCAGACAAAAGAGAAAAGCCCTTGGCTAAGAAGCCAACAGGAAACTTGACCAGGTCTCCAGTAGAGAAAGAAGGAAGGAAGGAAAGAAAGAGAGAGAGAGAGAAAGAAAGAAAGAATAATAACAACAAATGAAAACAAAGAAAAGGTCCAGGCCAAGCAGTCAAGAGAGGGTGCAGGCAGGTGCTTAGGAATCCCATGAGGGTGGGTCTGAGGGTTCTCTCCATAGACTCAGAACAAAGAGAAGGGTGGGGCTGGAGCTATGAGACACCGCTCCATGACTGGCTCCTTCATGTGTATGCGATTGAAGAAAGTTGGGACTTGCTTAAAGTGGAGAAACTGCCTCTACCAACTTTAGGAAATTGAAATGTATTAAGTAGTTGGTCTGGGGAAACTGAAAAACAACTTCAACTGAAAAACAGCCTCTGGGGTGAAGGGGCTCACCAGATACCCTTTTCTGCTGTTTTTCTTCCCTAAACTCCTGTCTGCACTCCTGTCTGTGAGATAGGTGCCTGGTGGAGACAGCCACCTGCCCACCCCACATCTTCTCTCCCAGTCTTTCTTACTAACAGAAACTCCTTTTTCTGGAGCAGCAATGAGCCCAGAAAAAAATGCCTCCAAGCCTTCTTTGCAAATGAGATGATGTGACACTTTATTGGGCAAAAGATGTTTAAGAAAATTGTTGTGTAGGGTTTCTGGGAAAGCTCCTTTGAAGTAGATTCATCACGGTCCTTTGGCATTTTCCACTACCTCTTCCTCCTCGTCTTTCTTCTTCTTCTTTTTTAAACAATTTTTCTTTTTCTTTTCCTGCCCGGGACTCACCAGGATGCTGGCATTCTGAAGCCATCTTGCAGTTCGAGGATCAGGGCCTCCACAGAAGGAAGTCAGTAAGTCTGAGGCCAAAATGAGACTGGATCCCTAATGGCTTGTGGAGTTGCCCCCAAAATCGGGAGTGAATTATTTCCAGATTTCTTCTGTAAGTAAAAATTGAAAACAAAAATAAAAAATTCCATTGCATTTAAGTCGCTACGCTTCAAATTTCTGTTGCAGAGCAGAATTCTTAATGCAATATTTTTTTTCACACAGATTCTTTACATAAAAAGTCGTGGAGAAGACAAATACAGGCTCATTTGTGGCTGGAGCATACTTGCACTTGGGACTCAGACATGCCCAGGAGTGTGATTCTTTGACCCTGGGCTGAAGAGGTTTGCTGCTGATCTTCTCCAACAGTCAGCAGACTCTTTGAAGTCTCTTTGCTAAAAAGCATAAAGAAACTGAACACAGGGCGCTTCAGGGTGAGGACTGCCTTCTGCACGCTCTTCACGGGAGTTTTGCCTCACTGCACACTCAGCCTGACTGCCAGAGGCCTGGCAGCAAGCTCAGATCACCCTCTTCTGACAGCAGGTCAGAAGCAGCACCCAGAACTGCCATTCTATGTGAGTATTCTGGGGACATATTCTCTGGGCTCAGGACTCTAGGTGGAAGGCAAAAGCGGCTCGCAGGAGTGTTGGCCTTTGTCCTGTTGAGCATGTGGGCCATGCTACTTGGGCAGGCCCCAATGCTACCCTTCCCTACCAGCCACTGTCTTCTGGCCTCACTCTAGGAAGCAAATCCTCAGCCTCCAGGATTCTGAAGATGGCTGTTACTAGGTGTGAAGTACTAGGGGCTCTCAATCTTTGCCTGAAGTTAGTGGGATGGGGCGCTCTCTAAGTTGATCACCACTGCACCGGCAGGCAGCAATAGTCATGCCTGCATTCCATGTTTCATCTGGAGACCACACTCCTGGCCCGGGATGGACCTGTGCAGTCCATACTACCAGACTCTCTCTATTCCTAGTCCTCAGTCCAGCAGATCACTGGCTGCAGAAGAAAACTCTGAGATCACAGACGTGATCTCAAACTCTGCCTCATGTTAAGTAAATAGCACCCAGGGCTTCTGAGCAGACTGCATCTATCTGCTCCTCTTACTTCTTCCTTTTTCCCATCACCAACAAGCCCCTCCTGAGCATCTGTCTGTGCCTGGACATGTACAGGAGGTCAAGGACATGCAGACGCGTGGCTGCTATCGAGGACTCCGGAGGACGAGCCCGCGAGCCAGCTCTGCTGCTGTAGCATGGTTTCTTACGAGACCATCTTTCAGGACTGCTTGAGAATGGTCCTGACTTACTCTTCTTTTTGGGTATCTAGTCCATTTTTTCACAGAGATTCCACCGATTCTGGCATCGTGCAACCTAGGTAGTAAATATTTTTCCCCTCATCATATGTAACAAATTAGTACTTCCCAAGTTTCATCACAGGCCGAGAACCAAGCCTTCACTGTGTGGGTGTGCGTGCCTATGTGAACACATGTGTGAGCATGTGTGTGGGTCTCAGTGTGTGCATGTGCACATCAGGAGTCCCATTGCCTTGGGGAGAGGAAGAAGGCTGAATGACAGCAGAGGTGGGTGTGCAGGGCATGGGTGTGAAGAAGGACCATGCAGCAGGTTCTTGCAAAGAATGGTTAGCTGAGCTCCTGACCAAATAGCAGAGGCTCTTGACAGACCAAAGAGCTCCGGGTCAGCCTGCTGAGACCTGCCTGATCTGTGGGGGTGAGAGGCGGGGTGCTCTTGGATGCTCTGTGCACCAGGTGTTCTTGCAAAGTCAAAAGCCACTAATGGAAATAACCACTGGGGCATGATTTTTCATGCCTTGATTTCAATCACAGACCTGTCAACCAAAAAGAATATTGAAGGGGAAAGCCCATTTCCTTTTAAACTCAAGGTTCTCCACAGAAGTCAAAGCTGGTGGAAGCAGCCGTGACCGGGAAGACTGCTGCACACACTGGCCTGGCTCCTGCAGCGAGAAGGGCTATGCTCGTGGTCTGCGGGGAGCTGAGTGTGCCAAGGGGCGCCTGCCCGGACACGGCAGTGGCCTTCCTTGCTTCCTTGCACCAGACATTCAGCTCACAGAACATGCGGCCCGTCTGGTCTTTATACACAGACAGATGTTGATCCCGGCAGGCGTTGGCCGTGCCACATGTGCCGACTGTAGTGGGCAGAGGCATTGCACACAAAGGCACACAGTAATGTCCTGAGGAGTCCTACGAAGGGGTTTGGTCCGCTCCTACAGAAAGCGAAGAGGCTCGCGCGCGTGCCTTTCTACTTCTGCAAGCAGCCACACAGGGGAAATTCATCAGAGCACAGAAAGACAAGAAAGATGCCAGGCACGGTGGCAGGGCCACCCCAGGCAGGGCAGGCAGCCAAGGTCTCCTACCCACTCTGCCACAGGTGACCCATGACCCCAGACGGCTGGTAGTCACTGTTCTTAATTACTTATGTGTACTAGCTCAGTGACTCCTCACAACAGCCTGGGGATGCAGTCCTCATAACACCTCCACACTGCACTGGTGGAGGCGGAGCCGGAGAAGCTGAGTCACTCAAGCCAAGATGTTACTGCGTTTCACTGTGCTCCTCTCCTCCCCTCACACATTGTTTTCCACCTCTCGTGAGGCAACCACCTGGTTGGAACTTCTAGAGACTGAGGAGATGCCTGACACAGGGGAAATTTGTCCACCCTTCAGATACAAAAATGGCCTGAGAAAATCTGACTCCAGGGAGGAGTATGTGAAATGTGCCGTTGCTGTGGGCACTAATACGTTCATTTTCTAGGCACAATTTACTCTTGAATTATCACATTCATCTTCCACTGTTTGTACATTTCCTGCCTGAGACAAACCTCCCATCCAGGTCAGCACTGTTGCTCACATGGCAGGGAGCGCTGAGTTAAGGGCAATTCTGGAATGACAGTCAGTAAGTTGGAATCCACGGTGCCTGTCAGGCTGTAGGACGAGACCAACTGTATCCTGGCCAGAGTACATGAGGTGCTGTGTGCCCAGTGCTGGGCACCATTTTAAGAAACAATCATGTATCTTTTTGTGAATTAGAAGTGGTGTATGGTTATTGTAGAATACTTGAGAAATGCAGACAGAGCATAAAAGAATTATCATTCATAATATCACTGTTATAAATTATATATTCCCACAGTTCTTGTTTAAAGGTGTTTTCTGCTTTACAAAGTAAAACAGAAAGTACAAAGTACGCACAAAGTACGCATAAATATGTGTAAGTGTGTAAATGAAGGTATGTTTTCTCATTACTCCTAAAGTAGTATTTTAGAGCTGTGCAATTCTTTGCTATTACACGAATATGAATACTTTATTTGTTCATTTTTCTATTATTGCATAGGCTTCTGTATTAAAGGCAAACATTTTCAGGAAGAGATGTAAGAGCGAAACTTAGACATAAAGATGACCCTTTCTGTAGGGTGAATTTCTAGTCTTATCATGGAAATAAAAGCCGGGACTCTTGTTAAGTTCCTCAGGATGCATTGCTAAAACAGCGGCCCAGCTTCAAGGGCCTTTCATACGCTATAGCACATGCGGGGAGAGCAACTAGGTGGTCTGGATACCAGCTCCTTTGAGTAATTGCTGGGAGAGTGGGACGTCTTCTTTTCAGAAAGAGAGGTGGTATGAACACAGTAGCTGTCTTCAAAGTTTCAAGGGCTCTCCTCTTAGAAAGGGGGTAGATTTCTTAGGGAGGCCTCCATATGGCGAGGAGAGAACCCTGGAGAACCACGCGTAGGAACGGGAATCCAGGCTTGACATAAGGAAGAACTTAAAAAACTTAAATGAGATGAAGGCTTTGTCTTAACACTGTAGGCTGAAACTTGTAGAGGTGTTTTGGAGGGAGAGACATATTATCACCCTGAAATACACATTGTTTTGGACATGTGCCTTTCCGAAAAATATGCATACATAATTAGGGTGGTAGGTGGGATGTGCGCAGCCCAACAACCGATGCTCACATTAGAGAAGGGGAAGGGGAGAGAGGAGAGATCTAGGGGGCCAAACAGTACATTGCTTTCTTATTAGAAATTGTCTTTGAGAGCATATTTTCTAGTAAAAGCACTTATGTTCTTTAGTCTGTTCTTTTCTCTTGTAAACACACACACACACGCACACACACACACACACACACACACACACACACACACACACACACACACACACACAGCTGATAGGCCTAAGGCTAATGAGCCTCAACTTGAAGCCACTAGTTTCTTTAATGTCTGCAGATTTCTGTGTTCCTGTCCTCCTCTATGTTGAGCTTTAAAGAGCTCGCCTTATCAGTGTTATCACTTCAATTTTCTTCTCATTTCCCAGTCATTTTATAAAACAATGCAAGAGTAACTATTCAACCACTTGAGGAAATTAGCAGGGAGGGAGCTGGCGGGGTGCTGGGTATAGGGGTCCAGTCAGGCTGGGTTGGGGAGCAGATGTAGGCAGGACTCAGATGTGTCCATGTCCCCTATTAGTGTGTCTGTATGCAGTGTGGACAACCAGGACAACCATGGGCTTGCTGTCCTGGACAGTCTGTGGGCTAAAATGGTGGGCACAGGAGAAGAGGTCCCATCAGCCTGACACTGGGTGGCACAGCGTGGATGACTCCTTTCCCAGCTGTCTCCTCTTTGGCAGTCCTGAACAGGATTTGCTCTAAATCTAGCAAGCAGTATATCTGTGTGGCCAGGCCCCGAGGTTCCTAAAGCAGCTTTAGATTGCTGTGTGGAGATCAGCCCTGGGCATCGGTGGAACAGTTTGCCTGAGTCTGGTAGGTTCTCTAGACTGCCTGGCAGAGGTGAAAACCAAGCAGCCCCTCTGTTGAGGCAGAGAACAGCAAATAGGCTCTTTTCATCTGCCGGCTTCTCAGGCTTCCTGGTGTAGACTGCCAGTGAGTGCAGGGGTAGCCTGCACTTCCCAGCCTGCACTAGCAAGACCAGTTTCCATAGGAATGGGATCTGAGGCCAGGGGTGCCCCCCTACCCCCATAAGGCAAATTCTTTTTATCTCTTTATAGCTGCTGTCCATCTGCCCGGGATTAAAAAAAGGTGGATCCCAACTGCCACTACCCACACTCTGAGGAGAATGGGGTGCTGGGCTAATGGTAGGGGGAGCCTGATTGAGTTTTAGGGAGCAGTGGGAAGCAGGGCAGGGACACAGCTTTACCCGGGCAGAGCCAGTCTAAGGGAGAACAAGCTGCTAATTTGGGAGCAGCCCGCAGCCGCATCTCTTCTCTGACTAGACTGACGCAGCTCTCCCTTTCCTCAGGCCTCCTCCCTCAGGGTCGGTCACCATGAACAGGTGTGTTTGTTTTGGCTGTTGCCAGCCGTAGTCTGTAGGATAACACTGGTGAGTATTTTCTCCACGTATCTGCCATTTCAGGCACCACTGCCGGCCAGACACTGTGTTAGGCTCTGGGCAGGAGGGGCACATCGTTGGCCAGCTCTCTTTTGACCACCCTGAGCATGCCTGTCACCAAAGTGGACGCTACTGTGTGCCAACAAGGCTGCACCCTGGGAGAGAGGCGATATTAGGGCTCTCACCTCTGCCATCCTCGGGTCTCAGCCTTCCTTAATGCTGGGATTACAGGCCAGTTCTTTTGGGCCCCGTCACAATTTCCCATTCTTAAGGGTCTGGGATTTTGCAATGGAAATCAGTTTCCCACCTGGCTTCCTGGGACTCAGAGACTTACCTCTCTTTGGCTGGCCTACCAGTGTGGTGGTCGCTTGTGCCTTTGCTTTTCTCTTTTTCTCTCTGTAATTGTTACTTTTATTAGAATATGTTTGCAATACAGAATAACTGCATTTAAGCTGGGGAGTTGACACATATACCTACTGCATCTGAATTTTTTTTTTGGTTAGATTTGTTGTTATCCCCCTGATTATTTGTGTCTCTGTAGGGTAATCCTACTTTTATATCTTTTTGTTGTTGTTTTTTTAGGGTTTGGAGAAACTTGGGGCTCGACACCCTCATCTCCCCCTACCTGCAGGCTCAGCAGGCTCTCCTGTGACCCTGGATGTGGGCAGGGCTGGAGCTGGCAGGTGGTGTATTCTATGTGAACGGGCCTAAAGCAGGAAGCGTCTCAAGAGAACATGAGCACCCCATCTTTAGATTTCACGCTCTTGGGGGCTGGCCTGCCTTACCCTAGTTCCTTCTTCTCTGTACCAAGTTGTTCCCGTCAAATGCTAGAAGGAATACTTGGTTCCTTCCATTTTTTTCTCTGCCTAAATTCAGACACTGAGCAAATCATGTGACCCTCTCTCCAAATTTGCAAATGCACACCGTCCTCACTGCTGCATGCCCCCCCCCCCACCCCCCGTCTTTCCCCAGGGCTACTTAATGGCTTCACTGGTACCATTCTTGCCTTCTTCAAGCCTATTCTCCACACGGTGGCCAGAAATTCCATTTTTATTTTTATAAAAGGAACACTTGGGCATTGCTTAAAAAGACAAATAGTTCCATGAAGCTTATAATGAACAGCGGCAGAGCCGTTGCTCCTCAGTCACAATTCGCACTTGCCATAGGTAAAAATAAAAATGCACAATTTTGGCAGTTTCCACCACTTGTATTTGAGTTTTAGGCTTCAGATTTTTAGTTTTTATTTATTAACTTATTTCTCTTTTCATTCCCTTATCACACAAGTATCTCCCACCTACATTCTTCCAACACAGGTGTACCACGGGCAGCTTATATAGCCACTAGCCCGCCTGCAGCTGCTTGCGTGTACGGGACCGGAGGGATGTAGGCGTCACCTGCTTCTTGCTCCCCTGCTTCAGCCCCACTTGCCTCCTTGCCTTCAGGACCCCCCCCCCCCCCTCTCTCTCTCTCTGTGGTACTGGGAATTGAGCCCAGGGACTTCACACTGAGCCACATCCCTAGCTCATGTTTATGCTTAAGCTAGGATCTCACAAAGTGCTAAGTGGTTCCAGTTAGACTTAAACATGCTCTCCGCCTGCTTCAGACTCCAGAGTTCTGGGATTACAGGCTTCAGCCCAGCTAGAACCTCTCATTCTTCCGGGTGTGGGTTTTGTCGCAGAAATCGGCTTCCTACGTGGCTTCCTCTGACTCAGATTTGCATTGACCCCTTTTGGCTGTTCGTCTGCGTTCTTTATTTCCTCCTCTCCTGTAATTATTATTTTTCTTAGTATAAGTCTATATTCCACAACCATCATATTCAGACAATTACGTTCAACTTGAGGAGCTAACGCATGTACGTGTTGCAACTTAATCATGCTTTTTCTGTTACACTTTGCTGTTATCTCCCCTGGTGAGTTTTGCCTTTGTGAGGTAATTCTGATTGTATCTGTTTCGTTTGTGGTTTTGTGAGGGTTAACATGAATTCCACCTCCAACCGGAAGCCACAGCAGTAAATTTGGGCTCCACATACAGTGCTCAAAGTTTCATCTTTTGTTCCTCTTAAAATTCTTTTTGTCTTGAATGACTAAGAAATATATCACGGACTTAAAGGGTACTCAGGATCCAGATGGCCTCTACTAGGGCTTAGTATAAAACTCTAAAAATTGTCAATATGCTTAAATATTCATTTAAAGACACTAATTGAGCACTGACTGTTTACTGCTTTACTTGTTTGGCATAGAGGAACCAAAAGACAAGACGCCAACTGCAGCGGAGATGCTTCCTTGTGGCTGAGTGTGGCGGCCACTTCTCAGTAGTGAACACTGCCACAGGAAGTGGGCAAATTGTAGAACATGTTAGAAGGTGATGCCAGCTATGAAAGAAATAAGAAAAAAGCAGGGAAGGAGGGTCGGCATGTGGGATGGAGGCAGTTTGTGTCACTCAGTGGGGGTGACGGGGAGCACTACTTGCAGTGGCGGAAGATCTCTTTTCTACTGAGGACCAGTTGGGTATTTATGACATCATTTGTGAGTGTTACAAAATCATTGACTTTAAAATTTGCCTGCTGCGTTTGGTAAAACCTTTAATCAACCACTCTTTAATGAACCCATATCTGAAACTGCTTCTCTTTAGTGTGGCTGGGCTGGACCAGGTGATTTTGTGGACCTTATGGGGGCCTCAAATCAGACGGTCCCCGCTCTTGCCTAACTGAGAGGTAAGCAGAGACAGGGAAGAGACTTGCTGAAGGACAGAGAGTTAGCGAGGGGGTGTATGAAGGGAAGAACTTTCCAGAAAGAGAAGCCATCGAGCAAATCCTTTAGTGCAGGAACCTCCTGGTGGCAGGGAGGCTGCTGCTTTGAAATAGAGTGAGAAGCATGTGGGAGAAGAGGAGGGGAGAGAAACAAAGAGGGGTTGTGCTGTATTGCCTCGGAGGCTCCAGCTAGAACTGTCTTTTCTGGGATGAGCTGGGAGCCAGTGGAATACAAAGAGGAAGAGAAAGAAGTATGATACCGTTGGCTAAGAGCCTTGCTCTAAGTAATGAACAGATTGTAGGGGGCGTGCAGAGCAGCAGACATTTTAAATAGCCCAGGTATGAGATGGCAATGGACCATTTGAGGGTGGCAGTAGTGGAGTGGGGAGAAGCGGTGAGTTACTGGACATATACCAAAGGCAGACCCAATAAAGTCTCCTTAAAGTTTCAAGTGGAGTGTAAGGGAAAAAGATTCCAGAATGACCCCAAGAATGTTGGCCTAAGCCCTTTGGCAAAGACTTTTGGTGGTGGTGGCAGTTTTGAAGCTTGGGTAGAGGCTGGAAGAATTCTCAGGCAAATTTATGAGTAGCTAGAAAATCAATGTTATTACATCAAGGCCAAGGGTGGCAGGAAATAGAGGGATCTATCACCCAGCTTAAATCCCAAGTACCTTCCCATTGTACATAGAATGAAGCTCCATTTTATAATGAAGCATTTTTATAATCTGGATTCTAACCAAATTTACCATTTTATTGTTTATTGGTCTCCCAGGACCCAGTGCCCTGGCCACACCAGCGTTCTTCTAAGCTGTTACCTCCTGGGGTATTTGCCCTACTCTTCCCTCTGTCCAAAATGCTTTCTGCCCAGACATTTCCGGGGAGGCTCCTTCTTATCATCCTCATCTTAGCTTCAGTGTCAACAGATGCTTCTCTGACCGTCCAGATTACTTCTTTCTAACATATCACACATATTGTCCTTCTGACACTTTCCACAAATGGAAATTTTCTTGCTTGTAAGAGTACACTTTTTTGTTGCATTGTTGCATTGGTCTATTGCAGGGACGGAGATATGCTGGGATGTTGTTGCTCTGTGAGCTGTTCCTCGTGGCTCTTGTTTACTGTCATAGGTCCGAGCTCAGAACTGAACCTGGCATGTACTAGAGATTTCATCCTCCTGAATGTATGCGAGTCATACAGAACTTTCCCTCTGAATGAGGATCTTCCTGCTTGCTCCCCACCTTTACCTATAGCTCGCCGTTTGGCTTTAATGTGACCTGGCCTTCTGTCAAGACCTAGAGACGCTGCATTTCTTAGTTTCTGACTGGGGAGCACTTGTGGTTTCCCAGAAAGTGGGGAACTTCTGCTAAGGTGAGTTCTTACTCACAGAAGAGCCTTACTCAACAGGCTAAGTTGGAGACTGGAGCCTCTCCCACTATCCAAGGGAAAGCTGGTTTAGGGAATCTGAAGATTTCTTCCTCCTCTTTTTCCAAGCTAGGAATACTATTACTGGGGGGATGGAGAGGGCATGAGGAACACTAATGCGACTCTACAGTGGGGCTGTTTCTTACAGAAACTTCTGACTTCACTTGCTTTTAGTTGCGAAACTGTGGGGGAAAAGAGATTTGAAGAAGGTCCTTTCCTTTAGGTAAGTGGAGACTATTACTTGGGCGCCATTTGTGCCTCTTCTGGCTACATTCAAATGACTCAAAGAAGCAAATCTCTACCAACCTCTCAAAATATTTTGAGTTTAATTTTTACTTCCTGAAATTCATCTTATATTCTGCAGTCAAGATTATCTTTCAGAAAAATTCCTCTGTGCTTCATTTTGGACTTTATCTTTTTTTTTTTTCTTTGAGACAGTCCAGGCTGGTGTTCAGCTCATTTTATAGCCCAGGCTGGCCTCAAACTCATGGGAATACATAGAACTACAGACATATGCCACCATGTCCAGTTTTTGTGGTACTGGGGAATCGAATCCAGGGTCTTGCGCTTGCTGGCCAAGTGCCTTAACCACTGTGCTACTCATCCACTGTGGATGTTTTGCATTGATTCATCTTCAGTTTTACTGTTCTTTGTAACTGTGTCCATTTTCCTAACATACTGATGACAACTATTTTGAGTTCTTCTATATTATTTCTATTATTTGTTTTTTCTTTATTATTAGTCATACCTTCTTGATTCTTGTATCTAGTAATTTTGTATAGTAGCCAAATATTTTTTTTCCATTTTTATTTATATGTATGCAATACATAATGTTTACAATGAGCTTGGGTGTTTTCTTCACATGTGTATCATGTCTCATAGTTTTTAAATTACATATTGGTTATGATGAATAAACAGGACTTTTCAGGCTTCAGGAGATATTTTTTCTTCAGGAGTAGGGCTAAAAGACGATCTGCTCAGTCCAATTCAGAGATTGATCTGCTTTGGGAATGGATCTCAGTTTTGATAAGACTCAGTTTATCTTTAGTTTGTGTTTGTCCTGTGGGCAACATCTTGCCAAGGTTTTGATTAAAAGCCTAAGGGCTCTCTATCTCCTCAGCCCTGATATTCTCCCTCTTTGGAAAATCTATCACAGGAGCAGAAGACTATGGTCTTCAGGTTAAGTCATGTCCCCTGCCCATTTACATATGGCCAGCAGCCAAGAGTGGTCTTCATAAGTGAATGTTGATTACCTACCTGATGGTAGGAAACACAGACTTTGAATCTCTATCAAGCACAACGTTATCCTGCACTCCCTACCCCTGGTTCTGTTCTTTTTGCACATAGACCTGCTTTAAAAAAGCTGTATTTGATATAATTATATTTTGAGCTTAGTAAAATGATGGTTGGACATTTCTCTTTTTTTCTGTTTAAGTATCTTTATAATAGGCCCAGTTGCTAAAATATTTACATAAATTGGTTGCTGATATCTAAAGTATCAGCAAGACCTGATCAGAGAAGCAGAGCCATTAAAATGATATGAAATAGAGAATTTATTAGAGGAATTTGACCTAGTGAATTTGCAGGGGCTGAAAGAGAAGCCCAGGATAATCTGTTCTACTGGTGTCTAGTGAGAGGCCTGATGTCACTGTAGATCACTAGAGTAGCTGGGGCCTCAATCTAATTTCCAAATTTCATTTGAGTTTATCTTGGGGTCACCTTTAACAGGATGGGATTCTGAGAAAGATGCTTACAAGTTATCCAGGTTAACTTAATTAATACCACTGATATTTTGAGTTCAGATCTTTATATTTCTACAATTCATGGCTCAGAGTTTAGCAAGTATCCTAAGAGCTACTGGCATATATTTGTCAAAGACCCTTCCCTTTGATGAGATTTCATTTGTACGGTCCTGGCGCTCAACCTTCCTGAGGGCCCCGGGGAAATGCCAGCTTTGTCTTCCGGGCTCCTCTAGTTTCTAATCGATGGAAACAATGACCACCAGTGTGTGCCCTGAATTGGCAAGTTCCCAAGGGAGAGAAGAACCAACACTCACCAGTTCACTCAGTAATGTTCTTCCTTTTCTGGAATTTCATTTCCGGTAGTTTATTTCATAGCTCTCATAGCTCTATCTTTTAACAATATGGTTTTCCTCCAGTTTGTCCTTCTATTTTCAGCTGGTGCAACAGGGGCACTGGCCTGCCAGACTTTCTGCATCCTTTTTGGGTATAGAAGTCTCTCCGAGATCAATCTGGTTACCTGCTCTCCGATTCAAATCGCACTTTCCTCACAACCTTTGGATTAATCCTGTTTTAGCGTGTGTGTCTCTCCATGACCTCTATTTACCTGCTCAGCTTCATCCCCTATACCTATCTTAGAAGGGACCTGGCAGCAACCCATTACCCATGCCTTCCCAGCCGCGGCACGTTCGTCCGTGCGCGGGTGACTTACTCCTTAAAGGGTTTTGGTCTGAAGTGCTCTTTTCTGCCTCCCACCGAACCAACATCTATTGACCCTTCAGTTCCAGTTCAGATGCTTTGTCCTCTGCAGCAGGCCCAGAGGCCCATCTCCTACTGCCGTGTACTTCTGTGTGTACAAGTTTATGATGCTGACTTTCAGTCTAAGAAAAACGGAGGGGGACTCGGCCTCGTTCATGTGTTTGTTCTTGCAGTACCCAGGATCGCATTTGACATCCAGGAGACTTCTACACTTGTAGAAAAGAGGGAGAGCGAAAGCAGGAAAAGAGGAAGAATGAAGGAAGACATACAGGAAACGCATAAAGAAGGGAAAAGAGAAAATAATGGAAATCCAGCTTAGCAGTGTATATTGATGGAATGCCAAAGAAGCTATGCCTAGGGATGGTTCCAACTCCAGCCCTACCCATGGGGAAATGTGGTTGCTAGCAATCTCTCCTTTAGAGCCAGGGCCAGACCATGTCTACTGTGTGCAGAGGGGGTCTGCTCCTAGACACTGGGAAGTGCTCCTCTCCCGTGAGCCAGCCTGCCTTTATGGCTCCTGAGTACTTTATTTTGACCAGCTGGGCAAGTGGGGACTTGTCCAAGGGATGGAAGCTTCTGCAAATAGTGTGTGGATCCCAGAATGGAAGGGCCATGGCTTGCTGAAGAGGTGGGGCCTGGCAGGGGTTTCTGAGCTGGTTTTGGACAGAAACAGTTCAGGGTCTGCCAACCCTCCAGGAGCACAGCAAAATCAGCTTGATTCTCCCCTAACATCCTAGATATCTCATGACTAGTTCCCAAGAACGGCAGATGCATGCACCATCCCTGGGATCTGCCTTTCTTTTCAGTGTTCTTTCCATGGAACGCTTAAGGAAGCAGATTGCAACCCTGGAAAAGCGAACAAAGTAAAAACAGCCCTCCAGTGCTCTTGGATGTACTCTGAGGTCAATATGTGCAGGGCCGTGATGCAGCTGAGGTTTATGTTCCGAGATGATTGTCTTTCTCTTTACCTTCTGAGACTTCATCCTGATCAGACTTCAGCCTTTATTCCAGGGAGCCATAGCAGGCAGTGGCTCTCACCTGTACATCATTGGCCTGAGTGCGATTGTTATCTCATTCTAGACACACCTGGGTGACTGTCACTACCATTGAGGGTTTTGGTGGGACAGGCTTAGGATCCAAGTGGGGAGTCCTATGAATTTCTTGGCTTATTTTATACTTTTGATTGAGCTGAAGTCTTCTGATTCAAGGCTTTACTTCTGGTCTGGAAAAACCAGAGCCCACCACCAGCACTTACCTTCTGCCTCACAGGTGGGAAACTTGAGTGGTACGGTGTGGTGGCCCAAGCACAGGGTCAAAAGGTGCAGGAGGAGGGCTGGGGGTGAAAAAATGAGGCAAGAGCTCAGTGGTGGACATTCGGCACAACAACTGCGATTTCCCTCCCTTTCCAGCACATCTGTTTCTCCCACGTCACAGAAAACTTGACAGAGTAGTGAGAGGTCTTAGGCAAGCTACTGACTGGTTTATTATAAATGAGGGGTGGGTTGTTTGATTTCTAAAGGTCTTTCTAGATCAATATTCCACAAATCAGGCTATAGTCTCAGATCTCCAATTAAATGTTTTTGTCATTTAGGGAAAACCATTTTACCTATACAGGCCTCCGCTTTACCTTCTATAAAATGGAGAAATGTGTGCTTGGAGGCCTTCCAACAGTGAGATTCTCAGAGGAAGAATGTTTTGGCAGTGGACTGTTAGCACAGGGGCTGAGACAGCGTTAGGAGCCAGCTATGGGGCCGTGAGAATGAATGACGTCCTTTAAGTGTGATTCTAGGTTGCCTTCCTGCTGAAGACTACCCTAAGTGGTTAACATTCCGAAAAATCTCTTCTCAGACTCTATGTTAGTTTCCTAGGGCTACCATAACAAATTATCATAAACTTGGCCAGATGTCTAAAATCAAAGTAACATGGTTGCTTCTTTCTACAAACTCAAAGGGGGAATTTATTCCCTACTCCTCTCTCAGCCTCTGGTGGCTCCAGCAATCCGTGGTTTTCCTTGGCTTACAGACAGACACATCACTTCAGTCTATACCTCTGTCCTCAGGTGGCTTTGTCGTCTGTGTATCTCTGCATGTCAACTGTCTCTCACGTTTCTTTCATAAAAGCACCAGCTGTTGGATATAGAGCCCACCCTAAATGTAGGATGATCTCGTTTTAAAATCCTTAATTTAGTTACATTTTCAAAGACCTCACCATTTCCAAATAAGGTCACATTCACAGGTACTAGAGGTTAAGAGTTGAACATACATTTTGGGGGGATTACATTATTTAACTGCCATAGTTCAAATTTCATAATTCACTAAGCAATTTTTTCTTCTTACAGTGTGCCAGGGCCTGCAATGGGCTGTGTCCTACTCAGCCCCGTTTCTATAAAGGTGAGATATTCCTTAGAATGGATGATTGTATATGAGCAGATGATGTTGCAAGATTTGTGCTATGGTTGATATGGTTGATATTTGCTAAGGTATTTCCAAGTGTTCAGAGCAGGACAACCAGCGCAGGGTAGGAAAACAAGCAAGGCCTGCTACACAGCTGAGTAGAACTTAGGCTACCATGACCATAACGGGCTGAGACTAAGAACTGAGCACTCCTGTCTGAGTGACCTGCACAAGCAACCGACCAGCAAAGCAAGAGGAGGTAGAGGATCTGTATTAGTTAGGGTTCTATGAGAGGCAGAATTGACAGAAATGATAAGGAAAGGGGATTTGTGTGAGAGCCTTAGAGTCCAAGGAGATAGTCCAAGATGGCGGCTTGCATTTGTGAGAGCTGAAGTCTGGTGGCTGCGCAGCAGTGAGGCAGAACACCCAACGGAGACTGTAGGACAGCTGGTGTGAGTCCACTGTGTATCTTGGTTGTTCAAAGAGAGATGGTCAACAGTGAAGACTGGACCAAATCTGTGATAAAGATCTGCAACGTGTAGCAAGTTGATGTGAAGCAAGTCGATGTCCATAGACAATCACGAAGGTATGAGCTTCCCGAGGAAAGGCTGTAACAATCTTTCTTCTTCCATCCTCCTATATAGTTCGAGCTGCCAATCGGGCTTCCCACATCTGGGGTGGGTATTCTTCCCTCATTCGCTGGGGCAGTTGTTCTTTACTCATTTGCTGGCCCACAAGTCACCCACACACAAGTATAAGTTCTACTCTGGGCATGTTTTTTCATGCCTTCAAGTTGACACAATCCCTTTAATGGTCAGAGGATCCCCGCTTGTGCTCCTCTTGGCTCTATATGTGTTCTTGTTCGTTTGAGTACTCCTACTTCTACTACTGTGGTCCCTTCCTTCTCTTTCCCATACACTGAGAGAGTAAAGTTTACATCAACTGATAGGCATAGCCTGGATCTTCTGGGTCCACTATGGTGGTTCTGTACGATGCTGGCTTCACCCCCATAGCAGGAGAAATATTCAAAGAAGATATATTTGTGTTCAGTCTTTCCTTTCCTTAGAGAACACGAGTTAATGGTGCTCACTAAAATGACCTGGATTTGGTGACTGTTCAATCCTCCAGACATTCTGGGTCAAAGAACTGCTAAAGACTCTGTGATGCTTCTGCCAAGATCAGTTCTTCCTAGTGCATTAAAAGGGTGGTCACCAAGAACGCTGCTAGGATTTACCTGCTCTGTGTGTATCCTGAAGAGCTTACGGTAGTTTACTGACTGCGCTAAGACTCCCCTTCCTCAAAGGAGAAACCAAATGCAATAGGTATCCATGAATGGAGAGAGGTTAACCCAGGACAGTCACTAATTCCAACATGACCCAAAAGTAACAAGGTAACTTGTGCTATGTAACTTCTGGACTGTGGTGGTTAACCTACAATGCCATTGTCCCTGGAGGGCTCAAGGCTCAGACATTGCAAATCAATTCTGGCACTCGTGCTTGCTGAGCTCAGCTCTGGCCACAGTCCTTCTCAAATGAGCACTCTAGCTCCTACCAATCAATCACAGCTGGCAGCAGAAATGAAATCCATTTGCCATCCTTGCATTAATCTTTTATCAGAGATTAATTTGTCCGATTAGTCAGGGATTTCCAACATCAATAAAGCTTTACCTGGCAGAGACCAGAGTCCCAAAGGAGTGGGCTCCAAAAGTGGGGAGAGTTTCATTATTTTGATGGGTCACTGAGGGAATGAGTAAGAAGTCTGGAAATGTACAGGCTCACTGTGACAGAACTGGCTGTGGAGGGTCTGTCTGTGTGGCCTCTCCCAGGTTGAAAATGGCCCTAATACTTTCCCTGTTGTGCAGTGTCTAGCTTGTCAAAAAGTATGTACTTCTTAGCTCACTTCTGCACGTATAGAATTCTAGGATACACATTCTACATTGTATGAATTATTCCCAGGTTACCACGTTTTATGTCCTATTAGTTATAGCTACCCATTAAATATTTTTATCCTTTGAAATTTCAGGGCATTCTATGAGATGTGGCAAAAGAGATTGCAGGGGAGGCTCATGCCACCCTAGCACCTTCTATGCACAAATGATAAGGTTTAAGATGCTAAACTTGTCCATGGTGTACCCCCAAGCCAAATGATTCAAGATCAGGTGGGTGTGCCCTGCATGTGCGTGTCTGTTTGTGTTGGGAATCTATTTACCATGGCCACTCAGCCATGTCAAAGTGTATCTGGAAGATGGGGTTAGAGAGATTATTTCACGAGAGATTGAGGACATTCCTGGATCCAGGTGCGAGGATCTGGAACAAAACCTCTCTCTTCATGAGACTGTTACTTGGATTTGTCCTAGCTCAGTGTCCTGTGGCTACATATAGGACTCAGGAGATTCTTAATTGGAGATCTTGTTAGCCTTGGGTGTGAGAGCAAACTTGCTTTGACATCTTGTGACAGAGCTTCCCAGAAGAAAAGAAGCAGGGGCAGAACTCTCATCAGGCACTGAACTTAGTGTGGTCCCTTGAGCTCCAAATGCTATAACCCCAATTTGGTGATTTCAGGACTCCAGGGCATCGAGCATTGTTGAGCTTTGGAGATGGCCTCACATAGTAAAGATGATGGCAACATAGTGAGGGTGGCTGCAACTGGACACCAGTGTCCTTGGAAATAGCCAAGAAGATATATGGGGAAAATAAGGAATTGGAGGAGGCGGCGAATGATGGCTGCTATGCACTCGGCCATGGGACATGTTCAGTAGCACATGACAGACATCTGATGATTCTCCCAAATAACTGAGTGAGGGTGGAAGGTCAGAGATACTTACCAGAGAGTGGTGGTTGTTTGCTCACGTTTCTCCTCTTCTCTTCCAAACATATGAACTGGACTTGACCGCTTTGAGGACAAGAGTTATACCTGGCAGAGGTCTTGTGCAAGTACTTCTTGAGTTGACCAAATTTCATGTAATGCAATACTTGTTCATAAATGTCCTTCCAGTGAAATTTTACATTCCCCTGAGAATAAGATATGTCCTTCTACACTTATAGAGACAGTTCAGAATAATGGAAAAAAAATCCAGACTTGGAGCCAATGAAAATACTTGGCAGTTGTTACCTGTGTAGTTGAGGTGGGATCACTTAACATCTTAAGAAAATAATTCATAATGCACCTGATGTTACTGGAATATGGTTGTGATCATTTGATGGAAGAAAAATGAGTAATTTATGATTATATAGCTAGTTAGCATTGCGCGTGGATTTGAATAAAAGATCTTTACAACTCGAAATGGATTCATGATGATTCTGAGAATGAAGGATAGTTGGCAAGAAGCAGGGACCATGACCAAAAGATCTCTGTAAGTGAGTATAAGGAGGCCAGGGCTGCGTGGCAGGCAGGATTCCAAGCTTTAGTTCTGAGCATTCTAAGAGTGTTCTAAGAACTAGGACCTTTGTAAGTCCCAGGAATGTCCTCACAACCTTTCTGTTATCAGGGACTTAGCAAGGTTGAGCTCAAGGTTTGAGGCCCACCAGGAAAATGACCATCTGGTCTCTCTTTGGTTGTCCTGAAAGTTCCATTTGTTCAAAATGAAGAGTTCTGCAGCAACTGGGGTGAGACCATGCGTTATTCCCTACAGGAACATGTCTGCTGTTGATCCAGATACACAGGATCATGATGAGAAGCCCAGACTTTGGCAGAATTTCTTGGAACAAGTAGAAATCACTTCTGTCCTAAAAAAATATTTTTACAAAAATAACACAAACATAGTTTAATAATTCATAGATTGCAATTTGGCTTTGGCTTCTCATGAACAACTGTTATTGCCTGCTTCACTTCCTTTTACCCGAGGTACCATGCTCTGGAGAGCCCATCACCTGCTTCTGTCTACGGCTGCATCTCTCCATTACACAACTGCACTTCTGTTTCTCAGCTTCCCAATTTTAGACATCATATATCGACATTTTATTTCAAGTTTATGATTTAGCCCTTTTATAAAGATCACACATGCACATCCACTCATGCACACGTGCGCATCCCCCCCCACACCCCTTCTCTTCCCTTCTCTCAGTCTATGTTATCTCATAAGATTTGATTAAATATATATTCTGTGTTTACACCAGTGAGACTACAGATATGATGACTAAGCAACCTGTTGTTCTATGATTATATTTGCTTTCTTTAACAACTTATTACACATGGTTTTCCCAGAGGGCTGTGAAGTGGGGATAATTGCCTCGTTTTTCATTTGCCTTAGCTTCGCGTCTCTATCGCTGAACTTCCCAACTTCCCTTTCCAGACACAGCAGGCAATCTACCAGTTGCGCATTTCTCCTGGGTGCATGCACCCTGGATCCCTCCACCCCTCCTCATTTCTTTACAGGCCTATGTGCATTTGTGACTGTCTCCTCGGTTCTCCCTTCACTGTCTTCTCAGAACTCACCTGGGTCCTGGGTCTTGCTTCTTCCTCTTAGATTATTTGCCTGTTTGGTAACACAGCTTGTTGGTGCTTCCCAAGAAAGTGTTTGTGATATAGGACCTAGAATATTTAAGAATATCTTTATGGATACCTTAGTAATAGATATGAAAAAATACCCCTTTTTTCTTGTTGTTTTGAAGGCATTGCATCATTGTATCATAATTGTTAGAAATTTCTGTCTAGAAAAGCAGGTATTGCTCTCATTTCCAATTATTTATATGTGACTTTAGTTCATTTCTCTCTGGAAACTTTTGCTCCAAATCCTAAAATTTTATAATCATGTGCTCAGCAAGGGTAGGCTTATTTTTCCTTCCATTTATTGGGTTGGGCTCTGGATAAATCCTTTTGATCTGGAAAATTTCACTCCTAGTCCTGCGAAATATCCCTGTACTCTTTCTTTGATAATCATTTCCAACCCTTCCTCTGTTTTCTTTCTATATTTCTGATGTTGTATTCTAGAACTGATTTATTTCAGTCTAAATTTTTTTACCTATTATTCAGAACTTTCGTTTTTTAAAAAATTTCTACCTCTGGGCAATTAGCTTTATCTTCTTTTTATTAAATTTCAAAATTTGAATTATGTCTAAAAGTCTCATATGACCAATTTCAATTTTTCTTTTATAAATAACATTTTCTTTTTGTATGGGAAATATTTATTTCTTAAAATTACCCTCCTTCTGAATTCCCTAATTTATTCAAGTTCTTTTTTCTTTTCACCTTTCATTTATATGTGGTTATTTAATTTTTGTCTCAACTTTTTTTCATCTGGCAGTTTGTGCCTAGTAGGTAATATTTGATAGTGTGTATTATTGGTTACTCATAGTTTGATGGCTGAGGGTCTTTTCTTTAGAGATAGGAACCTGATGTTTTCTGGAGGGAATTTAAGTTATAGAGTTTTTCTTGGGGAAGTTTCCCTAAGAATGCTTACCCAATTTCCTGGCTAGAAGCAAACTTGTTTTCCTGGGATCCAACTAGGGCAGGGAGAGAGCTAGGACATTCAGAGTGAATCTTCCTCCTACTTACTGACATCCCTGGTCTTTTCTAGTCTAGAGCATGTCCAATTTCATTTCTCTGCAGGAAATTCTCCAGGTCTCTGTGCAACAGGGGAGTAGGGATTCCATGTCTGAATTAGTCAGGATAGGCTCTATAATAAATGCAACAAAAAATCTCAGTGACTTAAAAAATGTCTTTCACTCTTGAAGCTGCACAACAGAACAATGTCCTCCCTACCTACAAGGTTCTGGCAGGAGTTCCAGGGCAGGACCTGGAGCAGCCACTTCTCCTCTTTCTTCTTGCCTACCTTCTACTACGTTTGCATCATTCACACTTCCACTAGGTAAATGGGGTCATAGCTCGACCAGCTAAGATGATGAAGTCAGTCTCATTTCCCATTGAAGTAACTGATTTAGGGAAGGGTTGGTCACTTAGTTCTAATCAATGAGTTATGGAGGAGGTTTGCTAGTATTGTATGGGAAGAAATAGTCCCTTCTCCTTCCTATCTGTACGTAATGCCAGGAACTTTGGCAGTCATTTGATGACTAGTAGGGAAGCTAGTCTTTGAGGAGAGAGCTACATGTTAAGAATGGCTGATAGGAAATAAGAAAGATATATGAACGGCACCTGAACCCTCTGTATTACCCTCGTGCACAGCCATCCCACTCTTGTTGGGCTAGGTGTTAGACTTTTTTTGTTGTCTAGATTCATTGATTTCTCCCTTGTCCCTGGAAGCTTCCTAAATGACCAGATGAGTATTTCTGGGGACAAGGAATAATTCATAGCCTCAGCTCCAAAGCCTGGGTATGTTATCAAAGCTAAAACTTGGTCAACATGGTCCAAAGCACGTGCTGGCTTGGTCTAGGATGTGAGATCTGTCCGGAGGCACACCATCAGAGCCAGACAAGGGACAGAGTGTAGCATGGTGGTGTCTAGCTGTTAGGGCTCATACTCTAGAATTTATCTACACTCTTTCCTCACTAGGTGAGCTTGGTTAGCTACTTAGAGCAGCTAAATTTCACTTATAATGGTGTCCTCATTTTAAAAATAAGAGCAATCTTGCTAAACTTGCTTCCAGATTGATGAGATTATCACATGAGGTAGTTCCTATTACCTCTGACCTATGCCTGGCATATAACACATGGGCATGATTTTCAGAAGCTGGATACACCAAGTACTGAGAAGGATACTGAGTCCCAGAGCCAGGCTAGGGCCAAGTGGATGCTAGCTGAGAGGAAAAATCTTCACTTAAGGGAAGAGAACTTTTAATAATTTGGAAATTATTGACCTGTAGATGTCGTGACATTGAAAATTGTGAAGAAAATATATTAAACCATTGGCTCTCAAAATCCTATATGCACTCTCATCACCCAGAGGGTCCATTAAGCATTTTTCTAGGTCCCACTCTATGGTTCATGGTTTAGAAGGTCAGGTTGGGTTTCAGATTTTACATTTCTAGTATGTTCCCAGATGTTGTGAATATTGCCAGTTTTGGTGCTATAGTTTGGATTCAAATTATCTCCTTTAAGCCCGTACTTTAAAGGATTGACCTCCAGTGTGGGACTTTTGGAGGCAGTGAAACCGTTAGGAGTTAGGGACTGACTGGAAGTCCTCTGGTCATTGGGGGAATGAGCTTGAAGGGGTTAGTGTGACCTTGGTCCATGTCTCTTTCTCTTTTTTGCTTCCTGGCCATGAAGTAAGCAACTTTGATGTGCCATGTCCTTTTACCATGATGCCGGAGTGCCATAGCACAGGCTCAAAGAAAGAGGATCATTCCATTTTGGACTGGAACCTCCAAACCTGCGAGCAAAATGAAACTTTTCTCTTTATAAAGTAACAATCTCAGGTTGTTTTTTAAATGTAGTATAGATAACACTGGGGGATTGCAGTTTGAGAGCCACTGTCTTAGATGAGATGAGAGGGAACAAAAGTATAAGAAAAAGTAGTTGAAAGTTGATATTTTTAAGTATAAAATTATTAACATTTATTATGAAAAATGCAAATACATATAAAAGAGAAGAATATAAAGAACCCACATTCAGCTTCCACACGCCATCTGTGTCTTACTCTGAACCAGCTGGAATCTTCAGAATGCCTATCTTTTCTCTTTCCGTAACCAAAAGGATAGGAGTACAGGCCACAGAGTCACTTCAGACCTTTCTCCGTAGCTCAAAAGAGACTACATCTTTGAGGTCCAGATGAATGTTGACATGACAAAACCTACTGATTTGGAAGACAGTCCAAGGTAGGCATTTATCTTTGTTGCTGGAACAAAATACCTGACATCCACAATTTAGGGAAGGAAGGGTTTATCTTCCCTTGCCGTTTCAGAAGGTCTCATACAGTCTTTCATGGGCGACCCATAACGGTGACGGTACATAGCAGAGGCTGGAGAGCTGCTCATGGCGTTACAGACACAAAGCCAAGCGAAGCTAGAGCCAAGTGAAGAGAGGAGCAGAGGTGCTATCTGGAGACTTACTACTCAGGCTGGAGCTTTCCCAGGAAGAGGCTGTAACAGTATTTCTTCTTCCTTCCTTTAATTACTTCAAGCTGCAGTTTGTCCCAGGTTGCGAGCCCCATCCTTCTTTTCTGGCTGATGTCAATAACACATACCCAAAAGTGCTCTAGCCTCTCCCCAATCTCACCAAATTGACATAATCCTTTCAGGTCGAGTCCCAAGCATCTGTCCCTTCCATCCAGGCCCCACTTCTCCAATGGAACACGGTTCCAAGTACGTGCAGTTTTTGGAGGGCACTCACCATCCAACCATAGCAGCGTTTCTTGATGCTATTCTGTTATTCTCAAACATTACCTGCTCCCTTCTCTGTGTATGTGTGTTATCTGGCTATTCCTGGCCAGTTGTCCACTTTAGGTTTCAGGTGGCCATAATTAGCCCAGTCTTGGGCTCTGAAGAGTAGCTCTCCTCCAAAGAAGCCACTTCCAAGCCAATCATTCACTGAGTCAGTTTCCCTGTGCATGGTTTTGTTTTGGGTGCTAGGGAGATTGCAATACATGAGATCCACTCCGGTAAAGACTGGCAAAGTGACCATAAGACAATAGGCTAAGTGCCCGGGGATAGCGTACACATCAGGTATCATGGGAATACAGAGAAGAGTGGCATAGGCCCAGCTGGGGAGATGGGATATTGAGGGGAGCCCTCCTGACTTCTTCGGGGTTTTGGAACGAGAGAACCCCCTCCTTGTGGGTGGGCTGTTTATTTCTACCTGTTGGAGCAACTCTGACTATTCTTGGCTCATGGATCCTTTCTGTGATCTCTGTGCATCCTCCTTGTCCAATTGTCAGGATGTACCTGTCTATCTCCCTGTGTGTACAGCCCTATAACCCACCTGCAGCCTTCTTCTGTACAGAAGAGAGATACTTGAGTAGCACTGGACTAGCCAGGGGCTGGGATCAGCTGCTCTGAGGTTCAGCAGCACCACAGCTCTCTACCCTGAATTTCCTTTCATCACTTTGAGTCATCTAGTGTTGAATTGTACTCCTCAGACCTGCTGTCTCATGGCATACTGCATGTTGCAGCATCAATGACACCCCTTTAGATTCTGGCAACAACATTGTGTTGGCTCTTCTTTTAACGGGGGCCCTGGGCCACCTAAAGTTGTCCCGATACTGGTTTCAGACAGGGAGCCCTCCTTGGGTGGGAGAAGCAAGTTCACAATTGATGTTCTTTCCCTTTATTAAAATTTCTGTGCTTTTGTAGCCTCTGATCACACTGAGGCCCTTTGTTCAAGATCTCTCCTCCCATGACTAGATATATCTCATCAATTTATCATCATCTTATATTTAATTAAATTGCTGTCTTGTATTTAATATTTTCAATTAAGCTCCCAAAACCAGATCTTTCTTATAGATCGAAGTTTTACATTGTAGTTTCTTTCAAAGACTTCACCATGGGAGCTTTTTTTTTTTTTTTTTTAAAACACACCTATTAATCCTCTATAATAAATAACATGAACTCCAATAATGCTATACCAGATACTTTTCCTCAACTCCTGTCTCCTTTCACATTTGTTATTGACTCAATTTATGTTCTTTTAAATCGGTTTCCGTCTGTGTGGCAATACTCTAATTTACTGACAGATCAATTTGAATTTGTTTTATAAGATTCCATTAATTACTGTGTCCAATTCCCTTGCAGTGTCTGGAAAGGCTGCATTCTTTAGCATTTCCTCCAGCCTCTCTGGCTGTATATTTTCATGGAAATAGTGTCTGTAGGTTAGGGCTGGTGAACCCTCAGATGCTCACCTTGTCAGATGTTTTCAGTGTTATTTTCAGCAAGAAGGGAGCTGAATCCCTCTGTAGCCTGCCTCTTCCTAAGTTCTCTATGTATGAATGGACCCTGCTCTGACAACCCCCCTAAAAGGCCTACAGGGAAGATGTAATGTTTGAGAATGAAGATGTCACTCTCTGAGCAAAGACACACGGGGACTCCCATGCCTTTCCTGTCATGCATAGCTCACCACATGTCCAATTCTTCCTGGGTAGAACAAGGGACATAGACATGAGCCTCCTCCTCTGGTGAGCCATCACTGCAGGGGACGCCTGTGCTTTGGTGTCCAAATCTTAATCTTTTCCTTAAACTTAAACCATCTCCTGGCACTGTCTTCGAAGTGTGTACAACAGCTCCCCAGCTTCCTCCACCTCTGCCATTTGAAAAGACAATAGTCCTGTGCTGCTCTAGTGACCTGATTACTTTGTACCCTTTCAATTGGTTGGTTACTAATAGTGAGAACATGAGACAGGGCACTTGAACCTTCTCTACGTAACTCAAGTGCAAGGGTAGAGATGCACTTGATGAAATCAGGGCACTGAATAGGTGAGCACGATGTTTTAGGGTTGCAGGACACAGACTGAACGAAGGGCAGCGTGGGCTGCCAAATGTGCTCCAGGAATGACGCCTCCTCTCTTGGCCATGATGTTTGGAAAGAAGTAGAGATTTAGACTATGGCCTATTGTCTGGAGCACAACTGGAACTATCCAATGAGATTCCGCTTTCAGAAGAAGTGAAAAGCAGTTAGTTGGGAGTGTGAAGAGCCAAATCTGCGGATGATAGTTGAGGCTGGGGAATAACAGCAGAGCTCAGCGTGAGGCGGCGTGGACTTCTACTGCTAATGTTCAGGGCCATCCTGGCTGCAGAAGCTCAGGTGTTTTCCAGAACCTGGGAGGTCTGCCGAGAGTTTCTGTCCTAAACTCCTAGCATTGGCATACCCCCTCAGGGCCACTCTGTTGCCTCCTTCCTGCACATGTACACACGCACATGCACATACATGCATATGTGCGTACAGATGTATGTACGCACACTTTTTCAAGTTAGCTTTAGTGATCTTCTTTTCTGGCAAATGAAACACTTTACCTTGAATAGGAGTGACTGGTTGAAGAGTGTTATAGAAACAAATGATGCTGCTGCTGAGCAGGGTCTTTCTTCCGGCATCTCCCGGGAGACCATATATTGAATGAGAGTAAAGACATAAAGAGGCCAGTGACACAGAGTGAGTGGACATCCAGATGACATAACTGGTTTAAGGGGGAAGGGATGAGGATGGAGTCTGTATCCGATCAGAGCCTAAAACCTTCTGTGAAATGTTCACGTAGGAGGCTTCTTTGTGATGAAAGGGTTTTTAAAGGAAAAGCAAGTGTCTGACAGCAAGAGTGAAGGCAACCGAGTCATCCTTAGAAAAAAAGACGACAATCTATGATCTGATCGCCAATCCCTGCTTCCTACTAAGCAAAAGTAATAGTGCTCATTCAGCCCCTCTTGGAGTTCCTAGAAATTAGAAGCATTTCTTCCTTCTCCCACGGAGATTTCTTAATTATATCTTGTGGCATTCTGTTGGTGTTGCTAACAATTTCTACTTAGGAAAAAAAAAAAAAGCACCCAGGAATTTTTTCTTGGAAAAGTAGCACTTCCCCAGACCTGAGACCATATAGTTTAGACAAGACTATCCAATCTACCAGTGTTAGGCATAGGTCTGGCAAATCATCATGTTTTGCAGTACTATCATTATAATTGATTTAGGAATGGGCATGCGACTCAAGCTGTCCAATGACAGTCAGCTCTGAGAATGGAGCCTTTGGGAAGGAAATACACTTGCTCACCTGGTTAGGAAAATGATAGGATTCAAGAGTGACGCTGTGGTGCTGCTGGGGACCATCTAGTCACCACTGAACAAAGGTAGACCTGAGGAGTGGAAAAACAAGGACCTGAAGCCAGTCTCCAGACTTTGGTGTTATGCAATCACACAACCATCCCATTTTACCTGAGTCTCTTGTGTTTGGTATCTGGGTCCTGAATGAAATAGGATGATTTTAATTATTAGAATTGTTATTAATTTTCCAAAAAACTGTCAGAGGGGATTTCCTACAGCCTTCTCTTCTTAAACTTTATTCTGTCCTCTGAGTTACACAGAAAGCATCGAATTCCTCTTTCATAGAATAGTCTTTTACATAAAAGTATTCTAGATTGCCTGAATCCTTGCTTTTTTTCTGAGTCAGGGTCTTACTAGTTTACCCGTGTTGTCCTGAACTCATATGCTCAGATGACCCTTTTGCCTCGCCTTTGGAGTAGCCACAACTGTGGGTATCTGCCACAAAGCCTGGCAAGAATCTTTACTTCTTAAAATTCGCCAACTATTTCATCGACTTTCCTTACGAAAAGTTTCTATTCCTTCCACCAAAAGGCCACTTTGTTCTAGCCACAAAATGGCTTTCCAGTATTCTCCTATGCGGCCCACATCTGAGCCTTGGATTCTCAAAGTGGTCTGGTTGGACTGAAGCACGTAAGGCTCCCTTCTCTGACCGCTATGGATACCATCAGTTCCAAGGGTCTTCCCATTTGTGGTTTCAGTGGTTGTGAAAACTCTTGATACAGTGAAATTAGAATTATACAGGATGCCGGTTTTTCACAATCATTGTGAAGAGGCCAAGCTTACTCTATCCTTCACTCAAGCACTATTACGAATTCTGCCGTGGACTTCCCCCATGCACTGGGTGGGTCACTCCGAGCCACCTATGGAACCGCCTTTGCTTTTCCAAGTGTGGTGCGAAGAGCAGCAGCGGCAGTCTCATCAGGTGGCCTGTCAGAAGTGCAGAATCTTAAGGTCCATCCCAGCCCTACGAATCAATGTTACCTGCATTTTAACACAGTCTCCAGAGACCTGGCTGCATTTAAAATATGAGGAAACTCATTTCTAGAGTATAGCTTGTTTCTTCCCTATGTGGTCAGGTTTTACAAAGAGCTTTGTTGAGCCATAAGACACCTATCAAGTATCCCCCGCCCCCTTAGCTGTACGGCTCATGTCTTTTCACACATTCACACAATTGCACAACCACCACAGTCTAAGTTTAGACAAGTTTTGTCCCCCTCAATATAAATTTGTACCTATTAATACTCCTATCCCATCCTAGCCCTGAGCAAAGCTAACCTACTTTTTGTGTTGTGCATCAATATATACCCATTCAGAACATTTCTATAGATGGAATAATATGGTGTGTGATCTCTTATTACTAACTTCTTTCACTTAGCATGTTTTCAACGTTCATCATGTTGTAGCAGGAATCAGAACTTTGTTTCCTTTCTTAGCCAAATAATATTCCATCTTATGAATGTTCTACATTTTACTCATCAGCTGATGAACATTTGGGGTTTTCTCACTTTCTTACATTTTGGTTATTATGACTAATGCTTCTATGAACACTGGTGTACAAATCTTCGTATGGATGTATGTTTTCAATTCTCTTGGGTGTACATGTAGGAGTGAAATTGTTAAATCATATTTTGAAGAAATTGTTTTCCAAAGTGGTGGTACCATTTTGCGTTCTCACCAGCAATAAATGACGGTCACAATTTCTTCTGTTCTTTATAAATATCATTTTAAGATTGTATCTTCTTAGTGGGAGTGAAGTAGTATATTGTTGTAGTATTGATTGTGATTTCTCTAATACCTAATGATGTTGAACATCTTTTAATATGCTTATTGGCCTTTGTTGATTTTTTTGATAAATAGCTATTAAATCTCTTGCTGATCTTTAAATTAGATTATCATCTTTTGTGTTCTATGATTTTTCTTTTTGGAGACAGAGTCTTGCTCCATAGCCCAGGCTGGACCTAAACTCACTATGTAGCCCAGGCTGGCCTTGAGATTACAGGCATGTGCCACCACCACACTTTGCTTTGTGGTGCTGGGGGATTGAACTCAAGGCCTTGCACTTTGCTAGGTAAATGCTCTTACGCATTATAGATACAAGTTCCATATTCGATATGTGATTTGCAGTTTTCCTACTCTATAAGTTGTCTCTTCACTTTCTTGACAATGTCCCTTAAAACACAAAAGTTTTTAATTTTGATGAGGTCTATGCTTCCTTTCGTTACTCATATGTTGGGTGTCATATCTAAGAATCTATTCCCAAATATTAAGTAATAAAAATGTATTGCTATTCTTCCTCCTAAGAGTTTTATGGCTTAAGTTTTTATTTTAGGTCACTGACTTATTTTGAATTAATTTTGTATATGATATGAGGTAGAAGTGTAAAATAATTCTTCTGGTAGAAATCTAGTCGTCCCAGAAGAATTTATTGAAAAGACTATTTTTCATTGATGACTTGAAACACTTATCAAAAATTGATTAACCATAAATCTAAGAGCTTATTTCTGGAATCTCCATTCTATTTAATTGATCTCTATGTCTTATCTTTATGATAGGGCCATGCACTATTGATTGCTGTAGCCTTGTAGCAATTTTCTTTTTTTTTTTTTAAATCAGGAAGTATGAGTTTTAAGGTTTGTTATTTTCCAAGTCTATCTTGGCTATTCTTGATCCTAAAATTTCCACATCAGTTCTAGAATCTGTTTTTCAAATTCTACAAGATTAAATCAAATAAAAAATAGGTAGCTTGAATTAGTAGGAATTGCATTGAAACTTCAGGTTAATTTAAGGAATGCTACTGTTTTAAGAATACTAAATCTTCCAAACAATAAACATGGTATGTCTTTCTGCTTATTTGAATCTCACTTAGTTTCAATAACAGCTTGTAGTTTTCATTACACAAGTGATACATACTGCATTGGTTAGGGTTCTACAAGAGGCAGAGTTAATAGAATTTATAGAGATAAAGGGAAATTTATTTGGAGGGCTTACAAGTCTGAGGAGAGAGATAGTCCAAATTAGCTGCATACGCATGTGCGAGAGCTGGAGGGTCCGGTAGCTGCCCAGACTTGTGCCAGAAGGACACCAGTCCAAGACTGCAGGACAGCCGGAGCAAGACCGCCACAGATCATTGTCCAAAAAGCAAGACAAAGATGGGGGCGCTGATGGGAATCTGTAATGGACATCTAGGAAGAGAAGGCTGGAGCAGGCCAGGAGCAGCTGAAGTCTCCATACTCAAGGCAAGGCAGGAGCTTTTTACAGGGAAGAGGCTGTAATAATGCTTATTCTTCCCTCTTTTACTCAATCCAAGTTGCCAGTTGGGTAAGCACACCCAAGGTGGGCACTCTCTCCCACTTTCTAACCCTAGAGTCAACCACAAACACCTGAAAGCTATTTCCTGGACATCTCCTAATTAAAACAAGTTGGCGCAAACCCTCTAACAGCCACAAGTATGTTTCTTTGGCTGAATGCATACCTAAGTATTTATTCTTTCTGATATTATTATAAGTGGAATTACTTTCTTAATTTCTATTTCACATTTATTGAGGCATAAACATACATTTGATTTTTGTACATTGATCTTCTATCCTGCTGCATTGCTGAGCTCATTAATTCTAGTACTGTTTTAAGGGTGCTTAGAATTTTATATACAGAATAATATCATCTGGAGGCAGGATTATTTCTTCTTTTCCAGTCTTGATGGCCTTTGTTTCCTTGCCTTACCTGATTGCCTTGACTGAAACCTGTCGTCTATGCTATGTAGCAGCGGTGAGAACTGATATTCTTGTCACGTGCTTGATATTTGGGAGAGGTTTTAGGCTTTTGTCAATTGGTATGATACAAGCTGTGGGGTTTTTCCATAGATTTCCTTTAACAGATTGAGGGAATTCTCTTTTTATTTTGTTGGATGGTTTTTGCTTGTTTGAAAATCATGAAATGGGGCTCATTTTTGCCAAATGTCCATTCTACATTTATTTATTGAAGTAATCTAATGGCTTTTATCCTTTACTCTCTTAATATAGTGTATTATATTTATTGATTTTTGGATGTTAATCTCACTTATTCATATACCTAATTCTTTCAAAATGTTAGATTTGGTTTGCTAGCATTTTGCATCTGTGTTGATAAAGGATACTGTTCTGTAGGTTTTTTTTTTTTTTAAATCCTGTTTTTGTCTGATTTTGACACCAGGATACCAGTGACTTCATTAACATATTCAAAAGGATTTCCTCCTCTTTTAAGAGCTTGTGAAGGACTGTGAATAATTCTTTGGAGGTTTGATAAAAATCACAAGTCAATTCCTCTGGGCTTGGACTTATCTTTCCGAAAAGTTTTTAATTTATTAACTTGATTTCTTCATGTGTTACAGGCCTATTTAGATTTTCTATTTCTTCTTGAGTCAGTGCCTTTCTAGAAATTTGTCCATTTCACCTAAGGTGTCTAACTTGTTGATATACAGTTATTTATAGTGTTTCCTTATAAATCCGTTTACATCTGTAAGGCAGGTAGTGATGTCTTCTCTGTCATCCCTAATTTGATAATTTGAATCATTTCTCTTTTTTGTTGTTCCGTCTACCTCAACATTTGTCAATTTTACTGATCTTTTCTGAGGAAACAGCTTTGGGTTTGCTGATTTTTTTTCCCTATTGTTTGTATTTTTCCTTTAATAATTCCATTCTAATTTTTATTTCCTTTATTCTGTTTGGTTAGGGTGTAGTTTGTTGTTCTTTCTCAAACATATTATTTTTTAATCAGAAAAACAGTGTAGTATATTATCTGTTTCAAAGTTGTAAGAATAGAAACGTGTGTTTGCATGATGACTTCAATAAATTCTCCTTTCCTTCTTGATTTACTCATATTTGTTTTGGGGCCCATGAATTCAGCCTGTTGATATCAATTTGAATTTAAATTTAAAGGACATCTCAAAGGGCACTAGTCATGCTGCTTGGCTGTATATCTTTTGCAAATCTGATAAAACACAGTTCCAGTATTATTTCCAAGATGTGGGTGAAAACAGTAGAGCAGGGCAAGGTCTGATGGCATGCCGTGGCCAGCCTATTCCAGACAGACGTTGATCCGTTAATCGTAGTTCTTTTGGCACAGTGGTTCGGTAGTAAGTCTACCCAGATGTCTACATTCGCCCTTGCCAAGGCCTTCCTGGTGCTGGGCTGTCTGTGACGTTCCTCAGTGCCTTCCACCTACGATGGGCTTCTGGCTTTCTTCACTCTACCTGACATCTTGGCTTCTCCTGAGGTACAATAGATTGAGTTGTTAAACTCAGTTTTTCATCCTTCCCTGAGTTTACACCATTGTTAAGCTGCTACGAGTGGAGTAAACTTTCCAACTTTGACTTGGAATTCGCTATGTGGTTTTCTTTGGCCAGTGGCACGTGGATAAAAGTGCTGTGGCTATGTCCAAGCCTGGCTTCGTGAGAGACTTCAAATGTTTCTGCTCACAAGCTTGAGAAGACACGCTTAGGATAGTCTTTGGGTGTAAATGAGGATGGGAAATATATAGAAGAAAACTAGGGCTGCCGTCCTCCAAAATATAAAGTAGAACCTCTCAAATCCATATAGATCCCTGAGAACAAATGGTGGCTATTTTAAGTTTTGGATTGATGGATTACATGATATTATTGGAGCAATCATTGATCAGTAAAATAGGTAAGACTCACCTGAAGGCTGTGCATGTAAACCTTCTCCAGATGTGAAACAGGATGGAAGCAATCTGAGCCTACAAACCAGCAGTCAGAGTTTGGGGCAGAGTCTTCTCTTGGCTCTGACAGCCTAGTTGCTCTCGTCTCCTCTCCCCACCTAAATCTGAGGAAGGGCCTCTTGCCCTTCACAATCACAGAGATTGTCTGCTGTTTCTCCAAGGACATATCTGCTGGGCACGAGACACAAATTTTGACTAAACTCCAAAGGGTTATCTCAGAGAAACAAGGCACTACAGTAACTTCCCAGCATTGCAGCTACCTGTGGTACCACAGTGAAGGATTCAGACAGGGCTTGTCTTAGATTCTAAGGGCTGTGGGTAATGGGAAAATTCTGCATCCCTAAGCATAATTTAACCTCTCTGTTTTTCATTTCAGAAAGCTGGACATTAGATTGTTAAAATCCACTAGCAGAAACAGATTCACTGAGAAGCGAGTTAAGCTTCATGTCCCTCATTTGCCAGGTCATTTTCAAGAACTTAGTATCTCAGAAATGTGTTCACATAGTCTCACATTTTTGTAGAGCTTGCAAAGGTGAGAGATTAACTACAATCGTAAGAACACCGCCACCATTCTTTCTTTGCTCTGTCAGACTCTTCATTGTGCCCAGTGACACTAGAGTAGCTAAGGGCTTTTCTGGCTTCTGCTAAGGAGGGTTGAGTTGAGAAGTATTTTGTTTTGGTTTTGCAGGATAGATTTCTGTGTTTCTATTATTCTCAAGGACAAATTATTGCTGGATATGCTGTTATATAGGACTGGCTTCCAGAAATATCCTTACTGCCCACTCCACAAACTTGCTCAGCATTAGGATATGCTTGTGCCCTCACAATCCAGCTCTGGAAGTAGACAAGTGATGCAGAAAAAAAAAACCTGAGATGTACATATGTTTCCGTGGTTTGTAAGATATTAGGCATACAAAATATAAGCAATGGAGTTGGTCCTTATTAGTGCCTCGTCAAAACTAAAGTTCATTTATACAGGAACATATCCTAAAAGGCAGAACATGGAATTATAATTGAATTACCAATCCTTTTTCCTTTCATTTTTTGATAGGACCTACGTAAAGTAAAGTTGATTAAAATTCCCACGATGCAGGCACAAACGTATTGCAATATCTCAAATCATATGTGAAAGAAACTTGGTAACAATGGCCTCAGATTTGGCAAGAAACCTACAAAATGCACATGATGTTGTCAATAGTGATCAGTGAAACTAAAAGAAACTTTTGTAAACTATCAATAATTTAAAACAAATTTCAACCAGCTGTTCTAGAGGAAGGACTGAATTTCCATCTATTCTTTATAGAAAAGATATTACAAAATCTGTCTCACATGCAGACTTCATAACAAAGTATGTGGCTAAAAAATAGAAAAAGGCATTATAGAGGCTTGTCAATCAGGGCAGTATTTTTTTTCAAATTGTATTATTTTTCTGGGTTTGTAATGTCTATGTATGTGTTACCTTTTTGTAATTTGTCATTTTCATCATTGATATTTTCATCAATTTTGTAATTTTCTATATTTTAAGTAAGTATTCAATTGCACCTAACTCTGTGCCAGGGTTGGAATGACCTCACCAAAACCTACGTTGAAATTAACTCCCTGATGAAGTGTTAGAAAGTGAGGCTTTTAAGAGATGATTAGGCAATGAGGGCTCTGCCCTTATGCATTCATAGTTTAATAGATTAATGGCATAATGGGTAGTCTGAAGAAAGGGCCTGTCACAACAGCCAGTTTAGCTCTGCCTTTCATGCCTGTCTTGCCCATGATGTCCTATGTGGCCCTTAGATGCTGCTGAATCTCATCACCAAGAAGGCCCTTAGCACATGTGGCTCTTCAATGTTGGAACTTCTTTTTTCTGTTTTCCCACAATATATATACATATATATATATATTATATTATATATAATATATATATGTAATGTTTACAATGAACTTGAGTATTTTGTGCACATACACATCACATCAATATTATATAATCCCTTTCCCTCCCCATTTTTGGTCCTCCCAAACCCAACGCCTTCCTCCATAACTCCTACTGTCACACTCATTTGGTTCTATAGAATGCTTCTGTTCTGGATTTCCCAAATCAGAGAAGCCATATGATATTTAGCATATTTAACCTTCTGCTGTCTCACTTTACTACTCAAATCACCACTTATTAACTCAGTTTTCCACCCTTAGAATTGGATGCAGTGGCCGTATCTTGATGTCTCTTCCTTCTCTGGGTCCAGCAGAACCCTTTATTGGGATGATGTGCCAAAAGTTCTTTTTTTCTGTATCTTACTATATTTTTGTTGAGATGCTTTAATGTGCCCTTACTCACCGGTCCACATAAAAAGAGAATTATAATAATGAAACTCATAAGGCTAGAAAACATGAGAAAGAAAAAGAGAGACATTAAATTCATATTCCTTAGCTGAGTACTGAAAGGTAAATGTTTGTACATTCAAAAGACATTCAGGTTGCCATTGAAACAGTCAGTTTTCTTAGGATAAACTTACATCCAAGACCAGATGAATGAATCGTTACATTAAATGAACTTAAATTTATATTATATAAGTATACTACACTTAAATCAATAGAGTAGCATGCTTAGTTATTTCATTTTTATTTTTAACTTTTCATATTTACTCACATTTCACCAATTACTAACATTTTGCCAAATTTGGTCTATCATTATTCTTACCTATCCATCCCTAACTTCATGCATGCATATTTTAAAGATTTTATACCAATCTTCCACGTTGATTATAATTATTATGTTTTGCAAACATATATATTGTTGAAAATAGTAATTATATGGGAAGACACACAGATCTTATAAAACAGTTTGTATTGTTTTAGAAGGATACCAGTCAACTATCAATCTACTTTTTTTTGTTACACTTTCTATTTAGGTGTTTCATTTCCTCCATGTTCTTTGGTTGCTGGTTATCTCTCTGATTCTCTCAAAGATTCCATCAGTATTTTCTACATGCTGGGCTAGTGGTCACAAATTTCTTTAGGGATTCTTGGTCATGATCTTAGAACATTTAGTTAGTAAGACTACAAAACTGCCCTAAGTTATCTGGCCTAAGACGTTCTGTTGTGGTATCAGAAAACAGATTAAGATACTTTGTACACATAACTTCGTATTTTTCCACCCATAATGTGTCCCCTAAATTAATAGCTTTCAGAGCCCAGGAAACCTGCTTCTGCCCCTGTCTGGCAGAGGTCACATCTCAAATGCTTACAAGAGGGGTTGGCAATGTCTTCTAGGGGATGGACATCTGTTGGATGAGCCCTGTCCTGCTGAAGTGTAGGGCCACCAACTTCCCTGCAAGAGCTGGCCAATGGGCGTGTCAGTCCTGAAGTGCCAAGTTACTGCTTTTCCACAAGAAAGTGACAATATGGATTTGAAAGTTAATATATACATACAGTGTGGGCTGCCATTTTTTGTCCCTTGAGAAAACTTTACTTCAAAAAATAAATGAGTGTGAGTGCTAGAATTTTATTGCTCGTAGCAGTTCCCTGCCATGGGCCTCATGGTTACTCTGTCAGATCAGGGCACTGCAGCAGAGACCAGGCCACTGAGCTAGGGTCTTGTCAGCTAGATGCTCCGGCATCTCCTGCAGCAGGCTCCCTGCTCCGTGGCATTTGTGCCAGTGAGGAAGGGCCTGAGCTGCGGTGGCCAGGAGGTTCTCCAGGGCCCTCGGAGGCCGAGGGGCTCAGAGGCGCAAGGGCAGCAGAGGCCACAGTCACCAGAGCTGGGGCTGTGTCCTTCTGTGGCTCTGAAGGGCAGCAGTCTGTGGAAGGATGAGGGGATTGCAAGAGTTAACGTGATAATGTCTGTTGATTATTTTAAGCCACATGGAGGAAAAATACATTATAAATAGCCAGGGCCCTAACAGATTCAAAGGGTAAGTGTATTGATAGCCTTTTCCTCTTCCTAAGATTTCTGAAGTTTCAAAACAAGATTATTTTGGGAGTGCGTCTATTTTAATTCAAAAGATTCTTCTTTAAACACGTTTCATGGCAAGAGAGACCGTCTCCTTCTTGTTCTCCTCTGGCTTTTTCCACGGAAAGGCAGAGCTCTGGTTTCACACACCTCGTGCCGGCCTCGAGCTCTTCAAAACCCTTCTGGGCACCACCCGGCCACTGTGTGTGTTAGCAAAGGACTAGCTTCGGATTGGGCTAGGCTTTTAATCCTCCAGAATCTTCCTTGTTTACCACTGACAGTAGGCTGCCTTGCAAACAAGGTGCGCTGTAGCTTTCAGCTCCTGATGTCTGTTACAGACACACACACATGCATACCTGCAGGGAGAGTGTGCACTGATATTTTGGAAAAGCTGAACTCTCTCTCTCTCTCTCTGTCTCTCTCTGTTTCTCTCTCTCTCTCTCTCTATCCCTATCACATGAGTGAGGCTGCGAGAAGCTAAGGAACTGGCAGGAGGCAAAGACTTGACCTGAATACAAGAACGGTCAATAAAGGGCGTTTGGACATTTCTGGAGCAGGCTTGCGATCCTGCCACGCCTGGTCCTGGGCCTTGACAAGCTGGCATTTCTTCACCCCCACCACATAGCTTTGCATGATCCACAGCCCCAGCCTCCATGCCAGATGCTGAGGTCAGGCAGGCAGCTCAAATTCCTGTGGCTCCTGTTGCTCTCACTGGGATTAGCACAGGGAGCGGCCCGCTGGAGCACGGGGCTAGCGTGGCCTTCTCCTCTTCCAGCCTGGCGGGGGTTATGTCTTTGCAAGCACTTATTTTTTTCAAAACGGCTTTTGCAGTCTTGCAGACACGTCTTGGCGCCCTCTTCTCCTTGTCTCCTCCTTCTCTCCCGGGCCCATCCCGTGTGTGAGGTTGCCCACTCAGATTCCGCCGTCTACTGCGATTTGGAATCAGATAAATAAACCGATCAGAGGAAATAACGATGCTGCTATTTTGGAGTTCTGCTTAAGACCTGAAGCCCAGTCTACAAAGAGACGGGCAAGGGGTTTGCTGCTTCCAGAATGGCAAAGAGGCCCCACTTAACAGAAGACGGGAATAATCCTGTTTCCTCTTTCAATGTGTGCTACTTTTTAATGAAGATAAATTAAGACTTAACAGAGTTAATTCTGTTGAATTATGAGTTTGAATAAGGTTGATAGTGTGTTAGCAAAAACACAGGCTTCGGAGACTAGTTTATGGGTTCTGCAAACGCAAACGGATTCTCCTCTCCTGCAGATCCAAGTGATCGTGATAAGGTCCTGTAGAGCTGGGTGATTTAGACGAGGCTCTGGCCTGTCATTTGTCCTAAATGCATGGCTGCACTATTCCACCAGTCGGCAGGAGTTCACCTAGGAGGGCTGAAGAAGGGCAAAGCCACATGTTGTATAAAGGAAGAGTCACTGAAATGTGCGGGCATAACAGACAGCAGGATTCTGAAATGCTATCAATCACCCCTCACTGTGAAGTTAGTATGTGGACTTCTTATATAGAAGAAATAGTCAAAGAGTGGCTTAAAACTCCTTTGGATATTTGTGGGTAAAATACTACGTTTTCTAGCTTTTGCCTAAGACCCTCCAGCAAGAAACTGAAACAGAAACCAGAAAGTATCTGTGAAGAAGCTGATAACCGATTCCTAAAATGTTCAGAGTTATTGAAAGTGAGTGATAGGAAGATGGAGTCCATTGGACGGTTCTTTTCAACTGCTCTGTCTGGTGGAAATTTTCGATCAATAAATCTCTGCACCTTCAGAACAAGTCCCTGGAGATAACTGAGTGAACTAGGAGGAGAGGGACAAGCAAGATCCTCAAAATTTGAAAAGAAGAAAGACATGGTGGCTCGAGTAGATGAGTGGAGGAAGTGCGTGGGCAAGCAGTTCATAGAAGGGAAAAAGTCACGTCCCATGACACCTGAAAGCCCGTTCAACCTTAGCGGAGCAAAGACGCTTAAGTGAAAGCACGTGAACCTCTTTTTGAAAAAATTTGACTCAGAGATGACCCTATTTATGGGGTACCATATGATGCCTCGATACCTGTGTACATTGTGTCATGTTTCAATCAGGTTTAGATGTATCTATCTCCTCAAAATTTATTATTTCCTTGTCCTGAAAACATTCAGAACTCTTTCTTTTAGAATTTTTGAAATCTATGAGTGTTTTCCCCTTGTCTGGAATGTTCCTACTGTGCAACAGGACACAAGAACTTAACGTCCCCTGCGTATCTGTCACTGAACACTCCTTGCCCAGCCTTTCCCTCTCTCTCCCTACCCTGCACTCTCCCAGCCTCTGGAAACGACCATTCTGCTCTCAGCTAAATGAGACCAACTTTTTAGATGCTATGTACGAGTGAGGTCTTGGGGTATTTGTTTTTCTTTGCTTGGCTGATTGGATACTTACATTTTTTTCTCATCCAATGAATGAACACTTAAGGAGTAAGAGTTCTAATTTAAGGAGTGTCAGTACCCAGTAATGCCTAAGCAGTTGCTGAGAACAGATTGGAGCAATTTGTTGGAGGGTAAATTAGCTATGTGATTTCAACAACCTCAAGTTTTTCTTACCCACTGAGCCAGTGATTCCTCTTGTAGGAATTTTGTCTAAGGAAACAAGTGAAGACGTGCTCAATGATTCGTGATTTATGCCGACAATGACTGTGTGACATTTGAGGGATAAAAACAACAGCGAAGGACCCAAGTGCCCAACAATAAACAACTGTTTCAATAATTGTTAGGTAATTAACTTGGGTGTTTACCTCACGAACGTTTATCAAGATCCTTTTCGGTACCACACACAGGCAGTATAAAGATAATCAGGCACAGCCCCTACCCTCAAGGAGTTGACAGGGCAGTGGGAACAGGGACAGATAACAGGTGACAAGGGCTATTTATATGAGGGAGACTACTGAAGATATTAAAAACAGAGGTTGCTTTGCTTTAGGGCAAACAGGATAAAAATACTATGTATTACCTTGTACAAAATGTTTATATAAAATGTAAAAGGTTAATGTGAAATATGGAAAATGTTAACAGATTTAACTCTGACTGCTGGAATAATAAGTGATTTTTTTATGGTGTTTTCATCTAAGCAAAAGATATAACTTCATAGGTAGAAAAAACAAACATAGACAAGGGAAGGTTACCATATTTAATGAGTGTTTTCTGTATGCTATGTAGATTTCTGGTTGTCTGCACATGGACACACATATAAGTATGCATAAAATATCTACATACTATGTCCATAGTCTCACTTATCTCACTCCATTAAAAGGTAGACTTTAATTTTTAAAAAGTTTAATCTTCAATTTTTTATTTTTAAAGTTTAGAGTCAAAACTGTGTAAAATGTATATAATGAGAATTCCATTCCCAACCGTCTCCAAATGACTGTGTTCTGCCACCGCCCTCCCTTAGCCTCACACCAGATATAACTGCTGATAAATTCTTGTGAATTGCAATACACAAGTAAGATATGTTTTATATTCCTCCTTTCTTATGCAAAAAAGAATATTGTACGTGTTTGTTCTCATTTTACTTTTCTTACTAAAATAAAGCTTTTCCCTTTCAGCTGTGAAGGTTAAAGAACTTTCTTGTTTTGTTGTCACCTGCATAGTATTCTACTGAATGCAGAGGGCTGGGATCTGGTGGATCACTGCCTAGTTCTGCTGCAAACAAGGTTTTCAAGAGTTTTGGTATTAATCCACATGGCTTCTCAAAGAGTACGAATTTGCCTCAAATATGGAGTTTGCAACTTTTCCCCCATTAGTCTGAGTGGTTTCTAATAGAATAATGTCTAGTTCAAAGTAATCACTTGTATCATTTTGTGTATGAGAGAGAGAAATCTCAGAGAAATTCTGAACTGGCCCACATCACACACCCTAGAAAGCTAAGCCTGTCAGGATCAGAGCCGGTCCCACTCAGTCTGAGCTATGCTGAGAGATGACCACTCTAGACACAGTTGAAGAGTGTACAGAGAACTTTAGAGTTTGTACACAATTTTTAGCTTATTATGATAATGGAACCCTCTGGGTAATTATTAGCAGAAAAATGCATAGGTAAGGATTGGAAAGGGGGTGATCAAAAGACCAGGGAACTTCAGTAGTGGTCCACACCCACTGGAATCAGAAATCTGGAGTTTTTGAGCAGGAAAACCTGCTGTGGGAAACTGGTTAGCAGTCTGTTCTTGAATTCAAGGAGAAGGCACTGCCATCCCATGATCCTTCAGTGTAGGGTTTGCCTATCATGGTCCAGCTCCTGAGGCTTAACCTTGGTGGAAGGACTCAGGAGGAGGCAGGTGAGTTGTGCTGCAGTCATTGGAAAGAGCTAGGTGGGAGTTCCAGGCCTGGAAACCACATGGCAACAGTCTCCTCATTCCTTAGTGCAAACGCTAATAGGGCTGCCAAGACGTAGTAAGAGATGCTGAGTTTGGGTTCTCAGATGGAAGGCTTCCTTCAGCACAAGAGGTCAGGGCCACCTCTCTCCCTCCACTCTTCAGTGTAAAGAACACATGAGTCTCAACCGTAGCGTAGGGTTGCCAGAAAAAGTGCAGGACACCAATTTTTATTTGAAGCTTAGATAACAACATGTGATTTTTAAGTCTATAATGTTTTCATCTAACATCAAATAATATTTTTATTTAAGTACACAGTGTTTAAGTTTATACTGTTTTTGTTTACTGAGCCTGTCAACCTTACCAGAGTTGCTCCACTCAGACAATAATGCCAGAATCCAATGTTTTACAGCATGTTTCTCATCATATGTGAAAATATTTAGGGAAGTCAGGATGTGGCAGCTAGACCATGCCTGTAGACCACTTCCACTGTATGCTGTGGGTGAGTCGACCTGGTTGTAACAATGCCAGGGTTTCCATACAAATATCATTTACTTATTTAATCACCCATACATTAAACTATCTCTAAATACTTGGTAGACTATAAAATAATGACTGGATATAGTGATGCGCCCTAGTAATCTCAGCTACTCTGGAAGTTGAGACTAGAGGATTAGGAATTTGGGGCTAGTCTGGATATATTAGTGAGTCGAATTTATAAAAAGAGACTGAGGGTTAAGCTCAGTGGTAAAGCAATTGCATAGCATGGGCGGTCCTGACTTCACTCTCTAGTACTACAAAAAAAAGGAGTTTATTATAGGGAAAGTTAGCTGTAAACAAATAACAGTACAAATAATTTTACTTGGCTTTGACAGAAGAAAATATTCATGTGCAACCAACTGATACAACTTTCATGCGAGAAATCATTTTCTTTAAAAAATTCTAAACTTAAAGATAATAAAGTCAGGGTAAATATAAAACACAAAATAGCACAGGAGAGATATCCTATGTAAATATATATCTGTGCTCAATATAGACGTAGCCAACTCTAGTGAAAGAACAGAATTATTAGGTTAAATTTTAAAAATCCATTATTTGTCAATGATATCTTAATAAGGCTGGAGAACTTGGACTTTCTATATTCTGCTTGCAAGAGGCATACTAGGGCTGGAGGAATGGCTCAGCTGTTAAAGTGCTTACCTAGCAAGCACTAAATCAAGCGCTAAGTACCCTCTAAGTACCCAAGTTCGATTCCGCAGCACCACATAAGCCAGATGTAGTGGTGCACACCTGTAATCCCAGCACTTGAGTGGCTGAGACAGGAGGATTGCTTTGAGTCCAAGGTCAGCCTGGCCTCCATAGTGAGTTAAGGGTCAGCCTTGGCTGTAGACTGAGACCCCGTTTCAAAAAAAAAGAGTCATACTAAAGCAAGAGTCATACTAAAGCAAAAAAGTCATGAAGGGGCTATAAATAAAGGATGTAAAAAGCTATTTGCAAAACAATAAAAATAAAATTAGCTTAGCTATATTAATACAAAAATTTTGGAGATAAAGAATATCGACATAAAATAATAAAATCTTTAAATCACTGGACAAGAATAATCATCATAAACTTTCATGTATTTTAGTAATGTGATCTCAAAATCTATAAAGCAACATTTGACAGACTAACAATAACAAATCAACAAAAACACATCACACTGAAAATTTACTACTTTCAGTAAGTAACAGCTCTAAAAACCCCCACAATTTCAAGCATATTTGAATAATATCATTAATAAACTTGGCCCAATATATACATATTTACACACATATATGGCTTTGTGTCGAGAGATTAGAGCACACAAGCATCACGTATAAAAGTCAACCAAAAAGTAGCTAGCTCATTGATTAGCTCTGTTTATATTTCGAAGAATTAGCAACATAGATACTCCATATCTGACCCCAATTCAAAAATGTGGGAAACATAAAAACAAAAATAAATCGAAAACTTTGAGATTCTCGAAGGCACTCTTCTAAATGACTTATGTTTCCAGAAAGAAATCAACATGGACCTTTAAGATTCTTAGAATGAGGGAGCGCTTCCAGGCCAGGAAAAGAATAGAAGCCACCGGAACCTGTTTAGCCTCATGCACTAGCTCCAAAATCAGCTAAGTCATGTGGGAGAGAAAATAAAACTATCCGTGGTCTATGTCAGCACTTAGAAACAGAGACTGCCATGAATGTAACCAGCAGCAAATTGAGGAACAAACACCATGTTCCCACCGAGCACCTGCTGCCGATCCGTGGGGAGGAGGGCAGGAGAGGCTTGAGAGTCCACGGAAAGGGACAGAGAGAGGCGGAAGGCACAGCCAAGGCGCTCGCAAGGTCACTCGCAGGACAAGAAAATCTAACAGAAGGGTCAAGTTCAGAACAGACGCAGTTCAAAGTCAGCCAAAGGCAAAGGGGGTTGGATGTGATACCTGGGACTCACAGGCGCCGAGGACATAGCTTCTGGGAAATGCTCAGGTAAGTAGAGATGACTAGTGTCCCTTGTAGATGTGGCTGGAGTGGAAACACTGTAAAAGAGCAGACGCGTTACTCCTGCAGAGATGGAAAAGGAACGCAACGTGGCACCCCTTCGTCCTCCTCATTGTTTTCCACGAGGAAGCGTCACCTCACTAAGGTGACGCAGAGGATCCTCCTAAGCTGCAAATCCTGTCCACGCCACGCTGAGAGATGAGGGGGAAACTAAGCCACGCCTCCAAAGACAGCTAGCTCACAAAAATTCTACCCTAACAAACACCCACAACCCAGAAGAAACACACAACACCATGTTCTGATCTGCACTAAATATGAAGAGAAAGGCATTTGGAAATTTAGAAAGAAATAAACAAAACCCTAAACCGGAAGCTCAAAAGTAAAAACAGAAGTGAACAATACAGAAGGAAAAAACCCAGGGAGGGCCGAGCGAATGCAGGACACAAAATGATGATAAAAGCAACACGGTTTCCACAGATCTGTAGGCAGGAGGGTGAAGGGGGCTGGTGTTATTCAAGAATGAATATATTCCAATGAAAATTAGAAAGAGAACACTGAAGAAAGCCCCCCAAAAAAATAACCCAAACAGCCAACATAATAAAAATGAAGTCATGAGAATAAGCCAAGTTGTTCTGAAGGAAAGACTGAGGTGGAAGCCGGGCAAAGAAGCCTGAGCTGCTGTGCAGTTGGAGTTCCTGGAAGGAAAGAAACCGGAAATACGGTTAACAGTAGCAGTAATTTAAAGCTCTATCCAAGAAGACATTCTAACAACGTGAGGTAATTAAATAATAACATTGAAAGGACCCATTATCAAGAACCAAGGTCTTTTATCTTCTCCTACTACTAAGCTGACAAGGTATTTTTGTCACGGTTTTAAAGTTACAGAAAATATGAAACCCCCTAGGTTAAAGGGAATGGACACTTCATTAGTTACAGCAACAACAATTACCCAAAGTATTGCCATTTTATTCTGGTTATTTGAGCCTCGGTATTCATAAGAAGATGCAAAGAGGGCCCTATGACCTGCGCACATACGGTGTTACAGACGAGGGGTCCCGAGCTCAGGGAAATCAGGTGGCTTATAACGCGCAGGAAGCATCCCTTCCCTTGGCTTCATTATACTGTTCAGCAAGCATCTTCTCTTAGTTCCAAAAGGAGACACGAGCTCTGCCTTGGAGACCGTTTGCTATGCATTCTTCCTGGAAAAGATCATCTAGTACCTCACTTGTGCTAGGTACGGAAACATGAGCAGCCCATGGAGACTTTCCTTCCAACCCATGTACTGGGAAAATCGTTCCAGAACGATCAAATCTCAAATATGAAAACCTAAAAGGAAAATGACAGACTTTAAACACAAGAAAATATTCTGAGTGCTTCTAGGCAAAGTGAGCAAGTTAATTAAGTGTGTAAGAAAGCGAAGCTTCTATTGGTCTTCTCAGGAACAAGATGCAGAAGAAGACGTGACAGAATGGCTGTATCTGGAGGTGTAGTCACTGGAGATCAGAGTTAGCTAAGATGATGCCATTCTGGATAGGATCGGCCTTTCTTTAATATGGCCAGTGTGATGATATGCAAAGAGTCAGCAGCTGGGCATGGTGATGCACACCTGTAATCCAAGAACATTGGGAGACTGAGGCAGGAGGATCAAAAGTTTGAGCCCAGCTCAGGCGTCTTAACAACTAACCAGTCTTTACCTCGAAAAATGACTGACTGAGAATGCAGCTCAAAGCAAAGTCTTTGGATTCAATTCCCAGTACCGCAAAAAAAAAAAAAAAAAAAAAAAAAAAAAAAAAAAAAAAAAAAAAAAAAAAAAAAAAAAAAAAAAAAAAAAAAAAAAAAAAGTCATAGGTACAGGATGGGAAGACATCAAACGAATGCAGAAATGTAGCTGCAAGCCCCCCAGAAGCTAGGAAGAGACAAGGAAAGATTCTTCCCCACAGGCTTCAGAGGGAGGAGAGCCTTGCTCACATCCTGCTTTCAGGCTGCTCGCTTGAGAACACACTCAGATTTTTGAGGCCACTCAGTATATGGTACTTGGTACAGCCCTGGGCAATGAAACTGAAGGATACTTTCTCAACCTGAAAATACACATACTTCAAACCTTAAAGCAGGAATCTTAATAGAGTATCACTGCAGGAGTTTCCCACCAAGGCAGAGGTGCTCACTGTGTTCCATAAGATTAAACGTTGTCCTTCAAGTGTGAGCCAATGGAATTACATAACAGTAAATGTTTTGTGAATAAGAATTAGGGGAGGAGTAGAGCTATCTGTATGCATACTCACCACTAAGACTCAAAAGCCACTGTCCAGGCAAGTGCCCAGGGACATGAAAACCTACATTCACACCCAAAACTGCTGCGCCTGGATGTTCGTAGTGGCTTTATTTGTAATGGCTCCGAACTGGAAACAACCAAAATGTCCTTCAGTAGGTGAAAATGTAGACATTTTGTGGTATATCACGCCATATCAAACTACTCATCATAAAAAGAAACAAACTGTTGATATCCTTAGCAACATGGATGGACTTCATGAGCATTATGTTAAGTGGAAAAAGTCAATCTTAAAAAGGCAGGTACCACGTGACTGGAAAGATTTCAGGAAAGTTCCATCAAGAAGAAAGCAACAAGACACAAGTAAATATTCTTAACAGAACAAGAGACAACTGCGGACATCGCAGATGTTTAAAAGATAATGAGCAAATACAGTATACAACTTTATTGTTGTTTAAAATTTAGACAAAGCAACTAATTTCTTGGAAAAAATAAAATTCACCAGCCTGGTACAGAGGAAACAGACTCAAAGTCGTCTCACAATCACTGAAGCACAGTTCATTCTAGTTGCCGTGGTATTTATGTTCTATGAAGTTGCCACAAACACTGAATTGGTGAATACTGAGCTACTCCTGGCTCCTGTGGGCCTATGGTGACAACAGTCTCATCAATTGAAATTCTATTTGCATCTCATAAGGTGATTTGCAAAATGTCCTTTTTAGACAAGCCAGTCTCCTCAATGTTGAAAGACTCTTCCCTGTGTAACGATTAGCATGTGGTTTTAAAATTCTCCTGAAGGTTTCTGATCTTCAGACCCTTCCTCACCCGCAAGGTTAATGTTTTCCCACAGTGTTGTCCTTAAGGTTAACATTTTCACACTGTGTTGTCTTTTAAAATATGTGACCTAGCTAGCAGTAGCAGAGAAAGGTTGAACATTTTTCTAACCTGGGTGATATTACTGTATTTTTAAATTTTAGAATTTTTATTTTTTTTCAGCCTCACAATAAACCTGTTAACTGTGCTTTTCTTTTTAAAAAAATTTAAATCTATCATCATCTAATGAATCCACAAATTTAACTGCTTTCCATCTTTAACTTCATCGTACATTATAGATGCTCCTTCCTGCTTTCTGGAGCAGCCTCGCGTACAGATCAATGCATTTCCTCTGTTTTTTTTTTTTTTTCTGGAGGTACTGAATTATTGATTCATTAAAGTAGAGCTCACAGCAAACAGCACCATAACTGAGGCTGGAATCGAGCTTATCTGCTTATCTAGCATGCTTATTTTTTTCTATAAGCCAACTCATGGCTTCCTTGCTCTTAGGAAAGCTAGGCGGGCTGTCCTTTATAACATGATGCTGGGAGGCCATTTTAAAGAGCAAAAACACTAACACAAAGCCCTCAAATGTGAAAATATGTCAGTAAGTAGACTGTGAAAGAATGCTTGTTTACAGCAGGAGAACGGAAACGAATAGGCAGAAAGTCACCTTATTTGATCTCAGTGGGGATGTGCCTGTCAGGTGACTCAAAAGTTTCCCCTCTCTGAGCATGTCTATTAATGAGTACATAAGTGGCACATGTATTGATTTAGGATCACAGATATATTTTAGTGAGCAGAAAAAGTTTGCAGGGATAGAATCTGCAAATAATGAAGATTAATTAGTAATTTAGAGCCTATCAACTTAAAAACAAACAACCCCCTCTAAACAGAAAGCAAAACCAAGCAAACTCAGGTGACCTTTACAGACAAAGTTTCCCTGTCATATCACCTGTGCCAGGGAGTTGGGTGGTGAACCCCCAGGGAGTTTTGTGAGAGTAATATGTTCTCGGTACTAAATGAGAATAATACAAGATAAGACAATTATAACCCAGTGGTACTCAAGAGAATAGATTAAAATTTAAACAAAATGCTAGAAGTTTGAATTCCATAGCTGGTAGTTAAAGGCACAACTGACCCAGTTACGCTGATTCTAGGAACGCGTGACTGATTTAAAGGTATAAAGCTGTGAAGTTCACTGTAGTCAAAGGTAAAGCAGAGGAAGAACATATTGTCATCATCCATGCGTGAGTCATTTGTAGGCAGATGGATGCACCTTGAAAACATTATGTTCAGTGAAATAATCAGAAACATGAAAGATTAAATATCGCATGGTTTCTCTAATATGAGAAACCCAAAGAATAAATAAGCAAAAGAGCAAAATATAAGAGATGCAGGAGGAAAAAAGAGACCAATTATGCAGAGAAGGAGATGGGGAAAAAGAGAGAGGGCAGATGGGAAGGGGGTGTGAAGTAAAATTAATTATAGTGTGCTACGTACATACAGGTACTCCTTCCCCAAGGTTAATGGAATTGTTTGGATTGTAAATACCTACTAATACAAAGAAATACATGGGGAAAGAAAAAAAAACTACCTTAAAGAATAGAAAAAAGAAAATTTTACTTTATACTTTCAGATGTTTAAAATACTGACTTAGTTATGTTGAAGGGTACACTTTGGTGAAACATCAAAAGCAATGCACTGCCAGTTAGGAACAGGAAGTGATGCCCATTCACCAGTTCCATTCAGCTTTGTGCCCGAGTTCCCTCTTCACACAGTAAGCTGAGGAAAAAAGAAGAATAATAAAATTGTAATGGAGGAAAGGAATATTTTTATTTGAAAGTAATGTGATCATGTACATGGGAACATTAGAATAAATAAGATGGATAGTTGTTAGGCATAGGTCAATGTAGAAAAATTAAATGCATACCTATTTATTACCCACGAGTAGTCAGAAAATAGAATTTAAAAATACCATTGACAGTAAGAACAACAACAAAAATGTAAGGTATACAGGCAATAAATCTAAGAACAAATGCTGTGACCTTTCTGAAGAAATTATTTCACTTTATTGAAAGACACTGAGTGGTTCCTAAATAAATGGAGTGATACATCACATTCATGGATAGGAAAACTCAATATCATAAATATAAATTCTTTTTACAGTATATATAAATCAAAATCTTTATAGGGTTTGCATTGGAATTAGCCAACCTGATTCTAAAATTTACATGAGAGAACATTTATTCCAGACAATGTGATAAGAGTGGGCCAAAAATAGTCAAAACAATTTTGAGAAACAATAAGCCTTAGTAACTTATCTTAGTAGATAGCAAAATTTCATGTCATAGTAAGTAGAGACAATGCAATATGGTTCAGAGCTGAACTAATATACCAAAGGAATGAATATCCCAGAAAAAAATATGTCTAGCTTCCAAGATATTTGACAGAAGTGACTTATCAATGGAGAAAGGATTAATATTACAGGGCCAATTATTTTTTACACTGACAAAAATAAAACTGAATTTCTACTTGCCAATGGAAGGAAAAATGCTTCCAGGTGTATTTAAAATAGGAAAAGTACACTAGTTTTTTTTTTTTTTTTTTTTTTTTTTGACAGGGTCTTGCTCGGTAGTCCAGGCTGGTCCTGAACTAACAATGAAGCCCAAGCTGGCCTCAAACATACAGCAACTTTCTGCCTCAGTCTCCTGATTGCTGGGGTTGCAGGCATAAGCCACCATACCCAGCTTACATGGTGCTGGGGAATCAAACCCAGGGCCTTGCACTTGCTAAACAAGTGCTTTAATCCCTGAGCTATGCCCCTAGCTCCACATTAGATATTTTCAAAAAGGATATAAAAACATTTTTGTGACAAGGAAAAATAAGGGAAGATTTCTTAGGCAAAACACAAGCACAAAATCTGATGAATTCAAATATAGTGCAAATAAAAATTTCCTATTGGCAGAAGATTACAAACTAGAAGCCAAAGAAGATAGCTTGCAATATACCTCACCAAAAGATCATACAAATAACTCCTGTAAAACAGAATCTAAAGGACAATCCAATAAAAAATAAGTAAAGCATATAAATAAGTCATTTACAAGAGCGGAAGGCAGATAGAGAATAAATCACGGAAGAAGTTTAGCTTTACTTCCAATAGTAGTCAGGTCACTTGATTATCTCTTATTGCCTATAACAAGAACTTAGTGGCTTAAAAACCATTGTTACTATTTTCCACTGTTCCAAGGGTTAGAAAACTTGGACAGAACCTAGTGAGGACAGCTTATCTCTCTTCCCCACAATGTCTGCTGGACCCAGAGGTGCAATATGGCTTCTTCATTCCTCTGTCTGGCACTTAGCTTGGCTGATTGGCAGCTGGTGCCAGTTGGAATGACTCAGCGGGGGTTATGCAACTGGGCTTTCTGCTCTCTTTTGGCTAGATTGCTCACTTCTCAGGGATACTCCCTCCTCATGGGGCCCCTGAAGTCATCCCTCCCTGTGGTCTCCACAGGGCCTCTCAACACTGTACATAGACATCTTCTTACATGGTGAGTCAAGACTATTGAGAGCACAGAATGGGAAGCCAGAAGGCTTGAGACTTAGTCCCAGCTCTGGTCCTGTGTCACTGTTGCCAGAGTGTATTCATTATAGCAGTTCATAGGGACAATGCTGTTTCAAGGAGAAGTATCTGGGCAAAAATGTTGGGACGAGTGGTTCATTGAAGGTCACCAAATTATGTCTAACTTGTAAACAAAGTTCAAAATAAAATTGTGCTCAGATGAAACTTCATACCCATCAGCTTGGCAAAAATGTTTAAAATAATACCAGGAATTATTCAGGATGAGGAATCACTGGGACTTTTATGCAACATTGCTATGTGTACAAATTGCCTTAGTCACTTTGATAAGAGATTCCATGTTGAAATATAGGCACTGTATGACCCATTGATTTAAAAAACAAAGCGCTCAAGAAACTCATACACATGACAGGACACTAGAAATGTTCACAGTTGTATTACCGACAATAACAAATGCGTGAAAACAACTTGTATGTCAACAGAAAAGCGACACTTTATGTACCATCCAATGCTACAAGTTAGTGAACTAGTTGCACACATCACCACCGATCAATCTCCACACACACGATGGAGCAAAGAAGGCAATTTGGGGACACAGATGTCCATATGATGCCATATATTCAAACTGTAAAAACATGCAAAACAACACGGTTTAGTTAGTTAAGGGACACAAATGTATGTTGTCAAAGTGAATTATGGGCACGATACACACAAATTCCTGGTTGTAGTTACAGAGTGAGGGGGAATTAAGCAACTGGTAAAAAACAAAACAAGAAAACAAACAAACAAACAAAAAAACAAAAAATCCCCCACCCTCTCACAAGAAAAAAACCTCACAGAAACATTCAGTATCTGAGGTTATTTTTCAACACCGTGCTTCAAATTTTAGACAATGCCTCCACCATCGCTTCCCTCACAGGGAAGCTCGGGAGGCAGCTCCAGCTGTCCCTCAGGAGGGCCGGCCACTCCTTTCCGCTTGTCAGCAGCTTGCGGTTTCCTGGGTAACGATAAGGGGAGCGGAACAGAAAGCATCTGATACTCAGATCCCGAGTGACCCCTGGGATTTCTAGTGCTCCCACTTTCTGGGTGCTAAAAGGAGCGGCCTAGTGTCCCCTGGTCCCTGGAGAATGACGTTTACCTCGCTCCCCCCTCTGTCTTGTGCACTGTCTCTGAGCAAGTGGGGGCAGACCACGGATTTTTCCTTCCTCTTCCTTCTTGTACAGCGTCCAGACCTCAGATTCTTAACTCTCCAAGTACGACCTGCCTGCCAACAGACCGAACTTCTTCTGAGAGCTCTTGAGGACTGCAAAAGTTCAAGCACTGTTTTCCACCTGCTAAATCAGAATCTTCCCCCTAACAAGATCTCCAAGTTATTTCTCAGCACATTAAAGTTGAGAAGTGCTGATTTGGAACTGAAAGCCAAGAATTTGTCTCCTTTGCTCTTTGGTCCTCCAGAAACTAACTCTTCTAAGGTCATGAAACCAGCCTCTAGGAAGTGGCTCAGAGGGCACACCATGGGAGAAAGTTTGAAAGCGAGGCAACGTACCTAAATGGATTATTCTGCACCCTCCCAGCATGTTTGTTTTCTTTTTCTTTCTATCTTTCTTTCTTTCTTTCTTTCTTTCTTTCTTTCTTTCTTTCCTGCCTTCCTTCCTTTCTTCTTTCCTTCTTCTCTTTTCCTTTCTTTTCTTTCTCTCTCTCTCTCGCTCTCTCTCTCTCTCTCTCTCTCTCTCTCTCTCTCTCTCTCTCTCTCTCATTTTGGGACGACTGGGCCAGGGTCCTGAGCTGGTACCTGTTTGGACATTACTCACACCCTCTCTCTACCATGAGTGGAAGATTGGTGGTGGGGTGAGGGAGTGTGACCTGACATTGCCTCCCAATTTCAATTCATGTACTGTCACATTCTGAAACCTCTCATGAGGCATCAGTGACTCTGTGTGCTTTCGTCTCCTCTGTCTTTATTTTGGAGGTGTCCGTTTCACCCTCATTCACCTTTTCTGCCCTGCTGGCCACAGACCATCAGCACCTGAGTTTCTGAACCTCTGTGCAGTGGGAAGGAGCATCCACCCCGCGGGGCCTGGAGACTTGGTTTCTGTGGCCTGCATATTGCTCACTTTGTTTTTTCTCTTTGCAAAAAGCATAAACCTGGAGGCTCCATTTTGAACCTCTGAAGCTCTGACAGGCAAGTCCTCATCCTTCCAGGTGTCAGTACTTGTGTCCTGGGGTAGAAGGCGATGAACAGTCGCTCCTGTACCTGGGCATATTCTCTTCCTTTCTCTGGTGTAGATCTGTCCCTCACAGCCATGTCAGGAAACTTCTGCTCCCCTCTCCTCCCTGCCTTCCCTGTCTCTGGGAGCATTTGAATTGTGGTTCCGGGTTCCATGGCCTTTGAAGACGATGCCGTCTCCTCTCAGGAAGGAATGTGAACATCAGGTGTGTACATCTGCTCTCAACTTTACAGCCCTTTGACCTTTTAGCCTTCAGCTTCTTTGTCTACAAAATGGTTTTACAGACAAGCATAGCCAAGTTTAACAATCTTTCTTTTATGGGCTCTGTCTTTCTTCGTGCTTAGAAAGTCTTTAGTACTAATGACCAAAAAGGAGACATTTACATATTTTCCCCCCAGTTATATTACATTTTGTGTTTTCATTAATCTCATCTGGGTATGTTTTCTTGTGTGGTATGAATTTCCCATTTTACATTGTCTCAGAACAACTTGTTAGACAGCCTATTATTTCCTCTATTGATTTGGATTAGCTTGAAATGCAAACTTTCCCATAAACTGAATAGTTATGGAGGTTTGGAAGTAATACTGAGGTTGTTTGTTTGTTTTTTTTTTGCCATATACTTTAGATCTCCAGGGGCTTGGCTTCTCCCCACTCCTCTTCAGGGGACCCTCAAGATGCTTGTTTTTCTGCCCAAGGAAGCTTGCTCTCAGTGGGCCAAGCCTAGTGCTATACAGTGAATGGGAGGATGACAAGTGACCAGGAGAGATATGAGGGGCTGGTGTGTGTGTATGTGTCTCAGGACACAACCCATAGGGGCAGGACACATTTTTAATTTGATCCCATCTTCTCCTTAACTTCAAGAGAGGGGCACCGGGCATGATCTTCCCCTTCTCTCTACAAGGCTGTTGCTCATGGGACGAGACCTTCTCATCAGTCAGCTGGCCCTCTTCCTTCCCCAGTTCCCCAGCTTTCATTCATTCTAGGATCTTCTATATGCCATTCTTCCTCTCCCTTGTGTTTCTATCTTCTCTTCTTTAGTTTCTTGTCACCAAAACACAGGGAACGAGGATGAGGGTCTGGTGTATGTGGTACATAATGGCACATTCAGAGTGGCAAGAAGATGGGCCAAGTGGGTGGAGGCCACCAGGAGATGAAAGTGAGAAGTGGGTGGGGCTGAGACAGTGTGCGTCTTTCTTTTCCACGGGGAGCAGGAAGACAGTGGTATCATCAAGCAGAGGAGCACACGGCTGCAATTATTCTCGGAAACTCCCTGGTGGTAGAGTTTCTTGGGAAGGCTCAGAACTAGAGGAAGAAATCATGCTATGGGAATCCAGGTGAGACTTGAAGATTCAGACCTGACTGTGAAAACAGAGATAGAGATGCTGGAGCTCCTGAGACTATCTGAGTGAGGATTCATTCCCACTGGGAGAACAGGGTGCCGTGAGACATACTTCATTCAGCCACTGAGGTGGCCATGGACTTGCAACCTACTTGGAATGGCACTGAGATGCAGTGGTTTATAGCAGGCTTCCCGTTACTCTATTAGAGGAGTCATCTTCCTTTACCCACTAGCTCGGAAGCTGAGGTTTTCTTCTTTAACAGAACCCTGGCTAAGGATGTTTTCCCATCGGATCAACATGACCCCAAACTTTCCCTTCCTCTTGATAATAATCTACCAAAATTCCAGAAGTAGCATAGGAAGGCTTCCTTTCCAAGGTCTGAGTCTTTCTAAGTAAGGTAAGTCCTTTCAACCTACAACTTAGCCTCCTCAAGCATCTCTTTCCAGAAGAAAAACGCTGGGTGGGCAGCAGGGGCTGAAGTCGTGGTCTTTCCCACGGTGTTCTATATGGCTTGTGCTGACCTGCAGAACTTGTGTCTCTGTGGAGTGGGTCTGCCCACTCCAAACCCATCCACTCACATATGTTACTTTTTACCAGGTTCAGAATCCCAACAGGAAATCATCAGAGCCCTGCCTACAACTGAGATTTGATTATATGTAGATCGTAGACTGGAGATTGGGGGAAGGCCAGGTTGTCCAGACTGCTGCCAAGTCATCAAATGGACAACAGGATTCCAAGAGAAAAGGAAGATCATGTGAATACAAAAGGTTGTTGACAAAATAGCCAGACAGTCTTGAGGTCTTTTTCTTTTTTTCATTTTTACTTGAATATGTATGCAGTACAAATTCATTTCTATATATATCACTTGGGGAATTTGTGCCCCTGCATATTACTTTTTGACTACATTTCCCCTCTTATTCTTTTCTCCTCTATCTCACTCTCAATGTGTCTTCTCTTTTCCATGAGGAGTCACTAGGTTGCACTTGAATACACTCAACATAACCCCCTGGGGAGAACTTAAAAGAAAAAAATTAGCGCTACCCATAGGCCCTCATAAAATTTTTGGCTACAGATGGCTGTAGATACTATGAATATATACGCCTTTTGTGTATATGGGGGAGACTCTGTGACCCATCTCTTAACTGAGAATCTTGTAGGTGTTTCTGTCTCTTCTGAAGAACACTCTAATACAATCTGGGATTTACCTTCTAGACAACTAAGAATGGTGCATCAGAAAGAAGTCACTCTTCTGGTCTCTTTTGTAATAGATTATCATTGTCTTTGCATCTCATGTAGTGTAAAACCGCACGGTGATATGGCAGCAAATATGCTGATGACCAAGGGAAAAAAATGTTACCTCGAGGATGGGTATTTTTTTCTGTAACTCTTCTACCTACCAAGCTTTACCTGCTCTTTTTTCTGGTGTCTGTTCTACTGGTCGTATTTTTCCATTGCTCTCACCCCTTCTTCTGAAGGCCCCTCAACTCCTTCTCTTAGAGCCTCTATGTTAAAAGAGGCCTGCCATCTAATTGTGACGACAGGTTAAAGTTTATGAATATTCCCATGGTAGCTTCCTTGGCTGTATTACTTCTTTTGATTTCTGCCTTGGTAGAAGGATTGCAGAAATAAGTTATTACTACATCTGTTCTAGCAGAAATGAATGTAGAAATCAAGGAATTGAGAACTGCAGTCCTCCAAAACCAAGCAGAAGTAGAGTTTACATCATTCAGGATATCAATCATTCCCTAGCATGTGTTGTTTTAATTTAACTGATAATACTAACTTGATCCAACAACAATTCGATGAGTTACATATAGAAATAAATTGTAACTGAGAATATTTATGGAAATACCCCTCATGTTTTTTTTTGATTGTGTGATAGTGCTATAAAAAACCCACTTACAGGTACTTTTGTAACTTTATAATTTTCTGTAACCCCACATTGATGTTAACTTTCTGTAATCTGGTTGTAACATGATATAACTCAAACTGCTAACCTACTAGAGTGACTCCATTTTGTGGTGAATATACTATTCAAGGCTGTGTGTTTGCTGTATAAGTTAGCTAGTTCGCTGTGAGTTTATCTTGTGGTGCCTGGCCTGCCTTGCCTTGTACCCAAAGAGTTCCAAGATCTAATTAACTACACTTTTGGCTTCTGTAACCTTGCTTGTGTGCTTATCAGGATGTCTCTGGAGCCTTAAGATAAGGACAAAGGCTCAGTATCTTTCCCCTCCCCTGACTCCAGACACATAGTAACCTCCTGAAAGTCCTGCGCTTCACATCAGAAATAGCCTACTGAAAGTCAAAAGTAGCCTGCCAAAGTTAAGAGCAAAATGTCAGATTGGTTGCTTTGTAATAACACAACAGCCCTCCAAGAACAATGGCTGGGTGTTGGGTTATTATTATTGGTCTCTACGTAATGATGTATATGATGATGTAAAATCCTCTATACGAACTTTGTGTGAAGCTTGCTTGTGGATATTCTCTGAAGACTCACCCGGAGTCTGGGGACAGCCTGGCCACTGTTGTAATAACATCCCGGCCGTAATAAAAGAAACCTTACCTTGCCCCAATTGGCATTTAGTGGTCTTTTAATTTCGACATATAACAGGTTGTTACCTTTTATTGGACTAATTCTTTTGATTGCAGCTCTTCTTAATTTTGGTCCTTGTTTAACAAATTGCATATCTTGTTTCTTTTTTCAGTCCAGAATGGAAGCTGTTGGATTTTAAATGGTGATGACTATGGATACAACTGTGACGTCTTGTAATAAGTTCTATGAGGGACCTCTCAATTGCCCAGACGGTCTTGTCAGGAATGACCAAGCTGCTACCATCCTACACCCCTTTCCAGCAGGAAATAGCCACAGCAATCATTGTCCATTTTCCCCCTTGCAGCAGCAAGGCTTCCCAGTAGAGAGAGGGGGGAATAAGCCAGATTTCATTAGGCAGGTTCAGAGTAGCTAGCTTGGGATAAGAGGTCCCCAAATGAGGAACTCATCCTCAGATAAAGAACTCTTCCCAGATAAGGAACTCTGATAGCTTAAGAAAGACCATGCCTTGGAATGGCCAAGGGCAAAGTGAAAGTTGAGTAGATCATGAGATCAAAGATTCTCATAACCCAGGGTCTGGAGTCTTATCTTGAGCCCTTGAATTTGATCTTAAACCAATGAACTAATTTAGTGCTAATATGGGCCAATCATTAAAGGCCAACTATGTATAGGAAAATGAGTATGCATGATCCATAGTAACTTATAAGAGACAACTATAACTGCTAAATAATTGATGCCCTTGCCCCTCCTCCTTCTAGCAGGAAAGTTCTACTATTTCACCTTCTCTTTTGTATTTCTCCCAATAAAGTTACTTTCTGCTTCCAAATTTTTTTAGTATGTACCTTGTTCACAATTTATTCAGAAATGTGGGAGATCAATTCAGCTGAGTGGAGTTTTTTCAATATATATTTATTAATGCATATTAACTGTAGAGAATGTTGAGTTTCATTGGAGCATTTTCATACATGCTTATAACATGCTTTAATCATGGAGACACTTTTTGGTGCTTATAAGATCAAGCTGAAAGAATTGTATCTAAAACTTTAAGATCTGCTGGGGAAATGGATGATATATTGGGAAGAATCGCTTCACGAGGCTCTGGGCAACGCTATAGCCTGCTGCTTCCCTGGGGCACAGCACAGGGAGAAAGGGAATGGGCTGTCAGAAGAAGAGCTCTTGCTGCTGCTTCCATGTAAGCAGCCCTAGTGGCTCGTGAACAAAGTGGTGGGTGGACATAGAGGGCTTCAAAAATTAGAGATTTTGGAAAGTGGTGACAACAATCCTGGAGTGGAAACAAAGCTGTGGGAACGAGTTTCCCAAGGGCTTTTCTGGTGGAAGTGGTAGAATGTGGGGGGCAAGGTTGAAACTCCAGACGAGAAAAATGTAGGATTCAGTGGGTTAGGTGTGCTAACTCTGACCTGGGTGGTGAGTGATTCATGTGGAACTTATGAATGTGTTTCAGATCCGAGGAGTTCCTGAAAAAAATCATGAGCCCCACTGGAAGGGGAATCAAATGTTAGACCAAGATTATACGTCAAAAAGCAGAAAGATAAGCATCTCACCAGAAAGATATCACAGTACTCTTCAATGAGTTCTACCTGAGTTTCTCTAGTGTAGATTATCTGTCTTTACCTGGACAGATATACCAAGACCGAATCTTGTGAAAAACAATAGTTTAACCAAGGTACAAGTACATACAATGAAACAGAATCATTTAAAACATGAATTTTGATAAGTCTATATATAGGTAAAGACCCATGAGGTAAATTATTTCCACAATCAAGATAGTTGCCCTGTCAGTCATCTCTCAAAGGTTTTTTTTTTTTTTTAATATCCCTTTGAGACTCTGCACTTGCCCTTTCTTACCCCCAAACCCTCCTGTATATCCTACTGTGATCAGGACACTCTCCAAGCATGCAACAGAGGGAAATCTTGCCACGACCCTTTTTGCTCCTTTACAGATAGCCTTTCCGTGTAGCCCAATTTCTTCAGAAACTCTCTCTCTCTTTTCACTTTCTCTTTCTCTTTGTCCTTCTATTTCTATTTCTCTTTCCCCTCCCTTCCTTGCCTTTCTTTTTCTTTTCTTTTTTTCCTTTTATCTTCTTTTCATGATACTAGGGATTGAGCCTAGGGCCTTTGGCATTGTTACATCCCTAGTCCATTGAAAATTTTATTTTGCTTTATTTTTGAGACGTGGTCTCACTAAGTTGCCCAGGCTGAGCTGGAATCTGTGATTCTCCTGCCTCAACCTCCCAGTGGCTGGGGTTGTAGGCCTGTACCATTGGGTCTGACGAGTGCCATTGTTTCATAGTGTTTTCACTTTGAGAAAACTGGAACTTCAGGCACTATATTCCTGAAACACCCCTTTCCCATTCCCAGGACTATCATCAAGTCAAGAAAATATTCTAAGCAGAAGGGACCAGAATATCCAGGTAAGTTTTGTCTAAAGGACCCTGGGAACTGGGCAACCCAGCCCAACTGTAGGAGCTGCCTTCCCGCCCGTATGCTACGTCAGCCTTTCCTTGAGTGCTGCTCATGTGGTGGAATGGACAGAGCTAATGGTGTCACTACTGTCAGCTTATAGAAAATATCTTCCTTGAAGTGACCTGTGAGGCTGAGTGATTCATCTAACTGCTCATCACTAAACGTGCTGGGTGGCACGGTTGTTTGGGTATGTATTTTTTTAAACCAATTTTATCAGGTGGTGCTGTTGGACCCATATGTGCTTCTGCGGACCCTGCCTCTTAGTATTAATAACTTGCAGTTAATCTGTACTCCCTTGTTAGTGCCTGTTAGTCTTACTAAACCTTCTCTATCACAGGAGCAGTCTCTGGGTATTTTCTTTAGACTCATGGAAATCTGCTCCACTGCCTTGGCACACTTAGGCTATGGATGAGACTCACGTATTTTTTGAGGGTTGTGTTTGTTTCAGCTCACAGGATGGACCTGGTCTCTGCTATGCTATCCTGAATGGAGAAGGAATCCCAATGTGTCCATCTTAAATGATTCTCTGTAACTTTATTAGAAAATGGTGCCTGCAAAAAAATCTGAATAGTGTTGTCATTGTTTGTACTGAGTATCCATTGTGTGAAAGATACTTTTATTCATCCAATTTTTCAATGCATATTTTTCAGTCTATCCCTTGTGTCAAAGGTATCTCTTTGGTGTGGGGATGGAGTAGTGAGCAAGACAGACACTATATCTCAGGGTGACCACCATGAAGCGGAGGACAATGACTACTGAATGGGGAATTCTGAGCCAGACACGTGAGGCTTGCATTTTAGGGAACTGTGGTGTTCCAGGGGCGTGCATTTCACAGACTGTAGCCTGTTTCACAACCTTCAGCCCACCTGACTTTAGCTGCAGCTGAGATGGAAAGTTCCCCCAGAGCTCTGGCTAAGGCTGATAGCCCCACTTCAAGTACACTTTCTATTTCTTTGTTTTCTGGAATTAGGCCTTCCCGGGAGCTTCAGAAGCCACACACCTGCCAATAACAACAGCGTGGAGTCAGTTGGGAATGCTGGTGGTGAGTTCATGGCCATGTCATCCCTGAGCCAATGGGGAATAGGAGCTGTAAGAAAGGACCCCCTTCCTGTCACACTGTGTGGGACATACTGCATTACAGCTATAGTCATGTTGGTGCTTCCTCTTTCATGACTGGCTTTCCCCAAATCATCTCACTTATACCTTAAGATTATTTCTTAGATAAATTACTTACATCCATGTCCTTGTCTTAGGCTTCAGGAGGACTCAAATTAAGGCTTATACTTATTTAAATTTAGTACAATTCCTGATAGTTTTGTAAGATCCCATTTTACAGATGAGAAAACTGAGTCTTGGAGGTTTTCTTGAGATCAGATGGGTAGAAAGAAGCAGAACTAAGATTCAAAGCCACATTATTGAACTCCAATTCCATAGGCCATTCTACACATGCTGGGTACTCTCCCAAAGTCATGCCACCTGAGACTCTTGATCCAGGAGAGCTGTGTTGAGCTTGCTCTAAGATCTCCTAGGGCCTGATGGCCTGAATCCCATGGTGAAGTAGAATAACCAGGCTTGTACATGTTGGAACCTGTTGATGGCTCTGGGACAGTACAAGGATGTGGGCCAATCAGGGAGATAGGGGAGCCCCATTGAGTGGTCAGTGTGCTCTGTGGATAGGAGGGAAGGGCATCTGTGGATGGAAGAATGGGACACAGAGGCTTGATTTGGGGAGCCATTAGTGGGAGGAATAGATATGTCAGGAAGGGGGTGGGGAGAGAGAAGGTGGGCAGACTCCAAGGCAGAAGATGGGCAGGCAGTGGGTCCCAGAGGTTTTGCATGCTGTGTTCAGGCATCTGGGTCTGGTGATGGGAGCCACTGAAGGCCTTTAAGTAGGTCAGTGATTTTTAACTTTTGCATACAACAAAAGTCACTTTGAGAGCTTTTAAAAACACAGATCACTGGATCCTCCCCCAGTTTCAGAATTAGTGGGTCAGAAAAGTATCCTAAGAATTTGCATTTCTAGCCAGTTACTGGGGGATGCTGGTACAGTGGTCCAGGAGACACACTCGAACAATGGAAGCAGGCAAGGGAAGTGCTCAGGTTTGAGCTGGACTGGACAGGAATGGGACCAGCTGGGGAAGAGAGGTGGGTTAAAAGCTGTGCTACTGAATGCAGCAGAGCAGCAGAGTAAGGCTAAAGGGCCTGAACCAGGTGTGGGGGATGGGGAGAGCGATGGGAGGAGGAAAGTTAAGGAAAGGGTTACATTAAGAAAGACTACAGTGGTTTGAAACAAAGGTAAGACAGAAGTCCCCGTGGACCTTATCACCATCTCAGAGACACAAGGCAAGGAATCAGTGTGCCCAGGTAGGGGAGCTGTGTAGACGAATGCCCAGACCCTCCCATGCTTTGGACATTTCCCTCTATCTTCTCCTGAAAGCCAGAAGAGGACTAGGAATCATTTGAAGAAAAGATAAAAGCTTCAAGGAAGATAAAATGGGGTGGTAAAATGAAATCAGGGACAAGCAGAAAGCCAGTCACCAGCTGGAACCCAGAGATTAGGACAGCTGAGCAGACGGGGGTGTGTGTAAGGAGGACAGACAGACAGACCAGAGCTTCCAGCATGGCGTCACTCTGGTGGAGGGATGGGGGCCCAACATGTTAATGTTGTGATGAGGCCCAGTCTCCAGGCATTAATCAAGCCCTTCCTGTCAGCCCTAGCGGGACTCAAGCTTGGTGCTCAAGGGAAAGGGTGCTTGTAAGCAAGGGTTCTCGCCTGCCTTGCCTGGTCTGCATTCCCTGAGTCCTACAGCTTGCAGAGCTCAGGACACTGAATCACCATTAGCATCTCCAGACCACCCTTCTCAGTGGGAGTTCAGAGCTCCTTCAGGGAGGGGAGTTGTTATTCTGGATCAAGTCAGGACCTAAATAAAACAGTCTGGGGTGATGGGTAGAGGCCACTGGCTGTAGCCTCTGGCCAGAGCTTCAGTGTTGGCCAGAGCTCCATCTTCCTGCTAATATTCCAGCCCCTGAAGGCACCTTCAGACACCACCCTTCAGGGCAAGGCTGATCCCCAAGGTCGGGTGGATGCGGCCCATCCCCGAACAGCCCCATTCTTCAATTTCTTTCTCAGTGTCTTGCAAACTGGGGTGGTGTATCCTCCTGAAGTGAAGGTCTGGTATTAGCAGGGTTGCTGTGAGCCCCTGGTGGCTGGAAATGGCCCCCTTGCCAGTGCCTGTACACATGCAGGGCTAGCCCTCTTTCCCAGGAGTCACCCCTACCCTAGCAGGACTGCAGACTCCCCATGAGGGCAGGAGGGTCTCCCTGATTGGCCCACATCCTTGTTGTACTGTCCCAGCACCATCAACAGGTTCCAACATGTACAAGCCTGGTTATTCTACTTCACCATTGGGTTTAGGTCATCAGGCCCTAGGAGATCTTAGAGCAAGCTCAACGCAGCTCTCCTGGATCAAGAGTCTCAGGTGGCATGGCTTTGGGGGAGCACCCAGCATGTGTAGAATGGCCTATGGAATTGGGGTTCAATAATGTGGCTTTGAATCTTAGTTCTGCTTCTTTCTACCCATCTGATCTCAAGAAAACCTCCAAGATTCAGTTTTCTCACCTATAAAGTGGGATCTGACAGAACTATCAGGAGTTGTATCTTCTTGCCTAGAAGAGCCAGGCATTTCTGTGCTGGTAATAGAAAGCGTGTATGTCCAGCAATAAAAGATTTCCAGAGAAATGGCTGGGCACGAGGTAAGATAAGTGTACATAACATAGAATTGACTGTTTAAAGGTTAATAATTCCGTGGGTATTGATTACACTGACAAGGCTCCACCACCACCATCCCTACCTAACTCGAGAGTAAGACCCTGTATCCAATTAGGCAGTCATTTCCCACCCCTCCACCCTGTAACTCTAGCAACCAATAAGGTTTCTATCTTATAGATTTGTCCACTTCAGGCATTTCATTTAAATGGAATTATTAAGAGACTTTTTGTCTGGTTAATTTCACTTAGCATAATTATTCCAAGGCTTATCCATGTCAGAGCATGTATCAGTACTTCATTGCATTTTACAGCTGAATATTTCATTGAGTTATGTATTACACTTCATTTATCCATTCATCCATCTCTAGACACTTGAGTTTTGCACCCTTTGGCTACAGAAAATAGTGCTGCTGCGGTCATATTGTGCAAAGATTTATTTGATTACCCATTTCCAACTATTCAGGCTATACAATATGAATTGGAATGGCTGGGTTACATGCTAATAAGATGTTTAACTTTTTGTTGAACCTGTATACTTTTAGTTTAGGAGCCTTTATACTCTTGTCTGTCTCTGCAGGAGTTCCCAGGACCCCATAATTACATAGTTGTGGATGGGAGGTGGCCCCAGTTTGTAGCTCAGGCAACAGAGCAACAGTCAAAAGATGGTGTTTTCCCTATGGGAACCCCCACTGTGGGTGGGGCATGAGTTCGTTGGCCTTGAAGTGCCTGTGGGATGCTATCTGGACACGGCTGGTGAAGGGCTAGTCATACTTACCTGCAGCCACAGGGAAAAGTCTGTGGTAGACACTGAGGAGGGTCCCACCAGGGGCTCAGGGTGCCATACAAATCTTACCTTACTAAGCACGTATCATTTGCCTGGCTTGGTCTCTTTGAGGCTTGATGAAAACTCCCACTTACCAGAATAAGAGAAGAGTGCTGGTACTCCTAGAGCTCCTCCATTTCATCATCCTTGTATTTCTAATGGCCCTCCTAGGAGGCTGAGTTTCTAGGGCAGAGCCAGGTCTTTCCTCTCTGTCCTCTGGGTGTGGCTCAGGAGCTGCCATGCCTGTCCTATGGGTCCCAAGGGTGACAGAACTTCTGAGTGACTGCTTTACAGTGAGCAGAGAGGAGGAGCAAAGTGACATTTGGAGGACGCTTCTATCTAAAGGACAGGTAGAAAAATATTATTAAAAGAGATCCAGAAAATGCTCAGAGACATAGGAGGGTATCTGAGTGTCCCCAAGGGGAGGAATTTTCTGGCCACCTAAGGAGCCCACCTAAGGAACAACTTACATGTGGACATTTGGGAGAAGGTTTCTAGGGTGGTAGAGGCCATATCAGATATGACCATCACCACAGCCAGCACTGGGTTCCACAAGGGTGAGTTGTGAGACATGGCTGGCCTTCACATCTAGGCGGAGAGGGGAAGAGGAAGTCAGCTGGGCTAGGAGGCCCCTGGCCTGAGTCCTGCTTCACCACCTCTCCCGTCCCCTGCCCGCATTCCATAGTGGTGGATGGCAGCCAACTTCTCTTGCAGGCAAACGACTTAGAGGAGATGGCAGATAATTAAGGTATATAGATAGCATGTTCACTTATCCCCCTTGGAAAGAATTAATTACAACCATAAAAAGAAGACAAAGAGAATTTTAGTGTGCTCCCCCAGAGAGTGGGCAAAGCCAGGACAAGGGAGAGGTACAGCCTCACAGGACCCTGGAGTCACAGAAGAAAAGCACCTGATCCAGGGAGAAAATTGCACAAGGTCTCATTAATGCCATTAGCATTCAGGGCTGACAAGTGAAGGCTCCCTGGTAATTGCCTGTAGCCGTGCTGGGGAATCAGTCCTTTGAAGCAGCCCTTTCTCCTCTTCCTGCCTCAGCTTGCTGGTGACCTGCTTTGCCCCCTCCCACCCACCTCCTCCAGGCTCCACTGCTGCCCAGGCACGACGTGGATCTAGCAGCCTGGTAGGAACACAGCTGCCCAGAGGGAAGGGCCTCTGGGAGTCCAGGCACGTAGTCAGGCTCAAAGGTCACAGGCAGACGGGCATCTGTGTTCCCATCCTGTTTTCTCTATCCTCAGCTGCGGGTGTCTGTGCATGCACAATTAGCCAAGCCCATGATCCCGGAGATGGTCCTCTCTCTGTGTCTGTCTGTCAGAAGGTCTCTGTCTATCCCTATACGGGCTTTCTGAGCTGACTATACGCAGACCGTCTCTGCTCATTCTCTTTGCATCTGTCACCACTCTATTTAGAGTTTTCCCTCCATCTATATTTATCCCAGTGCTCCCTTTTCTCCCTTTCGTTGTCTCCCCGTGGTCACTGCCCATTTCCACGCTGGACCAGACAGCAGCTCCTGGGTCTTCAGGAACATGACAGATGGGCCGAAAGTACCTCAATCCAGTTCCCCTGACAGGCCACACACTGCAAGCTTTGTGACTGAGGACCTCATTTTCCACAGACCTGTGGGAGTGAAGAACTCGCCTAAAGATAGCAACAGCGGTGCCCAGGGCCGTGGCTCACCACCCAGACCACGAGCCAGCACTTGATGATTTCCAAGATCCCGGGACGTTACATCTGGGTCTTGGGCTAGGACTTTGTGGGTCAGATTTCCAGTACAATATGTGTTAAGGTTTAAATATGAAGTGTCCCTCAAGACCCATGAGTTGAAAGCTTGCTCTCTGGTGGAGCAAGGTTCAGAGGTGAAGTTTGGAGGGGTGATCACATTATTAAGGTGCCAAACTCACAGTGGATTAATCCACTGGCAAGTTCAAAGCCCAAAACGGGCTATTAGGGGGACCAGCTGGAGGAATTAGGTCCCCGAGGCATGGCCTGGAAGGGCGTTTTGACCTTTGGCCCCTTCCTTTGACATTCTTTATCCCTGTCTCCTGGCTGCCACAAGGAAAACAGCCTTTCTCCAGAAGGCGCTTCTGCCATTGGAGCTAGCTACCGTGAATTAAAACCTCTGAAACTGTGAGCCAAATTATTTCTCCTTTAAGTTGTGTATGTCAAATATTTTGTCCCCGTGACAGAAAGATGACGAACACAATATGAATTACAGTTATTTCTTACACAGCCACTTTCATAAACAAGAGAATAAGGGCTCAGACAGGTAGAGCACTTACATGAGGACGCAAAGTTAGAAAAGGGTATGCTGAGCTCAGTGGCGACATTCCCAACCACTTTGCAGTACGGCCTCAGTGACCTGCTGTATGCACACCACGGTATATTTGCCACACGCTGGTGTGCATGAGCCTCTTGTGAGTGTGTGTGCAGTTTGTGTGTGTGCATGTTTGGCGATGCCATGACTGTATTTTGTTTTTATATTTTAAGGTCTGGTTACTCTTTTTAAAGAGTCCCTTTGAGCAATGTAAACAGCCCTTGTCCATCTGTAATGAAAATGTGACAATATGGCTTTCTGGAATCCAGAGGATATGCTAAGTTAAAAGTACCTCGAGGGGTAGAGCACATTTCCACTCCCACATGCCTTCCTGAACTCCCACCCCCACGATATGGTTTGAAATTGGCCTCAGTGATTCTCTGCCTGTCCTCCAATGCCCTGAGGCTTCTGTCTGGACCACACTGCCAGGGCAGCAGGGGTTTCACACTCAGAGACCCTGGGATGCCCACTTTAGCCCAACGGGAATCTGTCAGAGCGCTACTTAGTTTTCTTCTGGGGTTTTGGTGAGTGACGTGTTTCATCTTGTCAGCAGAATGGCCCCAGCATGAAGAGGGTTTCCTTCTGCTTAGAGACCCCTTTCCAGTGACAGACAGAAGGGCCATTTGCTAATGTGCATTGACCTAGGGCTATTTGGCCTTGTGGTGATGCCCAGGGTCTCAGAGTGTGTAGCCTGATGATTTCCAACCTTTTCTCTTGAGGATCCTGGATTCTCTCAGAGGAACCTTAGTGACTGTTCAGAGTGTCATGTAAAAGGGTGGTGGGTATGGAAGACTCTGACACTAGGGTTCTATTTATCCTCTTCTGACCAGGGCAGCCCTAGTTTTATATATTCTGCAATTTCAACCTTCTTGTAAGAAGAGCTCAGCTAGGCTGGTGCCAGGCTTCTGCTGCATTTTTACCCTTTTATTGTCAGTGCCTTTTAATTTTACAAAATTCTGGGCTTCATTGTATACATTTTGAACACATTCACTCTCCTCCTTGTTTTCTTAGAAAGGGCCCCAGATCTCTCCCTTCTGCCAGGCTCTCAGCTTTCATGGTTGCTAGACAGGAGCAGGCAAGCACTCAGCCACTCAAATGTCCCTCTCTCATCCTTGAGGGTGCAGGACAGACAGACCACAGGGAGGCTGGAGCAGGGGTTCAGAACCATGTGAGCAGCACGTGTGCAACTTTTGGGGCCTCAGTTGCACTATGGGTTCCCTCTTCATGGACGTTTTGGCCAGGACACGTTAGGCCTTGTGAATAGCTAAGTGTGAAGTCAACTGGTTCTGACCTTGGAGAAAAGGTGCTAAGCCATGTTGCCTCTAGTTGCCTCTAAGAGCTGGTTTAAGGAAGTCAGGGAAGATACAAAGGGCAAAAGGTGAGAGAGCTGGCCTCCACGTGTCTGGTAGCTCCTTCCAGAGCCCTGGGTCCCAGCTCTTGGAAGCCTATGGAGCTCCAGGAAGGACTTGCTCGGCCTTGCCCTCTCTCACAGCTGACCTCTAGTGGAGAGTCTGTGAATGGTACCTCAGCCCCACGTCAGCATCTCAGTTCCCAGGTGTATCCAAGGAACTTGGCCAGAGAAAAGGGATGGTGTCCACTACGCTGTATGCTCACTGTATGCATTTTGGCCCAAGGAGCTACAGTGGGACTCTCCGGTTGACTTGGATTCTGAGAGTAGAGATCACACACCCTGTCTGTTCACTTGTACCAGCTGCTGACCCTGGGACTTCTCCTCAGATGGAGGGCTTCCCCAGATCTGCTCAAGATTTTTCTTCTGTGACTAGGGCCCAATTTTAGGACATTTCTCCATCTTTTTTTTTTCAGCTTGGCTCCTTTGTTGTAAAAGACTTCCCACAGGCTTTTGTAGCTTCCCCTCCAGGATATCGGTTTCTAGGTAATTGTAGGGTGGATGTTCACTGGACCTCTGAGTTTTGTTGCCAGAAAGAGCTGTGAGGACAAGATACTGTCTATGTCTGGGACTCTGGACCACACAGAAATTAAGGGCCAGTGGATCCCTGTGTGTGTCCAGCTCTCAGGTGCAGGAGTCTGGGCATAGGCTGCTTGCTTTACTAAGACACATCAAGCAAGCGATGTTTTTCCTTCACAGGATTTCCCTGAGGACCGCCTGCTTACCCAAACCTAGTGAAAGCTTTGGACCATGTGGACCCATCAGATTCACCAATGTCACTGTGGGGCCAGAGCCGGCTACCCAGGGAGCAAGCGGGTTTGTGGTTACGCACATGACTGCACAGCACAGAATCGTATTCTTGCTGAAGAACAAAAAGAGAACACACAATGAAGGGATAGCCATCAGTAGATCTGCCAAGGCTCTTCACACTCACCTTCTCTAAATCTCCACTTCACAGATGAGCAGTCATATCTGTGAAGAGTTACACAGGCAAATTGCGTTGAATTGGGAGCCAGAACTCGGAACTCAGGTCGAGGTGTTTTTTTTTTCAAAGCAGTACTTCAATTCAATAATCCCTAAGATTATGCATAGGATGTGGTAAAAAGTGGAACATTGAGGGCAGAGTAGTAAAAGGAAAATAAAAAAAAATTATTCCAAAATTTTCATCTTGAAAAAGAAGGTGGATGAACAAAATTGGAGAAGAAATTAGTGATGACTAAATTTAAGTAGTGTGTGTGTGTGTGTGTGTGTGTGTGTGTGTGTGTGTGTGTGTGATAAACACACTGTATATACTCAAAACAAGGTGCAGAATAACAACCTACCAGCCAAGTCTTGCTAAAAGACAAGTCATGGGGGCTCTGTGCAGGGTAGTAGTACTACAGCTACAAGAATCATTAGGTCTTTAGAGCTTGGCCTTGGAGAGGAGCCAAGAAGAAAATGGAAACGTGATGGTTAATCTTGATTGATAAATTGATTGTGTAGAGAGATACCTAGGAGATTAGTAAGGCAGGCTTTGTAGTATATCTGGATGGGTCATGGGTACATGACCTTGTGGGCCATATCCTCATTGGCTATTCTCCTATGCTCTGCTTTCTGGATGCCATGAGGTGAACAGTTTTTACTGCCATGATGTTCTGTTTGGGAGCCAGTGACTACAGATTGAAACCTCTGAAAATGTGACCCAAAAGTATAACTTTCCTCCTTTAAGTTATGTGTGTCAAGTGTTTCGTCCCAGCAATAGAAGCTGAATAACCAAGGAAGAGAGGACTGAAAGAGAGAAGGTATGGCAGGAGGGAAGGAGGGGCATGGGGAGAGCAGAGAATTCTCAGAATTAAGATGAGAGATTTCCATGGCCACCTATATCAGCAGAGGAGAATTCCTCAGGGCTGGGCCCAAACTAGCCTCACCTCTTAAGGGATAGCGGCTTGCAGAGGAGCCACAGACTGTGTGTGGGGTGTTGTGGGAGTCATTGATGATGACATGAAGAGGGCCACTTGGCAGCGAAGGGCTGGAAAGAGTTGAGTGTGATGTAAAGAGTAGAAAGGCCATGAGAAGAGCCATTTTTCCTGGATAGGGACAACTGGACAGAATAGCAGGCCTTTGAGGAGGATTCAGAGAAAGAAGAGGGGCCCGGGAGGCAGAAGCAAGCAGGGTGGACAGGAGCAGGGAGAATGAAGAGGTGGGAGTAGGCAGGGGCGGGGCCTGAGGGGAGGGAGTGGGCAGGAACGGGCAACAGGCTGAGAAGCCGGTCAATGCGGGGCTTCAGTGCTAGGCCCAGGCGGTGCTGAGCCTGAGAGTGCACACTTGTGTGAGTGTGCGTGTGTGCTCTTGTCTGACTTTCTTTGTGCTGCCGTGAGGAAACTGAGACCTAAGCTAAAATAGGGCTGGAGAAATTATCCATTTTAATGCTGTACATCAAGACGAGACAACTAAAATCAAAGGAAACTAAAATCACAACTTGTGACAAATTTTCCTCTTGCGACAGCTAAGACAAATTATAGGACATTGGTGGGCTGCTATTATTAAAAAATGTAACCTGAGTAGTAGGTAAAGTCCCTCACCCTTGTAACATGTGGGTGAGATAGGCCCAAGCCCACCTAACTACAGTCCTGGAGGGTCCAGGGTTCCACGTACCATTCACGTCTCTCTCTGCCCCATACTGCTGGGTCCTCTCTGCAGCCGCAGAAACCAAGCCTCTCCCAAGCTCTGCAGAGCCTCTGGCTCTTATCTGCTTCCCCACATAGTGCAGGCTCCAGTTAAGGATTGCTGGAGGGATGAGCAGAGTTTACATCAGGGTAAGGGAATGACCTCGAGGCCTGAAGCAGTCCCGCTGTGGTAACATGCACTGCCTGTCCCTCTGTGAGCACACGCCACCAGCGTCAAGGGGCCCAGCCCTGCTCTGCCTTTGTCTCCTCCCTAGGGCAACCATCCCTTTCTTTTCTCCTCTCTCTTCTCTTTTAGAATCTTCCCAGGTATATTACCCCATCCCTGAAGCTGTGGCTACTGCAGACATGTATCAAGAAATTCTTCCAAAAAAGGTTAGCACATTCCATCAGAAGAATTTCATTGAATAAATTTTTCACCGACCTATTATTCGTGTTTCAAGTTAGCTTTATTTTAAGCAGTACTTGTGCATTGCACTGAACTCTAATTATGTCTGTCACATTCTCTACCACTCATGGGGCCTGGGTGATGCTTTAGGTAACATGGTCACATGATTGTGACTCTTCAAACAGAAGTGACAGCCATGCTTTCTATGCCGAGGAAAGGCATTGGACCAGGAATCAGGGGTTGGGACTTTAGCCAGCTGTGCTTGGGGTGAGCTTTTCTCTCTGTGAGCCTTAGTTTCTTCACCTAAGTGCTAAGTGTGGACCAGGAACACTGACAAACTATCTCCAAGCTGAAGACCCTGGCTACAGGCTCATCAAATAACAGCCCGAGCGGCAGCTCTGCAGAGGACACTGTCACTCTCCAGCCCTCCCTTACTCTACTAGGACCACCTCAGCTGGTTCCAGCCTGACTTGATTCATTGCAACCCTATCCTAGACTCCTCGATTGGGCTCTGCTAGGGCCTTCTATACTTCCAGGCCGCCATGGCCTCCCAGGTAGGTGTGAACATTTTTCCTTCGTGCCTCTTGATCATCCAACTGGATTTCCTAGTTCATGGTAGCTCCGTTTTCCTTGTGTTGTCACCTACACTCAAGTCCAGGACTCCCTGGACTCTTGACACCTAATTCTTGCATGAGAAACCTAACTAATGCCCGGTGGAAAAGTCAAGGCCCCTGAGACATTTAACATTTTGCAGTGTTTATTGTATGTCTCCTAATCTAGGGTTGCTGTGTCGAGGGCCCAGTACATTTTCAAACTTCCTTACATTGGCCTTGACCTAAAGAAGTCACTCTGCATTGCTATGCCAGGAATTTGCCTTGGTGTTCACGTACTGCCAGAGCTGCCCTTGGCAATTTGGGATGAGATGTCAAGATGTCCAGATTCAGTTTCTCTGGTAGGTCAAACTTGGAAGATGTCCAAGTTCTGATGCTGGAAGCTGTGGATATGTTGCCTTTTTGGTGAAAAGTCCTTCGCTGATGTGACTAATGGCCCTGAAGTGACTCCATTGTAACCAGAGGGTCCTTAAGAGATGGATGCAAGAAAGTCAGACAGTGAAGATGGTAACATGCTGCTTCTGAAAATGGAAGACAGTCAGTGACCCTGAGGAGCCAGAAGTGGCAAATAAGGACAAAGATCCTCCCTAGCACCTCCAGAAGGAATGCAGCCCTGATGGCAGCTTGACATGAGGCTTCTGACCCCCAGAACTATGAGATGATAAATTTATGTTGCTTTAACCACTAAGTCCATAAAATTTGCTACAACAGCAGTAGGAAACTAGTATAGTCTCTGACCAAATGGTCATTCTCTCACTTTATGAAAGCAGCGCTCTAAGGATGGAACCTGTGACTTCTTAGGAATCAAGGCCCTCACTTGCCAACTCATTGGTGTTTCTGCATGAACCGGCCTTGTACATAGCACATGCCTTTGCCCCTGGCATCATTACCCGCTGGATTTTCTTGGCAAAAGAAACTATAGCCTTACCTCATGCCACCTACAGGAGGAATCTAACATCCCAACAATAGAAAATTCATTTGAGCAGGAAATAGACAGGCCTTGACTTTCGCCGATAGCATCTAGATTTTAGAACTCAAGCTAACACAGCCTGCCTTTGTAGAGTGGTGATGTGGAAAGAACCCAGCTACCACAGTGGCTTCTGTGGAAGAAAAAACAAGTTCTTTTATGAAGGGGAGGATCTCTGGCCGTGAGGTGTAAATATGGAAGATTTCAGCCAAAGAGAAACATGGCTAGGATTGCTGCTTGCACTGCCATTAGCAGCAATGACAGTAATAATTGTAATGATAGAAGAAGGACGGTAGCCGACCTTATCAGCTGTCTTATGACATGCCACACACTCTTCTAAGCATTTTGCACGTGCGTTTACACCTTCCCCATAGCCTTTAAGGGGTTTGCCTTTCTTACCCTGCTTTGCAGATAGAAAATTGGAGAAAGGAGAGCTTATGCCACTGCAAAAAGAAAAAAAAATCCCAGAATGAGAACCTATGATTGACTGTATCTGACTCCAGAAACTGTGCTTTTGAGTCAACTTAAACATTTTAATCTATATTTTCACAGATCTCAAAGCACTTTCCCATTCATATTTTCATTTTGGTGCTGAGGGTAGGAAGTGAATCCTTACCTCTATTCTTCAGCCGAGGAAGATGATGTGAACAGACTGGCCCAAGGGAAAGCCAGCTCTACCATTCCTGTTAAATGTCCCGAGGCAGCCTGCCCTCCCAGGCAACCTGGTCCCTGCCTAGCGTTAAGGTGATGAAACGGGCAGCATTTATTGAACCGTCTGTGCCCTCATTTATTCTCCTAGTCCTCACAGCAATGAGACAAAGAACTTGTTTCAGGCAAAGGAATGAGGCAAAAGAACCTGTTTCAGGGCACACAACCATGATGGTTGACAACCAGCCGGAGCTAGAATCCCATACTTTTGACTTGAGAGGAGCTCAGAATTCAGTGCAAGTAGCTTCTGCAATACTCCATTTGCATACTTTGATGGAATAATGCTGTTATGGAAACTTCGTGGGCTTGGAAGGAACTTCTGCTTGCTTAGTGTCCCCCAAAGCACTTTTCCTGAACCATAGCACTGAAGTCTCACTCCAGTATCCTGCCAGATATTTTGGTGCTTTGATTTTCCAGAATAACTAAGCTTGTTGCTCAAAAGGCTGTTGTATAATTTTTTAAAAAGCCAGGGTTTCTTATGTTATTCAATGGTATGTTCTAAGGCAAAAGCACTTCAGCTTTGTGTCTGAGGAAGAACCTGGAATGAGCTTCCACGGTCACTAGGTGATTCCTCTGCACATCTACTTTCTCTCCATTTCAGTGCTCGGAAACCTCCATAGCCGAGCCTACAAGCTTTCCTTGGCCAGCCACCAAGCTTGGCCCATTTGTTCTCCCAACATGGTTCCTTAATTAAATCTTCAGGGCTTCTAATTTTCATAAACATGAATAGAGAAAATAAAGAAGGCTGGGGGAGGCCCCGGTATGGAAAGAGGCCCAAGGCAGCCCAGAGAGGAAGGGCGAGACTGAGACGGCCTCCGTGCAAAAGGTGCAGTCTTGGGGTCCCTGCGTCTTCCTCCTTGCTGGCATAGAGCAGCCGCTGAGCCCAGCCTTCAGGGAGGATGGCTCTGAGATGTCCCCAGCTTCACCTTAAAGCTGAGCCAGGAAAAACTCACTCAAAAGAGCAAGGGAAAAATTTATTGCTTAAGCTCAGGCGGCCATCAGCACAGGCATTGCTTCCACTGTGGGCAATGAGGCCTGAGAACACACTGGGACAGCAAGGCGGCAGCCTTTTCGTCACTCTGTCCACCTGATTCTGATTTGTGCTTCAAATTTGTGTGGAGATTAGGAATAGAATTTATGAAGACTCTCTCTCTCTCTCTCTCTCTCTCTCTCTCTCTCTCTCTCTCTCTCTCATGTTTCTCTCCAGGGAGGAGAGCCCCTCACTTCTCCCTCTCTTCTCCTCTTCTGTCTCCAAGGTAAGGAGGCTGCTGGGAGGTTTATCTGAGGCTCGCAGTTACCAGAACCAAAACCAAAAGTAAGGGGAACCCTGGGAGATTTTCCGTGCACATTTTACCTACAACACTGAACTTCCTTTAACTTTCCCAGCTGTTCTTTTTTATTCCATCAAAAGCAAAACCTCTCAGTGACTCTTATCCTGAGATTTAACATTCCTGAGATTTTTGTAGCTTGCTGAGCAGAATGAGAGGTGAGAAACCTTGACATCGATCCCTGGGCTATATATAGTGTCTAATGTGCAAGACTAACAGACACATCAATGCCACCTAGATGATTAATACAGTCATGAAGGCAGGCCTTGACTATAGGTCCAAATTTTAAAAATACTGGTGTGTCTAAAGATAGCCCGAGTGAGGCAAAGCGCGCGCCTTTCTAGTGATCTTTTTTGGAGTGAGCGTGGCTGACAGTGAATGTTGTGTGAAGAGGGGACATTCTCCCTTCCTCTGTGGAAATGTGTCATTTTTCTGGGGGATGTGTGTTAAGTAACATTATGAGTTCCTCCCCCAGTTGTCCAAAGTGCATATGAGCGAGGTTGAAGATGTTTTGGGTTAAACTATATTCTTCTGAAATTTGTATAATGAGTTTCCTAACAATTAGTACTTTAGAATGTGACCCTATTGAGAGACAGGGTCTTCTTAAAGTTAATCAAGTTAAGCATATGGTCATTAAGGAAGATCCTAATCCAATGAGAGTGGTGCTTTTATAAGAGGAAATGAAAAGGCTGGGGAGCATAGCTTGGTGGTTAGAGTGCTTGCCTAGCAAATGCAGGATCCCAGGTTTGATTCCACAGCACTACATAAGCCAGGTATGGTGGCATACGGCTGAAATCCTAGCACTCAGGAGGCTGAGGCAAGAGGATCACTGTGAGTTCAAGGCCTGCCTGGGCTCCATACTGAATTTAGGACTAGCCTGTACTACAGAGTGAGACCACAGACATGAGGAGAAGAAAGACCATGTGAAGATACAGAGAGAAGACCACCATGACAAGCTGAGAGAATGCTGGAACAGATCCTTTCCACCTTCCCTCTAGGATCCAACCACTCACACCTTGGTTCTGGAGCTTTGACTTCTAGAACAGGCAGACAATGCATTTCTGTTGGTTAAGCCACCAATCTGCTGTGCTTTGTTCTTGCAGACATGCACAAGAAACAGACAGAAAGAAAGAAAGAAAGAAAGAGCAAAAGAAAGAAGAAAAAGGAAAAAGAAAGAAAGAGAAAGGAAGGAAGGAAGAAAGGATGGAAGAAATAAAGAGTGATCTATTGAGGAAAGAGGATGATAAGTTCAAACTCAGCCTGAGTAAATTAAGAATATAATAAGATTCTGTCTCAAAATAATGTAGAGTACTTAAACAAAAAGTACTCTACAAAGCTCCTGAAAGTCCTGGCATCTCCTTCTACATAGCAAAGGAAACAAGCAAGAGAGTAAAGAGAGTGCTGACACATGGGAAATTTTTTTTTTTTTTTGCCAGCTATTCCTTGGACAAAAACCTAATACCTAGAATACATAAAGAACTCAAAAAAGTTAGACTACTAAAAATAAAAGACCTGATCAAAAACACGGGCAACTGGAATAAATAGAGCTTTCAGAAGAATCAGTACAAAAGGCCTATAACATAAAAAATTTTCAGCATCTTTAGCCACTAGAGAAATCTAAGTCAAAATGATACTCGGATACCATCTAACTCCAGTAAGAATAGCTATAATTAAGAGCTGAAATCAACAAAGGCAGTCTTTTACATTGTTGGTGGGATGTTAAACAAGTACTACCATTATGGAAATTACTATAGAGATTCCTCAAAATCTGAAAATAGAAGTTCTATTTGATCCAATTATTCCTGTCAGTATCTTTCCCAAAGAGTTAAAGACATCATATAGTAGTGATACGTGTAAACCCGTTTTTCAACAGCACAACTCATAATAGTTCAATCTTGGAAGCAACCTATACGTCCATCAACAGATGAATGAAGAAAATAGGAAAACATGGTGTATGGTACACAGACACACAGACACACACACACACACACACACACAATGGAGTACTATTCTGCCAAAAAGACAGATTATGTGGAGCTGGGAAAGGGATTCAGAGAAAGGGAAAGATGGGAGGGTATGGAGGGGAAAGGGAAGTAAAAAACACTAGGATGTAATGTGTGCACACACCAACACCCCATGTTGAATAAAATTATTATGTATTGAAAATACGTTCTAATAAAAAATAATTTGGTGGTAGGGGGAGAAAATCATGACTTCTCTATAGTTCAGAGCTATGTTATGCAACCCCATATGTGCCTTCCTCTTAGGAAGAAGAGCTCAGACATTAAGAGGCACGAGTTCGACGTCTCTAATGTCTACTAAGTGTCTGTGGGGGAGAAATATTATGTTATCTTGTTTAATTCTCTGAACAACCCTGCTGAGTAGATGTTTTTCTTGCTGGTTTTAAATAATTGTTTTCAGGACTATATTTTTTTTTTTTCCTGGACGAAATATTTTAATTAGGTACCTGAGATCTTGGACCATGGTATGCCTTGCCCTGACCTTTGGCTGCTCCGATTTAGGTAGGATAAGCACTTTTTTTTGTCCTGGAGATCTAACATAGGGCCTTCACACTAAGCAACACTCCCAGTATATTTTTTAGTTTTGATTTTGAGACGTGGCCAAACTGGGCTGAAACTTGATGTCCTCCTGCCTCAGCCTTCCAGGGTGCTGGGCTTGTAAGCTTGTACACCAGTCCCAGCTAAGCGCTAATTCTTAATGGTCCAGTGAATGTTTTTCTAGTTCCACGTGGCACATTTCCTCTTAGTGGATCTTGACTACTGCTCACCACTCATTTCTTGGGAACCATCCCTTAGGGCAGAAGACGGAGCAACAAAGACAACAGTTGGTGCCTTGCCTTAGTGCCCTCTGGGTAGTAAGGGAAGCTGCCCTTGTTTACTGCGTAGAACATACTCTGTTGGCAGGTGAGGGACATCTGAGAGCAACTGAACATACAGGTGATTTAGAAGCATATGGTAGAACTACAGATTGTAGCTCATCACGGTTTAACAAGTAACTTCAGCCTTAACTTTCACTTGCTTCAAGGCCAAGCAACCGCAGGAGTTAGCACATGACTGGTCTTTAAAGGAAAGTGAGCACTTTCTGGCAGGATTTCAAGGACAAGCCCCTAGGTTCACCTTGGGTTTGCTCTTTCTGAAGCCCTCTGAGGTGACTCTTGTTTACTGTCACCTGGACTCCAGCCCCTCGGTCCTTTGGTCCCAGCTTCACAGGGAGCATGTGATGATAGATTGTTCTCGCCTCACTGAAACTGGGCAGGTTTTGTGCCCTTGTTTTTTTTTTTTTTTTTTTTTTTTTGAGTGAAGAACTGTCTTTGGCCACATGTAAAGAATATAATACAGTTAATGGATGTATGTAAGTACTAAAACTTCCTTTAAATTTAAAAATTTCTTCCTTATAACATTTACAAAATATCCAAGGTCAAAAGCGCAGCAGGCTGCAGGTTAGACACGCGTGGCCGTTGCGCTACTGCTGTCCTCCCGACCCCTGCTGTGTGGGCTGCCCTCTGGCCCTGTCCTTGCCTGGGACACTTGCCTCTGTGTGGTTGTCAGTTTGGCTGTATTTATCTCTCACATCCAGAATCATGCTTGACTGATCACAGAGGGGCAGCATGGAGACTCTGGGCAGAACTTGCTCCTTTGACCCTGCCACTACCTAGAGCAGGGGACCCCAACCCCAGGACCACTGACCCAAGCTACCAGGACAGCCACCTACTGTCAGCAAGCTCCTATTAGGGCCTAATGCCTCTGCTGACCCTGCCGCTGCTCTCCACTTCAAAGCTCTTCTTCAACAACGTCCTGTGCAACAAGTACCACCCCTCCTCCCTGCCACACACCACATGCTTACTAGTTGAGAATGGTCTTCAACCGAACCGGTTCCCTGGTGTTGAGAGGCTGAGCACCACTGGCCTAGGATGCCTTCATCATCTAATGTTTCTTCCTTGAATCTCTAGACTGACGTTCAGCTCATTCAGCTTCCCTTGTTGTCACTTTTCAATTAAGTATTCAATATTCACAGGACAGTAATTTTCTCCCCTCTAAATTGTCTTCAGTGACACTTCTATCTCTGGAACTATGGTTTCAAAAATACCTGTAGTTTGGAGGATAGATCTGGCCAGACTGTTTTGAGGGTGTGTCTACCGGGAGAGCAAACCATGCCAACACTTCAGTTGGCGCAGTCCTCCCACTGTTCACATCCTGTTTATCCACCGTGGTGAAGAGCTCTGCTGCTTACAGAATACCGCAGTGTTTTCACTCCTTTGGGGACTCACGGTACGACGGTGCGGTGACTCTCAGCGTGAAGGGGCACCAGAATCTCCTGGGAGGGTTATAAAACCAGTGTCTGGCCCTACCCTTAGAGTTTCTTACTTGGGAGCATTGGGTAGAGTACGAGGATTTGCAGGCCTGAGAGAGGTTTCCAGGTGATTTTGATATAGCTGATCCAAGAGTCACTTTTTGAGAACCACTGTGGTAGTGTATGCATAAAGTATTTATATTCTGCCTAATTTGAATGTGCCAATAAAACCAATCATTGACTCATGTGGTTTGTTCGTTCATTCATTTAATTCAGCAAATATTTACTGATTTGCTACTGATCACTGGTCTGGCTTTGGGGATGAGCTAGTGAATAGGATAGATTTGACTAGCTAAGAGTCCCAGGAGGAAAGGTACAGGGTGCTCCTGGTGCCCAGGCAGGGGCCACAGCGCAGCCAATGGGGAGACAAGTGCTAAGGAGGAAGGGAGAAAACCTGTAAGCTGCCCTAGGTCTTAAAGTGGAGTAGGACTGAGCTAAATGGGGAGGGGATGGGATTGTGTTTGAGGTAAAGGGATCAGCATGTATCAAAGCATGAGGAGAAGAGTTTGGCATGATACAATGCTTTGGATTTGGAATCTCCCTCAAAAGCCTCGTGCATTAGGACATTATGAATTATCTATGGAGCCACGTGCTGCTTAGAGATTGCAGCCTGGTCTGAAGGGGTGGGTGTTTGGTGGATTCCATGTGTGTGGTGGAAGACAAGCATGTGGCACATTATAGATTGTGGGCACCTTGACTGAATTAGAGGCATGTGGTAGGGCTTACACCTGAAAGGGGCGGAATCCTGAGGATGGACCTAGAAAGGGCAGATCACTGGGATGGGACCTGGAAGGATATATGCTGCTTCTTGTGTTTCTTCTGGGATCTGACTTGATTGATTTGGCTTCCAGTTTGCAATGCCGTGAGAAGCAACCTCTGATTCTGCCTCCACTATGTGCTTCCACCATTGCTAGCTGCCCCTGAGTGGACTGAGCCCTTCTGAGACAGTGAGCTAAAATGAACTTTTCCTCTCCAGATTTGTGAATGTTGAGTATTGAGTCACAGTGACATCAAAGTAACTAAGATGCATGCTGCAATATGGAAACTGGGAGAATTCTGTGCTCATTGGGGAGAGTGCCTACATGTGAGCAAAGGAGGGAGAAAAGACACTCTGGAGGCTAGAGTTGGCCATGGTAATGGGTAGGGGCGAGAGAAGCTGTTCTCTAAGTCTTCTTAGGACCAGAAACAGCATTACCTGAGAACTTTTGGGGAATGCAGATTTTTAGACCTGATCATAGACTTGTTGAGTCAAAAACTAAGGGGTCAGGATCAACATGAGTTTCAGCGTATTTGCCCAAGTTTGAGTCTCACTTACCCAGGAAAGTAGGCAAGAGCCATGAAGAGGACATGCAAGTCACCAGCAACTGGATTTGATCCTAGCAGCCACTACAAAAGACTAGTTCTTGGCCCAATATTTCCTGAGTAAACAAACAATTAAGAAAGAATGGCAGTGGAGAGTCACTGAAAAAGTTTCAGTGTAAAAGTAACATAACATTATTACCTGCATTTTCAAGAGATCTCTTTCATTGATGTGAGGAGTGACTTCAATTTTCATATTTCTCTGTGTACCTTATTGTCAGAGATAATTGCCTTTTCATTGATGTAAGACTTGTGGTCATGTTCACAGGGGTCAGAGAGGAAGGTATTGGCTGAGCCTGACTCACTGTAGTTTTCAAATATATTTGCCATTATACATGAACAGGAACACCAATCCTCTTAACTTGGGATAGAAAGAACGTGTTCTGGGTAGTGAAATGTTCCATACAGCTGAGGTCAAGACTGATCAGACTTACACTGTGAAGGTCTTGGGATCAGGGCCCCAGTTTATCCACTAACAGATGGATGTAGGATCTCTCTCCTCATGGCTTCCCTCCCTGGCAGCTCTGATGACAGAGGTGGAGAGATAAGTTCACAGATGTGCAGCGCTCTGAGACTCAGTACATTGTCATGGCTGAGAGTCAGGTCTTGCTCTGTTTTTCTCTGCCCACTTCTGGCACTTTCTCTCTGTTCTAGGGACCTTCCTCAGATTCTTGGGTTCCTGCTTTACCTTTGGCTGTCCCCTATTTCTATGGTACGAACTGCTGCTCTGTGCCTGGAACAGCTATCCACACTGGTCCTGCTTGTCTAGATTATTCGCCACTAAGACTACTCTATGGAACCTGCTCTGCAAACACCCGCCTTGCCCACACTCTCCCAATGGAGAACTGAATGAGCCTACCTAGAATTTTTGCCATATGACCTGGCTCCTATGTGGCAGATACCTGGGTCACTATATTTGGCCATCACATATAATCCGTACTCTTAGAAATATGCCATGCCCTGCTCTGTTAAAGACATTAACAATATTGCCTTCACCAAGGGCCTTGCATGGTCACCAAGGTTGACAATCAGCTCCTATCCTGGCTGTATTCTGGCTTCTACCTTAAGTACTGCAAGGCAACTTTGATATATAAATCTGGGTCTGACTAGTCTAAGTTCTAGCCAAGGTGGATCATAAGCAAACCTTTCTGAGTGTGTATGCTGGCCCAGGCATCGGGCATGTTCAGAAAACTTTTCATTTAGGAGATGAGAGGTGTGTGCAGAAGCGGATCCTCCTGTGCAGGGGCACCTAATCCAGCCCAACCACGGAGAACAGCCCTTTTGAAGGAAAAAGAAGTAAAGCATAGGGGAGGAGTATTCAGGCAGAAAGACAACAGAACGAAGAGCTGGGGGCACAGAGTGTTAGAATGCGACCAGGAGCTTCAGATACTTACGGAGGACACAGTAAGAGGTTAGAGTGAATGAAGCTGGGGATGGAGGGCCCAGACCACAAGGCCTTTCTATACTCAAAGGAAGTAGAATCTTTGGCATCAAGTGTGGAGCCATGGAAGGCTCAAGAATAGTCAGGGACACAATCAGATTTGCATATTGGACAGGATCCTTGGGCAGCTGTGATGTGGGAATGGATTAAGGACAATGAGCCTGCCGGCTATCTGTAACATGCTACCTCATTATTGAGAATTATCTTTAGCTAGTCAGACTGGAGTTTTCCAGCAACAAGGACTTCATTTGTCCTGCTTCAGACTTTGCCTGAAATGCTAAATTTCCCAAGCCCTGCCTTAAACGTTACAGGAGCTCTAATTAAAGCAATGAAAAGACTTTAATGGTGACCAGAGGCATTTTTCCCTCTCTTCCTCTTCACAGTGCCAAAAGGCACTGAGCACCCTTCTCTGTTCCAGTCAGTATTGGCATAATCCAGATCCCTGGCATTGGTATCCCTTCCTACCTGTGGTCTAGTGCAAGTGTGGTAAGCCTTACTTACGTGACCAACAGTACATAGAATATATTCTGCAAGTGCTCACTTCTTGTAAAATGCTACTAACCCATTAGTAGAAAAATCTAAACATGTCAAAATTTTGTCCTCTGGCCACTTCATCAGACTGTAATCTAGGTAGTCCTGTGAAGGGTCTTTGAAGATGCAATTAAGACTGCTAATTAGTGGGATTTTATGTAGGGAGATTAATCTGGGCTGTTCAGGAAGGTTCAGTGTAATTACACAATCCCTTTAAAGCAGAACAGAGGGGTGGATGAGATTCCAGGCATGAGAAGAGCTTGATGTATTGTTGCTAGCTCTAAGATGAATGGGGTCTTATGAAAGACCAGCGAGAGAGCGTTCTGGAAGCTAAGAGCAACTCCAACCCTCAGTTGACAAGGAAACAGTGACCTCAATCCTACAACCTTAAGGAACTGGATTATTCCCGCAACTAAAAAAGCTTGGAAGCAATTTCTCATCTAGTCTCTGAGAAGGAGCACAGTTTTCTGTACTATTTTTTAACCAAAGCAAATCAGGGAGCTTGGGATTCAAATTCCACGGAGTAGAACAGGCGTGGGCGGTTCTGCAGCAGGAAAGACATGATTTCAGGTGAGCTCCCATGGTGGCAAAGAGCGCTGATGTTCTTCATTGGCTGTGGGTTTCCTGCGAGGCAAGACCTGAGGAACTCAGTGGCTCCAAGTATGGTCCTGGACAAGGATTAAGAACTGGTAGAAGAGCAAATCCTTGGGCACCACCTTTGTTCTGCTGAACCTGAAAGTGTGGGGTGTCAGAAGCTGTGTTTCAAGGAGCCCTCTGGTAAATCTGATGTCTTCCCACCTTTGAGGGCCTTTGCTATAATTTTAGTATTGCAAGTCTCAACCTCGGCTAGGCATTAGGGTCACCTGGGAAGCTTTCAAAGTTACAATTGCCAAAAACCTACCTGAAACTAATTTATTCAAAATGTCTGGAATGGGGCCTGGACATTAGTAAATACTTGAATTTCCCCAGTGATTTTAATGTACACTGAGACTTGCTGCTCAAGTGCCCAGCATGTAATTGGATTGTGGTATTTCCTAACTGGATGGATGGGCTATCCTATACTCAGAAAAATCCTTGTTCCCTCATAGAAATAACCCCAAAGATGCCCTAAGATGCCACAGGTGTTCTGAGAGTATTTGGCGGAGGGCCCAGGCATCCAGTTTTCAGAGATTGCAGCCTTGCTCATGGGTTGCTATCCACACCCTGAACACTTTTCTGATCTCTAGTATGGCCTACTTACATTTACTCAAAAGGGTCAGAGGTGAAATACAGGTATGGAACAGGGTTCATTTATAGCAGTTACTTATATTCTCTCTTATATTCATGTCTTTAGCCCCAGTAACTGAGTATAGAAGGGCTCATTTCTGAATCATAATAGAACTAGAAGATGCCAGCTCCTTTGTTATAGCTCAGAGCTCTCTCCTGTCACTTAAATGGTGTGCAAAGTTGGCATACTGAGGCTACTTTTGTTCTTTTGGGGATGATCTCTTCATTTTGGTGTGTTACCAGCAAGTGTGCAGTTGGTTCTTATTTTAGCAGTTCAAATGGTCAGGATTCTCCAGCAAATGAACAACATTGAGGCCCAGATAGCAGCTCTCAGATCTGCCTACCCACCAAAGTCTTCCAGAAGACTCTGTAATGATTCTGACTCCTGGCTCCCATCTAGACCCACTAACTGGATTTAATAGAGGAGCTCCCAAATCTTTTTTTAAATAGAATTCTATATTTATCACTTTCTTCTCCATGGAAAATAATAATTGACACCCACCATCTAAAGGAGAGGAGGTTCATTTGGCTCATTTTCCGGTGTGTTCAGCCCAACAGTGGCTGGCTCCAAGACAGAAGTGCATGACGGAAGGGCATGGCTGAAGGATGCACATACCACAGCATCCAGGAAGCAGAAAGAGAAGGGAATGGTTGGGACAGGAATGTAACTCCTAGTCAAGGTCCCAGTGATCCACTTCTGGGGAGGTACCCTCTCCTAACAGCACATCTGGCTACCGAATTAGTTAACAAATAAATCCACTGGTGAGTATAATGCCTCCTATCGAATCACTTTCCAAACACATGAGACTTCTGGGGAGCATTTTAGATCTAAATCATAACAAATCCTCTGGTGATTATTATGTGGTAGGTCTGCACAAGTTTGGGAATCACTGTATCCTAACATACTGTTTCTACAAAGTCAGACTATTTCTTTATGGCTGTAGAGTATTCCATTGTGTATAGGTACCACATCTTCTTAATGGGTATCCCACTTACGAAATTCACAAAAATAATTGCATAAAAATGCCCCAACTTGGGAGACAGGGTAGAAAGAGGGGTGATGGACTGCTAGGAAAGGGATGAATCTCTGAGAGTACACATGTTGGGTGGAAGGTATAGTGAAAGGGTAAGAGGGAAGGGAGAAGAGGTCAAAATTGGCATAGATGGTCATTGACTTCCCAAACCATATGTTTCTAATGTGTTATTGACTCTGTTATTCATGTATACAGAAAAAACCCAGGCTATTTCCAGAAAAAAAGAATGTATCTTAAAGTTGTTAAACATAAACTGTCATTGGCAAAAGATTTATAAATATTATGGCTTTGTATAGATTAAAACATAGAGATGCCAACAACGGGGGACAGTTACAACTCTATTTCCGTCTCTTTCCCACTAAGTTGACTCTGTGCTCAATTGTACTTCTGATTCGGATCTCTGACTTCATAATTCAACTCTATTCTCCTGTTGTTTTGAGATATTAGCTTGTCATGGAGTATCATTCAAACAGCTTCGCTTTTCTTCATGGATTACCTGTCCTTCAGTTGATGAGGGGGGATGTAGTTTGATTCCCCCCTTTTCCAGGATTTTTGCCATTCTCCTTCTGAGGTGCCACCTTACTCTCATCAAGTGGCAAAGGAAAACTATAAATACATAAATAACATCACTGAGCCCCCTCCGGAGTTCTCCTTTTGTGTCTGTTTTGCTTTAATCACTAGTACATGTGCTAATTAGTTTCAAAGTCTTTCAAAGTTACAGCTTGTGTTGATGCTAATTTGAAAAACAATGATAAAATTTACACACCAAATACTTTGCTCCTGATTCTCTTAGCAATCATCTACAAATTTTATTCCAAGTTCCAATCCATGTTGTCTGGAAGGTAACATTAAGAATACAATCAGCCGGATGCTATCAAGGGTAGTTGACCTCTAGTTTTCCACTCTTGGGCACCGTTACTGACGCAAAACAACCTCGGTTCCCTTCCTGATTCCAACCAGCAGAGCCTTTCTGTTGCTTCTCCAGGCTGAGCAGAGGCAGGCTGATTGAAGGAGGCCAAAACGAAATCCCCAACCCACCTGCACCCACCTTCAGAAGGCACTAACTAGATCAGCAGTCTTTTCTACCTGCAGTTCACTGACTCTCGCGAGATACTGAGAATATTTTAAAAAGAAATTCTTAAAGCTCTATGCACTTTTTGATAAATAGTTGAAGTGAAGTGGTAACATATTAAAAAGAAAGCCCTATGCACTCTGGACTAGTAGGAAATATTGGCACGAGAGGCTGGCTGCAAACACGCTGGTGAGATCAAGCTGCGGGCAGCTTCCTGTAGGCGGCGGTCCGGCCTTCAGCGTAGATGGAGTTAAAGCGGACGTAGGCGCCCTGAGCAGCGGCCTTCCAGCCCGGCCTGTCTGAAATGCCAGTCTTGGTGCTCCACTTTTCTCTCCCCTGGAGGCGATGTAGGCATTGTCCTCTTCTGGTGCCAAGAGAGCGGGTGGATGGGAGAAACCTGACCCTTCGGTGCCAGGTACTGGGTGCAGCTGAGTAGGGCTGGATCCCCTTGGCCAACTTGGCCGGCCTCGCTTTCTGTTCAAGGCAGCGTTAAGAAGATTGATTTCTGCTAGCCAGCCATAACGGGAGACTACAATGGCCGCAAGGGAGCCGCTTGGCGTGTGGACACCTTGTACAAGTTCCAGTTGTTTTGGGGGTGGGGGAGGGAAAGCCAGTCTCGGCTTCATGTTTTCAGTTTTTCTCCCCCTCTCCTCTTCCTTCTCCACGTCCTCTTCTCTTCCACTCCTCTTTGCGTCCCCTCCCTCTTAGTCCAGGAATGTTTCATGTGGAAAGGATTCAGAGCTCCTATGAGGTCTGGACGCACGGCTCTCTCTCCGTAGATAGTCCCCTGCGTCCCTGCCAACAGCCCATGTGGGTTGAGGCTTGGCAGTACCACGGGGATGAGGGGACTACCAACGCTTCCTCCAGCCGTGGTCCAGGCTTCGTGTTTGCAGGAGAGTGAAAACTCCTCCTTGTGAAATGTGACTGCTCGAGAGAGAGCAGAGACCTTGGTTACTGAGAGCTGAAGGGGCATTTGGCTGGACTGTGACTCTACACGTTCTTTGTAGCCTGTTGGGGTGGACAGGAGGGAATATAACTCCTAGTAGTAGAGATAGGTCTCCAGGCAGGTTACAAAGGCACTGTGGCCAGGGAAAGTCTCTTGGGAGACCATCTCCAAGTTCCAAATTCCAAAGCTTTGGGAGGCTATCGCTTCTTCCTCCATATATACCCAGGTCCACTGAGAGAGCCTGTAGTGTGGTGTTTCCCAGCCCCAGCTCTTTCCCAGCGGCCCATATTTATACATGTATACAGAGGCAGTGGGGCAGGAAGGAATCACACGCTGGCTGGATAAAAGGTGACTGCAGGTGCTACCCGGCTCCCTACTCAATCCAGGATGATAAGACCCAGATTTTGCTTACTGCCATAGCTCTTGAGTGTAGGCTGAGATCTTGGTGGGAGAGCACCCTAGTGAGCTTCCTTTCTGGAGAAGCAATCTCTTCTGGAGAAGGCAGACCCCTTCATCATGGCATGCCTGAAAGAGACCTTTGGAAGCCACTCACTGAAGCCACTCCCTTTGCCCAGACAAAATGGCACCCACAGAGGTCAAGTCTATTTAGAGCACTAAGTTCAGGCACTGCTCTTCCTAATGGGCAGGAGTAGGGGGAAAGTCAGGTGAACCCTGCTGTATTGCCTCTGCCACATGTGTGTCCCTCACAGAAAACCATCTCCATGAACATCACACTGAAATTCATAATTCAGGCTAAGGAGAACTTCACACGACTGAACCCTGCTACGCCTGCAGCCTCACGCCTACATTTTCAGCTACTTGCCCCTCACTTAGCCTTCAGTCCTGCCCTCCTCCCTCTTTTGACACTTCGCTATACTTCCCGAGGTTAATGTTATCTCCTCAGAGGTGCTTTCCCAAGCAGACCTGGGTAGAACTGCAGTTCCCTTCTCACCAAATGTCACCCAGGTTTTCTCTCCCTACACAGTTGGCATAACTTAACATCATCTTACTTACTGCTTTTATTTGCTTGTTTTTATTTGGGGTGGGGAGACTGTCTCTTCCCTTGGAGTTTAGCATCTGTAAGAACAGGGACGTTGTCTATCTTCTGTGATGCTGTTTTCTTGGCATTCAACAGATATTTAGTAAATATCTGCTAAATACATAAGTGACTGACACCAGTAAGGAAGGGCCTTGCTTCTCCAGTGCAGAGGCTTTCCCCAGGGTGTCAAGCATGATCTCAAAAGGGCAAAGGGAAGGAGACAGTTTCCGTCAACATGCCTGGGAGCACCATTTCTTAATAGGCCTCTCCCCGGCTGGCTGAAAACAATCTCCTCATCTTCCTCTTGTTCCCTTCTGTGCTCTTTCCCTTGTGCTAAAAATCGCACAGCCAAAACCCAACACAATAAAAAAATTACTTTTTAATTTAACACACAAACTTACACACTTCATTCTTAAGGCCATGTAAGAGCATACCATGATACTAACAGAAAGGAAAATTATATTAGTAATCAGCAAATACCTTCTAAGCAAAGTCCTATAAAAACAAAAGGCCTTTTTGTCCCCCTGAACACCTTAATGGACTTTCATCTACCTGGGAATCTGGTACTGAGGCAGCCAGTGAGCAGACAAAGATTTTGAAGGTTAAGAACCTGCGCTGTTGTTTTTAAAGATGCATGTGTTTCTGTGAAATAAATATCTCTATCGCCTCTGAGTCTCAAGTGATTTCCACCTCACACGTGGGTGTGTGAACAGTGAGAACTATCTGAGTAAGTTTGGTGCCTGACATAGATGTTTCTGAGGTCTACGTATTGAAGCAGAAAGAAATTTGGGAGCTAAAATAGAAACATGCCCTACCGGTATTCATTCTAATACAGCACTTCAGTCAAGGTCAGTTGACACAACTGACAGATTTGGAGTCAAAAGCCGCTCATCCTATATGAGCTAGATATGCTTGAGGAGTTTGTACTTCCTACTTTTCAACCAATGTCTGACTAGAATTTGTGCATGAATACCTCACTTTTTGCCTCTTGAAAGGGATAACTCTTAGGTTTGTGTTCTCTAGTGGCTTCCAGAGTTTTCCCATGAGATTAATTTCCTATCCCTAATAGGTGGTGATCAGCTTAGTAATGTACCTTTTTTGGCTCCATTTTTCCTTGTCTCTCTTCCCTACTCACTGTGTTTCTTCCATTTCTGTCTTAGTGAGGTTCCTGAAAGCTGAGCCTGAGGCAAATGTCTTGTTCTAGTAATTTGGGAGGTGGAAATGCTCTCAGGAAAGAGAGTAGAAGATTGTAGGGCAAGAAGCCCAGCAGAAGTGTAATCTTAGCCGGACACTAGCTTTTCAACGTCCTTCCTTAGGGAGGTCTGGAACATAAGTAATTTGTGCATGGAGTCTGTTTATACCCTTCCCCATCCCCCACTTGGCACACACATCTTGAATCAAGGAGACTGGGCTTTTGAATCTCCTCTTAAGTTAGACATTTCCTGAAGTTTGCCCTGGCATGTATGGGGCTGCTGTGTACTTCAAGGTGAAGTAGTGTAAGAAATTCTCCATAAAAGGGTGAGCTGCAAGTAGGTGTGACAGTTAATATAGATTGGATTGGGCTGAGAGACACTTAGGGAATTAATAAAGCTCATTTCTAGGTCTGTCTGCATGGGTCATAGAGATGAACTTTGGGGATTCTGGTCCCTGGGTCCTTCTACTCTGGTGCTCCTTCTCTGCTTCCTGGCTGCCATGCGTTGAGCAGCTTTCCCTACCGCACCCATCTGCCATGGCATTTCCATCTTGCTGACCATGGACTGAAACTTCTGAAACTGTGAACCAGAATAAATTTCTCCTTTAAGTTTTTATGTCAGATATTTTGGTCATAGCAATAGAAAATTGACTAATACAGCAAGACAGTATACCTGCCAGAAAAGGAAATTCTAGTGGGCCTCAGAGAATTCAGTACAGCTCCGAGTAAATTTGCATTCTAAGTCAGCCCTGTTGCACTGACCTATGATCCCAACACACTGGGAGGCTGAGGATGGAGGATTACAAGTTTGAGTCCAGTTCAGGCAACTTAGTGACACAATGAGACCCTGACTCAAAATTTAAAAATAAAATTGGACTAGGGATGCAGATTAGAGTGAAAGCCGTGACCTCAATCCCTACTATTACAAAGAAAAAAACTGCATTTTAATCTATATCTCAAGTTCTGATTCTGTGGTATGGAGTTGGAGACAAGTATATCTAGATCTCCAGAAAAGATACCTCGGATCTCCTGAAGTTATGCTCTATTTCCTGTTTGTCCATCTGGTTCTGGAAGCTATTCTAGACGACTGGTGGAGCTGTACATAGTGACTCTGACTCTCTGTCATTCATTTGGTGTGGAATGATACCTCTCCTCTTACTATCATTCAGAAGTAGACGTGGGATGTTCTGCCTTTCTGTATCCTTTTCTTCTCTTTATCAAGTCTACACAATGAACCCTAATGAACCCTAACTGCTGAAATGGCAAAAAATGTCAAATATTACTGACATGGCCAATTGCTCCCTCAGCAAACCGCCTCTGTACTCATTAGCTTGTGGGTACAGTTATCTGTGGTGTCTCAGGACTGGGTTCTTGACTCAGCTCCCTAAATGGTAGCTCAGCCCTCTGCGTGCCTTCTTCCGCTACCCATCTCTATGGGGCCCTGTCACCTGCCTGGTTCTTGCTAATCTCCGGCCCTAGAGAGCTAGATGCTCCTCCCCATAGATCCAGTCAGCAGCTAGTTCTGGGGAGGTTTCATTCAATAGAAATAGAATGCAAGCTATTTGTTTTCAAGTTATCACATTAAAAAGATAAAAAGAACAGGTAAATCTCATTTTAGTCTTGTGATTTAACTCCATCTATTCAAAAACTATTTCAACATGTTAACTTTATTTTAAATTACCGGTAAGATACATTCACAAACCTTACAGTAATGTTTCAATCACTGAGAGACTGTATGAATAATGAATACTGTAAGGTAAAATCATATAGTGACATCACCACCATGATGGTTTGTGTAAGTGCACTGTGTAAAATTTACACAAACATGAAATAGGCTAACTGCATTTCCTTCCTAGGACTTATCCATCATTAGTAAAATGTGATTTTACATTTTTTAATATTAAGTGCTTGGAATCTAATATGTACTTTATGTGGACACTACATTTCAATGTAGTAACTAACTATGTATCAAGTGCTTGATGGCCACATCTGCTTAATGGCTACCCTAATGGAGGGCTCAAGTCTATCTTCTGACAAACTTGGCTTTATTGAAATAGCCTGATCACGAGGTCGAGGCTGGATTAGAAAGAAAGTGAAGCCAGGAGTATCTGATATTTTTGATGGAAGGTAGTGGCGGGGCTAGGGCTGAGAGCTGAGTCTTTGGTGATGGGTAGGGGTGCTGGAAACCTGGGAGGTTCTTCTCAAAGAGGAGACTTTCCAGAGTTAGAGATTGTGCAACTGCAACAGTTTCTGACACTGGTGACTTTCAAGAGGAGATGTACAGATAGGTCACTTAACCGAGGTGCTAAAGGAATCTTCAGGTCAGCATTTTGTTAGTTTGTTGTGACAAAGTCTCACTATGTTGTCCAGGCTGCCCTAAAATTCTGAATCTCATGTGACCCTCCTGCCTCAGTTTCTTGAGTTCCTGGGAGTACAGGCATGTACTACTGCATGGAGTGGGGCGAGTGTTTTTAATGTCTATGGAACCACCTACGGCGCTTGCAGGGATGTGGGAACCAGGCTAAATACACTTGGGAGCAAGGAACTCCCCCATCAGAGACAATGGTGCCAGTCTGTGTCACATCCATTAATTATTAGGAATTAATAGAAAGCCAACTATTTTTACTTTTAACTCTTCAAAAGGAAGATCTCAAAAGTTATGAAGTGATAAGCACAACCCTAACCAGCATGCTTTCTATCACATTTTTGAGTCCTCAGTGAAGGTGTTAAAAAAGGCACATTCTGCACTGACCTCTTTGAAAGGCACTTGTGGATTTTACCAGTAATAAGTCCCCTTTTGTTCTCACGCTCCAATTAATTGTGTGATCACCTAACAGTATTTTGATGTAGTGTGTATTTCTCATTTTGATGATTAGCATTTCATACCTTAGACTCCTGGTGAAGAGCAAGACAAATTGCCTTTATTTCTCCCCTCCTTCTGCCATATATGGTGCCCCATAAAGAAAACGACTATCTTTTTTGCTCTCAGATGCCTGTTACCTTACTTTTGAGCAGAATATATACTCATTTTCTCAGATAAGGTAAACCAAGGCCTTGAGCAATTACCTGAGTTTTTCAATTGAATTACTTAAAAATAATTAGCCAGGTAAGGTTGCATGCACCTGTAGGTCCTAGCTACTCAGAAGGCTGATGCCTGGACTTTAAGGTCAGCCTGGGCAACAGACTGAGACCTCATTTCAAAAAGAGTGAATGACAGCCACTGCCACCACTACTATCAAGCCATTATAAAGTATTCCACATTACAAGAATGAATAAATAAAGAGTAATGAATAAATAAATAGAATGAAAATTCTGAGAACTTGCTTATGAAAATGCATGGAATTTGTGAGTCTTGTGGTTTCTTAGATTCACTTTTGGTGAGATTCAGTCTTCGAAATAATTGGGTTTTGTGAAGAAGAGATTTTACTTTTTAATTCATCACTATATTCATGTTCTGTCAAATTGTAAGTACTCAACAACTATTTTTGAATAAGTAGATAAGAATTGTATTATCTGATCATTTGGCTTTACTTAAATGGTCAAACAGCTTTTTTCTGGTTTTGAATTTTTTTAGATCAATATTTAAAACTATTTTCCCCACACATATAGGCTTTTCAGGCAGCAGGTTAGTTTGGGGAGATCATTCAGAACAAATAAAAAATGTGTACACACACACACACACACACACACACACACACACACACAACCCGTAGGAAATAATTATTGTCTTGCTTTTCACAGAACACATGGTTCTGAAGATTAAGCGCAACTAATTCTACATCATTCTTTTTAATTCTTGTGTAATATTTGGTAATGTGGCTAGATTATGGCTTTTTGAGTCATTGACATAATGGATGGTGTCCAGGCCTTGCAAATTTAAGACTTGCTGTGCTGTACACCTTTGTACATTGCCTCTACTTTGTTCTCTAGATTAATGCTACGCAGTGAAACTGCACTGCTTAGAAATGCCTGATGTAAGTCCTTTTTTAGATACTGTTCAAATATACTACAACTCACACTTTTACTACCCATCTGTCCATATCCTTACCTATATTTCATATTAACAAATACTTAAAATTTTTTTGAGACATGGTCTCTGTATCCCAGGCTAATCCTGAACTCACTGGCATAGCCCAGAATGGCCCTGGACTCAGGACAGAATGGCCCTTGCCTCAGCCTCCTGAGTGCTGGGATTACACAGGCATGTGCCACCATGCCCAACTTTATGTGGTGTTGGGGAATTAAACTCAGGCCTTTGTGCTTGCAAGGCAAGTGCTTTCACTCCTGTGCCATTCCTCCAGTCCCCAAATTTACCAGTCATTTGGTTGAACAATTATATCTCCTCCATTTAATGGGGAAAACACAATAATTTGCCATTGTAAACAGATACAAAATAATGCCTACAGTGAACGTGAAATGCATATAACGAACTTGAATTTTGGTAGTTAAACAAATACCCAGGTATCTACCACTCAACTATCAATCGTGTGTGGCCCTTCCCAGTGGTGCAGCAATTATTTTCCTCCTGTGTATGGGTACACTGTGATTTATTTTTCTGCCTTGCAACATTGGGCATTCAGCTTATTTCCTGTTTTTCCTATTATAATCATGTGTCTGTGAGCTTTTTTGTGTAAGTCTTGTGTATGGAACACGCATGCAGGATTGTTGCTAAGGCCTATCTAGCCATGAAATTGTGGAGTTCTCGGGTACAGTGGAGATGCTAGTTGTCTACCAAATCTATTTCCTCCTGTCACACAATCCTCAGACACCCTTTCCATGTGGCTCTGGAACTAAGTTCTCGCCAGTGTTCTCTAAAAGCTTTCCAGTCTGCTGCTTAGGATCAGAGGCTTAAGGCAGTGTGCTCCCCGTCACCCCCCACTTGCTCTTTATTAGTCCAAACCAAAATACTACAGTGACCTTCACAGAAGACAGCTTGGGAAGAGCGGACGACCTGGATGATTCACTGAGCCTTGGAATGGACAGAAATTTTTTTTTTTTTACCTTTAAGCTATTTTATTGTTAGTGTCTTTATTATGGCGGTAGCCTGTGTTCACTCTAATTAATGCAGGAAGTCATGTTAAACCTCCCTGAGAGATGCTGTACCCCATCCAAGCTTTTTGAACTGACTGACATCCCCACCAGCATTTAATGACAGCTCCTGTTGCTCCGTATCCTACCAACCCTAGTTATTGGCTGGTTTTATTATTTTTGCCTATCAGTGGGTGAGAAGTATGATGCCAATGTTGTTTTCATTTGCAAATGAGGTTTTGTATCTTTTCTGATATTTTGGGTCATTCGTATTTCACCTGAAATGTCTACCTGAATCGGTTACTCCTTTCAAATATTAGGTGCTTTGTGGTCAAATATATGTAACACAAAATTTGTATTTTAATCAATTAAGTATAAAATTTAGTGGCGTTCCATTCACAACGTTATGCAACCATCACAATTTGTCTATCCAAATCCCTTTTCCCACTCCAAACAGAAACTCTGCACTGAGGCAGCAACAGCTCCCTGATCCTTCCTTCCTTCCCTGCATCCCTGAGAGAGTTTCTAATGTACTTACTGCTTCTATGAATTTGCCACCTTTAGATGTTTTCTATGAACAGAATCATACAATATTCATCCATTTGTATGTGGCTTAAAATATAAAATGCTTTGTAAAGTTGCATGACATGAGCTATACTAATCTCTGTGTCATTCCAATATTAGTGTGCTGCCAAAACAAGTATTTGGACACCATTAAAAATTCTTATTAGTTTGTAGGAATTCTTTACATATTTTAGATACTTACACTGTTCGGATTAAGTAGGTCGCAAATATTTTCTGTCAGTGTGTGTGTCTTAAATATATTTATGGCATAGCCAAGTTTTTCATTTTTCTTAGCTGAACATGTGTATATTTTTTGTAACATGTGCTTTTTTGTCCCTTTTTATGAGAAATCTTCCTCCAAACACCCCACTTCATTGAAGTATTTTACTGTCTTTCCTTCCAAAACATTTTAAAGTTTCGCCTTTAATACTTGTTTTGAATGTACTTGAAATTGATTATATTTGGTGTGAAAGAGGAACCTGATTTTATTTTTCAAATTGTTTCAGCAACATTTATCAAGTAGCTTATTCTTACCCACCACTTTGTAGCATTTTCTTCATAGGGATTTTCCATATATATCTCAATCCTGAATCACCATATACAATTCCATGTTATTTCAATTCTAGTAGTTCTAAGTTTTGATAGCTGACAAAGCAAGGCCCTCCCTGCTCTTTTGCTGCAAAATTGCCTTATTTTTGCTTTTTTATCTTTGAACAACTGTCAGTTTCTTCAAAAAATACTGTGGATATTTTTTGAACTTGTATTGAATTTTCAGTTAAAATGGGGCAGAGTTGTCATGAGAATTCTTGCTTATAATCATAGTACATCTCAATTACTTAAATATTCTTTAATGAAGTTTTATAATTTTCCCATGTAGGAGTTGTAAAGTTCTCTTTAAATTTGTTCCACGATACTGTAGAGTTCTTACTATCATTTAACATGTTACATTTTAAAAATTAATTATTTGCTTTTGAAGCTTAGCAAAGCAACGGATTTTCATAGAGTGACTTTGTAACCAGTGAAGACAAGAGAGAACGCACATCCCTTTCCTCCCAACTTTAAAAGAAATGTAATGTTTGCTCTAGAGTGTGGCAGGTATGAGCTTCCAAAACTTCTGTTCCTTTCTTGTTGAAAAAATTTTGTATTGCCAAAAGGCTCTGAATTTTTAATGATTGTTGTGGCTCAGTTCATTGAGATGAGCATGTACTTTTTGTCCTTTAATCAGTCAATGGAGTAATTTCTCTAAATAGATTAGATTTCTCTAGAATTAGACCATTTGTTCAGTCCTAGGAGACGCCCCACAAGATTACATAAGCATCTTAAAATGATCTGGGAAACACATTCTTGAGTATCTGGAGTAGGGTTTTCTGGCAAATCATTTTGACTTAATACTCACTTTTGTGTGGGGGCTGGGTAGATTTAAATTGCTGATTCAATTTTTTTTTCCTGGTAATCAGTCTACTCAAAAATTCTAATTTTTTGTGAATCAAATCTGACATGCTCTATCTTCTTTTTATGAGAAATTTCTTGTTCATTCAAGTAGTTCAGAGTATTCTCTAAGTTCCACACTAGAGGTACAGCTCCATTTCCATCCGAGATATTATTTTTGCTTTGTCCCATTATGCACTCCACCTCACCCCTTCAAAACTTGCTAAATTTTCAGAGGGCTTTTGTCTTTTGTTAGTTTGTTTTTCTTCTATGGAGTGAACTTTGAGATGTGGGTCTTGTTGATAATTGCTTTTTAAAAATCTTCTTTATTGTTGGTGTATGTTTTTGATACTTCCTAATTATATTCATCATAGGGAATTGGCACACAAGTGTGTCACATCTCAAGTTATTTTTGTTTCCCATCTCCCTCTCTTCCCTCCCCCATCCCTCCTTCTTTATCACCTCCTTTCCCCCCACTTCTCCCCGCCATGTCCTCCTCCGGGGTCCACATACACCACCCTCCTGCATTTTCCACTCCTGTCACACTGTGCATTTATCCTTATCTTTTGTTTGTTTCTTTGAGTTAGTTTCAGTTTTATGGTTGTTTTGATTTCCCTGAATTAGTTGTTTAACTTATCAACTTTATTTAATACTTGTATATTTCCTGATATTCCAGTAATAGGTATGAGTTGTCCTTTAGGTGCTACTTTAAATGCATAACCAAGTTTTTGAGAGGTTGTATTTTAATTACAACCCAATATTAAATATTTTATTTCCTATTATGATTTCTATTTGAAGGTTATTAAAAGTGTGTTTCGAAGTCCTTTGTTGTTGATTGCTAATTGAATGGCTTTGAAGCCAGAAGATGTGACTCATGAACACATATTGATGAATTTTCATTATCCATTTTCTTTTGCTGCTTACTAGAAGTGGGGAAGTATAACATTTTTAACTGTGGTTGAATTTCCAACCTCTAACATTATTCGGTATTTCTGCCTGTGTTCAGAGCAGTACCATAGTTTTTAAAACTTCTGGCTTTTTACTCCCATATCACTGCTGTTCTTGTTCTGTATTTTAGCATTATTTTGCTTTTATAAGCCCTAGTGACTTACTCACATGGCAACAGTTTCTCCCCTCATGCTTGTTGCTTTCCTCTTACATTGCTTTCTGAGCGTATTTCCCTTATTCCTCAAATAGTTCCCTTAATAGATCTCTTAGAGACAGTTATCTTGGTGGTAAATTTCCTCAGTCTTGCTTGAAAAATGCCTTTTTTCCCACTGTTAGTCTTGAATAAAAATTTAGCAGGATATAGGATTTAAGGACATATATACTATTGCAATATAAAATTTTATATATGATTTTTTCTGCATTTACGTTTACTGCTGGGAAGCCTGTCAATCCCTGCTTTTCTTTTAGTCAAGGTTCAGTTTATTCATACTTGCTATGGGAAGTGATTTTAAAGTTTCTTATGATTTTTTTTATTGCTTCAATGGTGACTTTCTGCTTATATAAGCTTTAAACATTTTAACATAAAAGTGATTTAAAAAATCTTTCCCAATATTTTCAAAGGTATATACACTTCTTTTAAATATATTTGTTGAAATCCTTAACTTTAAAAAACCATTTAAAAACAAGTTTACCTATTTTAAACCAATTTTAGCATTTGTAAAGATTCAAGAGTGGAAATAAAAAAGCTCCAGAGTTTCTCTCAAGTAAACAAGAAATTTCAAATTGCTTTGCTCCCCTTCCTTGTTCTCTTCTGTTTGGTATTCATTAATGTAATTTGAACTATCAGGTTTCAATAATCAGAATTTCAACAGCACATATATTCTGTGAGACTATTTTTACGTTTTACTTCAACTTTAAGTTGACAATCAACATATGAGAATCACTTGCATACATCCACACTAATACTATCTAGAAAAAAATTAAGAAAATAATTCCACTTTTAATATCTTATGAAGAATGGAACACTTAGGAATCAATTCAATTCCAGAGATAAAAGATACGTACAATGAGTTTTATAAATTATTATTGAAAGAAACTGAAAAAAAAAACCCCACAAATAGTGGGAAGATAGTCTGTGTTCATAGATTGAAAAATTCAGATTGTTACTTGATTATGAAACCTAGAGGTAATGCACAGTTTCAACACCATATTTATCAAAATTCAAATGGCTTTTTATCAGAGAAATAGGAAAAATTCTAAAATTCAGATGGAACTACAAAAGAACCCAAATAGTCAAAGCAATCTTGAGAAAAACAATGAAATTGGAGGCATCACGTTTCTCCATTTCAAATTCTATTGCAAATCTAGTAACCGAAATAGTGTGCAAAAGGCTAGCATATGTTTTAGTCTATAAAAACAGACGCACAGACCAGTGGAATGAAACAGGGAGTCTAGAAATGAATTCAAACGTGTATGGTCAGCTCATTTCTGGCAGGATACCAAAAAGATACAGTGGAGATACATACGGTTCAAAACATTATCTAGATTTGATTATCAGGCCTTTATCCAGTTAAAAAGTTTTATTCCCTTATAGCTTAGTTGTTTTTTTCATGGCATTTGTACTGGACTCCCCCTTCAGAACTGTGGAAATCGTTTGGAGGATCCTTCATGGTCCCAAGCGCTTCAGAAGCAACAAGCACAATTTTAGACAAACATAGATTTTCTATTTCTTCTTCCATGTCTTTTGTGTTGTCTCCTAACATTTTCCCTTTCTTGTCCACTTACATGCAAGGAAAGAATCTCCAGTTGTTCTCTTGCATCATTCATTTAATGTTTATAAGCAATATATCTGCTTTTACTGACACACCCATGTGGGGTTTAATCGTGACACTGCAGTTTTGTTTCTCTAATGTACATCTCTATTTCTTTATCCTTCCTTCTTTTTGCATTTGGTGTCATTTTCCATTAAACCTACTATAAGCCTGTTCTTTCATCATGAATTTTATATCTTCATAAAAGCCAAGAAGTACCCTGCCTCTGAGATCATCATTTTCAAGGTATGATCCTCAACTGGGTCTTGGAGATGCTACTCCTGCCCCTAGTTTTCGGTGTTCTTATCAGTCCTGGACTGTTCTAGACGTTCTTCACGCTACCTTGAGAAGGGAGAGGTACATTGGTTCTGAATATATTTTGGGAGGCAGGATGAGCAGGTTGGCCTTGATCACCTGGTGTGACTAGAGTACCAACTATGTTCAGTTGCAAGTTGCCAACAACTTCATGCAGGGTACATCTGCTCTCCTGAGGTAGCATCTTTCTCCAAACTTTCATCTTTCTTCCCTAGAGTTCTGACCTGATGTTTATAAGAAAAACCAGTCTAAATACGGTGATTACTGTGCCCGGTCCACCCACTTCCTTTCCTTCAACTCCAGAATGTATTTGTTATGTCTTTAATAGCTTCTTTATCTGCCAGTTGTCTGTCTCAGTTCCAAATTCTTCCTAGGTATAAGAAGACATCAGGGAATGGAGGAGGATGACCAGGGGAAGCTCTTCTTGGTTTGTTTCGGAGCTGAGACAACAGTGCTGGTGAGGAGTATTTACTTCATTTTCTGACCAGTAGATATCCTAGGGTCTGAGTCAGGTATTGCCAGTGTTCTTGTGGGGATACAAAATCCCTCCTACTTCAACAAGCTCCCCGTGCTGAAGGCCTGGTGGCTAGTGGGCTTTAAGAAAGCAAGTGCATTGTGAGGGCTCTGACTTCACCAGTGGATTAATGACGGCAGTATTGCAAGGATAAAGAAATGAGACAGGACTGAGCTGAAGGAAGGAGGTGATAAGGAAACGAGTTGGAGGACTCTGTTTGGCCCACAGCCTCTTCCTCTCTGGCTTTCTTTGTCTTTACCTTCTGCTGCCACGAGGCAAACATTTTTTCTTTGCATTGCCGTTCCACCATGGCATTTTGGCCTACACACAGGCCAAAAAGCAATGAGGCTGCCAGCCATTGATTGAAGTCACTGAAACTGCGAGCCAAAATAAAACTTTCCTTTTGTTTTTCCCAGGTATTTATGAGATGAAAAACTGATTAACACACACATGAAGGGAATTACATGCCAGCCTTGCTATTTCTCTAAAGCAGTTTCTCTTTAAAGAAGAGAATTTGGCACATGTCATACATGTGCTTGATGATTTTTTTCAATCCAACTTCATTTGCCTCCTAAGTTTTGTCAGTTCCTTCCAAATCCTGACAATTGGGTCCTTTGTATGTATTTGTCCACCTTGTTATGTAAGTCTTCATATTCATCTGTATTTGCTGAAGCATTTTTCAGAGAAACAAAGAAAGGCTTGTTTGAAACTTCTAGTAAGAGGGCATTTTGGACACAATGCATTTCACTTCTTTACCTGTCTCCCTAGGGAGATTTTTAAGATCCTACAGGAAGGAGCTGCGTTGTCAGCATCACTGGGCCCCCACCACTTTGCAGGCAACAGGCACAGAATTGCTGCTGAATGAATGTTGAAATAAAGAACAAAAGAGTCAGGAGAAGTTTTTTGTTATTGGTCTATTATTCACTGTAAAGTGTTATAAATGAATCTTAAAAGGTCCATATGCATCTCAGAAAAGAATTGACGAAACTGTGTCTTGCAGCTTAAGAGTCTAATTAATGGTAGTCTGGGTCATGGAGTGTGTAACTAAACATTTTATTTATGACATAAACTCATATTTTAGAAAGGAAAAGATGGGGTAAGGGGAAAATAATATCTTTTCCCATCTAAGACACAGAGGTGGTATCTTTACACAGTTACTATTGCCCCTTCTCTCTATTTTAAGTAGAATGAAGAAAATGAGCTTAATCTATAGGTAAGAGGGAAGCAGCACTTTCTAAGCTTTTTAGTAAGGTTGTTTTATAAAGAGTAGAACTATGGAGGGAAGCTGCATGGTTGTGTTCACTATAAATGCTTTTCAGCCATTTAGACACAAAACTGTTTAGCAGCAGTGAGTGAACTGGCTGGCTGCCCCCAAACTTTCCAGCCAGAAGGGCCTCTGAATTTTAGCAAGAAAGTTCAGTCACCCTTGGGTGCCTGAGAGGCCTCAGCTGCTGGCCTTCATGGTGAGCATCTGTCACTTGAAGGAGTGATTTAGTGTTATCAAATAGCCCAGTGATTACTCAGGAAAACAAGTGAGCAGTTGACATCGGCGAGGAAAAAAAAAATAGCCAAGGAGACGTCGTGAGCAAAGTCAGCGTCAAGGCTTGGAGCCCCTAACCAGTGGTGCTTTCAGGGATGTTTACAAATCATAACCCACTGCAGGAAAAAAATTCAATCTGCTCCACGGCAAAATTAGTATTTAACTTGCCCAGGAAAAGGCAATCTTTTGAGTAATTAGGGAAATTAACAAGCAGCCCTAAACTGTTGCTCTTCTTATCAGAATCAGCCTTGTGCGTTAGGAGTTATCAGTGTTGTTTCCTCATGTCCTTCCCAGAGGATTCTCCCCCCTCTCCAACCTAGAGCTCTCTTCTAATCCTCTTACTTGTCCCTTCCCTTCTTCTCTTCCTGCTGCAGAACATTGTCTTCAGATAAAACCTGATGAAGACACTTGGTACACACACACACACACACACACACACACACACACACGCTAACACGCGTGCATGTGCATGCAGCTGCTAGAACATAGGTGAGGTCTAAAGATGGTCTGTTAGTCATTCTGACTCTTCTCTCCCTGAATATCTGTCCCTCTTTCTCCCACCATTCCAGGGTCTCAGAGTGGTCTTAAACTTTTGAGCCAAGAGGTGTGGCTTCCAACCCACACTGTTCAACAGAATCAGTTGGGGAGGAGGGACTGTAAGACCACATTCGAGGGCCTTCCTCGACCCCATTGATTTAAAATCTTCTTGGACAAAGCTCAAGGATCTGGGTTTTTAGAGAGGTCAGTGCTTCTCTACTTAAACTGGCACAGGTTGAAGGACACTAGTAGGTTTCCCCTTGGATCCCTGTGCTTGGTGGGCTTCAGGAGCTCAGGTCCCACCTTCAGGCAGATCTGGAAAACCATTCAGCCTTCATGCAGAGATGCAAGGATGCAAATGAGAGGGACTAACAGAGGGACAGTGTGGGATCCTGACTAGGCCAAGGCATAATGAAAGGAAGAAGGTGGCTGAGACCCACAGGAGTGGAGCCCCTCTGTCTTATCCCAGGCCAAGGATGGCCCACAGCTCAGGTTTCGCTGTACTCAAATCCCCAATTTCCCCCTACCCCAAGACCCTTAACCAGAAATTACATGGTCAGGTTTTGAAAGACCCACCACGGAAATTTCAGACCCCAAACTTCCTCCAATCAGAGGATGATCCTTGCCCTACTACCCTGGCTGACCCTCCTGCCTCCAGCTACTTATAAGCCTGGCCCCCACGGACAATAAATGAGCTGCTACACTGACTCACTCTCCTGGATGTTGTTCCATGACATCAGTCATTCTCAGAGCCACTTGAGACCCTGCTCCCCCAGAATTCACTGATTCCTGATTGCCGGTGGCTAATGGTGGTCAGGGTCCCTGGAGATCCCGACAGGACAACAGAGGTGTCCTGGAAGAAATGGGATTTAGTAGGAAACAAAGGAGAGAAAACTCATTGTGTTTTGTCAGTGAACAACCAATACAGTGCCTTCATACAGAAGGCACTCAATAAGCAGATGTTAATTCCATCAGGTCTACTTACACTGCATCTCTCTGTTTCCTTGTTTTATTATTCTCTAGTACTTCTCACCAGACATGCCATACCCTAATTTTTTATTGGCATCCATCACATAGTAAGCCCCCTGTATCTACCGTGTCCCCATAACCTATGCCAGGTCGTGTGGGGTGCATAACAGGCACTCAGGTAAGCATTTGCCGAATGATTAGCCTGGGTGTGGGTATGGAGACTGGAATGGGGTCAGGTTTCCTGAACACCCCAAGTCCAGAGGAAAACCAGCAGAAATTGGGCTGAGAAGGCAGTTTCATGGGACTTGCAAAAGAATCAGAAAGCCACGCCAGATGGGCAGGTCCTTCTTCAGGAGACAGTGAAGAGCCACTAAGTTTCTGTGCTGGAAAGAGATAAAATCAAGCTTGGCTTGAAGAAGATCAGGTTGGCAACAGAGTTTAGAGTGACTAGAGAGAGGACAGAAGCTAGGCAGCTAGTCAGAGACTCTCCAGTTGCCCAGGGGAAGACAGTGGGGGCTGGGACTTGGGCAGACTCATGGGCATGGAACAGGACATGAGATGGAGGATTTGCCAGAGGGGCTTTTGGCTGGGAGAGCCTCTTGAAAGACTTTGATGTAATGGAAAGAAAGAAAGAGCCTGAGACTCATCCATCCATCCATTCTCCTATCCATCCACCCATCCCTAAGGAAATGGTGGAAGTAGAAGTGTAGGTAAACCTTTCAACATGTGGACTGTGGACCTAAGAAGAAAACACTCCATGGACAGAGATTGGAGAGTATCTCTTCTGAGAGCTGAAGAGACAACAGAGCAAACTAATAAATGGGAATGCAGGCAGAGGAGGGAATATGAAATTTGGGACCAGAACTCCAGAACAGCTATTGGTCACTAGTGTGAAGGGATGCCAGGCAGCCAGGTGATAAAGGATGTTGCCCAGGGTGACATCAGTTTGCAGAGACACCGGGACATGGTGAGTGTGGTGGTGGGCTGAGGAAAGCTGGTGTGGCATCAAGGAAGATGGTAAAGAAATGGAAGTCAGTGACATTTCCCCTCCATCGGGGTGGGCTGGAGAGTAGGAGGGGAGAAAGAAGGAGTCTGAGTCAGACCTTGAAAGAAAAGAATTGCCAGGATTTTGGGGACTTGAACCTGGCTATGTGGAGGGGAAGCAGTTCCAGCAAAAGAGCCTAAACACATGGGGTGGGGAACTGAGTCACCAAAGTCCAGGAAGGAGGATTATCAAAAAGACAGCAATCACATTGCCCACACTTTTTTCTTTTTTGTAGTACTGAGGATGAACCACAGAAACCTCATGCTGGGCTTCATCCTCAGTCCATTTCTATTTTTGAATTTTGAGACAGGGTCTTGCTACATCACTAGGTTGCTCCAGCTTGAATTCATGACCTTCCGGCCTCCATCTCCCAGAGTGCTAGGCTTACAGGCCTGCCCACTGTTAACAGGCTAAGAGCTCTAGCACAGGCTTGGGAGAGGCGAGATGCTCCCCGTCTGGAGTTGCAGGAAGACGCAAGGACCCTTACCTGGCATAATATGTAATAAGCCTCAAGGAAGATGCCTGATCTAAACACTATGAGAAGCTACAGATGTGAAAGAAAGCAAAAATGCCAGAGCTGAGCCTCAGACTTACTTCCAACACCCTATCCTCTGGTCTGGCGCGGCCTAAACAAGTGCTTCCTACCCTACCCCAAAGCCTGGCCCAAAGCGTGCACACAATTGCCTCATCTGGGCTACTGCTCTGTTACCTCCCCCCCCCCCTTTCTTTCTTTCTTTTTCTTTCATAGCTGGTTGTGTGACTTCCTGGGCCCTTTGAGGATGCTCGCAGAACGCACCGGAAATTGCTTGGCAAAGTCCGCCAGGGGCTTCCGGAAGAAGAGGGGAGGAGATGGATAGGAAACTTGCCTATCATCATTCCGTGTCTCACCTTCTCTTGAACTATATTCCTTCATTCGACAGACATATGCTACGGCCGCTCATGGTTCAGGCACCGCCTGGGCACGGGGCATTCCGAAGCAAACAAAGGAGATGAGAACAGAGACTACGATTTAGTAAGGGGAGAAAAATTTGCAAAAACTTTTTAGTAAGTACCACCTCTACCACAAGATGAGGAGCTATGAAGAGGCGGCACGGGGCGTACTGAGGAAGCCGTACCAGATAGCGAAGTCAGGACACCCTCGCCACTAAGATGAAAGAAGGGGGATTTGAGTGTTCAGAGTTCATCCAGGCCTGGGAAGGTGCTTGGCTTCCCCTGACCACAGCCTGGGGAGCTAGGGCGGGCTGCTGCGGTTCTCAGAGAGCACCACGAGGGGGAGCCCGGACGCCTCCAAGCGCCTTCCCAGCCCTCCCGCACGGCCGTGCAAGCAAAAGTTTTTCTTAAACTAACAATGCCAGTGTAAGGAGGTGCTCGCGCCTGATTGGATGGGAGAATTTTGCAGGTTTGATTCCTTGATTGGACAGGAGGTGTTAGGGGAGGGGAGAGAGCGGATGGTGGGGGATCCCGCGCCCTCCCCCGTCAGTCTGGCCGGCTCTCCTCCCGTAGGCTCCGTTGTAGCTCGCAATGTGACACCAGGACGCAGCGCTCTCGCGCGCTCTCCCAGGCTCGCTCTCTCCCCGCTCTCTCATACGCGCACACACACGCACACACCCACCTCCCTCATAAAAACACACACACACATGCACACCCACATCCACGCGCGCCCGCACCGCCCCACGCGCGCTCACTCCCGCCCACGCCCACGCCGCGCTCCGGGAAGTCCCGTCCCGGCGAGAGCGCGAAAGGATACGGAGAAGCCACCCGCGGAGAGCGCAGCGGCGCCCCGGGACACGGCGCCCGCCCTGCCCGGCCGCCTCGGCTCGGGCCCGGCCCGGGGGCCGCCGGCCGGCGATGGCCCCGGATGGCCTGCTGCTGCTCCTCCTGGCGTCCGCAGTGGCCGCGATGGAAGGTAACGTAGCCCTCGCCGCGCAAGTTGCCTGCCGGCGGCCGCCGCCTGCGGCCGCCTTCTCCGGCCGCCCCGCGCTGCCTGCGCCCCGGAAGCCGGGGCGCGCCTGCCGAGGCGCCCGGCCGAGGCGCGCGCGGGGAAGGGGCGGCTCCCGCGGCGCGTGCCCAGCCGCCGTGGGCGCCCGCGGCCGGGGGCTCCCCGCGGCGCCGCTCCTTGGCAGCGCGGGCGCCGGCTCTCCGGCTTGGGCGCCCGCCGGGCGCGCGGGTCCCGCTGCATTGCGGCGCGCCGGCGGGCGGCGCTGGGCTTCGGGCGGAAGGGCGCCTCGGGCCGCGGGCTTCCGGAGTGCGGGCGCTGGCCCGCCGCGTCCCAGTCCCGGACCGGGACGCGCTCCGGGCAGCGGCGCGCTGCCGCCTTCCTCCCAGCTCGTTGCTGACGGCTCCTAGGCCCCGCGCTCTCGGGGCGAGCTCTGCCGGGTACCCCGCGAGCGGCCTCCGAAGCAGAGGGTCCGAGCCCCTTGTTCATGCCTTTGGTAATAGTCCGGTGGTCGGCATCCCCCAGAGCAGCGTCTCTCCGGTGTCCCTAGGGGCGAGGTGCGCACCCTTTTCACCTCTGAGCCCGGGAGCTTGGACGGACCAGGCCGAATGCTGTCCTGCCTCAGTTTACCCTGCTGCCCCACCGTCCCGGAGAGGAGGGGAACCGACGGCAGCGACGCTGTCCCCGCTAGCTCGGCTCGGGCTGCGCCTTCGGCCGTGGCCGTAAGACCACGCGCCGCGGACACCGCGCCTGGCGCTCGGGGAGCCCAGGCGTTCGTTCCGCCGCGTCCGCGAATCCCGGCGGGAAATCCCCGCCTGGCTCCCGCCTCCCGCCCCCTCCGCTCCCCACCCTCGCAGCCGCGCGGGGGCCGCAGCAATTCCAGGGGCGCAGCTCCGTGGCAGAGGAGCTGGAATTGGGGGAAGCAGCAGCCCCAAGGCTGACGAGGCGCCACGACCCGCCCGGCGGCGGCTGCTGCTGGATGAGGGGCCGGGTGGACTTCTCGGGGGTCTCTGCCCGGAAGGGACGCAGCAGCTTCTGGCTCCTGCTCTGAGTTCCAGTTTGGGAAGTCGCCCCGCTGGGTTGTCTGAGGAAACTGTAACAAGATGCCCCGTGGAAACTACCCCCCAGAGCCCCAGACAAGCCCTTTCCAAACCGCATCTGAGGTGCCCGGTCCGAAAGGCTCGGCCAAGACACCCTAGCCTCCGGGAGACGACCACCACATCCTGCGTCCCCCCGTGACAGATCGGGAGCGCAGCGATCCATGCCTAGAAAGCTGGCGCGTGCTCTGCTGAAGGTGGCCTTTGGCTGCCCTTGTCAGGATTACCGGTCTTTGTGGAGAAGGGGTTCCTTTTTGGAACCCCCCAAAGGGGAGCGGAGACCTGAGGAGTGTGACTAGCACCTCGGTGAAGGCATAGCTGGCTTTGACGCCGGAGACACGTGAGGTGGCCGTAGAAACAGAAAGGAAACCAGGGGCATACGCACCCCCAATCTCGGCAACAAAGCCTTGCGAGAGCGCGTGCCACCGGCGGCGACGGAGCCTGCCCTCCGCGGCGCTGGGGCGGCTGCGGCCGGCGCGAGGCGGGCTGGGCTCTCCGCCCTTCCCGTCCTCAGAAGACCCGGGACTGGGTCTCCAAGAGCAGATGGTGACCGCGGGGGTGGAAGGGCTGGCTGGCTTCGCCGTGGGCTCTTACAGAATAAGGAGAGAGCGTGTATGCAAGCCAACTAGTTCAAAGAGCCAGCGCATAGGAATAACACGGGCGTTGGACCCAACTGCTTCCTCCCAGGTCTCACTTTTGGGCGGCCAGCCTGTCTGCTTGGCTGAAGCCGCTCTGGGTGTCATTGTGCAGGCGCCCTGCCTCCGGTAGGGGACCGTCACCCAGCCTGCTGGTGCTGCTCATCTCGGAGCTGTGACCCTTGTTGGTGAAGAGGGGGAAACTTTGGCAGTGGCCCGGCAGGGAGAGCTTTATTCTGTGGACCGATAACCTTCCCCGCAAGGGTTAAAAGAAATACCAGATTCAGCAGAATATTAAAGCAGCCCTCATCCCTGCTCAGCGCGGGGATAGCACTCGCCATTCACGCCCTCCTTTCCTCGAAGAAACACAGGCAGGTTCATTCCCTACTCTCCGCACGCGAGCCGCCTTCTCGCCTGCCTGCCTGGGTTGGGGCCAGCGTCATTTGGTTTGTGATGAGTGAGGAATAATTATCAGAAAAGTGAATCAATGAACTGCCCACACAGACTGCAGGGCCCTCCCAAACTCTGTCGTGGCCAGGGATGACTCTACCGGCTGACTGCAGTCAGTTGTGTGCCTGTCTGCTTCCCCTGGAGTCTCTGGGTGAATTTCAGTTGCTTTTGTCACCTGGGCAAGCGGCTCTAGACTGGGCAGGTGTTTTGTTTAGGCTGGGGCAGGGACAAAGGAACAGCCGTGGACGTGGGCCGGGTGGAGGGATGTGGCCAGAGGAAGGCAGGGCCTTGTGTGACCTATCCCTGGGTGGGTGAGATGAAGGAAAGGAGGGAGGGAGGGTGAGGTAGGAGGGAGGGAGGGTGAGGTGGGCGGGGGGGGGGGGGGGGGGGCCCAGGGCCTGATGCCTCTCTGTGACTGAGGAAAGGAGGAGGGCAGTGGCTGGTCATTGGCCAGAAGGGTGGGGATGGAGGGGCTGTCATTTGCATTTCCTCCAGCGGGAAGCTGGTGGGTGTGGGAAACCTCTCTGAAACAGAGCTCCCATTCCCTCCTTTTCCCTTACCCTTCTCCATTTTTGGCCGATTTTGCTCTGTGGATAGAGATGGCATGGTAGGGAGGAGGCTTCTGGGGGTCTTTTCTGCAGATTAAGACCAGCTCTGGAGGCAGGGATGCTGACCTTCTGGACCCACAGATAGGCCTTTTTCCTTGAATTTCCGACAAACAGCTACTTCTTTAAGTAGTCTTCTTTTTTGCACCAGTACTGAAAGCTGTGAGAAGGGACTATGAGAAAGAGAGAGCTGAGACGGGAGTGATGGTTGGGGTTTGTGTAACAAAGGCAAGTGCCTGATTCTCTGAGCTTCATCTTGGCTTGAACACTCGGGTTAGAATCTGGAGGCCTGGGTTTCGAGTTGGGTGCTCCCACAGCATTGGAGACATGTTGCAGCAGGCACCAGCTTGCAGAGCTGGGCATCCTGGACCAAGCACATAACCCTTTTATGCGCTAGCCATCTGTACTTACTAACTGATTGACTCTTCCCAAACCACCCCCCACCATGTCTACTGGTTAACCCTCCACCTGCAGATGACCTCTACTGGTTAACCTTGCACCTGCAGGTGACCTATGGGTGGGACAATGGCTGACAGAACGCTTCCAAGAAACATGCTGTCTGTTGTGGACTAGAGTAAAGTCCTGGGCTGGGCACCCTTGAATGTCCACATGTGTTTGGCTGATAGCTTTCTTAGGGGGTGACAAGTATGTGTTTTCTTCCAGGTTCTGATGGGATGCTGAGTACATGACTGAGTTACTGTGGCCCTTTGCATGCCCCACCTTTAGATGCTGGGGCACTGAATTCCATTGTGCACATTTTGGACACTGTTAAATTTCCATTACAGGTTCCTGGTGGAAAACCCAAGATAATCCCCTGTGTAGGCAATAAGCTATCAGGCTAGGCAGTGATTGGGTTTTCCTGTGTTTTCTTTTTGTGAACATTTGTTGTGAATATCTGTTTTGGGTGACAGTAAGCATGCTTGAGTCTACAGGTAGTAGCAGGTAGTAGCACATACTTTAAACAAAAGTCTCTGAAAGTTGTTTGGGGTATAGCTCAATGCTCGATAGGAGTCTTGCAAGCTCAAGGTCTAAGTTCAGTCATTACCACTGAAAGAAAAAAGTCTGGAAAAGAAAAATAAATTTGAAAGAATTCTGCCTGTCGGTTGATTTTGTGTATTGTGAAAAAATCATTGTTACTCTCTGTTTGTGGAGAGACCCTTCAAGGCACAACTGGAATGATGATGAGGTGGGACAGAAGTCCTGGCAATGGACCCATCTGTAGTGCCCTAGCAAACCCTTCTGGGTTGGTGAAGCTGAGCTGCCAGCAGCTGCTGATGCCCCTACCCCCCACCATGGGGGCAGCGTGCACCAGACCACACACATCCTGTTTCAGCCTCTCCATTCTTTTGTTAATCTGTGCAAACCCAGACCCAGGAATCAGAGCCCCTTCCCTGACCTCTCAAAAGGATGGGTCCTAATTATGAAGCTGGGTGGGGAAAACCTTTGAGGCAGAGGTATGATGTGACTCCTTACTTATGTCTGCTCATCAAAAAGTAATTTTGATGGAACAAATTGAACCAGAGGAGGATGGTACCAGAGGAAGCACAAATCCCATGGCTCCTTCCTCTGGATCAAGCAAATGAACACTCTATTTATTTGAAACTTGTGTTCTCTAGTTGCCTGAATGAACTTCATGAGCATGGGGCAGTTGAAAGATTCCTGGATCGAGAAGGGGGTCTGGCCAGAAGGATGGGGCTGTAATGGACATGAAGTTGACAGATCACAGATCATTAAGCTAGAGTACTGTACTTGGCTCTTTGTCTGCCGTCTCTGTCACTTGGGGGAAAATCACCTATTCCACCTGGTGACAGTGTCTTGGTTTGTCCAATAGCTCATGATGCCCACCTATTCCCACCTTAGATGTTGGGACAAGTAACATCCATTATGAGTGCATACTCTACTTTGTTCAAAGAAGGAAGATGCTATTAAAATTAAATATATGCATAGATGGTTAAAATCATTTGTAGCTTATTTTCTCAGAGTTCTTGGTAGCACTGAGATTCAGGGGTGTAGGGCAGAGGCAGTCTTGAAAGTGGAAAGAGGGGAATATTACCACAGGAACGGTTCTTTGACTTCAGAAAGGCCATGTGCACGGTGGCAGCTTGCTTCAGATTCTTGGATTATGACCCCAAAAGTTCAGCAGACCTGGATGAAACCTGAAAACCCTTTTAATGGGCGTCTCAGGAGATCCTAATGTAGGTGCATTTCAGACTGCAGTCAGAAATCCTGGCAGGCCTCACCTCGCTCTGCTCTTACTGAGTTTGGATGGCTTGGGCATCGACATCTTATCAAGGGACCCTGTTGTTGTATGCACACAGCCTGGCATCAGTAAATTTGGAAGCTACTGCTCATAGTTATTCTAGGAACTTTCTGTAAATTATTTTATCTTCACAACATTCCTATCTGGTAGGTGATATTAAGCTTGCTCCCATTTTTTTTTTCAGCCGAGAATATGAGGTACATGGCACTTATTTGGTAAGATCACATGGCCAGTAGGTGGCTGAGCATGGATTGGAACCCAGGAAGTCAGGTTCTATGCCTTTAGCCAGGCTACCTCAACTCCACCACATTTGCAGACATTTTCTATCAGCCTGAATTTACAGGGGAGAGTTCTGGGGCTGACTCAGTCACTGGCCACTGGGTACCCCATTGACGCCTGAGGATTCTCAATTTCTGTACAGAGATGAGAAATATCTCAACACTTTTAAGTTCAGGTACTGGTTTCTGTATAGCTCCTGTCTTGCTGTTTCCTCCTCTTTCCCACCCTGATTCCCATGCTATATACCTAGACACTGGGCTGTAGGGTCTGCCTTGCACCGTGGCTTTCCATCATGGGTCCCGTAGAAGGACTGGAATCTCTCCTCCTTGTTATGGTTTAAATCTAAAATATCTTTCAAAAGTTGCATGTGTTTGGGAGGTGACTGGATGGTCGGGTGCTGCACTTGCCTGTGCATTGGTCCATTGGTAGTTTCCTTGTGTTGTTAAGAGGCGGGGCCTGGTTGACGTGATGAGTGATGAGGGGGCGTGCCTGAAAGGGTAGATATTCTTGTCCCCAGATCCTCTCTTTGTTGTGTTGTCTGGCTGTCGCATGGTGAAGAGCTTTCCTCTGTGTCAGGCCCTTCTGCCATTGGAGCTGGCCAATCATACATGAACTGAGACATCTGAACTGTGAGCTGAAATAAACCTTTATCCCTTAAGTTGTGCATATCAGGCACTCTGCCCAACTGAGACACTCCTTTCCCTGCCCTTGTCAGTTCTAAAAAAGAGACAATCAGCATACCAGGGTCCTCAGAGATGGCCTTGGAACCCTATGCATCCTGAGGGCAGTGGAGAGAGCACACAGGAAGGAGGTTTACCATCCCCACCTGACTATCTAGAAACATATCTACACCTGGATTCCAGGAGATTGTGCTCTTTGGAAGAGCTCCTTTTATTTCTCCCTCTTCTGCACTTGCCACTTAAGCAACCTGAATATTTCTATTAGATTTCCATGTCTCTAAAGGTGGTGGAGATACAGAGCATTGGATGTCTGCCCTTCTGAGGAAATTACTATAATAATAAAGTAATGCCTAGGGAGGGATTTCATATTTAAAAGAAAAATTTTGCATTAGAAATTCCTTAGCTCCTTCTGCAGGTTTCATTTAAACTAGAGCTGCAGGTAGGGCCTGCAGGTCGAAGTGTTAGTGTTTAAAGGGAGGAGGCATTGGGTGGCTAGCTTAGGGACAGTTGGTCTATCAAGGATCTCAATCAGTGACCGACATCCTGGGACTGCCCCACTGGTCTTGTCCATCACTCCTTTGGGGCTTGGAAGGTGGAAATATACCGCCTAAGGAAACTGAAAGGACAATGAGTGGATTGTTCTTTACTGATGGAAATTGCTTTGCACCTGATCTGAAACCAAGCATCTCCTCTGCTTCTTTGTGCCTCAGTGTTCTCATGGTTGAGTCACACTGGGGAGGACTTGTTATGTAGAGAGGGTAGCAGAGGCTTGGGTTGGGACGCACTTCACAGGAGAAGCAGTGGGAGGCAGGGCATTGCTGGTTGTATGTAAGTGCTATCTGGGACAAGGAGATCCGTGGTGTTTGATTTCAGGGTCTGGAAGGGTCTGCGGTTGGAAGCTTAAGGCCCAGTTTCCAGGTATAGAAGATCAGGGAGGGTGACATTGTCTAGCATCAAGAAGGGCCCAGCTTGGTGCCTTCTATGAGGTGGTCTCTGCGGCTGTTTAAGTTTGCCTCTAACTTTGTGGATGAGAAGGTTTCATTTCCACAGTGTAGTAACTGGGTGCATTCAATCTGCTGTTGTGTTCCAGAACAGGAGAAGCTTCTTCCTCGCGTGCTTACCACTTTGCAGTGGGTGTGGAATGTTCCTGTGGCAGGATGGCCGGAGCTGGAGATCTGAGGCCCTTCTCCCCACAGTAATGACCCTGCTGGTGATCTGGGTTTTAGGATGACTCACTTGCTAGCGGGAACAAGAGGTGATAAAGGAGAAGACTTTATTTCTCCACCTCTATCACCAGCACAAATGTTTTTCCGGGTTAGGTGAAATCCCAGCTCCTGCACATTAGCAGCTGCTTAAGGACTCTGCTTCTGGGAGGTTTCCCCAGAGTTCTCTGCAGCAGAACTTGGCCAAGGGAGAAATATATAGGAGATTTCCTGAGGGTTACCAGGACTCATTTCTGCCCACAGATTGCATCTGAGGCTGGGTGTCATCCCACTTCCTGACAACACATGACACAGTGCTCTATTATTCCATCCCCCAGGTGGAGGTGATAACGATCAGAAAAATGGGAGGAGGTGAGGAGACAAATCCTGGAGCCTGGCACGTACTTCTAAGGTCTCTAGGGCCATTTAAGCTTGAGGGAGCGTCAGGAGGTCAGGCTTGTCTGTAGCCTTGTCATCTGGGGAGCAGAACTGCATGCAGATGGGTTCAGGGAAGCTGTGACTGCTTCCAGTAATCTGACAGTGGGCAGCATTAGCACCAGGACTAAACTGTGCTCCTCTCCACTCACTGAGCATTTGCCAAGTGTATTGGTCCCCATTCCCTGAATGTCCCAGCACCCTTTCTCCACTTCATGGGTGAGGCAGCTGGGCTTGGGGAGGTTAACTGTCTTGGAGCTGAGATTCAGACCCAAGTTTGTGAAATTCCCTGAGCCTCCCCTCCCAGTTCAGTATCTTTTCTATTTAATGTTGCCTGTTTGTGTATTTTATAACCATGAGCTGTTTACCCCTTGCCTGCCAGGTGTCAGTTCAGGTACCGGACACAGGTGTCCACACTTGGGGCTCAATGGCCAGAGCCACCCCACCTCCTCTGCGGCTGGAGGAAAACTTTTGTCCTTCTTGGCTTGCATTTTCTTGTTTGCTCATTGCCTGTCTGATAAGTCCCCTACTGTGGTCATGCTTGGTTCCCTTTTTGCAGTACATCCCTTGTCTTTGGTGATACCTACATGGTCGCAGGGTCACATCTGTGCCTGAACCTTGAAGGTGGAAAGCCATGGGGATCAGGGCACTATGCAGGTCTTCTGGGGTGGGCGGAGGGTGGTGGTTCTTCCATGGGCTGACCTTCTGGATAAAGAGTGAGTGTACCTCTCTGGCTTCTTCTATGTGGACTCTGCCCTGCCTGCCTCTGCCTGGGCCCTTCTCTGCCTGGCTTCAGCCATCCACCTGCCCAGATACAAATTTTGCAGCTGTAGAAGAAGATGCTGGGACTGAGCCTCAGCTCTGAATGTGGGAGAGTGTATGGGAGTTGGGAGGAGAGAAATCCTTGGCATTCTGGATTCAAGGGATGGTGGTCTGCTCCCCTTAGGGGCTGACTATGGTGAGCAGGCAGGGGAAGTAATTGCAGGCAGCTTCGTGGACAGTAGCAGCAGGGAGAATGCCTTATCTGTGCCGGGCAGCAGGCCCTGCGGTTAATTGTTCTGTTGTTTCGCTCTTGCTATTTTTCCAGCACATGGACATAGGCCCTTTGCCCCATCTTTGTCATTGCTGCTGAGGGTGGAGCTGGGAGGTGAGCTGGGGGAAAGGAGAGGGGCTCATTCCAGGTGGTTTCATTGGGGCTCGTGCTCCTCAACTCTGTACTGGCCCCTGATGGGCTGTGTCTTCCAGAGGCTATAGTGACAGGACCGGGAAGCCTGTTCACAGATACTCTTGGCCTCCTTGGCAGTGTGTGCACATAGCCTTGGGTGGTGTGACACAGACTGTAAATTTTGGGACAATGAATAGGGTATAATTATTATGAGAACGTCCAGCAAATTTTGGCAGAAGCGTCAGGGGCTGGGAGGATACTGCTCAGAGCATACTTTGGGTGTCACGCCACATCTTGATACTCGGTTTTACCTGGCTGCTGCCCCATGTAAGTCTCTTAGGTGACTACTCCTTTCCTCTTTATTTTTTCTCTGAGACAAGGTTTAGCTCTGTAACCTGGTTGGTCCTGAACTTACTTTGTAGCCCTGGCTGGCCTCAAACTCACAGAAATCCTCCTGCCTCATCCTCCTAAGTGCTGGGATTCCAGACATGTACCAATATACCCAGACTATATGGTATTGGGAAACTAGACTCAGGGCCTTGTGCTTGCTAGGCAAGTGCTGTAACTGCTGGGCTTTTCTTTGAGCCCTCCTGTCTTCCCTCTTTTCATCCTGCATGTGGCCTTCTCCAGCTTCACACAGGCGCACATGTATACACTCACACTTGCAGGCACACACGCTGTATAGCTCTCCACACCTCAGGCACCTTCACCGAGGCCCTGTCCCTTGCCCTTCTGCTGCTGTGAGCTCTGGGCTGCACCCACTTGTTATTGCGTGTTACATTTCCCCTGATCTTTTCTTGGATAACCCTACATGATTCTTCAGACTCACCACCACGATGATGGTCACCTCCTCCTAGAAGGCTTCCTCCCCGGTCCCAGGCTGGACTGGAGGCTCGGAGAGCCCCGCTGCAGCCACCTCTGCCTCCCTCTACAGGGGCACACTCCACACTGGTCTGTAGTTGTGTGTTTATGTTGCTGTGTCTCCCACAGCTCTGTGAGCTCCTGCAGGTGGGGCTCACTTTCAGTTGTCATGGTGTTCCCAGCACGTGGCATGGGTCAGATGTTAATGAGTGTGTGTTGGCTTCATAAACAATAAGGAAGAAAAGACCAATGGAACAATTAAAAACTGAACATGTCTTATGTGGTGGTTTAAAACATGTCTGCAAGTTTTTTGTTATGGTTCTGTCAAAAAGCAGAGCTTAATTCCTGTCCCTTGAATGTGGGTCAGCCTGTGATTCATGACACTACTATAATGGTAAGTGAAGCCACATAACTTTGGAGGTGAGGTCATAAAGTACATGATACCTTCTACCCTTTCTCCTGGAAATGTGTGCTTGTGACTCAGGTGCCATGCGTTAAGGAAGCCCAGGTGATACAGACAGAGGCCACCTGTTCTGGGCAAAGCTCCAGCTCAAATACCAGACCCCAGCCAGCATCAAATACAGGATGTGAGCGAGCGACTCTCTAGACAGTTGCAGCTATGCCTCTTTTAAGCCACCCCATGTCCTCTGAGTGGGCAGCAACAGGAGGTTTTTTTTTAATGATTCCTCTCCAAATTGAAGATTCATGAACAAAATAAATATTGTCATTATTTATAACCACCAAGTTTTGGATCGGTTTGTTGTGCAACGATTTTTAACTGAAATATCCTATGAGAAGTAGCAGAAAAATGGCTTATAACAAACTGGAAAGGGCCTTGGGTAGATGGTAGTCCTACTGTGTGCCAGGCAGGGGGCATGAAACAGATGTTCCAGCCTCTGGGAGCATACTTTTATGCCGGGGGACAGATGGTTATTAAGAGGATGAATAATGGATAATTAATTTCAAGACAGACCTACAGAGGGAGCAGACAGGTGATGTGATATAGACTGCTGCATGTAAACGTAGTCAGCTTACAGTGAGGGAGAAAAGATATCTCTTGTTTTGAGAATGCTTGACGGGCATCCTGAGCAAACTGTTAGGTTTGTGGTGCACAGGAGGTAGATTTGGGGTTGGTTGTGGAGTTCTGTTCAGTCAGGCTGGTTCGCAGTGGAGGAGGCTGCCTAAAGAGGTGATGCAACCCCACCCTGAGATGTCAGGGGAGGGCTGAGCCAGTCCCAGATTTGTGAACCTGCATTTTACAAGTGACCAATTGGGAGGAGGAGCAGAAAGGCAAAGCTATCCACTTTGCCTATGAGCTACCAGGTTCATGAGTGCCCACTCAGAACACACTTATTGAGCATCTGCAAAGAAACATTGTACTTGAAACTGAAAACATGAAGATAAAGCAGACAGCCTTTCCTTCAAGTAGCTCACTGATTAACAGACTGGTGGGGGAGACAGAACCTCGCAAACTACAAGCCATAATGGGACACATGAGGGATTCGGATAGATGTGGTATGGCGGTTACATGTTGGCTGCCGAGAGACGCCAAAGGAGAGGATCAGGCTTCCAGTGGAGTGGATTCAGAGGAAGAGTGTGTGTATGTGTGCATGCATGCGTGTGTGTATATGTGTATGTCACAAAGACAGAGAAGCAGACACAGATAGACAGGGTGTATGTGTGTGTGTGTGTGTGTGTGTGTGTGTGTGTGTGTGTGTGTGTGTGTCATAGACAGAAAGAGTGATACAGCGAGAGTGAGAAATTGTGTGTGTGTGTGTGTGTGTGTGTGTGTGTGTGTGTGTGTGAGTGACAGAGAGAGACAGAGACAGAGACATAGAGAGATAGGCAGACAGGGTGTATGTGTGTGTGCATGTGTTTGACAGGCAGGGTATGAGTGTGTGTGTGTGGCATGTGTGGCCAGAATGAGCTTCCTGTGTAGATGTGAACATCAGCATCTATTCACCCCAGATAGGGCACAATAGATGAGCCAGAGTATCAGTTGTACCAATTGGGGTTACTCGCAGGGATATGAGTGAAGGGGTACTGAGAGAGGCTTAGGTGAGGGGCTGTCTAGGTTAAAGACAGGCAGAGTGTGTGAGCACATGTGTGTGTATATGAGAGAGAGAGAGAGAAAGACAAATAGATAAATTCATGTAGGTGGGGTAGGGAAAATGAGGCTCCTTGGAGGAGAAGGAGTAGAATACCATCTGAGAGGTGGGAGTGGATAGGACATCAAGACTGGCAGCCATTCCTTCTCCTTTCACCGTGAAGGTAGACATCCGGTCTGTCTGCTAAAGGCTTTGCCTATGGGCCATATCTTTTGGTTGTAGTGACAGATGTTCTACTCAAGCTGGAGAAAAACAGAGTGGGAGATGATTACTGATGCTGTTATTACTAGACCATTTGGGACTAGTGTTCTGGTATATCCAGGGGCAGCAGTGCTGTCTCTGGATTCCATCTGCTTTTTTTCATTCTTAGTTGTGTGTTTGCACCAGAAAACAGACAGTACTCTCAAGGGTTGGGGAAAGCTTCCCAAAGGAGATAGGCACAGAGTTAGGGAAACTGACTGGGGCGGGAATTGGGAACTATTACACCCAAAGCTATCAAGGGAGATGGCGTAGGAAAGGGGCTCCAGGAGGGACAGACAGAGGAGGGCAGCTGCTGCCTACACCATGGATATGGAATGAGGGTGCACGGGGGAAGTCCCTGAGCTCTCCTCCACTTACCGTCTCATGCCACTCAGGAAGAAGGCAGGAAGCATGGAGTGTGGTTGACACTGTTCGTAGAAGTCAGACGCAGAAGAGGGAAAAATGCAGAGAACGTGTCTGTAGGAACAGGTGGAGGACAATCATCAGTGATTTGTGTTGCCTTCCTCTTCAGACAGGCTCATCCAACAGATGGTCACGTGCCTGCTGGCAGCCTCAAACTCACATCCTCCTAAAACTTCAGCAGAAAGGTAAAATTCTTACTCCCAGTAGCTCTAGTGAAAGCTCTACAAGTTTTATTCTCTTGATTTCTTTTGAGTCCTGAGACTCCATGAACCAGGCTCTCAATAGGATGGTGGGGAGCACTTGTTGGCTAGGTTTGGATCACATGACCACCCATTCCGGCAGCTGGCCAAGGGTGGGAAGATTACCCGAACTCACCTGAGCTGCCTAGCCTGAGGTGAGGGAAGGCTGGGCCTTCACAAAAATGTCAGGGTGCTGTCACCAGAGGCAGCGGAAGTGAGTGCCAACCTGACAACCATTTATCACCCTCGTTCAGTGCTCCTGGAATAATTAAATTAGGGAATGTGCTGGGAAGACTAATATGTACAACAGAGAAGAGACTATGGATCCCGGAGCCCAGAAGGTGGTAGCTTTAACTGTGGTGGTCTTGGCTAGAGTCGGGAAATCCAAGGATGTAGAGGGTGTGGAGAAAATAAAAACCCGGGAAGGGAAGGAAGGAGGCAGTCGGTCATGCTGCTTCTTGCTTGATGAGAATGTGTGCTGTATTCCTGGGCATTGCAGTCACTCAAAGTGACGGCTAGGTGGACGGCAGCGTTTTTCTGTTTGAGGAAGAGTGATTTTAAGACTATAGTATGGTCTGGAGGAGTAGGGCTTCTCTTGTGGGGCAAGACGGTGAGGAGCCATAATTTCTCACTGCAGCTGTCTGGTTCCAATGTAGATACTAGAGCATCTTAATTTAATCTTTCACATGAATTGAATACTCAGTGGAGAGCAAGAATGGAAGAAATGCGAACACAGGTACAGTGACATGACTTCCTTCTCCTCTTTCCCATCATTATCAATCAGAGCTTGGTTTTACCTAGAACTTCAATTTTTGCATCAGTAAACCATTTATTCAGAATTTTCAACATACTTTCCCCCTGCTGGGGCTCTTTGTTTTATTTTATACTGGGGAATGGAACGCAGGGCCTTTGTACTAAGATATATTTTTAGCCCCTTTCTTCATTTTTGTCTCAGAATTGCTAAATTGCCCAGGGAGGGCTGGAAATTCCTTTTGCCTCAGCTTCCCAGAGCACTGGGATGATAGGTGTGAACCACCACATCTGGTATCTCTTGGGTTTAAGACTCGTATGAGATGACAGAGCTTAAGGTCCTTTTTGCAGAGTACTTCTCCGATGTCTTAGAGACATCTTTCTTAGTTGAGGCGGTGGGATCTAAAATCTGCGTGGACTGCCTCACAGGAAGACTCCATTTGCTCCTGTAAGCTCCCTGTTCTTGGCTTCAACGTTCCTCTACCCCCAGCCAAGAAGAAAGAAAGTGGTATGTTTTTTATTCGTTTCTTTCCTTTTTTCTTAACATAGTATTACAATGCTGCTGCTCTGCATGAAAACCTGTGGTTTTCCTTTCCCAATCAGGAGAAAGTAATTTTCCTTTCACTCACCTGACTAACTTGTTCAGAGCATCCCCTCCCCACCCTTTTCTGGTGTCTTGCTGCTAAGTATTTGCCAACTCATTTGCATCTCAATGGTTCCTTAGCAACTATCATGCCCTCAGGATTAGGTACAGAGCTGCTCTGTGACACAGACTGCTAGGGCTACATCACCTTCTTTCATGTTGCCTGAGTTACCAAACCAAAGCCCCGCCTACACAGGAAGCACATTCACCGCGAGAGTCACATAGGCTGTGAATTACAGTGCCATTCTTCCTGGCTTTTCTGATTTCTAAGTGACATCTGCCCTGGAATGCCCCACATACTCCATTGGTTCCCAAATCTGTCCTCTAGTATGTGTTCTTAGAAAGACAATCATGGACTTCAGCTCTGGAGGAGAGTTCAATGTGAGTTTAGGCAGTGAATTAAGTGCATTGTATAGATCTGACAGCTGAGGCTGTGGAGGTGAACTGACTTCCTGAAAGTCAGGCGAGCAACTGGAACATGCCAAGTAGAGAAGAGGGTGCTGGCAGGGCACTGCTGCTTCCAACTCCTTGTCCACTGTCACATGTTGCCTTCTGCTGAGAAAGAATCCCATTTGCCAACTATTGTGAGCTTTCAGAATAAATGTAAAGAACATTTTTAGTGTAAGTCTGTGCCTCTTTCTGAGGTCCTAGGAGATTTACTTCTAGCCTAACCAGAGCACAAGCTTATCTGTCCCAAAGGAAATGACAAATGTGCTTATTACCTAGTTGTTCTGGTCTTGGTGGTTGCTGTTCTTCCTGTTCATGGGCTTGAAGGCATGAGTTGCACAGAACTTTCTCTCCCTCTCTTCTTTCCCTGTGTTCACACGCATGTGTACACACTTGTGTATGTATCTATGCAGATGACGGAGACAGACAGCGACACTGGACCATTTAGCAATTAGAATATGCCACCCTGAGTAGGCGGTGGGGCTTTTGTGACAGCTCTCTGGGTCTCCGCCACCAAGGCTCACTGGCACAGAGCAGCCTGGCAAATAGAAAGACGCTATTTAGAAAAGGACAATAAGAACAATGCTCATTCTACAGTAGGACTGACCTTTGCGACTCACGCTTCACGTTGTTATTAAATATCTGGGAAAGACTGAAAGAACAATTATAGGATTGTCATAATGTATCAGCACACAAAGCTAGCGCTCCCAAGGAGGCTGTGGCTTGGCTGAGCTTGACAAAGCAGGGGCCTCAGCTACAGCGCTTAATTTCTTCTCATTTGGAAGTTGTCTTCATTACTTAACACCCGGTAGAAACAACTGTGCTGTGTATAGCTCTGCCGCTGTGGGCCTCACAGAGGAATGGAAAGATGCAGTGTTTGGGACGAGATGAGAATGAAGTGCCTGGCTTTCTCTTCATCTCCCTACTGGGCCGTCGCCCTCATTGTAGCCTTCTTTACCGATATACAGCCAAGGTTCAGTAGGGTGCGGGTGCCCAGAAGTCCTTCTGTCATTCTGCTAAACTGAGGGACAATGAATGGCTGGCTTTCCTGTGAAGGAATGCGCTGTGGAGGAAGACCACAAAGGCATCTGTGGCCAGGCTCCCCTTCACACATTCCCAGTTGGTCTCCTGCTTCCCATCCGACCATACTAACAGCAGCCACCTGCTACCATTGACAAACGTCCCACATGGGAATTCTGCTCTTGGATGTAAGGTTAGGTTGTGATGTCATGGCTTTACTGTTATGGTGTGTTAGTCACTTATTCACTCCTGGGATATCCAACAGCCTCAACTTAAAAGAGGAGAGGGTTGGGTTATTTTGCTCATGGTTTCCAGTAGGTTGAGTCTGTGGTTGGCACCAAGGCAGGAACATCATAGTGGAAGTGTCTGGTGGAGGGAAACTTCGTATGTCCTGCCAACCAGGAAGCAGAGAGAAGGGAGGACATGCCTCCAGTGTCCCACCCACTCTGATTAGGCTTTTACCACCAAACACAAACTTTTTGGAGGATATTTTAGATCTAAACCATATGTATGGGTTCTTGCATATAAGCCATTTTTTCTCAGTGCCACCCTAAGGAGCCTTTTAGACTGTTTTTTCTTATTGCCTTTCGAAGAAATGTTCATGCCACAGATACTCTGGACATATGCTAGATACCATGGTCCTTGGCAGGACACGCACCATTATAAAGTCTAAGCTGCTTCTGCTCTCCCTCCCTGCCAAGAGTAAGATTCTGTCCCAGTGGAGAATGTATGATCTAAATGAAGTAAGCCTGGAAGCAGCTTAGCCAGCCCTCAGCTGAGTTAAAGTACAGCTTCACACCAGCCACATTTCCACATCCCTTTTATCCAGTGTGGCCTTGGGAAGGATGTGCCACTCTGCTCATCCAGGAAGCCTTCTGCTGGCTAGATTTCAACCCTTTAGCCTTTGGGCTCAGAAAAAGGCTGGGGGACAGGGATAACTCAGAAACTCCAGACAGTGGTGATTTGTCAGCAGGGGTGGAATGTTTCAGTATTTCAGCAAATGAGACTGTGCTTGCGTAGACTTTCTGAATGTTAGCCCTGACTTCAAAGGATATGACTAGAGGTTCTTGAGTCTTAGTCTACATTTACACACACACACACACACACACACACACACACACACACACACACACACGTATATATATGTGTGTGTGTGTGTGTGTGTGTGTGTGTATATATATATATATAATATATATATATATATATATATATATATATATATATATATATATTAAGCATTTTAAAGGTGGAATTTACAAAGTTTCCAATATGCAGTCTCTGAGCCTTGGCAAATAAGTGTAGCCATGTAGCCAAGGACACACAGGATGTAGGGCACTCTCATTACCCTACCATCAGCATGTTGTCATTTTCCTTTCCTTGCCCTGGCCCCTGGGAAACTCATATAGATAGCACCACACAGTACATAGTATTATTTGGTTTCTTTCACTTAGCATGATGTGCCTGAGATTCATTCATGGTTTTGTGTGTATCAATACTGGTTTCCTTTTTGTTGATGAATAATATTCCATTGCATGATATGTTGCACTTGGCTTATCCATTCAACAGTGGACAGACATTTACTTCTAGTTTTGAGGTTTTGGATCCTTTTATAAAGTGAAAAATTAGTGTTCATTTCTCTTGGGCAAATACCTAAGAGTGGAAAAGCTGGGTAGTATGTTAATGTAAGTTTAACTTTCTGAGAGACTGTAATTCTGTTTTCCAAAGAGGCTGTACCATCTTACCCTCCCATTGGCTGTATGGGACTCACAGTTGCTCTGCATCCTCACCAACAATGAGTATTATCAGTGTTTAAAAATTTTGTGCTTCTGGTGAGTGTACCATTGGCACATTATTAGTTCTCTTTCTCATGGGTAATGGTGTATATTTCGTGTGCTTCACAGCTATTTGATGAAATGCATATTCAGATATTTTATCTGAATTTTTGTTTTTCTCAGTTGTCTGTTACAAATTAAATTTTAACACTGATGGTTCTATGAAGGTATCACGATGATTGTACCCTACTACTGTCAGACAGTTTGTGTTATCCCAATGTTGTGAGAAAAATCATAAGTTGGTACCTCCTGGGTCTCATTTCTGTGAGTGGGTTTGAGATGGGCCATGATCTTATCAACAAAGATGGTTGTCTTAGTTACTTTCTTTTGTTGCTGGGATAGAATACCTGATACCCACAACTTTGAGCGAGGAAATGTTTATTTTAGCTCATAGTTACAGGAGGGCTCAGTACATTCGTGGGAGGCCGGTAATGGCAGAAGGATCTGGCGGAGGCTTAGCTAGAGAAAAGCTGTTTGCAGCATCCAGGACCTGGATGAGTGAACTGTGGAGCTAGTAAGGGGATTATCTTTCTAAGTCAAGCCTCAGTGACTTGCCCCTTCCACTCAGGCCCCGCCTCTTAATAGCATAGGAAATCAATGTCTTAACTCCCATCACTGAGTCACCTTTTGAACAGGAGGGTTTGGGGAGGTGTTCCAGATCCAAACTATCGCCATGGTTGTCATTTATCAGGGAAAGGGTGCATTCCAGGCCGGGGTCAGTACTTTGGAAGGAGGCTCTGTCTGGGGAGTTTGTGAGTCTCAAGAAGGAAAAGCCACAACTCAGGTTACCTGGTCTTATGTTACTCTTTTTGTTCCCATGTGTCCCCTTCGGTTCCACCCTGTCTCTACCATACCTCTTAGTGTGAAGGAGGGTTCTTTGCAGGTGCATCTGCGCCTCCATGGCAGTGGCAGCAAAGAGTAGTTACAAACCTCCAAGAATTTTCTTTCCAGAGTGTTCTTTATTGCAGGTGTCTTTTGAGTTGAGTTTTCCTTTTTTAGTGGAGGATGGTGTGATTCCTTTCACAGGGTGCCCCATGGAGGGTGGTCTGAAACAACAGGAAGCATCCCCAGATTCAGCCCAGATGCTGCAGGCTGGGCCCATTTTAAAGGGCAATGGGTGTCCTGGGTGGCTCATTATCTAAGATGCTTCCATCCTGTCTGGTTTTTGCAGCATTTAGATTGTGGAGAATGCCTTTGGCTTATTTCTCAACCTTAGAAGACAGACTCAGGATTCCACAGGCTTTTCCACACTGGGGATGATGTAGGTGCTTCACCCACGCTTACTGTTATTTGCATAATGATGATCAGTGATCACAGCAATCATAGGGGAGGTGACACATGACAGGGATGCGGAGGCCTGCCACGGTGTCATCAAGGATGGGTATGCTTAGCTGAGCCCTGTGTCATTTTTCACAGACACCTCTTGCACTTAGAAGTAGAGATGTGTCCTCAGTTGCATCAGTTCTGGGTCTGGGAACAGCAGGCTCTCTTGCTGGGAAGAGACTTCACAGTCCCCCAGAAAGGGAAGAAAATGATTAGGAGGTGATGTGTATGCATCAATTCCCTGAGGTAAATGTAATTATGATATGTCTCAAACATGTGTTAATAAAAATAGTAGTTATAGGAATAAAATAGAGTTTCAGCAGAAGCCAACTCAGTGTTTGGCATAGGGTAAACATTTGATAAAAATGGATAGATGGACCAGGTCCCTGGGTCCCTTTCATATTGCCAGGATCACTCGGGGAGAGGATGATGCTGGTGCCACAGTGGCAATAAAATCAAGACCTGTCATCAAGCAAAAGCGGCAGCAGCTTAGGAACCTCAAGGGCTGGCTGCGGAGGCAAGTCTGATACGCATGGTGTGGAGTGGGATGGGCCTGAAACTACTTCGGACTTATTACCCATGCTCGAAGGGCCTTCTTGTTAGGTGGAGCTAGGGGAAGCCTGTGGGTGAGCTGGTCCTTGAATGTGAGTGAGAAGGAGCAGAAGCAGAGACATGCAGTTGGGAAAGGAACCTGGAGTTCAGTGGCATTTGTGTGACTGCTCAGTGGTACGCACAGGCACTCGGTGCTGTCAGATGCCAGAGGAGAGAAATTAAGAGTGGAACTAGGCAGTCAGCAGTCCTCAAACTTTCTGACACCAGGGACTGGTTTAGTTGAGGACCATTCTCCCAAGGATGGGGAAGTGTGAGTGGGTGGGGGAACTTGCTATGCAGCAGGTTAATAGCTTTGAAATGGCGAGCAGCAGCAGCGGGAGGGAGCAGGGAGTGAGGCTCCACCTTCTGTAAGATGTGCAGTGTCATTAAAACTTAATAAGAGCATGCTGACAGGAGGCTCGCCTCCTGCGCTCAGCTCATCTGTCCCAGTAGCCTGATCTTTCCAAGGCCGTGTACTGCATGAACTGGTACCATTCTATGACCCAGGGGTTGGGACCTCCCGGACTGCTTCCTGAAGGAGGGGGTCCTTTTTAGATTTCCTGGCTACAGAAATCCCAGGAGGTGGTCATGTGAGGCAGGATTCAGTCTCTTTATGGCATCTGGAGTCCCAGGCCCCGACTACCATCAACAACAAGGTTTTACCCAGAAGGCAAGATACTCCTTGACTTGGGCTGGCTTGTCACAGATTTCTTTGGTTCTGCTCATTGTGTGTTGGTAAGCCAGCATATGGGCTCTCCGTGGGAGCGTATTAGGAATATACCTATGCCCCATCTCGAAACTGCCAGAATCATAGCTGCCTGGGTCAGGGGTCCCAGGCTCAAGGCTTCTGAATCAGGGAAGTGGCCACTTTCAGTCATTTTAGAAAACCCATTTTGGGCTTCTTTTCCTTATCCCCCTTCTGCTCTTTCTTTGACACCCCCCACCCCCCGACCCTTCTTTCTTCCCTTTCCTTCAACTGCTTCACATTAGAAAAGACAATAGAGGCATGGCAATTAAACACGACACATGGTCTTTTACTGGGAATAAGATTGCTCTAAAGAAGTAATCCCCAAACTTCTTGGGCCCTGGGACTGGATGCACGGAAGACAATTTTTCAGTGGACCAGGATGGGGATGTGGTGCCGGGGAGTGGTCTTAGGAGGATTCAAGTGTGTTACACTTATTGTGCACTCTATTTCTGGCCTTCCTATGTTGTGATATATAATGAAATAACTATACAACTCACCATGATGTAGACTCTGGGAGCCCCACGCTTGTTTTCTTGTGACTAAATATTCTCATATGGGAGTGATGAGAGAAGGTAATCAGACTTCTCTGTTAATGTTTGCCTGTTTCTGCAGCTGCTTTTCAGTGCTAGCATCACCACCTCAGCTCTATCTCACACCAAGTGGTAGGTTTTCATAAGGAATGTGCAATGTGTATTCCTCACGTGTGCACGAGGAGTTCAAGCTCCTATGAGAATCTAATGCTATTGCCGCCTGACCAGAAGTAGAGCTCAGGTGGTAATGCAAACAATGTGGAGTGGCTGTAAATACAGAGGAAAGTTTTTTTGACTAGAGTTCACCTATTTTTGTGTGGTCTGGTGCCTAACAGGCTATAGATCACTACTGGACCCTGATCTAAAGGACATTGGGCTGTTAGGAAAATGAACTCCCAAAATTAAGGAAAAGGGTTTTGATACATAAAACAGTCATAACAAAACATTAGATTTCTTAACTTTTTGATTGTATTGTTATCAAGAAAGAGAAATCTTTGTTTTTAGAAAACACATACTGCAAAATTTATCAGTGAAAGACCATCGTGTATGCCACATGCTTTCAGAGAGATCAGGAGGAAAACAAGCAAAGATGGGAGCATGTGTGTAGAATAATAAATCATGTATAGTAAAATGTGTATAATATATATCCCACTACACTGGGAAATATATGGGGGAAGAGAGAGTGGAAAAACAGATGTGGCAAGATATTAAAAATTGATAAATCAGGCTAAGAGTTATTTGGAAGTTCTTTGTTCTGTTCATGTGACTTTCTACTATGATTGCTATTATTTTATTGCGAAAATTTTAACAAAAAAGTGACCTGTTTAAAAGTTTGATGGATGTTGCCAGTTGCCCTTCAAAAAGGCTGAACCAATTTATATTTTCACAATGCTATGAGAGGTTTGGTACAGCTCTTTGAGGTAGCTATTTTTATTCAGCTGGTTTGATGCCAGGGACTATTTTTTTTTTTGATGGGGTCATATATCAGTTTTGACCTGGGGACATTTTGTTGTTTCCAAATTTATTGCGAATATTTCCAAAAGTGTGAAAGAATAAATAGCATAATGCAATGAACATCCATAGCCCTCTGTTCAGATTCAACAATTGTTCATACTGTATCACATTTATTTATCAGCACTCACCAGGAGGGTGTGGAAATTGAGACACAGAAAAATTAAGTAAATGCCAAGGTAAGTGATGGAGACACACTCTACGTCCTTGGCATTTTGTCCTTTTATTCCTGCCTCTGAGATTTTTTCTAAATTGCTTTCTGAATGCATAGAACTAGAATTTTTCTTCTGTAGAAGTTTAGGAGAGTTTTGGAGTCAGGTCTGGTTTTGAATTCTCCTACTGGCCTTGGGCAAACTACTTGATCTCTCAGCCATGGCCTCGGTTTATTCATCTGACTGTTGGAGATGGTCCTCATAAGACTGCTGGGAAAGATAGATGAGATCATGTGCTTCAAGTTTGTGATATAGAAAGCTATCATGACTGCAATTTCTTCGATATCTCTTTGTGAGTGCGTGTGATCATACATGTGGGACATAGAACACACATTATAATTTTTACTTGTTTTAAGAAAATCCCAGACACCATTCAGTTTGCTTTATTCCTAGCGCACAACATGCTAATAGTAAGTATCTACTTATAAAACAACATCTAAAAACACTTTTCATTGTCAGTGGTACAGTTTTTGTAAGCCACTCTCCTGTGGATAAACCAAGTGCATATTCAAGGCTACCCCTTAGTGTGCGCCAATTTTGTTAAACTACAGTAGGATATATATATATATATATATATATTAAATGTGGTCCATATCCTTATCATATGATGCTTCACCAGTGAGAGCCAACAGAGCATTTATGTAAAATAGAGCAAGGCACAGCAGGTCTGAGAAAGGCAGGGTTGTGCCCAGAGCTCCATGTGGGTTTGCCAAATAGTATCTCTGCTCTAAATTTGAGGGAATTGTGAAGAAACATCCCCTACATCTATTTTATGTTTGTCTTTGTTTATACAGATGTAGCCATGCAGATGCAACCAGATCCCATCTGCTGTTCTCCTATTAGGCTTATTAGGTTCACTGTGAAAGTCAGAAACAGGAACGTCTCTCAAGATCCACTTAGAAGGCCCCAGCGAACCTCTTCTGGAAACACTATCTCAAGACGTTCCCTCTGTCTGCTAATGTTTGGTCTGCCCATATATTGTTAGTGTGGAGGTCCGTCTTACCTACCCTTATAGACCTGGAGGGCCAGTGCTTTTCAAGTCAATAGTCAGGCATATGAACTGATATGAACTGGGGTGAGGTTCAGAACCCTGACATGATACCTCATGATCAGGTGTCCCAGGCCCAGGTCCTGCTTGGTTTGAAAAAGTCTCGGTGACCCTGGAATGGCATGGCAAGGGAAGGGCCGAGGCCTGCTGCTCCTGCCCCACTCTCTACAACCTCCCTTCCATTGTTCAGGATTGCAGTTGGTGGGCAACAGGAAGCATAGGCTAGCACCAGGGGTAGGGAATAGAGTATTCACTGGGCAAATTTAAGGGAGCATCAAACATTCTGTAATGAAGTGAACTGTTCTGATAATGGTGGATGATACGATTTAGGTAGACAAGGTGAGCTCCTGGACTAACATGGCAGAATGGCTAGCCATCTCCATGGGGGAGAGCTGGTCCAACACCTACCCCAACCAGAGTGGTCAGATGTATTAATAGGTGAAGAGGCAGGAATCTTCCTGCATATCCAGGCAAGTTCCAGGCACATGTTCATGTCTAATGCGTGTGGTCCTACCCGCCTAATCCTCCCTAGCGTACCCACTCCAGTGTATTCCCGACCTGTCTCTGGCTTATGGTCTTTTCCATTCCCTGGCTTTTCTAAGAGCCATATGCAGAGGAAGGACGTGAAATAGGAAAAGATATGCAGCTACTGTGACATGCCTTCTAGGTGATCATCCCACACTTCCGGGTGACTACAAGGCCATGGCTATAGAATTTGCTTTCTTTGCCCTCCTTCCCTTTGACTTTCTACTCAATATGAAGTGAAACTTACGGCCGACTCTTAGACAGAGAGTCTGAAAATAAACTAATAAAAATAATTTTGTGAAAAATGATGAGGAGATGGAAAGTTTTGGCACCTTATTTAAGAGGCTGAAGGCTGACAGATAGACAGGTAGGGGTGTAGACGTTTCCTTAGCTCATGATCTGTGACTTCGCTGGGGGTGACCATGCTGTTGGGACAGCTGTAGTGTGTCCTGAGATTCTTCTTGCAAAGAGCTGTGTTTCAGGGTGAGCAAAGAGGATCAGAAGGGACCCCGCAGCCTGTCTGGAAGCTGGAGGTGGGGATGGGAGAAGAGCTAGTGCTTGTGTGATAAAGCAATGCTTAGTGGCCAGCTTCTGAGCAGAGGTCACCGTCTGAGCAGGATGAAGAAGAGTCCGAATATGATTTTTTAAATAGAGTAATGCCTCGGGAGATGGGAATTTTACTCCATGCTCAGGTAAACTTCTAACTGAACTCAGAGAAATGGAAGTTAGGTGGAGGTAAACACACCCCTGCCTCATCAGTTCTGTAATCACTTGCAGTTTCCTGTTCTGTGTCTGTCCTCCCCCACCTCCACCCCTTCCCTATGCCTGGAGGGTTGGGAGTCTTCCACAGGTATGTGTATTGATGTCTTTCTCTGGGTCCGTAGGCAGGATGTGGCGGCATCTAGAGGTTCCCTCCTTCCACAAGGAAAGTGGAGTGGTGCTATTTGGTGGTCTCTCACCTTTGGCTGGCCTCTCTGTAGACATCTTCCCCTTCGTGCACTAGGGAAGGATCATATCCCCTGATGGAGAAACTGAGATAACATCCGTGGAGGGTCTGGAGCAGACAGTGCTTGGTGTGTGACAGACACCCAATACAGGCTTCTTCTTTCTTCCCTTCTTTTCATTCCTCTTCTCCCTCAAGGCAGCAGCGTGGGGATTTTGCTGGGAGAAGCTGGGTTTTCACTGCGCACGTCCTCCAGGCTCTCGGTGACTGCCCTGACACTGCCCTTGCAGATACTCTGTCTGTGGGAAGGTGGTTGCTTGGGAACTTCAATTTCCATAGCGAAAGCTTCTCGTACCTCTGCCCAGCCGGGAGCCTTCTGCTGCCGCCTCCTCCAGCTGGGCTTGCCTAGGTAGCTTCCTCTCCCACTTGGTGATCTGCTGCCTTGCTGGGGTGAGCCCTCCTCACAAGACTCATGGACATCCCTGAGGCCAGTTTCTGATTTGGTTGTGTCAGCTAATTACTCTATCACCTGACCTCCATCTTTTTGGACTGTGAGGCTTCCCCCTAATTATTATTTTCTATTAGTATGCATTTGTGATACATAATAATTAGTTTAATCATGTGAAATTAGTGCATGTATATCATATCTTAATCATTTTTACTTCCTGTACTTTATCTCACAAGATGAAGTTTAATTCTCACCTCACATTCCAGAAAAGCCAGTGATGACTCTTTGCTGTCCCCTGGGCCCCCCTTCCCCTCACTCCCATGTTGATGGATCCCAGTGGTGGATACTGAGGAGGCACAGCTGTTCTTACTGACCTTTTCTTGGGTTTCTTCTACTCCTCTAGAAAAGGTCAGTCTCATGGTCCCATCCAGAAGTCCCTGCTGCAACACCACAGCCCCTCTGCAGTCCTCGGAGGGGACAAATACATCACAGCGCTCAGCGGAAGCCTCGGCACCAGAGGGCTCAGGAAATTCCTTCCTCTTTCTGGTTTCTCTTCTTTTCTGTCCCTCCTTCCAGCACTTATAGACCATCCCCTTGGAGCAGAAACTGACTGCCTTTATGAAGAGAAGCATATGGAGAAAGATATGTAAGGCACCTTTTCAGTTCTTGTAGGTTAGGCCCTATAATCACAGACAAAGAGCCAGATGATTCCATACAGAGATATAAGCAAGAAGAATAACTAAGGTCCAACTGAGTTTTAAACAGCAAATTCTCGATGGCTGCTTTTATTATTTATTTATGTTTTCCTGGGACACCTGCTTAATGTCCCTAAACCCTCAGCTGCCATCTCTTTTCCTTAAACTCTATATGCTTCCTACTGCTTCACAATATTTGTACCTGCTGTTCTTAGTCTGTTGGAAAAGGAAACAGAGCAGAAAGGGTTTGTATTAGGTGGGTGTTCCAGAGACAGAGGCAATAGAATTATCTATTTGTTAGAAGATATATTGTGAGAAGTATTTCTAGTGATCATGAAGACAGGCAAGTCCTAAGTTCTGCAAGATGAGTCAAAAAATTGGACCTGGGAGGCTAACAGTCTATCCATTGTCTGAAGGCCAGCAGGATCCGGACCTAAGCAGAAGTGATGTTCCTGTTCAAGTACAAAGGCAGGAAAAAAGCTGCTGTCTTAGTTTGAAGGTCTCCACACAGGAAGAATTCTCCCTTATGAAGGGGAGGGCCAACCTCTTTACGTATTCAGGCCTTCAATCTATTGAATGATGCCGAGTCACTTATGAAAAGTCTGGGTCCTTTTTACTCAGTCCAACCAATCTACAAACACCTTCACAGGAACACCTAAAATAGTGTTTCTTCATGGCCCAGTCATGTTGACAACACTTTTTTTTGTGACTTTTTTTTTTCCCCTTTCTGGTACTGAAGATGGAATGTGGGTCTGTCACACTGAGTTACATCCCTAGAACGTATTTTCATATTTGGATTTTGAGACAGGGTCTTTCTATGTTGCTAAGTTGTCCAGACTGGACTAGAACCCGCAATTTGCATTCCTCCTTCCTCTGCCTCCCGAAGTTCTAGGATTACTGGCCTCTGCCACTGGGCCTGGCCTTTTCTTAACTTTTACATTTCATTCCAGGATTTTAAATGTTAAGGAGAGCTATTTGGATAAAGAATATAAGAAATAAAAATAATAAGATGATGAAAAACAACAAGGAAACTAATTGTTTAGAAAATTTAGTCATTAAAGTGAAAAAGTATCAAACAATCAGGATGCTGAGGCAGGAGGTTTGCTGTGAGTTCTAGCCCAGCTCGGGATGCGTAGTACGTTCAGAACTAGCCTGAAGTACAAAAAAGGACACTGAAAGAAGGGTGAACCCCAGTGGACAAGACAAAGGGTGAAACCAGAAACCTAAAATATTCTAAGGCTAGACTGAATAGCCCAGAAGACAAAATTCAGAAGAACATCCTCCTCAAATTGTAGGTGGTGAGGGGCAGAAACCTGACTCTTACATTCTAGAAGGGCCTCAGTTGTTTCTCTTCTCTGTGGATTCTTGGGTATGAAAAGTTCTGATGTAAACACAAACAGGAGTGGGGGTGTTGATTTTGGGTGGCTGGGTACTCTCATGGTTGTCATCCCCCTGGATGCACTTCCAAATCGTCTTTCACCAACCTGGATTTGGTACATTTGTATAGGGGGAAGAGATGGGGAGTGCAGAGCTTTGGATCACACACAAAGCAGATGAACAGCAGAGAGAACCTTCATGGACAGTTGTTTCCAAGAGAACATTAGTTACATGGCAAGCAAAAGATAATGTTGAGAAGGAGGATGTGGTAGAGAGGGTCAGGGATCAGCATAAGGCCTCTGCTCCGCTGGATGAATGTAGGAGGTGGTGGTGGTGGGGTCTCCTTGTTCACTGTCAGAATTTGACTCTGCTGGGTGTGGACAGAGCATGCCACGTAGCAGCGTTCCACCTCTCTTCTGTTGTCTCCACTGCAGGGAACCCAGCCTCGAGGCCCCCTGGCTCTGGCATCCCCACTTACCAAGTTGCCAGACTGTGGGCTCCTTGGCTGTCCTCTGTGTTGCTCTGACTGGGCTGAGGCTACTCAGCACAGCGGCTGCTCTCGAGGCATGCAAACTCCACACACCTTCTTGCCAGGTTTCCGGATCCCTGGCCTCGTGCAGAACTCACGCCAATGCCTTTCACTCAGTCCTTGGCCATCAGTGAGCCAAGCTGTTATGGGTGATATGACCTGCAGGGCATTAGTGGGCACCAAACAGCATGTATTTTTTTCTTTTTACTTTTATTTACAAAAGAATTTACTCCCTAAACCCAAGAAGTTGCCTGAGCAGGTTTTGGGAATGGCTGTGATTTTATTTAGTGTGGCATTTAAAATCGCAGCAGATGAGCCTGGATCGTTTGTGAGTAGGACCGCTTTAACCTCCCCTGGAGAGATAGCCTCTGTGCACCATCCTGCACCAAAGTGTTTTCTGTTTCTGTCTTGCTTCATCTTGCAAAGATGACAGATCTAAGTTATATCACAGACCTTTCTGTTTTTAAATACTATTTAAAAGCACTTTTACTGTTAAGATTTTTTTTCAACCACCTTGGAAGAGATTTGTGTCCTCTGAAGTGCTGGGATGGTTCTTGGGAGTTGGAGTAGCGGATTGTAGCTTTGGCTTGATATAAATGAACTCAGACAGTCCATGCAGGAAGCAGAGTCAGCTGACTCTGCCCTTTCCTTAGATCTAGGCAAGAAGAAAGCAGGAGCACCCAGCGCACCTGAACTACTTGTGCCCTTGGACATTGGATTTAAAGACTGTGAATTTTCCCTGGACATGTGGTCACTCAGATGATTTTTGCTTAAACACCATTAAATTGTTGAGGAGAGGATGCGAACTGGAGTATATATGCTTACTGCTTCCTTACTAGAGGGAGGAAGTCAGTTCAGAGAGAAGGTTTTGTAGGTAGAACCACTTGGCAGTTTGTAGAAGTGGAAGATAAAGACAGAGGACAGGGGACAGAGAAGTAGGGGAGAGTGAGGTGCATCAGGGTTGATGCTACCAGGGCCCTCTCAGGAGCTCAGAATTCCTGCCTCCCCCATATCTACTGTGATTCTTATTAAAATGGGCCACATAGATGCTTCAAGTCTAAGTCCTGGGAGGCCTGGGGAAGGAAGGCTGGCCTGCTGAACTCCTACTTCGCCTCAGGCTTAGTGACAGGAAATGCCCCGTACCAGTTCCAAGAACCCCAAAGCTAAGCATTATCATTTCCATTTTACAGATAGGGAAACTAAGGTCCAACTTGACCAGGGTTGTGCCAGAGTCTCTTCTGGGACCCAGGTAGGAGTCTTTCTATGATCAACATAAGTCAGTCTGTGACACAGAACTCAGTGAATCCTCTGGAAACTGCTCAGTTTCCCACTGAATTTCATACGCGTGAGGATCTAGGCTGGTAGTCTCTCAGGAAATTGCCAATACAAAGAAATTTTATTGCCTGCAGTCAGAAGTCTGATAGCATCAATTTCCATGGCAATAAGCTATGATGTCACAAACAGATGTCTGCAACAACGGCGTGGTAAGAAAGGGAGAAATGGGGAGCTCAGGTAGGGAGGATGTAAGATATGATCTATTAGCGCAGATGCGGAAGGCCTCCATCGGCCCTCTCCAGCCCTGCATCTGCTGCTGCTGAAAGGGAAATGCTGACGTTTGGAACAGATACGTGGACTTTCTGAATCACTGTATGCTTCAATTTACAAACTCCCAAAATAATAAAAATCAAATATAATTTCCCTAAGAATGTTTTCGAGTATTCACAAAAAGAGAATTTTTTTTTTTCTACAGTTGGCCCTTGCAAGTGACTAGGTGATGGGTAGTTCACTGTGTGTCTGGCAGGGAGGACTGTTAATTCCCGTCGACATGACAGGTCAGGGTAGAGATGAGGAGACAAGACTGGTCAGTAGTCCAGTACTGAGAGATGTGCTGATCGCTGGCAGGAGCTGGGGAGGCAGAAGCTAGATGTTGAGTCTGTGGAGGGCAGTGTCGTTTGGTTTACACTGAGCTTAAGGGTCTAGGTGTGGGTTCCTAGGATGTGACACACAGCATATCTAACTGATGACAGAGCTCTTGCCAAGTGGAATCCTTTTTAGCATCGGGCTCCCTGTTAAAGCTGTGGCTTACTGTGTTTCTCAAGGATGGCTGCAGCAACATCTCTTATCTTACATGCTCTTAGGCAATATCACCGTGCCAATGTACAGTCTAATTCCTCTTCCCCTGAATCTGGACTGTCCTGTTGACTTGTTTGACTCGTGAAACGTAGCAAAGTCATTTTCTGGGACTGTCAAAGCTAGGTCATACTCAGCCTTGGTTTCCAGATGGACCTCTGGAGGCTGTAAGGTGTCAGAATGCCCGCTGTGGAACCCAGTTGCCATGTTATGAGATGCCTAAGATGTGTGGGGAGGTCAGGTGTAGGCACTCTTGTTGAGAGCACCAGGTGAGCACCCAGCAGATAGCCTGACCACAGCCAGTTGTGTGAATAGGCACCTTTGGAATCAAGTTCAGGTGAAGCTTCAGATGGCTGCAGGCCTGGCCAACAGCTGACTGCAGCCTCCTGGGTGGCTTCCTGAGAACTGCCTAGCTCAGCCCAGCCAACCTGCCGAACTGCAAGAGATGATAAAATATTACTGTCTCAAGCCAATACATTTTTTGGGGGATTTGTCACATTCAATAAATAACTGAAAACAAACAATGACTTACATTTGTCATATAAAACAAAAAGTAGACAGGTATAGGACCCTTGGCCACAATTTTGGCAGGTGACTGAAGATAACTAGAGAGGGGCTTAGGGCGGCCTGCCTATTGGTGAATCAGGTTCTCACAGAGGCAGGCTGGTAGTGCTGGGATCATCTGTCAGTCAGCTCTAGAAGCTTGGCTTTTAGTCTCCTGTTTGGCGACATAAACGCGAATCAGGCCAGATCTTTTGTAGCTCTGATGGGATGGCTTTGAACCTAAATGTGCAGAAGTGTTCATTTAGTCTGGTTGGTTTTGGCCAGGCATCCTAGCTTTTGAGATTGGATGAGTGTCCCTTGCATGGTTTCATCCAAGCCCTGATAAAAATGCCAAAGAGGACAGAGCCTGTGATATCCCACCAGAGTTGTACCCTCTTCGGGTACCATTGCTCTGCCAACTGTGAATCCATCAATTTGTACTTTTCCTGGACCACAGTACTCCATCAAATCCACCATTTCATCAAATGCTTTCCTGAAATGGGTACATCATGATCTAGTGGCCTAAAGAAATTTTCAAGAAACAAAGGGAATAGGTTCTGCGGGGCTTTTTCTTATTTAACCTTTGATGCCTTTAGTAGATCTCTGCATTTTTTTTCTGTGTAGCCTCCACCTTCCACCATGGTTTGGCTCATGGTATGTAGTGTTAATTACGTTATTATGTTTCTTTCTGAAAGATTACATTTTCAACCATCCAGTTTTCAACTATCATTTATTTTTATCTTCCATCTTTATTTGTTCTGTGGTACTAGAGGTTGAATTTAAACCCTTTTTACTGAGCTACATCCCTAGGTCTTTTTTAGATTTTTGAGACAGGGTCTCACTAAGTTGCTAAATTGTCCAGGCTGGCCTTGAGCTTGTGATCTTCTTGTCTCGGCCTCCCAGGGTGCTGAGATTACAGTTCTGCACCATCAGGCCTAGCTTTATCTTCTGCCACTCTCTGAACATGCCTTTCTTTGACAATATCTGCATTATCTTTCTACCTTGCATTTTAACCCAGATAGTATCATTTCTCATAAAAGGCAACTGAAAACAGCTTTTAGATGTCCAGCTAGGAACATTTGGGTGTACATTTAGGAAGTCCTTCCGATTATCGTCACGCTGTTCACCCTGGGTCAGCCCAGATGCATTGTTGTCCTTCCCACTTCCGCTTCCACTAGTTACGTGGGGGAGGGTATGGGCCGAGCCTCTGTGGCACCGCTTGACATATAATTGAGGGCGCGTGTGTGTTCTTCATTTGCCTTCTCTAGTTGTGGATAAATAACCCCCAGTTCCTTGTGTGTTTCTTTACCAGGTCTGCTTTTCAGTGCTCTAATCAGTTTTATTTCATTCTCCACTATAAATGATTTTAAAGCCCCTTGGAAATATAAAGGTTGTCTAAATAATAAATCATCATTTTGGCAAATGATACTGAGACATTTAGAGAGATAAAATTAATCACCCCCTTATAGCTATATAGCAGCTCTTCCATCAGGAGTATAAAGTAGTTTGTAGAGCTCACATTTAATTCTCATCCCATCTGGGAAGAAAAGGGTGGGCCATTTATTTATTTTGTAGGGAGAAAGGCTAGGAAGGTGTCAGGGACTTCTTTTTTAGCTTCTCTTAGTGAGTGAGGTCAGTTCCTGGTGTGAAAGACACTTCTGCTCTCAACCCTGAGCATCAGATGCTGGGCACCTGAGTATGTTGCATCTTCTTAACCTAGAGAGCATCGTGCACTGGTCCCCAGGTGGGGATCTCTTGCCATGTTCAGCATGTACAGTGCCCAGGCTAATGGATCTGAAGCATATTTTCCTTAAACTGCATTCTCTGCCCAGGGTGCTACAGTGTTTCCCGCTGCATCACACACAAACACCACCAGTCCTGCCATGATCCAAGGAGCCTGCACATTTCCATGTGTCAAATCACAACTTATTATGCCCATTTAGTAGGTGAGGAAATTGAGGCTTGTGGAACCTGAGTGGCATACTCAAACTCGCCTGACACCTGAGGCTGAGTTTATTTAACATCCTAGTCTAATGCTTTCTTTTCTCTATTACCTGAGATGTTCGTTGTGATTATTTTGGTTTTGAGTGACAGTAAGCAAAATCAGTACACACACATGCACCCTCCCATACATACACTGTAGCTGGAAGTGCTGTCTGATGCTGGTTTTAGGCATGGTTAGATTCAGGATGCTGTCAGGACTCAGTGCCTGTTCTTTAAGCACTATTTGCTCCAGGTTTGCCTATTGCTTTCCCATCATCAGCAGCAGATGCAGTGGTCTGGTTATAACAGAAACAGGGAGATTCACCTGTTGGTCATTTCTGCATGAGTCATTGGGGTCATTTTGATTGGTCCCAGTCCAGGTCATGTGCCCACCCTGAGCTGATAATGATGCTTAAGAGTTTGAAATCACTGATTGGCTGAAATTGTTTCCTCTGGAGAGCTGGCATGACTGGGAGATGTTAACGGCAGAGATTGAGGGTGGGAATTAATTAAATAGTAATCAAAGAGTGCAGGAGTAGTTATGACAAGTAGGGTGAGTGTGGCTGGCGGAAAACATTGATCTGCAAAAATCCTCCGTTCACACCCTACCCAGCATCCTCTTCCCCTCTGAGCTGTTTCTCAGTGGAGAATTTCTAGTCAGCATCTCTGATTGTGCTCTTTTCCTCCCTGAATTTGTTCTCCTCTACCCTCTGAATTCTCTGGTACCCTTTGTCCTACTTCAGCCTTGTCTGGACTGAAGAAGTCTTCCTGTCCATGCAACCCAAGGACTTCCTCCTTGGACATCCTGTGGTATGGATTCATTTCTTCTCTTATGTGGTTCCCCATTGAGGAAAGACATCTGTTCTGTATATTGGATGGTTTCCATGAAAAGAGCTTATGTTCAAGTTAGGATAAATATGCAAAATTCCTATCTCAGTGGCATTTGGTGCTTTCAGTAAAGGGTCAGTGAAAGTCAGTACGACAAAGGAGGTAAAATCAACCGAGTGTGAATGGAGACCAAAAAGATCCTGGGGTCTTAGTTAACTCATAATGAACATGACTCTGAGTAGAGTGCCGTAATGAGAAGTCTGGCATGGTCTTCTAGTTTCCCAAGTCAGGTTAAAACAAATGGGGCATTTTAGGCTGGAAAGGTGTCCTCTGGCTCCACTCCTAGTCAGTTAGAACCTTCCTGCAGCTTTATTCTTAGTTGGCCTACTCCATTTGAAAATATTTGTTGACTCTTAGCATCCTACTCAACCTAGTCATTTTATTGATAAGGAATTAGATATTGGGAAAGGGTGGGTTACTTCCCCAGGGCCCTGCATAGGTTAAGGACACAGCTAAAAGCAGGAATTCTATCTGGTGCTCTGACTAGTGCTATTTTCAATCTTTGTGGATGCCCAGGAAGGCCTGGCTTGGCAAGGATGGAGAATGACCGTGTGAGGGATGTTTGGGCACTGAAGGTCATTTCCAGCCAGAAAGACGCTGAGGACTTTGGAGAGAGTCTAATGATGCTTCCTAAGGATGGGTCAGCACAGTCCTGGGCACGGGTGGCCACTGAACAGGCCAAGGATATTTGGATCGGCTTTGTAATAGTACAGGAGGTTTCTAGCTAGGAAGAACCACTCTATATTTTTCACATCTGCAGATTTCCACCCTCAGAAGCTTTAAAGTAGGAGTCTGAGTGGCTGTGGCATGAGCTGCCTGAAGCCAGCAGATCTGGGCCTTCTGTTCACCCTGTCTGAAGAGTACTTACTAACTCCCTGGACCATTCCTTCTCTAGGCCAATAAAGTGGTGCTGTAGAAATGTGCCTTTTCTCAGACATGATTTGAATAAAAGGAAAACTCTCATATGGAGTGGGCTATTTTTAAAAGATACTAGTTAAGGAATAAAATTCTGTGGAACACACAATTATTTAGCTGTCTTTGTTTAGCAACATTCTTCTAATTAACCAGCATGGGCATCTATTGAGATGCTGGGCAAGTACAGCCTACTACAAGCTTGTTTCAGAGGGGAAAAAATTCTGTATTCTCAATACATATTTTAAGTGTCTTCTTTAAGGGGTGGGGGAAATTAGAATAACTTTTAACCTATAGTACATTACAAAGAACACAGCACACACTTGTTATGGGTTGAATTTTGTTACGGGTTTTCTAAGACAGCTATGTTGAAGTCTGAACCCAAGAACCTAAGAATGTTTCTTTATTTAGAAATAATATCCTGTAATTGTAAATTGGCTAAATTAAGATAAGGTCATACTTCAATAGAGTGGCCCCTAAGCCAATATGACTGGTGTCCTTATAAAAAGAGGAAATTTGGACACAGATATTTACTCCAAGAGAACAATGTGTGAGCACAAAGGGAGGGATCTGGATCACGTATTTATAAGCCAAGAAGCACCACAGCTTGCCAGAAGACCACCAGAAACGCTGAGATCTTGGACTTCTTCCTCCAGAACCATGTATACAAGTCTGTTAGGGTGCTGTACTCAATCCATGGAACTTCTCATTTTGTTATTTTCCTGCTATTGCCTTCCTTGTAAAAGGGTATTTCTTTTGATTTCTCTTATCTTTTAAAATATTTCTAGTTAAAATTTAAATTTTATTAATGGAAATGTACTTTGTTCTGAGGACAGAGAAGCAGTTTTGGGGGTGACTTTGGGAAACTTTGACCTGTCAGGAGTAGATGAATGTCTTAGCCAAGGTACTGGGAGAGCCAGGATAGAAGTTGGACTGAAGTCAGGTGAGTAAAGCAATGGGCTTTTTTGTTGTTGCTGGTATTCTGGGTGCTGATGGGTCTCACCCCTATCTGGGAGTTCTTGTCAGGAAAGATCATGTTTAGTGGCCCCCTCTCAGACCTCTGCTTGGCCTTAAATACCAGACATAGCCCTGCCCTTTTAATGGGTGTCTTCAGAGCCATGTCACTTTTAAGTACCTTGTCTCCTGTAGGGTTGAGGAGATGCTGACCTGCTCCTTGGGCATCCTTACTGTGGTTAGGAAGGGTGGTGCAGACTGGGTAAAGAAAGGGTAGAAACCCTTGGTGAGTGAGGACAAAACTGTGCCTGGTAGTGATATGGGCAGGGGTCTTGGAAGAAAGCGTTCTGAATGCCTTCTGACTGTCGTCAGCTGTCGTTCCATTCTTCAAATCAATACTTCCTGTCCTGATGTGAATTGTCACGAATATGTAGTTTTGGTCATTTCCCATCCAGCCAGGATCTTGCCTCTAGAATCCTTCTAGAGTGGTTCTGGAGAGGAGATAGGGCCTGCGAGGGCCCTATTGGTGTAATTGGGATCCACTGTCCTGCCTAGGCAAATGGCTTTATAGACATTTGAGGACGTTGGAAGGGTGCTTCCATATTTTTTTTTTTTTTTGAGCTGGAGAGAGCAGATTCTAATGGACGAGCCGTTGCACATGGGGCCCGATCTGACCACACCACTCCAGAGCAGTTGTCGGTGACCTAGCCTACCAGAACTGGACTCTGGCAGATGCCTTGAGGCTTTTCCCATTCGTGTTTTCTTCAGCGTCCTAACCTCACAAACTTGCTAAGTCCTGTCTCCTAGTCCATATCCCACTGAGAAGATGCTGAGGAAGTTTGCTTCCACGCATCACACCTTTGTGCTGTCTCCTCCCTCCCTGGAAACCTCTCCATTTAATTTGCATCAACTGCTTCCACCTCCTCAAAGATTTTTCTCCTATTGTGTTGTTCACTTGTGACCTTTCACTTTTCCACGTGTTGGAGAACATCGACTTTCTCTACCATCAGGCTACGTGGTTTGGCCTGGTGCTTTTTCCCATTTTATGTTTATTGTACTTTCCCCTCTCTGACGGCAAAAGCAATATAGGCTTCTGAGATTTTCTGATTTCACGAAGAGGAGATTCCGAATTCGTCCTTAGTTCAACCCCACTGTGGGACAATTTAGCTCATTTTAATCTTTCTATGATTTCCTCAAGACAGCGTGGGACTATTAATTTGAAAGAACAAAATCAACTGATGCTTCCAGAAATTGTCCGAGGGTGCCAACATCTTGTGAGGGCAGCATTGGTCAGGGTCACATCAGGGTAAAGCTGCTGGAAGAAACACAGGGTGCTGTTTAAGCTGGAATTGTATATGATAAATACCTTCGGGGGAAAGTGTGTCCAAAATATTGCACGGGACATGCTTTGACATACTGCATGTGATTTTTGGGACATACTTCTATAACTTGATCATTTATTAATAATTCAAATTGATGTGGATGTACAGTTATTTGTTGGTTTGCTAAACCTGACAGTGACACATGAGACAGAGCTAGGAGGCGTTGGAGGACCTCCATCAGTGCTACACAAGCATAGTTGTGAGAATAGCCATAGGCTCACAGAATGGGGCCAAAATTGGGCTGGGAGCAAAGCCATGACAAGAGAACTGAGAAGAAATCTGGGACAGGTGATGAGACAACTACATTTCCAGTCCTTGGGGGAAGCATCTAGGCCATTGCATCCCCTTGAGACCTGCTACGCTGGGGACCTTCTTCTGTATACTAGCTCTGGCCATCTAAGGGTATTACTGTGATTTCCTGTGTGTCTATATACCGTCTGTGCAATCATGTGCCAATTTTTCCCTTAAATCAATTTATTTAAAATTTTGAATAAAGATATTTTAAAAAGGGATTTGGATTTTACCCCTGCTGTTGGAAAACCAGCCTCACTCACCATGAGTGACTGAACATAAGGATAGTGATGTGCACGTTCCTGAGCTCTGGCTCTCAGCCTCACGCGTGCTCTTGGTTACTTACAAAGTGAAATTAGCAAGTAAGAGAGAGGTGCTAGTGCCAACAAAGTCTCCGGCTGGAATTTTCTTCTTGACATAATCACAGACCAAAGAACTGAAAAGGGGACACAACTCAGCATTATGTTCTGTGCCCTTTCTTTCATATTCATGTGAGCCTCACTTTTACAATGTCTGTAGTTTGTCATGGCCTAATAATAACCAGTGAAGTTGTTTTAGAATTAAGTCCTTTATAAATGTATTCTCTGCTGAATGGAGAAGAGGTTGTGTCATCTGGGGTAGGGTATTGGTATTGAGATTTTACCGTGTATTCCCACGGGGATGTAATCTACAGCCTTGTGTGGTTCAACCCTCAGAATGTGTCCCATGTGCCGTGGGGCCATGAGCCGTCTTGGGGTCTCATGTAACACTTTCAGTGTTCCTAACCCCACCATGTGAATGAGGCCCAGAGACACACCCACCCAGACACTCCAGCTTTGAACTACTGGTGCTCCCGCACCACCTCTGTGCCCCTCAGACCCTCCAGAGGGATGGAAAAGACTAACCGAGAGAATGTGCTGGATGAGCTGATGTTCTTGTGTGACTGTAGGTGAGGAAGACATTTCCCAACAGGCCAAGCACAATTTGGAACACAATTTTTCCATGGAAACAATGTACTAAATGGTGGTTAGGTTTTATGGCATGATCGGTTCTGGGTAGTAAAGTTTCATTGAGCACCTAATATGTTCCAGAACTGTACTCAGACTATGAAATGCTTAAAGCACTGTTTCTGGCTAAATGGCATATAGTCTTGTGGGAGAGATGGACAGAGAGCAAGCAATCAGCTGGTAGCTACTCAGTGTAAAGGGTGACAGGACAGAAAGGGACAGTACTATGGGGTCCAGCCAGGGGGCCCGGTCAAGCCTTGAAGGTGCTGCCTGTGAAGCTGAGTCTTGGAGGTGAGAAAGACTGAGCAGATGAAGACGAAGGAGGAAGAATGTGCCCAGAAAGTAAATGGCCAGCAAAGGGGTGTGCGCTAAGGTTCTCTGGTCTGCCCACCTTTCTGAAGGATCCTGTGTGGGGCCAACTGAGCCTGCATGGATAAGCAGAGGTGGTTATAGAGGTTCCCGGAGCATGGTAGGAGTTATGGGCTCAACTTCAGCAGGGGTCTACTGAAGGGTTTTGGTTATATTTGCTTTTAAGAAAGTTATCTTGACCAATAAATATGAGGGGGAATGGCACTTTTGTGGTTCATGGGGAGGAAGCTACTGTCTCTATTTTCTGTTGCTTTATCCAAGTATTGAAATTGGGAAATTTATAGAGAGAGGAGTTTTTTTTTTTTTTTTTTTTTTCCAAGTCCAAGAACATGGCAATGGTAGCTGCCTAGTTTTTGAATGAAGATCTCCTGGCAGAAAGGCAGTGGGTATGTGTGGAAGAGAGACAGGGGACAAAGAATCCTTTAAAAAATTATAACTAACCCATGCTCATGGGACTATATTAATTCCTTCATGAAATTGAAATCCCCAAGACCTAATTACTTCTTAAAATTCTAACCACATCTCAGCACCTTTCCACTGGGAATGAAATTTTGAGATGAGTTTTGGTGGAGACAAACCACATCTAAACCACAGTAGCCACTGAGGTAGGGTGGGGATGGGAAAGAAGACCAACTAGAGGGCTGCTGACTCCTCCAGGGAGGGGATGGAAAGGTCCGAAGCAGAGAGTTTGCTAAGCTTCCTGTAACGCAAGTCCCGTAGTAAAGGGATCCTGATTAATACTTTTTTCTCATACGTATCCCAAATGCCTAGAAAAGAGTCTGTTAAATAACAAATAATAGATAAATCTTTTGTTGCAGAAGAGGCCAGACTAAGGGGACCATTAGAGGGTCCAGCATATTTGATTTTCCAATCTGGACTCCTACTTGGACTTTCTAGTGGAACTCCAGAGCCAAGAAAAAAAAAAAAACTTACCCATACAAAAAAACCCTCTGACAACTAGATGGACTTTGGGAGTGGCTACTGCATGCCTGTGGTATATCCATGATACGATGTGCAGCTGTACTGCTATCCTAGGGGTCCACTCCCAAGTCTTTTCTGCTGGCCTTGTGTTGGCCAGCCTAAAGTTTTCTTGCTTATTTACCATAAACTTCATTTCTTCATTTTATGTTCAGAAAAGTCATCTTGTGTCTGCTTCTTAGGGATGGTTCTGCAAGCCTTTTTGCCACAGGAGCATCAGGTAGGCCTTTCAAACACATTTTGTTGGAGATTGGCTTGTAATCTGTGAGTTGAGGACACCCAGGCAGAGGTCTCCCGGCCATGAGAACCACATTAGATGTCACCCAGTGAAGGAACATGAGCAACTATGCTCTCAGAATTTGTGATTAATAGACATAATCTCTGCCAGAGCATTAATTTCAGGCGTAATCAAAGCCTGCTGAATTATTTCAGTGTCAGACCTTGACAGAGAAGTCAGCCTGGGATTAGCATTTTGATTTAAAGTTCAATGGGTGGTATTTATCTTTATTTCTGTCACATACAAATGATTGACTGTCTGTCCTGGAAAATAAAAACAAATGCTACTTCCCTAGTCAAGTGAACAGTGCGTAATTTAGAGGCACACTCTCATGGTTGACTGGACTCATGGCATAATGGGTTGGCAGTCTCACTTTCCTGGCTTCCAGAAAATGTGTGGAATTCAGGTTCCCGCTTCTGTTGAAGACCAGGTGACTGTGGGAGAAACTGTGTTAACATCTGAGCGGGTGTGTCACTCCTCATGGAAGTACCTTAGCTGAGCCATTGCCTGACGTAAGAGATGATGGCATGTGCTGTTCAAAGTCTTGGAGATGCTAGAGAAACAGAGTCTAATCTAGTGGGACTGGGATCAGAATACTGAAGATCTCTCTGTTTCTCAGTCTAGACATATTTAATGATGGTAGACTCTAGTAGACGCCAGCCATGTGACTGCCACTCTTATTTCTACCGTGAGTTTAATAGAAAGAATACATTGATACTACTGTGAACATGATGTTCATCGATGATAGTAGAGCCAGGCACTGTGCTGGTGTCTTTACTTGCATTGTCTTGAATCTTGTCCATAATCCTGATCCCCACTTTACAAATAAGGACCTGGAGGCTCATGGAGTGAGCGGAGGCCAAGGTTCCAGTCCAGAGCCATCTGGTATCAAAACTATGCTTTTCTCCTTTCAGCACCTGATTCATCAAGTCAGGTGGCAGAGACTCTGAGGCCGGGGGTAAGAGGACCGATGGCTGAGGCTAGAATTTGCCTCTGTGAAGGGAGGCACCTGGTGGAGGAAGGAGGACAGCTGGGCAGGGGAAAAAGAAAGGAGTGTCCAGGTTTTCTGGGATCCCTAGAGATCCATTTTCTCTTGGCTCCGCCCCACCATGCCTTACTTGAGAACTGTCCCTACTTTGAGGGCCCTTTAGTCACAGGCTGGAGGCTTCAGACATGGGTGTTGTTTTGGTCTAAGCGCAGAAATGACCTGTTCCTTGCTAAGAATCATCGCACTTCTCTGTAAATTAGGTTTCAGTGAAAGGTAGTGCCACTCTCGGCAGTTTGCACCTTCCATGGACATTCATTTGAAGGTAGAGGCGATGGGAATGGGGTCTGGACTTGGAAAGGGGCCGGAGAGCTAGCCATTGGGCACCCGGCGGGGTAATGGCGCTCCTGTGACTACAGGGTGCACTGAGCATCCTTCTCTTTCATAACTGGACTCGATTTACTCTCAGGCTAATTTGGCAGCAACAGTCAATACAAGGCATGATTTAAACACTTTATATTCAGTTTTCTCAACTAAAAACTTTAATAATGGATTTAATTGCCTTGTTTTTCATAAATTGAACACAGTTTTTGTTTTAAAAATACATCATTTAGAAAATACTACATTTGTCTAGTTTTAATATTGCATCTAAAATAGAACCATCCTTTAGGAATTGCATTTATGAACACAAGTTAAGACAAATATTTGTAAAGAAAAGTCAAAACATGTTCAATCTAATAGATACTTGCTATATAATTCAGTGAAGTTTTAAAAACTGAATTTTATTAGGTAAATAAAGTGTAACAGAAATAGACCTTTAGACTATTTTGTTTACACGATATATTTATGTGTTATGAATGTTTACATCCAACCAAAGCACATTTTAACAAAAAACCACGTGCACTGTTTACATGTACTTTTAGTAATTTAGTTGTAAGTGGACTCTCATAAGAATAGCAGCAAATACAAATCAGCTTAACTTTAATCAAGATAAGAAATTTAAGTCTTTCATTATGCAACTACTTTGACATTTTCTGTCTCCTTCCTGTTAATTCATTGACCGGAAAAGAAATTCAAGCCTCCTGCTTTTTCAATTCCCATGTGATAAATCTGGAATAAATTTGCCTACAACAAGAAGACATTGTTTCTCCATCTATAAAAAAGGCTACTGTTATTAAGACCTTAGTTATCATTTTACCATTCTGATAAATTTAGATAAGTGACTTTGAGTAACTTGGATAATCTTTTCAAAGTATACGTGAGCAAATATCCATCTCTAATATATTTACCCTCAGGTTTGATGGTAGAATTGATATGGGAAAATGCAGGGGCTAGTTTTTATGTGGTTGCCACATTGTCCTATATAGTTAAAGAACAACTGTAACCTACCAATGGAATATTAGCAACTACTGTGTCAAGGGCATATTAGAACTTATTTGGAAAATCGTTCTTGAAAAGATTGAAATAATTTACTTTTTCAAACATTCCATAACTGAAAGCTATATTCTTTATTCTATGATTTTGTCTTTGAACTGTAGTATATCTTGTTGGTGACCAAAAAATCAAATTAACATTTTAAAAAGAGGTTAATTAAAAAAAGAAATGTTTTAAAATCTGATTTACATCTAAAGTATCCCTGGTTATCATCCCCTCTGATTCATGTGAATGCAGATACTGTTTATATAAGCTCCAGGGTGACTGCCAGGTGGTTCCCATGGGACCCTGGACACTTTGCAGAATGCCCCTGTCTGCTCTGAGAGATGGCAGGAGAGGGGCAACTCCATCTTGTGGGAGCAAGGGAAGGTAGAGCTAGTGAGACAGTTTGCCTGCAGGGCTGGACCCTAGTGTGAAGGAAGAAGGTGTCCTTAGCTTGGTACTTCTTTCGGTTTTGTTGGCTTTCTCTTGTTGATAAAAGCCTGGCTTGCTGAAGAAGTAAAGCCCCAAAGAAAGCTCTATCCTGGCTTCCAACGACTGAGAATTCACCATTATGGGGGCCAAAGGTTTTGGAGCTGTTTGTTGGATTTTGCAAGAGTTTCCATTCAAGAAAATTTCAAGAATAAAATGGGATCATGCATAGCCCCATTCAGGCACTGTTTTTCTGAAGATGCGCTCTGGAACAGGCCAGTAAACGTGTCCAGATGCTGGACCCTAAAAGAATCAGTGGGCATTATGCAGCCAGATAAAAAGAAGAAAGGGCGCCAGGATGGATAAGTGAGGAGCGATGGTAGGAGGACAAGGAGTGCTGAACAGGGGTGTGTCTGGGGGAATTTAACTCCAGGATTGTTTGAAAGGCTTTAGGGAACCATTGGTTTTAGAATGTGCTCCCACGTCACTCTTGTCTCCTAAGAACTCATGCACGTAGTCAGGTTTTTCACAGTAGGGGGATGGAATAGGCCTCTGGACCTGCTGGCTTGGGCCCTGCCCTCAGGGTGAAGGAGCTGCCTTTGCAGATGATTGATCAGCAAGAGTCAACAGAAATGGACTTAAGATTCGTGTTGGCCAAGGTCATGGGAGTGATCAGAGGTACATTAATCCTTCAGCTCCTATTATAGGTAAGGAAACTTGGAGCCGTGGGAAGTTTGATGATCTGTGTGAGATCTCATCGTATGTTACAAGCAGAGCCATGATGGACTGTGGCTTCCTATGTCTTGTCCTAGCCTCTTGTCTCTTTATAGGTTCCTGGGCTTCCTGGGGTTCTTGGGGACATCTCTCAGATGTCTTGTCCACAGATTCATGCTGCAGCTTATTCTAAAAATTTACTGTCCTGTTGGTCAGTCAGTTCTTTCTAGTATCTGTCATCTATTATATAGAAATTTAAAACCACATCCCCTGTGCTATGTTCAAAAGTCATGGAGAGTAATTGCTTAGCATCTTCCTCTAAAAAACTCCTGCACTTAACAGAGTCTTATAATCAATCACATGTATACTATCTTGCTCTTTGAAAATTAATATCTGGAAAATTCACTGCTATAGCTGGGTCTAAGACAAATCATGTCTTCCAGTTGGATGGTGAGTTCAAAGTGCCACTGCCACTGGCAGGCAATGTACCCTAATTGCAAGAGACGTTCATAAAAAGCAGACAACTATTCCGCGTGTACTTTAAAGCTAAAACACAAAGGTAAACGTTCTACTCCTGCGTGGGTTCTAATGAAAATAACAAGAACAGAATAATTGGAAGCAGTCTGAGATATATCCAAGTAAATGAGTTCATTTCTACTATATATTCATTTATTAATAATTCATCTATTAATATTCAGGTACAAGAAAACGAATATATTTGGAGTGCCTACTATGCACCAGGCGTTTGTATTAATTCCTTTGAATATGCCACCTCATTTGAAACTCAGTATACAACCCAAAATATATATTCCTGTTTTACAGGGAGGAGAACAGGCAAATCCGCAGTCAGGATGTAAAGATGATTACTTGGCAAAGGCCAAAGCCTGTGCTTGTCTTTCTTTCCTCTCTTCCCCTGACTTTGTTTATGATGTCAGTACTCAGTACACGCAGCATTGCTTCCCTTACCATGTTGTTACTGGCTGATGCCTGTTTTCTGGAAGTTGAGACAGTTATTAATCTGAGCGCCTCCTAGTCTTCTAGGCAGTTTCTTTGTCATTGGTGATTCTGGCTGTATCACCAGCTTCTGCTGTGAGGCAGGAACAGGAAATACGAGGCAGGGCACTGACAGGACCTATGCCGGTTTAGGTTAGAAGGCCAGGACAAACATAGGTGGGCACAAAACACAAAGTCACTTAACTCTGGGTCTCAGAATGGGCTACAGCTCCCTGCCAGGATGTCCCTGAGTAGGATGAGAACAAGACAGAGGCCTGGGGCAGGAGCTGGCACAGAGTAGGACTGGTGGGTCATGGGGGACAAATCTCAGAGCTACCAGGGGAGAATTTTTCAGGTACTCCCCATGGAGGGATGCTGAACTCCATGGACAACATAGAGCCTCTCTGTGAAGAGAATGGAAACTTCCAGGAGATGGTCTATACCACCTGGGCATAACCTTTGGTCAGTAAAGCAAATGAAAAGTTGGGTGTGTCTTATTTAAGATGAACTCAGGATGGGCTAGGACCGAGATCCTGTTCAGAGTCTTAGGGCCTCGCACACTCACTTCTTAGGGCAGGAGTGGGGAGCTGGCACTTTGTCATGGGACTACATCATTCCTCTGCCTCTCAGTAAGAAATCTACTTCTCCCACACTTCCTTCCACTTGGCACTTCCTTTATGTCAAATCACATTCTTTCTTGAATTTGTTATTTCTGTGTCTGTCCCTGCAGGCAACATGGGGCATTGGGGCAGGAGGGCTGGGCCTGATTTGCTGACTTCCCCATGGTGCCTGGCATGTGGCTTTGCCTGTAGTCAACAAGATTGGTGTTAGTGGTTGATTGAAAGCAGGTCCCCCAGGCCTTTATAGCTAGCTACATGGATGTTGCCTCATTTTCTGGATTTTCACTGGATGAAAATCCTTAATTTTTAAATGTTTACAATAATGCAGCTATTTTTTTCATTTATATCTCTTCATGGACTGAGTAACATTAAGATGCCTCCCAGGAGCATTAGAGATTCCAGGTGAAAGCACCACAGTTTGCTTATGTATACTCTGATCTTTAAAAATAGTTATTCAGTGTCCAACCCTGAATAAGTGGACCTAGCAGTTAAACTTCTGTCTTCCTGAGAGGTGTGGAAGAGTGCCCACTTTGTAGGAAGGAAAATTTTATGAAGTTGTTTGAGTCAGACTGTAACAGTACCAATAAAATGCATTTTATGAAGTGGGTGAGGACATTGCAGTCAGGATGCTGTTTCACAGTGTGCAGAAATGGCGCATGTTGTAAATGAGAGGTCTCTGGCTGCTCTGGGGCCTCTCCTTCAGCGACAGATGTGACCATCCTTTCTTTTAAAAGTCCTCTGCAAAACTGTCAGTGCAGGATGTGATGTAGAGGGCCTGCCTAGGACTCACCCTCTTTCTAACTTCTGCATTAGCTTATGATTGCAGCGACTGTCACAAGCCAGTGCCCTCTGCGTATAGGTGTTATTGAGAAGGGGAGCTTTACACTGAGACATTTTGCCCCATCTCGAGGCTCCATTCAAGTCATGGAGGCATTCCCTGATCTCCTGTCCTCTCACAGTCCCCATCTCTGACTACGTTTCCCTGTAACCTGCCGGGAGAGGCCAGGAACTGTGCTGTTATGTGACTGGCAGCTCCCAGGCCCTCCTCTCTCCAGGGCTTTTTGGTTTCTAGGGTCACAGGTAGTGGCTGGGACATATCTGTTAGCCCCTTTAGGTGTCCTTTTGCTCCACCTTAGAAGAGCAGGGCTCTTTTGCATAGGAGCTTTGTTCCACTGCTAGTTGGGCTGCTGCGGCCCTGTTTGTCCCTGAGAGACACATGACCTACCAGATAGTGGGAGATGCTAAGTGGGCTTACCACTGAGCAGTGCTGAGTCCATTATTTTGCTTTCTAGGGAAGCTTCCCTGGGATGGGGAAGTAGAATGAGGACTCCTGAAAGGAAGCAGGGAGTGACTGCTGATTTTTGGCTCAAAAAATTATTCTTCACTTATTTTGTTAATTTTTAAAAAATTAAACTCTGACTCTGTGAAGTCACCAGAAACTGCTGAATGAAATTATGGGAAGGGTGTGAATGTTGAATCATTCTCACAAAGTATCATGTTCTTCTCTGCCTCACCCTCTGGGTGATCCTATACCAATGCTGCCGTCAGTTTCTTCCTTGATAAGTCTTATAAAATCACCCTTTTGGGCTTCATTAAGGTGATTTGAGGTGCATAGTAGAGTATCTGGTATTGTATGAGTTTAAATTCTCTAATTTCTTTATTTACATGACTTTATTTTTTTAACCACTTAAGAGTTGTCCTCATTGGTTTATACCTGGCTGAAATCACTCAAAGGGACTCAGAGAGCTAGAGAGAGAGGAAAAACTAAGAGGACTTTGTAGGCATCTCTACATACCATTATAGTGGTGCTGGGATCTGACTACTTGTGGTCTCTCAACATCCAAATGTTGGAAATCCTACCCCAGAAAGGAGATGGTAGTCGGAGGTGGGACCATTGGTCGGTGATGTAGCTGTAAGGGCAGAGCACTCATGACTAATGCCCTTATAAATGGGAGCTCTTTTGTCTCTTCACCTTATGAGAACAAAGAGGGAAGGAGCCATCTGTGAGCCAGAAGGTAGATCCTCCTCAGACTTCAGATTTGCTGGCACTTTCACTTTCACTTAGACCATCAACCTCTGAAACTGTGAAAAACATTTCTGTTGTTTATAAGCTTCCTGGTTTGTGGCATTTTGCTACAGTAGCCTAAACAGACTAACACAAGGGGGTTCCTAGAGATGTTCCTCTGCCAGCTTTGCTCTTCTCACTTTAGACCTCACCTTCAGCAGCCTTCCTCATCCTGGTACCTACTCCCATCTTCAGGCCTGTGTCATTCCAGTGCTTACAGCCAAAATACCCTTCCTGAGTCAGTGCTTAGGAAGATTAACTCATTTAATTAAAAATGCTAAATCCAGAAAGCCCTCTAGTTTCCCTTTGGCCAAATAGTGATCTTCTTTCGTTAGCATGGCTTTCCGTGGCTTCCATAGTTACTTACATATGACTTTATCCAGCATTATCCCTCAGGGCCCCTGTTACACATGCACGGTTTCCATCTCTACACTGTCAGCTGTCCAGACCTTTCTGCTCGGAGCCTCTAACTCTTAACATCCCACACATACGAATGGCTTCCTTGAAGTGAGTGACTCCTCTCCTAGGAAATACACCCTGACCCTCCACTGCTGTATGTAAACTCAATTGTACACTGTTATAATTGCTACTTTGTACAATCTTATATCTGTTCATAAAGAGAAGACTTACAGTATTTTATATTAAACCTTATATTTTATGATTTCCCAAACATTCCCTTTCTTCTTTTGTTTTCAAGTTATTTCCTAGTGTCGTTTCTTTCTATTCCCCTTCACTTTTTTTGTACTTTAGGTGGACTTCCTAGCAACGGATTATCTGCTTATGTGGGGATGTGTTTATTTTGCCCTTATTTACATAGGAGATTCTTGCTGGGTATCGAAGCCTTTGTTTCTTTTAGAATTCTGTATCTCTGTTGGCTTTGGGTCTCCTTTCATGTCAGGAGTCACGTGTTAACCACATCTATACTCCTCTGCATATGATGATTGCTACTCTCTTCCTGCATTCAGAGGGCTTTCTTTAACAGTTTGATGATGATATATCTAGTGGTAGCTCTAGTATTTATTTTAAGTAGTGTTCATTGAGCTTCTTGGATGTGTATAGATTTATTTTTTACCGTATTTGAAACATTTTGAGCTATTAATTTAAAAAATTTTTGTTCCTTTTCTTTCTCTCATAATTTTTATCCCATTTATATTGATGTGCTTAATGTTAATTAGTGATTTTCTGAGGTTCTGTTACCTTTTGATTTTTGTTTCTCTGTTCTTCAGAAATGAAAATTTCACTGATACATTTTCAAGATTACTGATTTTTTCCCCATTATGAATTAATTATTTGTTAGGATCCTCTAGTGAGTTTTCCTTTCAGTTGTTATAGTTTTCAACTCTAGAATTTTTGTTAATTTTTTTTCTGAAACCTAATTTCTATCTCCTTAGAGTAGGTCTCTGTTTGCTCATTGTTGTTATGTTTCCCAATTGTTTGAGCATATTTTCCTTTAGATTTTGAACACATTTTTGGTGGATAACTAATTTGAAGTCTTTGGTGTGTTCAACAACTGGAGATTCAGACTGTCTATGTTGGCTGCTTTCTTTCTTGAATATGGGTCAGGATTTTCTGTTTCTTTGGATGTGTTATAATTTATGTTGAAAATTTTATGTTTTGGAGAGCATATCATAGCAACACTGAATTCTTATTTTTCTCCCTTGAAGGATATTGTGTGACCATTTTGTTTGATAACCTTTCTGAGCTAGCCTGTGAAATGTGTGTATGGTGATGTATTTGATTACTAAGGTGTTGGCTCAGTTTTCAATTCTAATTTTTGTTTTTATGTTTAAGTCTTTGTGTTAGTCAGCTTTCTATAATTGTAGAAAATACCTAGGTAAATCAACTTATAAAGATAGAAGGCTTATTTGTATTAATAATTTTGGAGGTTTCATTCTAGGCTTGTGGCGGGATACTGCATATCATAACAGGAATGTGTGGAGTAGCAAAACTGCTCCTCTCAGGATGAGGAGCAAAGCAGAAGAGGAAGAAGCTGAAAACCTCATATCCTTTAAGGGTACATATTCCAATGACTAGAAGACCTCTCACTAGGCCTCACCTCTTAAAGATTTCACCATCTTTCAAAAGCACCAAGCTGGGAACCATACGTGGGCCTTTGGGTGACACTCTAAATCCAAAATATAGCAGCCATATTTCCTAGATATAGCCCCTCTGTCAGTGATTAGGAAAAGATTGAGCCTTCTGTTTGAGCCCCTTTGAGCCTTCTGTTCTCTGCTGATGGTCTGTGTGAGAGTGGACAACATGTTTAAAATTCAGGCCACAGTGAAATCTTCTCTGGTTTTGCCTTCCAACTGGGAAATTTCACTTTTCCTATGAGCGAGTACAGCCTTAAGCCTGGCCAAGGTATGGATATGTTGGGTACTCTCTGGGCTTCATTAGGTATGCACCTAACCTCAGCCAAGGCTATGCTTACCATGACCATGCCACGGCTTCACTTGCTAAGATTGCCACCTCGACGGGCAGTGCAGCTGGATGTGGATATCACAAACTATCTCAATTTGAGTGAGTCCCTTTTGACTCCACAGCCCTAGTAGTCAGTCCTCATGCTTTTTTTCTTTTCTGGCAGAATCTTCTTTCAACAGAGCTTGAGAGTGGGAGGGAAGGACGGCGCAGCTCTAGGCAGGAATGGCATCATTCCCACGGTTCTTATGCACAGTTCAGTCTTTGAAACATACATACTTCTCAGATTGATGAATGTTTTTGGTCAGTTTCCAGAGTGCTGATGGTTGTTTTTTGTCACTTGTGCCTAACTTTATTGTTGCTTTTAGAAAAGAGGATTTGCCTGCCACCTCCCTCTGCTGTAGCCATGAGTCTGTACCGGGTTGCCTGTGTTTTGATGTTACCGGATTTTTCCTGGCTGTAGATTCACTGGAGAGTGTGGGTTCTTCCCTAATTACCCGAGAACTCTATCCAAATCCATTCAGATTTGTCTTTGAGTTTTCAATGTGTGGCGTCATGCCTGGTGCCTGGCAGGTGCCCAACAAATGTTTGCTGCACTCATGATCTGAAAGATGGCTGACAGACAGTTTGGTCCACTTGGGTACTGGATATGGAGAATTTCTCAAATCTGGCTTTGGGTCTTAAGTATGGAGCGTTATCTTATTTAACCATAGCTTCTCATAGTTCGTATGTCAAAAGTAAGATTCCTTAGAGTCAGGCATGGTAGTGCCTACCTGTAATTTCAGCACTGTGGGAGGCTGAAGTAGGAAGATCACAAGCTCAGGCCAAGGCAACTTAGCAATTTAGAGTCTCAAAATAAAAAGGAGGAGGGCTGCGGGATGTAGCTCAGGGTAAAGGCCATGGAAAAATTATCCCTGACATAAAAAAAAGATTCCTTGGAATAGGTGTGAGTTATATAGTGCACAGAAGTCATCTAAAGCAAACAATACCTAGGACAGAACAGTGCTTAGTAACTGTTGTTGTTGTTTTTTTCCCCATAAGATGCAGGTTGATGAAGATAATATACCTTGAGCAATGTAGCTTATCCATCCATCTGTTATCCATCCATCCATCCATCTATGCACCCATCTCCCATCCATCTTGCTGAAGATGCAGAGATGCATAAGACAGGATGAGTGCTTTGGGGAAAAAAAAGGAAAAACATTTAGTGGAGAAGACAGAGCTATAAACAGTGATTTACACAGTTGTGGGCAAGAGCTCTGACAGGCATGAGTGAAGAACACAGGTACAAAGGCCAGCAGGATGACATTTGGGGTGGGCATCTGGTATCTGTGATCCTCTGCTGTAGCTCTAAGACTCTCTGGTTAGAGACATGGAGGCCGGGATGGGGAGAAACAAGCCTGCATGGCCATTTTCTGCATCCTGTGGATGGGAACCCTCACCTGGAGGACAGGCCCGTAGACTCCAGGCAATGGCAGGCAGGTGTGTGTTCATACTGCCTCTGTAGGAGACATACATTTTTCCTGTCTAGATTCTTATCATTTTTATTCACTATATTGCCCTAAAGCACTCACATGTCACAGTTTTCCACTGGGAGCATGTAGAAAGCCCTCACTTTTTTTTTTCCACAGAAGAAGCACCCCTGTCTCTGTTGGGTAATTGGAACTACCCACCTTACACATGACTCACTTGCACATGGGCATGTGCATGCACACATGTGTGTGCACACACGCATACACACATGCATGCATGCATGCACTCACGCACACACACCAGAGGCATGGGGGATTTTGTGACCAGGTCCACGAGAAGAAGTCTTGTAGTCATTTCTCTTCACATCTGCAAAGATTCTCCTGATGAGGCCACCTCCTTGAGGCAATGGGAATACTAGGCCTTGCTTTGCACTGGTCTTTTTCCTTCTTTAAGGACGTATGACATCCTTTGGGTATTGTGTCTTCTCAGAGGCTTGAGGACAAGAGAGCAAAGGCAGTGTTAAGGTTTTCCCTGGGTCTGTTCACCAGGTCCTAGGTCTCTGGCTGTGTCGTAAGCCAGCTGTGATTTTTCTTTGCAAATACAGACCCATTTCAGAAGTTGAGTGCTCAGTATTGTGGCCGAACAGAAGCCCGTTACGAAGTGGCTCATTGCTTGCTCATAGATTTTCTAGGGCAGGACTCCAAAGCCCCATTTGGGGGAATGTTAGTGCAGCCCAGTGGAGCCCCGGTTGCCCATAACATGCTTTGCTGTACCTCCCAAGTCCTGTGTTGTTCCCTCCACGCACATCAGCAGGATCGTCGTCCTGGTGCTCCTCTGCCAGCCCTGGGAACTTTATAGCTCATATTTACTATTCATTATTGTTTCCAAAGTACATCTTGTGTGATGCCTGTTCAGTGGCAAAATGGCTTTTCTCCATCATCTCCACGGACTTACTTCAAAACCTATTCCTGGCTGAGGGTGAGGAATGGTCTTTGTGTGCTTGCAGAGAGGGTGGGGAGGAAGGGGAGCCCTGCTCACCTTTGTGGGAAGGAAAGATGAAGAACCAGGCCAGAGCAGGGACTGAGGGCTCTGGTGGACACCCCCTGCCCTGGCCCCCAGTCGATTTTCAAGGCTGAAAGTGAAACCTCTGGGTATTTACCAAGTAACGTCACCTGGATGAGAAATGGCCCTGAGGGTCATGTGATGAGAGTCAAGGTGGAAACAAAGGAATCCATTTATTATCCTGGCAGGAAATTTGTTCTTTTGGATTCTGTGGCTGCAGACATAATGATTTCATTTCCTTTGGTGGTGGGAGATGAATAGCCCTCACCCCTGGGCCTGTGTGCATTGCTGTTTCCCCTATTTCCCTAAGTGTCATCAACTCTAGGACGTGTTCTTTCCAAGGGGTCACAGGGCACCTGCTGTTTGACTCAGCAGAACGTGGCCTTCCCTGTGGAAGGCTCCAGGATACCCAGAGGTGCTCCAGGTTAAAGCATACATCATGAAAAAAACAAAAAACAAAAAGCAAAACAACAACAACAACAACAACAAAAACCCCAAAACAAAACAAAACAAAAAAACCCAGAAAAACAAAACAAAACAAAAACCCCCCCAAAAACCCACCCTTCACAGAAGGGCTATCCATGCAGCTTCCAGCAGCAGCAGTAGGGTGAGGTCAGGTTGTACTACCTGCTTCAGATGAGGCCCTTTACCCTTTACCTGTCCCCTGAGACATGTGTCAGTGCAGCAGACCCCCTCCCCAAAATCCACCCAAGGAGGACGGCCGGGATGAGGACCGTCATCAGCCTTTCAGCCCTGTGACTTGGTATGAGGCACTTAACCTTGCAGAATTTCAGTTTCCTTGTCTGTGAAATGTGGAGACTGCTTCAGCAGACCTTGGAGAGGACTAAATGAGGCTCTGTTACAAAAGGCCTTAATCCAAAGTCCTCTGCAGGTGTTTCAGCCACAGTTCTCTCTGGACTCCGGGTAGCTGCAGGGGGGATATCCTTGTGAGAGGATAACTTCTGATACCCAGTCAGTTTTGTTTATTCGATGCAATAAGGTGGTGACTAAGTGTTGCTCTGCCCCAGATAAGGAGATCAAGATGGCAGGAAATGGAAACCTGAAGCCCTTGGCCAGAGTGCTCCCACAGGAGTGCTCTGGAATGCCTTATAGGTCCCTTTCTACCTGGCTCTAGTGTTCCATATTTCAAGAGACAGACATTCTGTATGGAGAGTCAGATCCCATATCTGGATAAGGATCAGTGTTGTACTCATGAAAAAAAAAATCAGACCATCTCAGTGTGGTTCAAGACACAGCTGTCCTTTGCCTGGAGTTAGTTTCTAGTCTGTGTGATGCTGTGGTTTCCTCCCACTGCACCTTCAGTGCCTTTAACTGAGAAAATCATCTTCACTTCAGAGAGATGTGAATTACTTGGAAACATTTTTGCATTTTCCTTTGCCTCAGTTTCCTCTCTGTGTCTCATGTTCATCCCAGCCACACACTTGTTACAGGGAATAATTAATTTTATGCTCTGAGTAAAACGATGCTTGATCAAATGAAATGAAATGCAACTGAATTAAGTGGACCAGGCTGCTGAGCACAGGCAGGTGTGACTCGGGAGAGGGGTCATCTGTTCCCTGGGAGGTAATAGGATGCAGCTGCTGGGAGGGAGAGCGGGTTCCTTCTTGGAAGTCCTCCTGGAGGCACGGGCACGTCTTGATGAAACACCACTGAAAATAAGTTAAATATGGAGAGGGGAGCAATTTTAGTAAAGATTTTACTTTTAATATGTTTATAGTGTTGTTAATTACCTCTCTAAGTGGAGAAAATAGAAACGACAGCATATTGAACAAAGATAGCTGATGAGGATAATAAAATGGAAATTTTAATCAGGACGGTAACTTTACGTCAAAGAGGGTTTCCTCTAGGCTGCTGGAGGCTTCATCTTTATTAAACACCCAATTTGCCATCACCACTCCATTCATTGCAAACATTAGATTCGCACTGACAGTTTAAAACAGAAATGACTTTTTCTTGCCATTGTGGTGCTGGTACAATAACGGCGCTAGAGACACTGAGAAGCCATCGCAGGTGTCATGGTTCCTTCAAGCTGCCATTGGTGGCCACGCCCTGACCCAAACCTTAAGGTCCCAGCCTCTTAAGAGCCTCTCCTGCTAGAAAGTTGTCCCAAGACATGCAGCCCGTGAAATCTCATATGCTCCTTACTGAGAAAGCAAAAGGCCTTTCGTGGCTTGAGGTTGTCTCCTCAGTGGTGGAACTGTGCCCGGAGGTCTGGGGCTTCTGTTTTTGCTTCCAACACAACAGATATATGTTGAGTATCTGCAAGGTACTGTGCAGATGCCGGCAGAAGCAGGTTTCAGCTGTTCCCTGCGGAGACCACACCTGCTCACATGGCAGGGTGCGTAAGGGCCAAGGGAGCTGTGAGAACAGAAACACGTTGGAAGCTGAGAGCCGTGGAGTGCCCAGGCATCAGCCAGCATCGGCAGCCACTGGTGGTTGAGAGCCACTGCCCTTACGGAGTGATTCTCCAACTTCGGCATCAGAATTGCCTGGAGGGCTTGATGATGTGGACAGATCTCTGCCCTATCTGGAGTTTCTGACTGATCTGCTTTTGGGTAGGACCTGAAGATTTGCTTTTCAAACAATTTCCTAGATGATGCTGAGGCTGCCAGACTAGGTAGCACATTTTGTAAACCTCTAGTTTAGCCTGATGGAAGACAGCCAGGGGCTGAGGGTAGAGCTAACGTGTCATAGATCAGAAGCCTGTCAAACCAGCTGGGGTGTATAGAGTCTAGCCTCTGCGGCTGCCTCCTGAGATGACCTGGTCTGGGCCATGCCAGGAAGACTTGTGGTTCAGGGACCATCACTCCATCTTTACTCTTTGAGTTAATTGTTTTTGTGCTTATCTACTTTGCTGCCTTTGATGGGGCAGGGAATGGGGAGGGGGGAAGAGGGACAGAGCATGGGAGAGGGATGTACATCTTTCAAGTCTGCTCTGTGAGGTTCTGTGTTGTGGTGAAAAGGAGCTCCATCCACTGCTGGTTAGGTCAGCTGGGTCCAGCTTTGCGGTCCTTCAGCAGCAGATTGGCCTTCTGGGTGCATCTCTGAACCGTGTTTTGGCTGTGTTGAGAAATTGCTTCTACTGGGCTGCTTTGGGGCACTAGGGAGAGAACAAGGTTGCAAACACCAGCTTCACTCTTCATTTTGTGTTTCTCTTCTTTGAGCCCCTTTCCCAATCCCCTAGGGCTTCTTAAATGTGCTACATGGTTTTAAAAAAAGGTTTCTTTCTTTTCTTTGATCATAAAATTGCCAAGGAACAATGGCTGTCATTTAAAACAGCAGTCTTTAAGGCCTTTCCCCACCAGTTACTGCCATTGTCATCTCTGCTCCACATCAAAGCAGCCAGGAGCCCCTGAGAGTGGAGAGGCAGGCCTCAGCTCTTCCTGAGCTGTGTGATGAGCCAGCTTGTGAGCGCTGCTCCATGCCTGACCCAGTGAGACCTCCGAGGAAGAATGCCTTCCACCTTGGAGCCTGGGAGGCTGGGAGACTGGCAAGGCCCTGACTTGGAGAGAGGTGAAGCTGGGATCCTCCAGGGATGAGGATTTCCCTCATTGACTGTTCTCAGCTAGAGGTTGGAAAGGGATGGGAGTGTGGGGCAGATAGTGGCCCTGGGATGAGAGGGGCCATAAGTGGTCTGGGACTGATTTGGTGCAGACAGCTCATGCCAACCCCCAAAGGCTTTGGGATTGTGGGCCTGAGTAAGAAGCAGCAGCAACATTGCCCCTTTCCACACTGGCTGTAATTCTTGACTCCCTATCATAGCCCACTCCACTCCTCATTTCCTGGAGGCCCTGCAGCTAGTCTAGGACACTAGAGAGGTGCAGACGGTCTCCCTGTGGAGCAGGGTCAGCTGGAGCAGAGCCTTTAGACTATTGGGACAGAGCCAGGCAGGCGTTTATCCACTTCCCTGTGGGGTAGCACTTCTGAAGCAGCTGGGAGGGAAATTGCATCACAATGGAAGGCTAGGCCTTGGCCACCAGCCTGGACCAGCAACTGCTGGCCCTTTCCTCTCTTCTCTGTTAGACCGCTTCCCTGTTTCCTCCAGGGCTGAAGATCTGTGTGTGTTTGGGAGGAAAAGTTCTGGTTTTGGGTCCCTCCATCATCTGACTGAGACCAGCAAACAGAAAAAGGGGGCTGGGGGCTGCCAGGGCCTACAGGTTTACCTAGAATAGGGCATCCAGGCAGCATGGAAACAGAGCCAAGTGGGTACACCAATTTCCTTCATTTGATGCCAGCGTCTCCATGCCAGATAGCCAAGGGCAGTCAGGCGACGGGAGAGACGGATTTTGTGAGCCTCCTTGGGGTCTCGTTTGCTGCCAGGCCTCCCGGGCTTTTCCTCCCAGGCGCTGCCGTGGCCTTTCATTCCAGTTCTCCTTCTTCTCTTCGCATTTCTGCCTTCTCGCGCTGCCTGCTGCCCTTTGCTTCCTGGAGCCTCCTCCCTCCCTGGCCTGGCTTCCTTTCTCACACCCTCCCTTGCGTGGTCTGCTTCCTTTGCCTGCAACCCCACAGCCTCCTGTAGTCGCCCTTGCACACGCTGGCATGGGAGATGCTCATGGCTGTCTGAGCTTTTGCCGCCTTGATCCTTGGGCTATTGCCAGTTTTTCATGGCACAGAAAAAAAAAGCTTGTTCAGCTTGGATGCCCTCATCTGTGGCCACCGTGGCCACTTCTCACTGCTTAGCCAAGAAGAGATTTTTTTTTTCTTTTTCTGAGTTTTCTTCACATGGTAAATCATATAAAAGGAGGCATAAATATCAAACCCCTTTCGTTGCACATTTAATGAGTTATGTTGGCTGAAAATCATAAAATGGTGCAGAATCTTTGACAGTCTGGAAAAAATACAATCTTCTTACCTTATTGTAGCTTCGTCAATGCTCAGAGCTGTGCTGTTATCTTTTACCAGGCCCTAGAGACCTGACCCGCTTCCACAGACCTTAGGATGAACCTGGGATCTTAGCACCTACTCCCTTACTCCATGTCTGTGTTGAAACTGCCAAAAGGAAGATTTTCAGCAGAATCCCAGGGCCACTATATCGGGGCAAGACCTGATTTTGTGCCCCACTTCCCTATTGGTGGTTGGCTACATACACACACCTCAGGGGCATATCCCGACATATTTTAAGTGGTCACCACAGGGAGGTACATGGCCAGCTGGTGCTATCGCTGGCCTCTCTTAGCACTGCCTGCCTCTGTAGTTCTCGCCTTCTGGATGTCCTACTCTCATTCTGCAGTTGCAGTGCACCCTACCACTCCCAACCGAGCGAACTACATTTTCACAGATGGCTCTGTTAAATCTGGATGTGTTTGGAAGATGTTATTTGATTTCTGTGGGCCTTTGTGCCAAGAGCATATGGGACTGCAGGAGAGAAGGGCCACACACTCACCTCCACCCACCCCGCGTGTCCTCTGGCACCTTCTTCCAGTAAGTTCTTTGTGGTGAACGCTGGGATTTTGAAGAGGATGTGTCTCAGCCTCACCAGGTAGAGAAGAGAGAACACTCAGTGAGGCAAAGAAGTAATATTTGGAAATGGTGAAGTCACTCTTTGAAGATTTGGGAGTACATATTTGTAGGTGAGTGTGGTAGTGAGAGAGAGAGAGAGAGAGAGAGAGAGAGAGAGAGACAGACAGACAGACAGACAGACAGAGCCAGAGCCAGACAGAAGCAGAAACAGAGACAGAGATAGAGGAAAGAGGAAACAGAGTCAGGCAGCTGACTCTAATTATTGTTACCTATCCACCCTGATTATTAACTGGTTACACAGAGTGAACAGCCTTGTATTTAGCTAACACCTGGTCATGTTCATGGGATAAGGGACAGGAGACAAGGAAAAGCAAGGCAGCCGTGAATTGTGAGTGGAACAGAGTACTGGGCTGGGTTTGGGGGATGGTGGCCTGCTGTCAACTGGTGTGAGAGTATAGCTGAGTCACTTCAGGGCTCTGAGCCTTGTGCTCCCCGTGTGCACAATCAGGGGGCAGGCAGGCTCTCTGCCAACCCTGCATTTCTACAACTGTTGAAGAGACTGAGTGAAGGAACTGGAGAGATGAGAGAGAGAGAGAAGAGTAGAGGAGAGGAGAAGGGAAGAGAAATAGATAAGGCCAAGGAGAAGTAGAAGAGGAAGAAGTAGAAGATGGAAAAGAGATGAAGAAATGTGAGAGAAGAAATGGGAATAAAGTGGGAGGGGAAGAGAAAGGCCTAGCTCACCTCTGGGAGTGTTGTGACAGAGCACAGAGCAAGGAATTTGTGTGAGGTGTTCTGAGAAATCTGGTGTCTGTGTGACACATGGTGCCTTGCCCTCCCTTGGTCAGCTTTAAGAGAGCTAGAGGAATCTATGGTGCCCTGAAGATTGTCTGGTGCATGTGGGTCAGTTCGGGGCTGCCTCTTGTCATGGAGCTAGAAGTAAAAAGAAATGGAAGGTGTGTTTCATTGGTAATGCGTTGTTCATGGGAAGTAGGGGAAAGGGAGTTGTCAAACGTGACGTCCAGGTTTTTGGCTTTTGTAGTCAATGGGCGGTGCCACTTGGTAAAAGGGAAAAGATTGGAAGATTTGCATGTTTGGATCTTGACGATGATGACTTTGAAATGCCTGAGAGAATTACAAGAAAGCTGGTTGAGAAGGAAACTTGATGTGTGGGCTGGGTCTTGGAGCAGAGGTGCAGATGAGATGGAACGTTGGTTTCCATAATGTGTCTGCCATCAGATGTAGTCTGACCCAGCAGCATTTTTGGCCCACTTCCATAGTGAGAAAGCAAAGAGAAGGCCTTGGGGGAGAAGAGAGGAAGAGAAGGCTGGTCTTCTCTACCCCGAGATAAAGCAGGGATGAAAACATGAGACACAGTTTCAGAGCAGGAGCAATGTCGCCTCTCTGGCAGCTCCTCCTCCCCGAGCCTGTCTGTGAGGTCCTTCCCAGGACCCCAGTGCAGCCTCAGAATGCCTTTCTCCAGCTGGCTCTTTCCACCTGTCAATCTTATTGGTGTGTGAGGTGGTGCACATGTTCTTGTCCTGCCCTGCGGATGGATAAATGAGAGCTGCCATGCAGGAAAATGGATTGGCTTTGCCGTGAGCCTTGAGGTCATGTCGAACGGGGCTAGCTTTCTACTCTAGGGACGTGACAGATCAGGGGATACGGAGCGTAATTGTTGGTAGGTGTGGAATGAGCAGATGTCTCGGTGAGCTCCCGAGGACAGCCTCTAGGGGTGGGGGGCACAGAGTCAGCCTTGCGGCTGAGGGGACTGGCTGAGCCAAGCTGAGCCGGGGAGGAGTGGTGTGGGAGAAGGGCGTTCCCTGAACAGTGATCTGGATTCCTATCTCGGTGCTTTAAGTCTCCCTCTGAATTAAGACAGCCCTGGCCACGTGATTTCTACCCTTCAAGGAATTGCTTTTATTGCACAGCACTTGGGCGAGATGCCATCATCTGGCACTGAGGGGCTTTGGAAGAGCGGCCTGTGAAGCTCTGGGTGGTATTTACCACAAGGGTGTTGTTGGCAACGCACATTCCATTACAGGGCACACTCCCGTGGGGACCCAAGGGAGGCGTTTGCTTTAGGCTTTCCTATGAGCAACAGCCACGCTTTTCTGAGCAATCATTCTTTTTATGTCCTGTGGACCCTGTGGCCTATGTAACTGATCAGTTTTTCCTCATCCATTGACTGCTTGAAAATCCAGCTCCAAATATGTGTCTTGGCCACAGAAAATGACTTGTTGCAGCCTCGCTATGAGAGCTGATTCGTGTCTGCACTAGCAGTTGAATTTATTTATTTTTTTCTGGACTGTTTTTCTTTGGAGACATTTGATAGATTTTTTTCTTATTAAAAAACAAACACAAATTCTCTACAAAAGTTAAGAAAATGTAGAAAAGTATAAATAAAACAAAGTCAATTATAATTCCCCACCTGTTTCTTGTTACAGTCTGTCAGATTTTGTGTTTGGTTCACCTGCTTCTCCTGAACATGCATGAGTACACAAAACATATATGTGCGTACACACATGCACACACAAATGCACAATATTCAGACAAAAATTTGACCACATTATACATAGTGCTTGTTAATTTTTTTTCAAATTTAACAATATACAATCTACTATTTTAAAACTTGTTTATTGCTTAATATATCTTGTAGTATTTTACATAATCCTGGAAAGTCACCTTAAATCTTCTGAAGTAGAATGGATTATAAATAAAATAAAATGCAAAATATAAGACAGAGACTTCCAGAAAAGATTTAGAATGAAGATCAAGGCAGAGCTTGCAACAAAATTTAGAAAAAAAACTACAATGCTCCTCAGAGGATGAGGCTTTGGACGAGGGTGGCAGACAAATGCCTTGCTGGGTTGCTGCAGGTCCTTGAGGGGATGTCATACACATTGGAAGAAGAGAACTGTTGAGGACAGGGAGATTGGAAAAACCTGTAGACAGAACACTGGGGAACTATGAGTGTACAGAAAGCGGGGATATGCATTTTCTGTATACTCACCACTCGCCTAAACAGAAATAGTTGGAAGTCACTTCAAAGCAACCAGATGGCTCTTGGACATTTTAGAAATACTCCTTGAGGCCCTTTACAATGTCTATGGCTGGCTTCTTTCTCTGTAGTTTTTTTTTTTTTAAACCAGTGGAGTCCTAGGAAAGGAGGGAGCGGGTATTCTGTAGGGCAGGGAAAAGGAAGCTAGACCCTAGAGTGTTTTTTGCTTTGCTAGAGTAACTTCTGTTACTGAGCTCTGATTTCTCTCCAGGTACTCTTCTCAGTGTTTTGTGTGCCCTCAAATTTAATCCACAGGGCAACCCTGTGAGATGATAATATTAAGATTATACCCATTTCACAGATGGTAAAATGGAGAAAAGGAGTTAGGTAAGTTAATCAAGGTCATGTAGTTACTGGTGTGTGGAGACAGGATCTCAATCAAGTCAACTGGCTTGACCGGGATCACCCTTTATCTGTGAGGTTCTGTGGTATACACAGGGATTTAAACAAGAATGTTCTGGATCCTGGAGGAGGGTGGAAAGCAGGAGAGGATGACAAAGTTGGAACAGAGGACCAGTATCCTGGCATCTCACCTTGAAGTGGGAGTAGGGTAGTGTCATTTTTGAGACACCTCGACAGGTTTGGAGGTGTAAATACATTGAGGGCACAAGTAGGTGGGGCCAGTCCAAAGTGGACTAGCTTAGGGGTGGGGCAGGTCCTAAGGCCATCAGCCTGTGATGCTGATGAGCCAGGAAGAGGCAGCCATGTCACATGCCTGCACTGGGATGGTAGCACAGCTTTCCCTGCGTCTTACTCCACCTCAAGGCGCAGGAGAGAGGGCAAGTGAGTCTGAATACACTGCAAAGGAGATTCTTCTAAACTGGAACAAATCACATTTTCTTTAGCTTCACAGTTTATTTTTGTCTACCATCAGTAAAGCCAGATTTTGGTGAGCAAGAGATCAAATTTTAGAGCTGTTTTGTCCAATACCAGAGCCCCCAGCCACATGTGACTATTGGACACTTGAAATGTTCGCCTGCACAGAGACGTGGTGGGTGTATACATGGCACCATGGCTTTTGAAGACTCAGCATGAGAAATGAATGAGCTGTCTCAGTAATTTTGTATTGATTGCATGTTTAAGTTATAATACTTTGGATATATTAGGAAAAGTAAAATCATTGAGGTTGACTTCACTGTTTTTAACTTTTAATAATGGAATAAATAAAAGCCCCATGTGAGTTGCATTATATTTGCCTTATGCCTTGCAATATATATATATATATATAGTTGAAAAGCAACATATCCCTGCTTTCTGTACCCTCATAGTTCCCCCAATATTTTGTCTATGGGTTTTTCCAATCTCACTGTCCTCAACAGGTCTCTTCTTCCGATGTGTATGAAATCCCCTCAAGGACTTTCTTTCTTTTGTTAAGAAAGAAGGTTGTAAGAAGTAGGAAGGAAGGTTATGCATTTTGTGCATCTGCCTGAATGACGTGAATCTTTACTGCATAAAAATGCATCTAAAACAGGAGCCATGATGAGCACTTCGAGTGATTGCAATAGAGGTGGTTAGCCAAAAGGATAGAAGCAAAGGATGCTGGCACCACCCCATCAGCGTGCTGGAAGACAATGCCTACCTCAAGCACCTGTCTGAGAGTGCAGCCTGGTCCATTCCCAAAATGAAGATGATGCCACTGGATAATGAAGTCCTATTACGAATCCTCTTGTACCTGTTAGATACTATGGATCTATGTGCAGCTGACCTACAGGCATCGAGAGTGTGTTGGTGAAATGCCACTGATATTCTGGATACCTGCACAAGTGCCTGGGTAGATTCTAGTCCATTTGCCATCTGCATGTTGGCATTATGGTGCATATGCCACTCTTCATGAATGTTGTAGGTTGGGTCCGCCTTGCCTTGCCACAGATTGTGGGTCTGACAGAGTTTGGGGGATTTCATGAGGCATACCACGTTGGCAGTCTTCCTGGCAGCCATCAGGGGGCCTTGGCTTGTGACATTCCTCATCCTGTTTTAACTTTTAAGGCTACTTTAGCTTTTTACTTTATTCTTAATGGCAAGCTTTGTGGCCCTCTCAGCATTGTCAAATTGTTGTCACTTCCATATGTCTCTCTAGATTTAGGTGACATTTATTCTTGCTCAGGGCCCCAGACACCTGTCCTGTGATGCTCCAAGTGTATCTTTGGTCTCTTTCTCGGTGACAATCGATGGCATTGCCGTGTGTGTGTGTGTGTGTGTGTGTGTGTGTGTAAAAGCACTCAAGGTGGCATGCAGAAGGGCGTATGTGGCTGCCATTGCTGGTTAATTAAATTGGGAGAAAGCATCTGATGCCCAGGTAATTACTGATGAACATCTGCTAAATTCGGATTTCATTGATGGTCGGTGTTGTTAGGCACGAAAGTGATGGCGTGTTTGCACTCATCATGGTAAGCGATGATTTAAAGCCTGCTCCCATGAGCAGCCTACAGAGCAGCCCTAACATCAGTTAAGGGGCCCGGAGCATATGTAAGCTGCCCCAGAATTCACCTCCAGAACAGGGTGCAGGAAAACCTCTCTGTGCTGGAAAGCCAAGTAGGCATAACAGTAGGAAATGACAGATACTGGCAAGAGAAAGACCCCTGCGAGCTGCTAGAGTCTGCTTATCCAACTGCTGGAGAAACTGAGGCAGTATGTGGAACAGACATGACCACAGAATTGGTGCCAGAGCCAGAACCGGAACCAGAGCCAGAGCCAGAGCCAGAGCCATAGCCAGGACCAGCTGGCTAGACTCCGTAGCCAGGAAAGCCCCACATAATATGTCCCCAAAGCCCAGCCTACTTTGGCACCATCTCCTGCCAGCACTCAGTGAAAACTGTGGGCTCCTCCCACCTGGGCAGGTGGGGACCCCGGGCACGGTGCACCAGTCAGTGCTGCTGCACAGTTTCCTCTGGGGAAAGCGGCTTGCACCATGACCTTCCTGCCCACATGGTGACCGATGTGAGCTGAGACCACAGGCAAAGAGCAGAGGAAGCAGGGTGGTTTCTTTTCTACTTGGAGGGCTTTTCTGCTTTCTATCTGCTTTGGAGGGATGGAAAAGCACCTGCACTGCTCTCTGGGCTTTTGTGTCCCTCATCTCATCAGTGGTTACCTGATTAGGCTCTGACCATGGGACATGGGGTGTAGCCGTTTCTCTTCTCCTCCCTCTGCCTGTTTGTCTGTGTCTCCCTGTGTAATAACCATGACCACTGCACACCTGCAGAGAAGGATTTTCTCAAACACTGCCTCAATGTGTAGTGATCAGTGGGCTCTAGAGAAATCTGTCTTGGGCCTCAGCCTCATCCTCTGCCCTCCTACTGGATGCTAACTTGGAAGTGGTGTGATTTTTTTTTTTTCAGCCTAGGCTATTTCTTCCTGCCCTCAGCTGTTCTGGTGAAGGTGTGTAGTAGGTTTAGGTACTCATCTGGGTCCGGTACCTCTAGACTTGGCAACTCTAGAGAATCTGTCCTAGAGTACTACCCTGTGGGGTTTGGTGTTACCAGGCCCTGACTGAGACTCACAGAGCCTTTTGTTGGAGTCTGCAGGGGCCAGCCACAGGGCCACATGCCATCTTCGCTTGGAGCCCCAAGACCTTGCCTGATGTCCCACTGGCACATGCCAGCTGCAGCATTAGGGCTTCAAATTTCTCCTCCATAAGAACAACCATTTATCCAATCAACACACATTTATTTTTAAGTTTTTTTTCCTTTTTTAAAATAATGATTTTGGTTATAAAATCACCAAACTAATTTTTTTGTCATGTCCCTCCCATAAATTGTGCAAATTTCTGTGTGCTTTGAGAGCTGCAATGATATTTTGGTGTCTAAATTTCTCTTCATCATTTTACCATTAATATTTTCCTTGATTTACATAATGTCTATAATTTTATTTTTGGTGACTTTGAAATAGTCTATCAAGAGGCTGTATAATATTTAACTATTCTCTTGTTTTGTGCAACTAGAAGTAAATATGTAATCTACTTAGCTTTCCTTAGACTGTCTTCCTTTCCTTTGGTAAACTATAAAGAGTAGATAAAAACAACAAAACAAAACAAAACCAAAAACAGAAAGCAGACTCATGGTTGTTGAAATTGCAGAGTTGCATCCTTGGCAGAATTTAACTCTAATGAAATGGATACACACGTGCATGCACACACATGCACATCAGGGAAGAGTCCTGGAAGTCCCCTGACCCTTCAGCTAGCCTCCTGCCTACAGCTCTCCCATTCTGAAAGTCTCTTTCCACACCCTGTGTTATGTCGTTGGTGTTAAAGATGCATGGTTCTGTGTTCTCTGGCACCTAAGTGTATACCAGCTGCTTTATCTGGTACCCAGCCAAAGAGAGGGGCCATCTGTTCCTGGGCTGGTTGGACACGTGGAAAGATGACATGTTGGTGTTCAGCACAGTGCCATCCTCAGGGATTGCTAAGAGCAGTTTTGACTATGTGTACCTTTAGACTTAATCCTGGCATACTATGCAACTCTACTCCATACTGTACAATAGAAGGCTTCTTGACACTGTCACTCTCAGTGACAACAGGGCTTCTCACCTGTCATTGTTCCACTCATATACCTTAGCTCACCCACAGATTTTAAAGGCGAAAATATTTCAAGGCTCAGTGTTTAGTTTGCATGTATTTGCTATATGTTTTGTTTTACCATTGGTGCTTCGCCAAGAAGCACTTGATAAATGGTTGAATATGGAAGAGGCAGTAAGGGGAAGAGGTCATGGGAGAACAGGAATCCTTGGAGGAAAGCTGTGCCCCATAATGTCAGTGAGAAGTCAGAGCCAGGCCTACACATGCTGGCATCACAGGACTACAGGGAGTGGGTAGACATTGGCAGAGGGAGGCCCAGTGCAGAGCTTCATTAGGGTTCAAAGAAATACAGGAGAACCATGGGATTGGATAAATGAAGGCAAGGTCAAATAGAAGGACGATAATGCCCTCTCAAGCTTGTGTGGAGACATGGCCAATAGAAGGTAGTCAAGTACATCGGATGTGCCTGAGACAACCAGGGAGAGTAGGAAAAGAGATGCTTTGGCAGCCTTGTTTTGTAGCAGAGTGAGACAGAATCTGCATTAGGGGCTGGGGGAGGAGCAAGTGGGTAGGCAGATCATGGGCCTTCAGGTAGGGGCCATTCCCTTGAGAGTTTTGTTAACCAAAAATTAGAGAATTTGCTATTCTAGCCAGAGAAGAAGATGGATTTCAGGATGAGAGCAATTGCTATCTGCCAGAAAGGAAGCTGCTGTGTGAGAGAAGGCATGGGGAAGAGTGAAGAAAAGGAACCCTGAGGGTGAGTAGGGAGGTAGGAGGAGAGAGAAGAGCCAGCAGAGAATGGGAAGATGTGGTTAGCGGTGTGGGGCTAAAAGAATGGCATGAGTTTTATACAATCCTTGCCTCTTTCCAATGTTAGCATCTGAAATTATTTTGGAGGAGTGAAAGGGAGCCCTGCAACTCATAAACTGAATGACAGCCCAGGATGCCTGGGGCTTGGGTCTGCTCCACAGGGAGCCTCTCGGCCTGCCTCACTTGTGGCCATCCTCATCCCTCAGATCTCTGATTCCCTGGGGTGAGAAGCAGAGGGATCATGAAGTGGGAAGGATACTGTGTAAAGCACACAAACTCAGAGAACCTGGCCTTGGCCTTCCCTGCTGGGCAGGAATGTGTAGCCCAGCACAGCGGATGCTCTTTGGACATCTGGCCATGGGGCTAAAGGCTTTTGGGGGCAGGAGTAGTTAGTGGGCTCAAAGAGGTCAAAGGCTTGTGGTCCATGGACGTCTTTAATCTGCCTTCCTGGAATTCTGTAACAGACTTAAACCTGTTTCGACTATGGTTTTTTCCCCTCCCACCCCCTGGGATAGAGGACTGATTGGTAATAGAATTTTTTTTTTTGGGGGGGGAGCTATTACTCTTTGTTTTGTTTGAGTCTTGTGAGGTCAGGCTTAAAAAAGAGCCACACTCAATTAGAATAAAATTTTAATTAAATTGAGATACTAATTAAAAAATACCATCAATTAGAATAAGGCAAAAATTAGAGTGTTCCTGACAAGCAGCAGCCAGTAGAGCCCAGGGGCTGGAGGCACCAGCCTTGGTCATGGGGTGGCTGGGAGGGTCAATTGAACATACTGTCATGGCTTGGAGGTTTGGGGATCCAAAACAGAAGACTGGCTTAGAGCCTTCAACTTCATAACAAGGTTTAGACTCAGCTGCTTCCCATCCTGGAGCCAGTGGGGTTTACCACAGGTTCCAGCTACACATAGTTCATCAGGGCTGTCCTTATGGGGCGCACATCAGGAAGGGCTATGGGCGTGGGGCTTCTTGTGTGTCTGATCTGACAGTTACATTAACTCAAAGCCCCCGGGGCAGTGATGGGTGCTGTTTTCCTTCCCCTTGGCTTGATACTCCTTGGTGCGGTTTTTTTGTTTTTTGTTTTTTTGTTTTTTTTTTTCCTGAGAATCTCTCTGTGCGGTGCTTTGCCCCAGGAGTCAATGGATCCTCAGTCCCCCTGGTCTGGCGTTCATGGTTTCATGCCACTTGGGCTCTCTTCCCCTTCTTTCTTCATCTCCCAGCATGCCTGTGCAATCTCAGTTCCTCTGTTCTATCAAACCAGCCTTTCACCTAACTGGCACGTTACATTTCTTCCGTGGTTTCCCTGGCATCTGTCTGCCTGAGGCCCAGTTAGGCCCATTTTACTGCCCTTCTAAGCCTGTTTGCTGGTCTCAGTTGGCCTGTTTCACTTCATACTGCAAGTACCTATGTACTTACACAGCCCACTTGAATTTTTTTTTTTGTCAATGTCAGGATTTCAGTTAATACATGGGATTAATTTACATTTCCTTAGTGGCAAACTCGGAGGTTTTTTAAGAGTAACCGTTGCCCTTTGCTTGACTTTTTAGCATCCACCACAAAATATTTTCATTATTGTCTATCAACTTCCACACTTTGAGAATAGTATCCTTCCCTCTCCTAAGGAAGATCTGTGCTTTGGCAGGAGAGAAGGGTGAACATGAGAGAGCCCCTGTGTGCTGGGACCAGGAGGCTGTGCCCTGGCTCCTGCCTCCTTTCAGCTCACTTTATTTGCAGGTGAGTTCTTAGGAGAAAATCGATAGCATCATGTGCGTTCTCCTTTAAACCCAATGCGCTTAAGTGGCAGCAAGCGCCACCAGGAACAAAAGGAGGAAGAAATTAGGTAAAAGGAGAATCAATATTGGTGCTGAGTTTTTAGAGACCTTACAGCCTTTTACCACACTGGGCTCCGGGGAATTGGGGCTATTATGGCAGGGCTCTGGAGCAGGCCTCTGGAAGGACACTCGCTTGTTTCCAGTTTGCTTTTATACAGTAGAGAAAAGGTGTGACGTTGCTACGCAGCATGGCTCCTTTCGGCCTAACCTGAAGCTTTGTCCCCACTATTGTACTGCAAGCCACACCTGCAGAGCTGGTGCCCTGCTGTGTCCAGTCCCCAGTGTCCTATGCCCTAGATCCCTGTCCGGCCCCTGGGGGAGTTGAAGCAGACCATCCACGTGGGAAACTTGGCTCCATTGTCCTGCTGCCACACTGCACCTTTCACCAGGGAGGCTGTGTGGGGGAAGGGGGCTCAGGCCGTGTTGGGGCACTCCTGGTGTCTTTGCTGGGGTCAGGAGGAAGATCGTCTTGTTGGAAAATGCTTCGCAGAAAGTAGTGCCTCTGTGTTCTGTGTGCTGGGAATTCGGGAGATGCCGGCTCCCAGCCGTGGGCCCTCCTGCTTTGTCTTTGCTTCCACCGTCTCCTCCCAGCCATTGCCGTGGCAGCACTTTGCTTTGGTGTGAGATTTCACTCACCTGCTTTCTTCTAGTCCAGTGAATACGGCTTCGTGACCTTACTATCAGGAGAAGGTGCCCAAAGATGGGGTGGAGGTGGGGGGCATCTTTCCAGCAGGTAGAGAGCTTTCAGGCCTCACCTGGCCTGGTTTCCCCCCTCAAGCTCCAGCACTCCTTTCTGTGTGCACACACATCTCCTGGCCCTGCACCTCTCCTCTGTCTTGAGCCTTTCTAAGCCTTGCCTTGGGCTTCACTGACAGTTCCCTTGCATTCTGATCTCCCTCTTCCCTTTATTTCTCTCCTGCCTCGCTCTTTCTCTCGCCTCTTTTTCTCTCACTTTTCTCATTGACTCCTACCTTCTTTCCTTCCTTCCTTCCTTCCTTCCTTCCTTCCTTCCTTCCTTCCTTCCTTTCTTCCTTCCTTCTTTCCATCAGTTTTATTTTTCTGCTAAGCCATAGTCTCATTGTAAAAAAAAAAAAATGTATCAGTGATCTCAAGGGAGGAAAATGAATTATTTTCTATCTCTGAAACCTTTTCCTGTTCTTTTTACTTGCAGAACCAGAGAGTCACCATGAGTGGGGACAGTCTCCTCAGGCTGTGGGAAGGAGAAGTGATAGTCAGAGGGAAGTGTGGCATGCTCCTTTCTCAGGCATAGCAGATGTCTCTGGAGTACCCATTTCTGCCATCCTCACTGGCTTAGGGGAGGTGAAGACAGACCCTCGGCCTGTTTAGGAGTAGGGGCGTCACTGCCCTGGATACACTTTAGAACAGAGTGTCTGATGGGGCTCTGGGAGGTCAAAGAACTGAGTTATTCTGTATGTCACTGAACTTTCCACGAAGAATTTCTAGTTTCCCACAGATTATTTTTTGACAGTTCTGGGTATAAAACCCAGGGCCTTCACACTGAGCTACATGCCCAACCCTTTTTTATTTTTATTTTTTTTGAGATAGATTTCACTAAGTTATCAGTGTAAACTCGTGGTCCTTCTGCCTCAGCCAACCAGAGTTCTGGGATTATAGGCATGCACCACTATACCCGGATACTCTTAGATCCCTGAAGAGACTCAGGACCTAAGATATGTTTTCAAAAAATCTTCACCATAATCTATAGTGAAGCATGATGGGGGGCGGGGGGGGGGGGGCTAGTTTCAAAAAACCTGTTGTTAGGTTGAAAACGTTAAGTCAAAAACACATTTAATACACACTGATCATCATAGCTTGGCCTAGTCTAGCTCTAAACATTTGTAGTTGAGCCCAGTTATCTCACATGAAGCCTAGTTTAAATAGAATGTTGACAATTGAATGCAATTTGTTGAATACGGTATTGAAAATTAAAAGTAGAAAGGTATATATATATATATATATATATATATATATATATATATATATATTTCCATATCCCCATGAAGTGGAAAATTCTGAAGTTGGACCGTCATGAGTGAGTTGGCAACTACATGAATCTTGGTTGTGCTTCACACATCTCTGTGTATGTGTATGTGAGAGAGAGAGAGAGAGAGAGAGAGAGAGAGAGAATTTGAGTTTTCAGGAGGTCAGTGTATCTAAAACAAAAATTTCCCAAGCATTTGCCCTTTGCACATGGAACCGAATTTACTATTTTCTATTTTATTCAACTTTGATTCTGTTATAAACTCAGCTATCTCATTAAGGAACTCTAATTGCAACCCCTCAAAATTGATTTCATGACCCAGTGATGAGTCACAACCTGTACTTTGGGAAAAGCTGGTTTAAAGGAACATGTGAAGAATCATGGATGTGGGCCTTCTCATCCGTCATAGGTGTGCAGTGTGCAAGTTGGCACAATTCCTAATGAGGGCCTTTCAGCAGAATCTACTACATTCACATAAAAATATGTCCATTGATCCTGATGTTCCATTTCTATGAATTTATCTTACATAGATTCTTATACTTGTGCAAAAATGATGTTCTGAGTTATTATTTGAAGCATTGTTTCTAATTGCAAAAGATTAGAAACAGCTCAAAAGTCTGTCATCATAAAACTGGCTAAATAACTAATGGAGCATTTACACAATGAAAGCATACTTTGCAGCTGCAAAAAAAAAAAAAAAAAAAGGCAAAGCTCTTGATGATTTGACTTGAAAAGATTGCCAAGATGTATTAAGTCAAACAAGCAAGATGCAAAACAGTAATAAACATGTTAGTTACCTTTTGGATAAAAAAGGGGGTAATTAGACTCTGGATTCATACTAGCTTGTTTTAGATCAGACCATACCTCTGTTACTCTTTTTAAAGGTCAAAATAACAGAGTACTGAGTGTTTCAAATGGTAAATTATAATGTATGCATAAAGAAGAAGGTTAGTAATCAAATTACTGTGAAAATGCGGGGTGGGGCTTCTCACTGTACCTGTTAAGTTAGGAATCTGTGAGAAGGCAGCCGATGGAACAGGAGTGTGGGTCACCCTGAGCTCAGGCAGAGCCAAGGACAGCACCAAGCCAGCTCAGAGGGGAAGGGAGTCCACTTGCCTCTGTCCTCAGGCCCAAGTCCTAGGGAAGATCCGCCCAGGCAGGGGTCAGAGGGCTGGAGCAGGGTGGACCAGCAGCTAGAGTCTGTCTCTGTTTTCCTTCTTTATCCTTTTCTCTTTCTAGACATGTGCAGTTGCTATAGTGAGAATGAATACAAGTTTTAACTTTTTCAAAATTTTAAATTGTGTCTGGCAAGGAAAGAAACACTAAAGGAATGTTGGTGTGCGTGGGCAGTGCCAGGTGGAGCTCCAGACCTCTCGGGCTGATCTTAAGAGGCCCAAGGACGTGGGGAAGTCCCTGCAAGCAGCACGCACTTTCTTGCCCAGCACCTGCTGTCCGTGCCTGATGGCCAAACTCTGTGAGGTTCCTCGGGTCTTAGGTCACCCGGGAAGGTGTCTTGAGATGTTTTCCATACTGGGGATGGGGGGGGGGTGAATTGAAGATAGATGTGAGGCCTGGTTTGTCCACTGTCCATGCTGATTGTTTTTGGGTTTCCAATGCCAAGGAGGGTGCCAACAGGTGCACACAGGACGAATTTTCCAAGCACCTTACCACTGACCATGATGGCCCAGCCTTGGAAGCTTGTTTTCATCAGCACCCAGAGGACAAGATTTGTCTCTCTAGAGCAGAAGCTCCTAGATGGACCCATTCGTTCCTGCTCTGGGAGCAGAACTACCAAGAGGAGCAAGTTTCCAGGCCCTCTCGCTATGCAGCCTCTCCTTAGGCAGCTGCATGGGATGAAACAGAAACTCAACATCAGAAGTCTATGGCAAGGAGAATCCCAGCTACGTGGCCAGCCTGTGGGTGTTACAGTGATCCCAGTGCATCACTGGATACCTGGGTTAACCCGCTCACTGACAACCCAGCTTGTGTGTGAGGATGTGTAGGAGTAGGGTAGCCTTGGTGGGAAGGCTGCAGCCACATTGCCTCTGAGAAGTTTCTTTTTAAATTTTTTCCCCATTTAATTGATATGTATTAGTGCAAGATTTAAGGTTTACAATGAAGTTGAGGATTTTGTGCACATACGTATCTTGTCAGGGTGACAAGGACTTTCCCACTCTCCTTTTGTCTCTCCCCCTCCCCCCTCTCTCTGCCATACCCCTGTTTCACTTTGTTTTTCGTTTTAAGTTCCATAAGAGTTGTGATCTGGGTCTCTCACATCAGACAGACCATTCGATGTTTCACCTTCTGTTTCTGACTCACTTCACTAAGCATGATGTTCTCAAGTTTCTTCTATAAAGTCCAACAGCGTGAGAAGTTTCTTTTTGTTCTCCAGTTGTGGACCAGTCCTTCTTGGAGCATATCACTTCATTGAGCCACATATATCTTTAAATTAGGTATAGTTGATTTCAGTGGACAGAGATCTCATTTCTCCCTCTCAAAGCACCATATGTTACTGTTCTGAGTTATGTAGGCAAGCGGAATCTTAGCTTTCCTTACAATTTCTGTTTTACCTAACATGCCACCACTAGGTGATAGAAACAGCATGTGGGCCCTGGTCATTAAAGGGATAGGGGCCCTGTGCAAGGTGGACAGAGTAGAGCAAGCAGGAGCCAGGTGAAGCCCAGTAGGAAGCTGCAGCCAGAGCTCCAAGAGCAGCCCCCAGGGCCTGGGGGGAGGAGCAGGCAGGTGAAGGGGAGCAACAGGTGCAGGCTGCCAAAGGAAGCAAGAAGCTCGTGGAGCTAGGAGGCAAACATGACTCCATCTTCGCCCAGGTGGTAGGAAGTGGGTGTGGGAGGCATCTCACGGAAAACACTTCATGAGTTCAGAATTGATCATTCACATTCGACTAGTTGGGATGGAGGGCCCCATTTTCTGTCTCCCCAGCTCCCTATTCCTCATGTCTAGTAGTTAATCTCAAACTTAGAATTGACATCAAGATTTTGGGCTAGACTTCATAGAGGTGAAAGGTGGTGGCTCATTTGCATGAAGGTGTATATGGAACCATTTTAGAGAGAGGGTGAGGAGGTAGGTCACCAAAGACCAAGTCCTGGGGAGCCATTATCTGAAGAGTACTTCCCCAGGGCTCTTCCCATTGAGTCCTTTGCTCAGAGTGAGGAAAGGGCACTTGGAAAGCATGCGGACACCCCCAAGGGTTCCCCCAATGCTCTGGCCATTGCTCGTTGGAGCCCGAGTCTCATTGGTTCTGACATTCACAATGCCTTGAGTTTGGGGAAACTGGGAAAGTATTGTGGCAACAGAGGCTGTACTGTGAGGACTGCAAGTAAAGGCATTATAGAGTTCAGGGAGATGTGAAGGAGGGATTCTGCTGTGATCTGGGGGAAAACTAGGGTTAGATGAGTCATTGATGGATGAGTTAAGGTTTAATGAAAAGATACTAAATTGTACTTAAGTGCTTATCTTTCTTTGCCTCTTGTTCTTAAATTATGTATCAGGTTTTTAAATGTGGACATGATTAATGCTACTTAGGATCTTTAGCTTAGCTGCTTTTACAGAGTTATATTTTAACTTAAAAAGCATAACTGAGAGGAGATTCTTTCCATTTTTTTTTTTTTTTTTTTTTAGTCAGTTAATCACTTGTGCGTGAAGCTCAGCTGTTTGGACCTAAGGCCATAGGAAGAGTTTCCATGCCACTGGGTGGTGACTGGGCCTCATTGCAGGCAGAGCAGTTTGTAGAAAACAGACTGCGTCCCCCGGCTGCGGCTGTGCTGGGTAAGAGGGCTTCCAAGGTGGACAGAAAAGAACTGCTGCAGGAGGTGAGGTGGGGCAAGGAGGCGCACCTCAGTGAGGGTGTGTAGAGAAGCTGGTCCTTGATGAAGGCAAGGCTCTTGGAGGGCTTGAGAAGCGGGACAGCGAGTAGAGGCGTGACTGGCTCAGCTCAGCTTAGTAGATTTTATTGAGCACTTGCTGTGTGTCAGGTTCTGGGAATGCAGATAGGATTATGCCACATTCTTGGCTCCAAGTTGTTTGCCAAGTATTGCAAAAACATATTAGTGAACATTTGGATTGATATATTTGTGGCTTAGGCAGTAATGCTTGTTTGCCCAAGGCACAGAAGGGAACTCCTGATGGGAAAATAGTGAGTTTGGGGTGTGGGTCTTGTTGTCTTGCTGTGCCTACAGCCATTGTGTCATACTGAACAACAATTCAGGGCATCTCGGGCTGCTGGTGTGCAAGGTTGGAAGAGGCTGTTACCTGAGGGATGAGAAGTTGAGTTCAAATCTTGCCTTTGCCTTGTTCAATTGTCATGGCCTTGGGGAAGCCATTAAACATCTCATCTCTGTGCCCCAGCTTCTGGATAGTGATACTTGCTTCACAGTGTTGCTGAATGCCTTGGGTGTTGCAAAGGCTCTGGATTGGCTATGATGATGGAGATAATGGAGGAGGAGGCAAGGGAAAGAAGGGAAAAAATCACTGAGAAAGCAGAATGAATGAACAAGGACTCTTAGAGGAGAAAAGGCTAGGCAGGTGACAATAAGTCTAATCCAGCTTGACTCAAACAAACAAGGAATTTACTGACAATGGTCCCGGAGAGTCAAATGGTGCCATGGATCTGGGTTCTCTCCTCTTCTGTTGCTGCCTTCCCTCTCTGAGTTGATGCCATTCTCAGCCAACTCTTGGCATGACTTCATCAGGATGGATGCTTGCAGCTCCCAGAACACATCCTTCCATTATAAACTCAGTAGGAAATAAGAAGTCTTTGTTCTTGCAGAAAGAGCCATTGGATAGGCCCTTGGAGGGTTACGTTTATGCCCAACCCTGAGGCACTAGAGGTCAGAGGTTGTGTCAGCCTGCTCTACGGTATGCTTTGAGCCATCTTACCGTTTTTATCTAAAATACAAGGACTCTTAGAGGAGTCCTTGTACTTTATCTCCAACACATACTTTCTTCAGTTTCTACCTGGCCTCTTGTAATGGAGGGGAAACTAAGACTTCAACTCAGTTTGAATACAAAATGCTTGAATTTTAATGACATTTTGACTTTGTCTTACTTACCTTATCCCAACAGCAAGTTTTAAAGCAACTTGCACATGTTACGTCTTTTCACAGCATTCAACTTAGCGTTATAGAATAATAGCTCTTTTTCACATTTATACTTCTTTGGTTCAACAATATTTAATTAAGTATTTATCATAATAAATATGCAAAAATGTGCATTTATAGTAACAAATACACAGGGAAAGGGAGGCATACATGCACGGCAACAAACAGCACATTCTGGACAAGCATTCTGCTGAACTCATGGGGCACAATTTGAGGGGCATCTTGCAGCCATTACCAGGGCATAGAGGTCTCGCATTTTACAGATTCCATAAAAAGAATAGTCAAAGAAGGTAAATTAGAAAGTTTATTTGAGAGAATTTCCATGCTGTGTTAGCTCTCAGATGGCTGTTGTAAATAGACCAGCTGCAGAAAATGCTGAGAGTATTACCTGGGCCCAGGGAGAACAAGCCAGGGGAAAGGTGAGTTCTGGCCTCCCCAGGAGAATCAGCAGCAATCCAGAAAGAAGCATAATGAGTTTAGTCCACATTCAGACTGGATGATCAGAGTCACTGAACGTCTGATCAGAGCAGGGTACATGCCCAGGATATGGTCTGTGGGGTCAGGGTGCAGGTATTAAGAAAGCCTCATCTCTGGCCTGATCGCTCTTAAGTGTATTTATTCATGACAGGGACTAGAGGAGATTGCACCATCCCCAAGATACAGGTGGGAGAGCAAAATGAGCTCTGGTTCACAAATAGGAATTTCTCTAGGGTCACCTGAGAAGAATTCAGAAGGGACTGCCTGCCTAGGAAACCTAGAACCACTTTGCCCAGGGACCCAAGATTCAAATCCTGAATCTTGCTGGATCTTGGACAGAAACTAACAGTCTAAAACTGACATTTTGTAATGCCACAGACAGTAGCAGATATTAGCTGTGATGTGTCAGAACATTGCTGTTTCAGAAAACTCGAGCCATAGGTTGAGTAAGGCTCATAAAATTGGAACAAATATATCTCCAACACATACTGTTGTAAGGCTTAAATAAGCCGTGGGTCGCTGAGTTCCCAATATAGGTTAAGTACTCAGCCTCATCACCTGTTACCCGTGTCTTTTTATCTTTCTGGCTATGTGTGGAAACTGAGGCTCACATGAGTTAAACAATCTGCCCTGTTTGTATGACATAAGACTAGCAGAGCAGAGTCCCAAAATTTATTCCTTTCTTTCCAACTCTAGCTGGAATATCCCAAGCAGGTCTGTGGTCTCTCTAATAGCTTGGGCTACCCTGTGGTGGGTAGACTATGAGCCCTTCACCGTGGGTTACTTGAGAAAAGCCTCAGTTTAATAATGTAGCAGAGACGAGAAAAGCACAGGCCAGAGGGAGGCCGTAGAAATACCTGGTTACTAAAACAATATCAGATAATGACCTTTTAAGCCAGCTGCAGCGCAGGGAACTTGAGTGGAGCTGGGTAATGATTACAGCTCAGAGCCTGACGAGGAGGCCATCACTTATTTATAACATTGCTCTCTTGTTTTTATTGCACACGTGCCCCTTATGGCTAGGCAGGTGGGTACCTTTCATATCCAAGCAACAAATGACCTAATTTGGCTGATCCTCTAGGCTGGGGGAAGGCTAGGACGAGAGTAAGGAGAATGGGGGGTGTGGTCCCCAGACATTGGCGCTGGACTGAGGGAAAAGGGTAGCAAGCCTGTGCTTCTCAGAGTTCTGTGTTCAGAGTGGATCTGGTTTCCAGGGACCCATCCAGCAGATGTGAGGTTGTGGGTCTGCCACCTTGTCATTACTGACCATATCCATTATTATTTATTGTTGTCTTTATTTAATGAGTTCATTGAACTTAATATTCCATGGCTCCCTAGGTGATCTCAGCCAACTATAAATATCTAGACATGAGTTCCAGACTTATTTCCAGCTCAATCTCTCCACTCACAGCAGATACATAATTCCTCTTTGCTACTAGATCCCTCCACTGGGATGTCCTAGTAGACATCCTACTAGGCCCTAGCATGTCCAAAATGGAAGTACTCCTCCGTCAGTCTTTAGACCATAAAAATTGACATCATAAACCCCTCAAAATTGGGCGTCTTTAATCTCTCACTTTCTCTTCTCCTCTTCCTGCAGGTACTGTTGGCTGTCTGGATGTGTCCGTGTCTCTCAATGTCCACTATACACATGGCCCGTGTTCCCCACTTCACTAGCATAAGTTTTCTAAAGCAGCATTGTCCTGGTACATTACAGCTAATATCTGCTACTTTCTTTGGCATTATTTCTGTGGCATTACAAAATTTCAGTTTTAGACTATGCTAGTTTCCAAGAGGCAAAATTAACAGGCACCTCTTTTTCCAGGATCCCTCTCACCTATCATATCTAAATCAGGTCAGTGTCTCCTGCAACTCACAACCACCCAGTGCCTTTCTGGAACGCTAAGAATAAAACCCAAACTTGGTCCCAAGACTCTGGGATAACCATGTGCTCTGACCCTTGTTCACTTCTGTGACCTCTCTACCCTGTCCTCTGCTTCCAAGATACTCCAGGCCATGCTGCTTTCTGTCTTTCCTATGAAGAGACATATTTATTCCCGTTTCAAGGCCTTGGCAGTTGTTACTGCTCTTCTAGGAATGGCTTTTTCCTTCAGTTCTTCCATGGCTGGCTGGCTTCTACCAGTCAGATTTCACCAACATCAGCTTCACAGAGAGGCCTCTTCAGTCCACCTTAGGTTAGGTAAGACCTCGTGGCCACTTCTTGTTCTATCACCTTGCTTTATCACATATAGAGTACTTGTCACTCTCTAAGATTGTCTTGCAATTTTTTAGTAATACGCGGTCTATGTGTGCTGAAGTGTGGACTTGACTGGCCTAACAAGGAGCCACAATTTGTTTATTACATGGCTTCTCTCTTGTTTTTATTGCAAACATGATAGAGTTTAGTATCAGGGTCTAGTACCAAGGTCTAGTCTGCAAGGTCTCACGCCTGAGACACAGTAGGTTCCCAGTAATTATTTATTGAGTGTACTCACGAACAAGTATTTAAGTTTTAATAATATGGTGGCAAGCAAGGTTCATTTACTCAGGTTTTATAGGAAGTTGAAGTTCAAAGATATCAAGTATCTTGCCTACGATCATCCAAACTTGTATGTGGTAAAGTTGAAGTTTAAATCCAATCTTGTCATATTCCAATCCTCTTTGCTCCAAAGTTATGGTATCTTTCCAACAGAAAACCGTTGGATGTTGCTTCTCAAAACAGGGTAAGAGAATCTGTTGGAAAAAAATGTTCTTTAGTTGCCTTAAAGTCCTCCCTGCAGAGGGATTATTGTGTGTGAGCTCTGGAGTCTCAGAAGTTACCACCAACGTTGTCAATCCCAGTGGCTTCAGATGAGGGAACAGGTGTCACTCTGTGTGTGTGTGTGTGTGTGTGTGTGTGTGTGTGTGCATGTGTAGGTGGGGAAAGGGTGGAGGACACAAGTAGAATGAGTAGCAGTTGTCCTAAAGCTCTCAGTACCCTTACAGGCTTACAGGGACTGTGTCAGTGTGAACATGTCAGCCAGCCAACTTTAGGGAGTTAATGCAGTTAATTGTACTGAATTATTAGTGCAGCCAAGGGCCGTGTCTGAGAGGAGAAAAGCCCAGAGGGGCCCGAAAGGAGCCATGTGAGTAGTTAGTTGATGGCAGCATTGGATGCTATGCTTTCATGTGGTGACACTGAGGTGGCCAACTTGTTCTGCTTGCACTTCTGTTACCTGTGTGTGTCTTAGTCTGTGTGGAAAGAGGGTCTTTTATGCTATAAGTTCCTTGTCATTCTTTTCTCATCCCACTTCTGCTTTTTTCCCTGGCGCATTCTGTTTGTTCCGAGCCTCTCTTGGTGCGTGAGGATCTGGGATGATCTCTCATGAGAAATTGGCAGAGGATAATGAGATTCAGAGTCACAGCTTTGCCTCTCTGGGAATGAAGCGATGATCCCACCCACCCAAAGTCTCTGGGACCCCTCACAGCCTAGACCAGGCATGTCTAACCTGGGCACTTGCAGGCACTGCTGAAATAGAATTCCCATTCCAGGGACAGGCCTTTTGCTGGAAGAGCCTTAGTTCTTTTCCATCGCCTCTTCTGTTCCTTAGAATTTGGGTCTAGTACAATTAATCAGACTGTAAAAGAGTCCAGGAACATTAAATAGAATTTGCCATTTTCATGCAAAGCTGAAAGACATGGCTATTTCACATGTAACGATTAGACATTTTTATGGCCAACCTATCACATTACATACCACAGATTTCCAATAAATAAAGCAGAGCCAGAATGGGGGCTGCCAGTGGTATGACAATCCAACTAACAATATTGTGGACAGAACAGTGCTTTCTTGACATCTCATTTACTCAATTACATGAGTGATCATGTCCCTCGCTGCTTAAACTCCCTCAATGTCTTTCTATGAATTATAATAAAGAGTGAATATCTTAGTATTACCTTCCCCATAATGCACTTTTCGCAGAGCATTGTGGGAGGCTATTCACATGTGCCTCCTGCACCAGTCTAGGCATCCCACGAGGCAGGGACCACAACCTTTATTTCTTGGTATCACTTTTTTTGCAAGGGCCTGGCTTCCTTAAAGAGGCTAGAGATTTGATAAATGACTGAATAATCAACTCGAGGTATTGTTGGGGCAGGGACTGAAAACATGCCATGAACCTAACATGGCTCATGTTTTAACTCTAATTAACAAAAGGATATTTCTAGATATTTGACATATCACTTAGGATTTTTTGTCTCAGCACAGGCCTTACACAAACTGGAGCCATTGCGTCAGAACTCTGCCCAGTTAACTACACATTCTATGACAGAGATTGAGAGATTATGTACGGGAAGAGGAAAAGGAGGCATCAAAAAGAGAGAAGCCATTGCAGGCAATAACTTCTACTCTGCTTTGCTTCCCTTGTGCTCCTTGTGGTCTGGACACCTTGTTTTCTGCGGACAATTTAAGCTTCATGATTTACACTGGCCCTAGAACTGAATTCACTTCATCTTTTCCCCAAGTGAGGAGGACTCTTTCTTTTAGGATACATTTGACACATTGAGCAACCCAGATGGTTTGAGGATTTATCTGAATTCTAGCAGCCAAAGAAAGTAATTGTCTTTTTATTAATATCCAGTGACCATCGCAGCAGGACCTGCTGCCCTTCTGGAGAGGTTGAACTTGGACACTAGAACTGTTGAGTGGGGTGCCCTTGGCATGTGACAGTAGATAGGAGTCATGTGACAGCTCTGAGAGGGCCTGTCAGCACAGGCATGAGGCATTGGAGGGGTCTCCAGTGCAGACTGAAGAACCAAAACCATGTAAGTAGGAATGTGGCCTTCAGGCTGGGAAAAACAGTTTTTGAAGGTATGAGTCAGTGGCATTACCAGTCCTGTTATGAGGAGAGATTGAGAGAGGAGCATGGAGAATCTTCCTCACGCCAAAACTTTGACAAGAGCAGAAATAAAACTGTTCTGGGGTAGAAACTTAAACACAGGAGGGCTCTGCAGGCTGTGTTCTCAGGGAGTCTAGCTGGGCCTGTGGCTGCTGGGTGATCGTAGGAGCAAGCGTGTCCAGAGATTTGGTTGTTCCTCAAGGTAATCTGGAAATATGGGTTTTTGTGTGAATATTCACATTTTTAAAAAGATAGCAACAGATTTTTAAAAATATTATACACCACCCACCTGCAAAACTGTGGTCAACATTGGAATTGTGGGGCACTTAGTTCCTGGCGGCAGGGAGCTGGCCTGGATGCCCTAGGAGAGCCCTGTGCTGGTTACTTCGGGGTACATGATGATGCTCCTCTTCTCATCAGGAGGCATAGAAGCCACATGTTACATTCAGCTCCATTACACTTTTGTCTTAATGAGAATTTTCAGAAGGCATGGTCTTAACGTGTAGGCTGTGTTTGTGACAGTGGTCACCTGATGGTCTGTTCGTAGAGTGTGGATCTCCCATTATGTGCCACTGAGCCCCTTTCCTTATTTGTCTTTGGAGCAGGCTGAGATTGTGCTGGTGCAGCTTCCTCTCTCCAATTTCCATATGTCTAATCCTGCTCGAGGGAGAGACTCACCTTGCTCCCTTGCTCATAGTTGTCTGACTCAGGCAGCCAGTGGTCAAGGTTTTACACCACTTCTAGGGTGCTGCCCAGAGATGGGATTCTGGCATCCTTTGGATGCCCATCCTCTCAATATGCTGGCCCCTCATGGTGCTTGCTGGCATCTAGGTAGAGCCTCCTGAGGGTCAAAGTCCCTGTCCAGTTTTGCAAAACAAGAAAACGAAGCAACTCAGACTCTAGGCATGTGGCTCTACTGATTCCTAAGGAGAAGCGGAGCGCTGTTCTTGATGCCTTTCCATTTATATCAGCCAGGAGCAGCTGACCTGTCCGCCTGGTATCTCACCAGGCATTGTCTTGGCAGGTAGACGGGAGCAGAAGGCCACTGGGAGGGAGAGTCCAGGCAGATGGAGGCACTGTTGGTGATGGAGACTGGAGGATGTGAGCAATATGGAGAGGACTCGGCCATAGTACCCTGCAGAAGGCAGGGGCACTTACAAAACTTCAAGGAGGGACAAGAAGCCAGTGGCCTTGGGGGACCCCAAAGAGACCCAAACAGCATGGTATGGCAGCTGTGCTATGCCTGCTGTCTCTGCATTTGTGGTACTAGCATCACACATGCCTCTGAGTTTTAGCTTCCATACCTGTAAAATTTGAATAAGAACTATCAAGTTGTGATGAGCTACTGTTTGCAAGTGGACTTGGAACTACGTAGATTGCTCTACCTGAGTGACATGCTTATTCTGTTTATCTGTTTTCATTCTACTTCTCAAGTCCTTCTTTTTCTCCCAGGCCTTTAAAGCAAAAATTTTAAAAACAGAGCAAATGGAACAGGTCAGCAAAGTGGCCATAGGGCCTCTTTTGGTGGGAGGCTGTTGCTTTGCCTTCTCAGCTGCCCCTACCCCAGCCACCTTCCTCACAGCTTTCTAAGGGAGCATTCTACACTGCACAGCTTCATTATAATCATGCATTGCGACCACCAGTTCCTAATTCAGTTTTCATGTAGGAGGTGTGCACTAAGCTAGATAGGATGCTGGGATTGAGATGGCAGGACATAGTCTTGTCCTTGGGTATGTGGTCTAGGGCTCATCAGCCCCTGCAGGATAAAGGTGGCCATGGCTCCCAAGTCTCTTGACGTGTCCTTTGCACCATCATCACTCGTATCGAGCACAGATTGATGAATGCAGTCCCCAGGCCACACCTCTTCTGTACCTGCATTGATCCCATATGTCATCTCTTCTCCCCCCAGCCCTCTTTACCTGCTAGTTTTTGGCCCAGTCTTCATGATTCAGCCTCTGTAGGGTTGCAAGCTATTGAAAGCCAACTAAAAATATCTTATAGGAAAGTGGAAATTTATTGAACCGTAAGACTGAAAAGTGGCGTGCTTTCTGCCTGTGGTCCTTTCAGTAGCGTGGTGGATTCGTACTGGCCACACCAGTCCAGAGCCTATAGGTCTTGGTATCTGATAAGATACCACATCAGGGACTAGTCATATGTGGGAATACAGCTCGGCAAGGGTAGCAATAGATGGTCCAGGATTGTAGGAGCTAATCCTTTTGCTGTAGGAGATACCAACTCACTGGCCAGCCTCATGGCTTCCAGAGCACGGTTGGCCTTGAGTCTGTCCTCCTACTGGTTTGAACTTCTCTTCCTGTTTCCCCCCTGACTCTTAGGCCTCTACATTCACCCAAGTCTTTCTTGGCAATTTGTTGAGCATGTAATGCTACCGATTTCTCAAAGGCACTAACTCTAGAAACAAGGTTACCATCAGCCTGGAGATTGCGTGAAAATCTCTACTGATAGCAAAAACACTTAGGTTTGTGAGCAACTGATGGCTTTTTAAAAAGATGAGACTTCAGTATTATTCCCTTTAAGTATATTTCCCCCACCCCAACTTGCACATGCTGCCTGGTTGAAGAGAAGAGGGTGGTTTGACTCTAGTGTACTGGAGTCTGTGTGTCTCTTGGCTCAGCCTTTTGATTCATGGTGTAGCTCCATTCCCTGGGGACTCTGGGGCTAGCCGTGCCAGGCCTTTCAGTATTCCCTACCAAAGCAGAGTCAGGCAAGTTCCGTTATGCCGGACCTTTGGCAATCGGAGTCCTCAGCACCCAGTGCTGCCTGTCTAGTTTCCAGATGATGTTAAATGACTCGCCCTGTCCCAGGAAAGGGGACAATGGGGAGTAGCTGCTCCATAAATGTGTGTGTTTATTCTTCCTACTTGAGTGAGAACATCTTTGGATGCCCAGGCTGGAACTTCCAAGGAGAACCTTCTGGACCCTCTCTCTGTTGGATTTTCTGAAGAATATTTGTATACAATGAATTAAGAACAAGTTTCAAGCTATTCTTCAAGGAACTTTCTAAGAAATGGATCAGACAAAATTAGCTATTCTGAATTATTCATTTACCTCCTTCTAAACTTGAATTTGCTCTACCCTTAATGGAGAATTAGGCCTATGAGGAGCAGGAATATATGACACCTCATATAATATTACTCAAGAACAAGAACAACAAAAATGAGTCTGAGAACTCTTTAAAGAAAAAATGCCCTCTACCAGCTGATAAAGAGAGCTGGCTGGAGAGGTTGACGTCATCATCCCCTCATAGAGAGAGAGGTGCTCCACACGGAGTGCCGGGGCAGCTCCACAGGGCTTGAAGGCCAAGCTTCTGAAGAGAAAGGTCTCTTTGCTGTGACTTTCTTTGGTTTCCAGGAAGCTGGCAAGATGGAAATATTTGATATCTTCATGATAAGTGTCATTTCACGAATAGGCAACTTTCTATCAGTAATCTAGAGCCAAAACTGAAGGGATCTTTAGTACCAAGCGGCCCAGTATTTTCTGAATTTCTGAGGTTCACACACTAACTACCATGAAGATTAACCATATGAGTTTACTATCTGTACTATTACTAAAGAGTTTTTTAAAAACATTTTGTTATGTCCAATTGCAAATCATTTAATTTTTTATAGTATAGGGGAAACTGGACACATGATAGAGAACTGTCACTGTCAAAATGAATCATGGAAACAGTTATCATTTAACAGTTAGTTGAAGATTCTTTTGTTTGTTCCAGGTGGAAATCTCTAATCAGCAAAGTGTAACTCTGCTACCAGCGCTGGGCCTTGAGTACCAGTGGCTCTCAGCTCTGGGGATGCTGAGTGTTGGAAGCCTTTGATCCTTAATGTTGCAGCTCTGAGTTGCTGAGCCATCACTCTCAGCTGCTCAGCAGCCCAGGAAGTTATCTGAGCTCTTCTTGGCAGCTTCTGCTGGTCTGTGATAATTCTTGTCAAACATTGCCAGTGACTACCAGTCGTTGCTGCTGGTTGTTACTGGGTTCTGGATGCCACTGATTGACACCTGTCAGGGCCTGAAGTCATTGATTGGTGGTGAAAGTCTCTTCTAGTCTCTGTTGAATATTTCTACCAGTTGACACTGGTAACCACTGGTGTCCATACTATCCAGGATAAGAATCTGCAGTAGGCTTATAGGACCTTCTGAGCCCATGCAATTTACAAGATCTAAGCCCATTATTATCTGAGAAATAAATTATGAGTAGATTTATAGGACCACTGGAGCAAGGCTTTGTTTACAGAGGGCCGGGGCTGCAGCAGAGGGGGTCGGTACGTTTCCCCGGGAGTGAAAGGAGTACTTATATAGCAGCAGCAGGCCTGTAATTGGTTCAAATTAAAGCTGGCTGATAGGTTCCAAGGTGAGCCTGCTGATTGGTCCTAGTTCATTTCTGCTGACGGATTTGAATTCTGTTCCCCTGAGGGGAACTGAAGGGAATTGAGAAAGAGGGGGAGAGGGCCATGACATCTTTTTGTTGAACCATGCCTTTTCCAGCTATGGCAGGTAAAGGGAAAGAGTCAGGCCATATCTCTATGATCTTAACATTAAACTTTAGTTGTAATCTAAAGTCTTGTTTTTTGATATCATGTGTTTGAGAGGTGTCAGATTTCATCCCCAACTAAAGCTATCTGCCTGATGGTAACCAGAAGGAATGAAAGAGAGCTGAGAGTCATAGGTTCCTTCCTGCCATTTTGTGTGGCCTGATGTGGTGTCTGGTCAGCCAAGGGTCCCTGCCTGTGTTCCCCCTCTGTACCTCTGTACCTGTGATCCTGCACTTTCATTTTGCAGAAAATGTGACTGAGTAAGGCTCGTACTTAGAGTCATATATTCCAGGTAGTCAGAGCTGGCTAGAGGCAGCACAGTATGGAGATCGGGTCTTTAGATTGTCCAAAGAACTGAAATGGTTGTGTCACTGCTTAGCCCAGACAACTAACATCTGATTTGAATTCCAAGCTAAAGTTCCATCAAAACCCAAAAAGGATGAAGATTCATTATCCTGAGCTTTAGAAGAAGAAAATATAGTTTGGGCAAAGTTCCGGTAGAGGTAGAGTTGTCATTTATTTATTTTGAAACCTACAATGATATTCAGGTGTAGTGACCCATGTTTGTAATCCCAGCACTCTGGAGGATGAAGTCAGGAAGACCTCAACTTCCAGCCCATCCTGGGCATCTTACCTACTTAGTGACATTGTGTCTACAAACAAACAAAGTTAGGGATATAACTTAGAGCAAAAGTCCTAGATTCAATCTCTAATACCCCCCTCCTTAAAAAAAACCCCTAACATGATGTTACCAAAACCTCAAAATGAGCAAATTCACAAAAGTACCAATTTGGTATGGTTCTGGAGAAATTTTAAGAGGATAGATAAGATCAGAGAAGAGGTACAAATGAAGACGTAAAAGAAAAATCAACATACTTCAAAGTACATCTCAGACGAGTAAATAATACAAGTCGTGTATGAAAATCTTGGAATCTTCTTAGCAACTGTGCAGAGGCTTGAAGAAACCTGTTGGAAGAAAACAACTGCTCCAGTTGGAAGTGGCCTGTGTGCAGCTGGCCAGTGTAAACACAGAACCAAAAGATGTCAAGAATGTTGCTATTCTCTAGCTATTGAAGAATCCACTCGAAAATCTGATCAGATAGGCATAGGCTCCTTTGCTCCAGGGGTATGTGGGAAGGTTGTTGGAGTCTCGTTGAGTTTTAGAGAGGATGTCATCTATGCTAGCACAGCCGCTCTATGGAGAACATCTATTGGGAACTGTCTGTGGGGGGAGAAAAGGCTGGCTCTTTCCTGAGTCCTTTGTTAATCCTTTATATCCCCGGTCTCGAAGGTTTCTTAGGGCAGGATTGGTGTTGGTGACTGGAGAGTGTAGAGATGGCCTCAGCTGCTTCATAGGGCATGGCATTTAGGGGTCATCATCGGGAGCCAGATGGCAAAACAGTCAGGCGTCTGTCACTGTGGAGCTGAGATGTATCTTCCTAGGCTACCCTTTGATCGCCCAGCCTATGCTTGGGAAGAGCAAAGTTTGCATGTCTGATCATCTAGGCAAAGCTGCGAGAATGGGGTCTGTAGCACATCCAAGAATTGGTGAGAGTCCCAGACATGTCTTCATTTGAATTTAGACAGCCTGGAATTGTGCTTCTGGATCTCCCTTTGAAGAGAGATGGGATAGTATTGCTTGTCCGTGAGGGAAAAGAGTGGAGTAAGAATAACATGGCTAAGCATTCTGAGATTGAAGTAGAGTTAGGTAAATGAAATTGTTCCTCATTGGAGCAACATGACTTCTATTCTCACCCTGCCAGATCAAGTGGAATAGAAGGGCTTTGGTAAAAAAAAAAAAAAAAAAAAAAATGTATGAGCATTCTGTTCTAGGAGAAACTGTGAGGATACAAGCCTTTTTTCGCTGTGGGAGGACTCTCTGTTAGCAGTGGTCCCAAGCCTTAGTATCAATGTTTCCAAAGCAAAACATCGTATCTCTCAGGGAGGTCGAGGTTCCAAAGGCTCCAGGGAGACAGGCTGTGTGTGTGTGTGAGTGTATGTGTGTGTGTGTGTGTGTGTGTGTGTGTGTGTGTGTGTGTGTGTGTGTGTGTATGTGTGTGTGTTATGTGTGGTTGGATATTTAGGGTGTGTGGGACATTTGTAATAGAATGCTGCATTAAATATGAGTTTGGAGGGATGGGGCACATGGGTTTGTGCAGGCAGATATAGGCAAGGAATTGTCAGAGAACTTACCAGAAACACAAAACAATTCCTAGGATGACTGGAAATCAAAATGCCTTAGGAGTTGATGGATGAGATGAACTGCCTTCCACAGCAGCTTCATCTGGAGTCTTGCCTGCTGTCTCAGACTGACCTGCGAGCAAAGATCAATGCCTAGCTATCTGTGGAGCCAGTCAGAAGATCAGGTCCTGCTCTGTCTTCAACAGGATTCCCTTGTCCCAGTTCAACAGACGTGCTCATCAGAGTAATATATCAATGAATAATCAAAAGGAAGGGCTTCTAGACACATCAGCCCTTTGACACAGGCAGGGATCTTATTTTTAATACCTACATTTTTTTCTTTTTGAAGAGAGCTTGACTTGGCAGGCAGTAGAAGAAAATGTGTGAGCGACGGTTGTAACATCTGACCACGGGTTGGCATAGTTTCCAACCAAAGGCAACTGAGCAAATGGAAATAAGGGTTCACGGAGGGTTAATAAAGCTTTATTGCAAGAACTAAACAAAGAATTCATGGAATGAAATGATAATGGGAGCTGTCCAACAATATTCTTTGGGATGCATCCAAGACTGTAATCAGAGGCAAGCTAATTCAGTACTAATTTCAGGAAAAAAAGATGGAGAAAAAATGGATAATTAAGAAGGAAAATGGAAACACTAGAGGAATAATATAAACATAAATTAGGTCCCCAAATACTGACACAATTAATCACAGCCAGGGGTGAATCAAACCTCATTCTACCAGAAGGGATTGAATATTTTATAAAGTATATAAAAGAGAGATAAACTGAGAAGCACATAACCAGCTATAACAAAAAAAAAAAACTTGTCAGAAATTAACAACCAAAATACAAGAGACAAATAACATCTTCATTAACCAGTGGGGATGAAAAACAGACTCAGAAAGCACAACAAATGCTCATATCCCTCACAGCCCGATCTTCTTCTATTGAAATTACAGCCATAACTTTTAAAAATCATTTTATTTTTCATCTCTCAGGAACAGAATGATTCATTGTGTACAAAAACGAGAGAACAGAGGAAATAATTAAAGCTATAAAAAATTCCCAATTACAAAGCACTGGAGTCCAGATGGCTATCGTAGAGAGCCACTGTGAGGAATCAACTTGTGGGAGGGGAATGTCCACTCTGAAATGAGCGAGATGGAGACCTGAAGAAGGATGTACTGTAAGGACACTTTTTTCCTCCTGCGGTTAGGGCTCCTTAGGAATGGAAGGCAACTTCCACGGCTCTCTGCTTTGCTCATCTTAGCGTGTTAGCACTTCACTTTGATGGAAAGGAGGCAAGTCACACCTGCTCAGAGAAGCAGAAACTGGAATCATGTCCCAAGAACAGTGGAAGAAATGAACAGTCTGGAGACCAGAGCCCAGAGGCAGGCATGAGTCATCAATGAGAAGAGGGCTCCTGAATGCAGAGTTTAAGCCCAGTCTTTGATGTGGACCCAGACCATCCAAAATGAAATGTCCTGCCAGGAGAGATATGGTGTGCTCATCCTAAACGCAAGCTGCATGATCACTTGGCAGAAGTGTAGAGGAGTCCTGAATTTGAATGGTTCCTTTTAATCTTTGTGTTTTATAATTTTGAGATTGCAAGGCTGACCAAATTTAAACTGTCTCAGAAAGACTAAATGACCCATGTAAGATTTTCTGGAGGAGGTTTTGGGCTAGTGTTTAAAAAATGGGGCCTCATCATCAGAACCCTGAGTTAGTCTCAAGAAAAAGCACATGGCCTCCCTTGGAAAGAGGAATTGGAGTGGGGAGCTCAGCAAAAGGGTTGTTTCTTGTTGTGAGATTGGACCTTCCTGAGTCATCTGCAGTTGCGTGTAGCATCAGAAGCAGCTTCCTGCTAAGCTGAGAGACTGCTGCCCTTGGAGGAGAGAGATGGGGGAGTGGCCAAGAGGAGTGTCTGTAGGTGCTAAGCAGTGGTGCCGAGCAGTGGGCTAAGTGCATCTTGCGTACCATCCCATGGAAACTCTATGAGTCACAATTCCCTCAGTTTGAGATGCAGGAATGTAATCACTGTGAACACAAATGACTGTGCCCGGCCACCCAGTTGATAGATGGCAAGGGAGATGGGATTTGGATGTGGAGCTTTTGTGATCCATCATTTTCAGAGCTGGGTGTGTGCTGTATGCTGCCTCCCATTTTGGCCTCCATCCTGGATGCTGGCCTGAAGGTCGGAGGTGCAAAAACGTGGGTGTAGTGTTCCAGCCTGAGTGGGCACTGGGAGAGCTTCCTTGTCATCCCGCCTCATATCATATTAAGACAGCAATGGTAGTGTGGAAAGGGTGGGGATTTGCATGCTTCTATTGGGTAGGGAGCAGCTTGAACGATTTTGTGTCTATGTAAGATCACAATTGTGTTACTTCATTAGGCTCCAGAGAAGCCTTTTTGTATTCATATGCTTATTATAGATAAAGGAGCGTAAGCTTTCTTTTAACTCTTTGAAAATATCTGCTTGAACCCAAAACTGCTCCAGTGCTGTTCTCGGGGACTGAGAAGCTCGTTTGATCAGAAGGTGGTCTGTTTTTGCTGGAGTATGGTGGATTCTAATTAGTTGGGGTTCAAAGACTGAGCAGGCACCAGATGCAGTTCTGTTAGTTAAGCAAAATATCAAAACTCAGTGTAAACAAGCGACAAGATATGATCTAATAATACCATTTTCTCTTCAAAAGACCTCAGTGACCCAGACCATATTTCTTTTGTCTAATCTGAATCTTTGCATTTTATGAGGCCAAAGTATAGGGCATGGTGGAAAAATGGAGAGCCATTTCTAGATTGACTCCACTGCATGGGTTGAGCTAAGCTGTCCTCCTTCCTGACACGTGTGTCTACAGGGAGGCCCCCTACCAATGAATTGAGATTGAGCATGCTGCTGGCATAGGCCTGGTCTTACTGCTCACAGCTAGCCGATCAGCAACACTAAGGAAGCCTTATGTATATGTAGGCAGTTGACATCAGCCTCCCATGGGATGCTCAGAGTGGATGCACTCACTCCCCTAATGCAGGTCTTCAAGGGCGACTTTTTTGGAATTCCTAGGTAATTGGAGTAAAAGGTTTTGAATTCTGAGGATGCAGAGAGTTATAGCTGTGTTTGTGGAAGGTGGACAAAAGCACAAGAATGCTGAGGAGAGGCATAGCAAATACATAAAAAAGACCCAAATCAAACACCTAGAGACAGAATCTGAGATGAGAAATACATAGGATGGAATTAACTGAAGACGAGACATTGCAGAGAAAAAGATGAGTAACCTTGAAGGCAATAATAGAAACAATCCAGAGTGAAACACAGGAAGAAGAAAATGAAGAATAGGGGACAGAGTATCAGGGACCCCAGAACGTTTTATAAACCAGCCGAACTCTGTGAATGCCGTGTTAGGAAACTCCAACTACTGATGAGGATGTGGAAGGAAAAGTAAGGGCTTATGTCCCCAGGCTGTGCCCATGTTCCTTTCCTCAGTAATTTGCTCTGCTATTAATTTTTGTGGTCTTCTCAGAAAACTAACCACTCCCATGTTCACCTGTTCCAGAGGCAAGCCCCTCTTGAGGACACTCACCTAGCAGGCAGCAGGCAGATCCTTTGCCCCAGGCCAGTGGCTCTAGCCCTCCCTAATGAAGGTCTTTCCACGGCCTCCAAGGGACACTATAGACCTGGCTTCTATTGTGAGAGAGAAGGATCCAAGACTCGGAAAGTCTGAGAAACCCTGGAAACAACAAACCCAAGTTGACTTCATTGTTGCTGTGGCGGCTGCTGCTGCTGCAGGGCTTTGGGCTCTGGTGAAGGAGAGAGTGCGTGGTATTTCCTGATCTTCTGGAATGGGGGAGCCCCTCCGAGGTAGGGTATAGCCTGTCACTGCTGCTGCAGGTAGCTCATCAAAACAATGAAGGAGAGGCAGAGTGGAGCATTGGTTGGCCAGAGCCTGGCCGGGTCCTGTTGGAGGCTAAGTCCCCCACAAGTGGTGCTGGGGAGTTAAGCATTGGGTAAAAAGTCATTCAAGAAGAGACAAGTTTCATGGGGTAGGTGGTGACTTGGCCCATAGATTGGCAGTTAGGGAAGAGTAAAAGGTGAAGTGTGAAGAGGCGTGCTGCATGTTTGGGGCCCACCAGAGGCGGGGTGCATGTCCATGTTCCAGGTGTGACGGTGGCCAGAGGGTGGCCAGAGCAGGAGGCACAGAGTGACGCAGTGTTTCTGCCTCTTATCTCTATGGTCTCAGTCACATCCCTGGCTGTTGTTGAGCCGCAGCTCTGCCTCCTAACTGAGGAGGACTGGGTGCTCTTCATCTCATTTGTCAAATACTTACCGTAGTTCTGTGCACTTGACAAGAAATAGAGGACCTACCTCTTACAGCACTGTTCGAAACAAGGTGCACATCTTATTCTTACACACTTGAAAAAACTGAGGTAATCACTCTGGGAGGCTAAGGCAGGAGGATAGCAAGTTTGAGCCCAGTTTGGACAACTTAGTGAGATGCTGTCTCAAAAGAAAAGAAAAAAGGGGCTCAGTATGAAAACTTTGGACTTTATCTCAAGCACGTGTGTGTGTGTGTGTGTGTGTGTGTGTGTGTGTGTGTGTGTGTGTGCATGTGTGTGTTTGTGAGAGAGAGAGAGAGAGAGAGAGAGAGAGAGAGAGAGATAGACAGAGAGAGAGAGAGAGAGGGAGAGAACTGAGGCATGGAGAGGTTTGTTTGTTTTATTGAGATAGGATCTTGCTGTACAGACTAGGCTAGTCCTGAGCTCGTTGTGTAGCCAGTCTGGTCTTGAACTCACGGCACTCCTCCTACCTCAGCCTACTGAGTGCTAGGAGTATAGGCTTTCACCACTATGTTGAGCTAATTTTTATGTGATGCTAGAAAATTGAACTTAGGGCCTTGCCTATACTGGAAAAGCACTTTCTAAGCCCTGAACCATGCACTAGCTCACAGAGAAGTTATTAGTTACCCAAGGTCACATAGCTTGTAAGTGGCAGAGATGAGAATCAAACATTTGCCACTGTTTTCTGCCATGCCTGGTTGGTATATTGTAAAGATTAAAAAAAAAAAAAGGAAACTATGGCACAGTAAAAGTGATGTGTAAGTGATACATTAGAGTATTTTCTTCCTGCAGATAACAATTTTATAGAACATTCAATAAAGGTGCTTCCTGAACGAATAGTTCACAGTTGTGACAGCAGCTTACACTTATTAAGCACTTACTATGTGCTGGGAAGAGTGCAAGCCTTTTGCACATTTTGTCTTAAGCTCACGAGTACCTTGAGTTGGCACTACAATTACCTCTTTTTTAAAGATGAGAAAGTTCGGAGAGGGCGATTTTAAGCTTTGTATCCAGAGTCACACAATTAGTGACTAGTAGATTAACCTCTCTGCGGGTTAGTGCATGGTTCAGGGACAAGGAATCCTGGCTTTAAGAGGGTGGAGAAATAAATATCATCTCTTGAAAGAAGAAGTGGCACATTAAGATTCAGAAACACTGAGAGATAAGATGTATTTCAGGCCGTCCTTGTAACTATCTACCACGCTGGGTTTAGGATAAAGGACAGCCAGAAAGAGAATGACATTTGCATAGGAACGGACAGAAAGCATTTATTTCCATTTATATCTTTTGATGTTAGCTCAAAGGGTACCAAAACAACTCATTAGAGATCTGAATAATGAAAAGGAGTTGTTTGGGGAGCAACAATAAAGGAAACTCAAGCTTTCGTTGTTTTAACTCTGCAGGGTGATCCATTTGGTAAGTTAATAAAAAGTTGAAGATTAATGAGACTATATCCACAAAGTATTTAGAGCTTCTTGTAAGAAGAGAACTATATCAATATTACAGTAATCATCAAACAGCTATCCAAATGCCATTTAGGAGAAGACAGGTAATATTTTCTACCTGAAAGATTTATCTTCTGATTTTCAAGGAAATCCCAGCTTACATTTATGTTGATCGATTTCACCCGCTTTTCTTGGTAAGGAGGAGGGTGAGAACTTTTCCAAGGTAGGAATTTTTGAGCCGCTTTAATCCAGGAAAGGACTTCTCTACTGAGGGAGATTGGGGGTATGGCATGTTCGGAAGGTTCTACTGGAATGGCCTCTCCTTTCCCTTGAGAACATTGACTAAGTGCAGTGTGGCAAGCTCAGCAGGAGCGTCCCTTCTGAGCACCGGGAGGACTGTCATCCTGACAAGTGGGGCCTGCTGTCCCACCACAGGGACAGCCAACCAGAGCATGGTGACAGGATTTGGAGTAAAGCATGGTTGGCTGTTACAGAAGCCTGGGCAGATGTCAGTTTCGTATTTGCCTGGCGGTCTCCTCACTGGGCTTTGAACCATGACCCAGAGAAACTCCTCAGGCATCTGAGGACCTGCCAAAGAGCTATCTTATAATTTGATGTGATCTATAGTGCTAGACTTCCTAGGGAAAGATACCTGTTCCTTTCTGTAAGTAAAATACTCCTGTAGTATCAATTTTACCTATGCCTCACTGGCTTATTTGAATGATACCATCCTTTGGTATCTATGATAGGAATGGCCACTTAGGAGTGAACAAGTAGGACAAAATCTCTACCTTCCTTAAGCTTCAAACAGTGTTCCAGGAGGAGAGGGAGGAAGTGCAAAGGTTCTGAGGGGAGAGGACCATGGTGGATTTCTGTAGCAGACGGAAGGAGAGTTGGCAGGGACTGAGTACAGATACTTGAGGGCTCAGAGATAGGCTGAGTCTTTTATAGGTCCTGGTAAGAACTGTAGATTTTCTGCTGAGTGCAATGGACCCTGTTGAGGAATTTTAAGCAGGAAGGTGAGCATATATGCTGTACATGTTTATAAGATCTATCTAGCTGTTGAGTGAGGAGGCAAGAGTGGAAGCTGTGGGGAGGGGCGCTAGTGAGAGGCAGGTGCACAGGTAAGCCCGCTAAGACCATGCTCAAGCTGGTGATTGTGAAAAAGAATGTATTTCTGAGTAGATTGCAAATTCTGCATTCTTCTTAGCAACAAGAATTGCATCTTCACAAAGTTTCACACCTTGGTGACCCATCTGGAGATATGATCCCAGTTCCTAGCTCTGTTGGTCATCCGTCACCTTATCATGGGAGACTCAGGGTAAAAACTCGGAGAAGCACATGGAAACCATTGTTCCAGGACAAGCAGATGCCCCCTGGAAAAAGAAATAATGGGACTGTTTATCAACTTTGTATTTTATTCCTTTAATCAGCTACCATTTATGCCAGTCCCACCCAGTTTTTACTAGATAAGACATGATAATGTGTTTTAAGATCTGATAGGATTAGATGCCTCTTACTTTTCTTTTTTGAAAGTGTTTTTTTCTAGTTATTCTCCCTTACTGAATTTCTCACTAAAGTGATTTAATTTTCTCAGACCTACAAAATGCCTCAATATCAATGCTAGACTCAAGAAAAAAAAAACAAGAATAAAAATGTTATACAAACACTGATTTACCCACCACCAAGCGTCCGTCTGAAATATTTCCAATAGCCTCTCCAAATGCAGGAGAAGTGCTATCATCTCGGCTCAGCCTTGGTTCTCCTCCCAGCAGGGGATTTTGCTTTTTGTATTTCTGCACATTTTCTTCACGTTGAATGCTCATGTATGTAGACCTAAGTGAAACAGTAATTTAGATGTTTCTAAATTTTAAATAAATGGCATGATGCTTCATGCATTCTTCTGATTTGTGTCCCTTTTCTCATTATTCCATGTTATGTTTGAGAGATTTGTCCCTGTTGAGACGTGTTACTTTGGTTCATAATTGACATAGTTAAATTGCATTTTGTTGTCCAAAAATATCACAGCTTATTCATGTTGCTGTTGAGCAGAGTTTAGCTTGTATAGTTTTCCACTATGTTGAAGAGTACTTCCACTAACATTCTTGTATGTGTTCCCTGTGTACATCCCTAAGAATTTCTTGTGACCCTTTTGAGTCTATTCCTTGGGATGGAATTGCTTTGCATAGGATGTGCACTGTGTGGGTCTTCTAGGTAACAAACTGTTCTATGGAATGGGTGCTCCTCTTTGTTTTTCTATTGGAATGTCAGCATTAATTTGATGTTTTCCTAAATATATAGTGCTTTTATTGGGTTCAATTTATTGATTAACTTATGAAGAATTAACATCCTCATGGTGCTCAGAATTCATGACCGAACATGTGGATCCTGTCTTTCCATTATCAAATATATATCCAAGTATTTCATGTTTTTGCTGCTATTATGACTGGAGCTTTCTTCTTTTATTGTATCTTCCAACCAATTGAGTATTTTTAAATTATAAAAACAATTAACTTCTATGTATGACTCTAATAACTTGCTCACTTACTATTTAGAGCATATTACCAGTTGATTGTCTTGGGTTTGCCAGGTATACAATTATATTATCTCCTAATATTGACCGTCTTTGCGTCTTCATTTCCAGTTTGTACATTTTATTTCTTAGGCTGACTGCTTTGCCTGATGCCCTATAACAATGTTAAATATTATGTGACATTTTTATCCCCTGATTTTTATAGGAAAAATTCTGACATTTTTCCATTAAAATTTTTGGATTATGAGAGTTATTTCACCAAGTGAGAAAGTGTCCACATATTCTTATTTTATTATGATTTCTTTTCTTAAAGAAATGAGATCTTGAATATTATTGTCTTTTCAATGTCTACTTCAATGCTTAGATAATACTTTGGCTTTATTAATATGGTTGATTATATTATGGAGTCTCTAATATTGAGCCATCCTTGCCTTATACTAAACTCCACTTTGTCCTTTAATGTGTTGCTGGATTTTCTGGCAATAATTTATTTAGGACTTGTGCATCAGCACTCATGAAACATTGATGCTCACCAGCAAGATGCAGCCAAAGGATTGTCTAGTGTTGGTGAGCTAACACCCTTGTAGAATCTGGTGATAGAGTCCTTTTTATATCTTCATCTTTACCTGAAGAACTAGTTTTCTTTCTCCGTAATCCTTTCATAAAGTAGCATTTGCTACCTCAGTCTGTTTAGCATCCTTCAGTGTAACTGTGAGCCTCAGCCTTTGATTGTAGCTCAAGCCATTCTCTCTTTAGTCAGGCTTTGTGAGTATAACGTGTGTTTAAAGGGCTCTAGTGTGAATCTCATTGTTTAAACAGATCCTCACCCCACCCTTTCCCTGCTCTTTTTGCTCTTTCCGTAGAAATAGCTCCTTCTTTCAAGCAGGTATTTTTTCAGAGTTGAATCTATAAGGCAAATATATATAATTTGTATCAGGAAATAATTTTTTTAGACAATGGATATCACCAGTGGCAGCTTAACTGTTTCTTATTGTGACCTTGAGCTTCATTTCTTAATGTTCCCCCCGAGGATGTGAATGTGGCAATCTGATCTACACATCACTTGTCATAGTTTTTGTGACAGGCAGTTGGGGTTAGTTCCGTGCTAAGTTTCTTCCCCCCAAAACTATCTTTTCTGACCTTGACCTAGCAAATGGGTAGTTATTTCTGCCAAGTTCTTAGACTAGGATGCATACTTGCACAAGAGGCACCAGTAACAGGTTAACTCTGCGTTGAGGTCCCTAACTCTATTTGCATGAAAAAGGAGAACTATGAACATTTGCACGGGAGAAAGTAACTGCCCATCGATCACTCCCTAGGTGACCCCTCTGGAGAACAAAGGGCAGTTGGTTTTTTAAGTCAAGGGTTTGTAAGTTACAGATTTTCAATAAATGGGATCTCTCTTGGTAGGAGGTTTTTTCTTTTTCTTCTTGATGGACAAATTGGACTCCACTTTTATTTATGTCTGACTCCAGAGTCTCTATAGGTCTCCATTCTCTGGTTTTCACCACTGCCCCCCTAACCTGCTCTCTTATCCCATTTTTTTCCTATTGGCTGCTGCAGGGCTGTCCCCCTCCTTCCCTTCATCCTATCTCCTGGTTTGCCATTTGTTTGCAGTCAGGTTGTCTCTTTGATTTACTGAACCTTTTCTCCGCAGAATTATAATAAATGGATTGCTTTGCTGAGCCCTAGCTAGTTCAACGCCATTTGCTCAGATGGGGTCAAGCCCCTTGCAAACAGAGGATGTGGGTAGCCTGTATGGAGGCACATGCTTGCACACATAGTATCAGATAAGTCCTCTGCATCTTTTTCTAGCCAAATATAATGAAAAATCTCAGGTTATCCATCTGAGAACCAAGTAAGTTACAATAATGTAGAAGGAGATGGCCCCATGATGGTCCATTTCCCAGTAGCCCAGAGCTGGTTCTGATAGTCCCAGGGGTGTACAGAAAGTCCTGATTATGGACTTAATTGTATAATTAGCAAATCTGGGTCTATAGAATGTCTTTATGGTTTGTACCCATGAAAAGTGTAACTTTACAAGTGTTACAAGTGTAACTTGTAACTCTAAGTTGTGCTTACTGAAATGAGGAATGAATAAATCTCTGTTCATTCATGTGCTGCCCTGCTTTAGACCCTTTGATGGTTTCCCTTTTGTGGAGAATAAAATGAAAATGCAAGATAATGAACCCCAAGTCTGAGTGAAGAACCCTTTTAGTGTGGCCCACTTGGCCCAGCCTGCCTCGTCTCTCAACCTTTCCTTCAGTGTGAGCATAGCTTACTTCCATCCCTTCCCTCACACAAGTGCCTCAGGGGCTTTGGATTCACGCTTGTCTCTACAGGACACGTCCCAGGAGGCACCAGCCCCTCTCCTTCCTCAGGCTCCTTCTTCTCCTTAATCCGTTCTGCCCCTCTGAGCTACAACTTCTAAGAAACATCTAACTTTCTTTGTGGATCGATGGGTCCCATTATCTGCTTAATTTTAATGCTGTTATACTTCTTTACAATTCCTAATGTGTTTGGAGTTTCCTTCTATGGCTCTGCAAACTAGGAGCTGCGTAAGGGTTCTGTTCCTGCCTGTTAAATTCTGGGCTTCATGTACAGTCGTAGCAGAGTTCCCCACAGAGCAGGTGCCTAGGAGCCAACCAGGTGAGAGAAGGAAGGAATGCATGTTGTTATGATTTAAATATGAGTGTCCCTCAAAGTGCCACATATTGAGTGCATAATCGTCAATGCAGAAACATTCATAGGTGTGTTCCAGAGAGCCACGGGGTCGTGTGGGCACTGACTTCGTTTGTGTGTTAATCCACTGATGAGTCCCTAGCCAAATGGGCTCATCTGAAAGCAGGACAGCTAACGGAGAGCAAGACTTCGAAGGCTGGATGTTGTGCCCAGTCCCTCCCCCTCTCTCTGGCTCTTTCCTCCACACTCTGCTTTCTGGCTCCCATGAGGCAAGCCGCTTCTTCCACTCCATCCTGCCTCCATGATTCCTGTGCCTCACCACAGACCTAGAAGCTGACCATGAACTGAAACTTCAAACCAAACAGACATGTCCTTTCCTAAATTTATATGTTAGGTATTTAATCCTAGCTACAAAAAGATGGCCAATACCCGTATAAGGGACAGTGGTGTCTCTCCCGGTGAGGTGTTGGGAACTCCCTTTCATAGGCTTTCTCTTTCCCACCCTCATTGGGTGCGTCCTTTGTTCCTGTGGATGCCCTGTTTTCTCCCTACCGATCCACTGGGAGCTTGCTGCTTCCTCCCCACCCGAGTGGGATCCTTGGCGATCAGGGCCTGTGCTTCTGTCAGCTTGGGGTTTCCCACTGTCCAGTGCGTGGGGAGGTCACTTGATACTCATTGAACTGGGTGGGAGGCTTTGTCCTGAGGTGCCTCGGCATGCAAAGATGCCTGCCTGAGATCTCTTGTCACCGCTCCAGAGGTCTTGCGAAAAAAGAGATTTTAGTTAGTAGCACTGGCGTGGTACCTTGCGATTGGCCCTCTCCTCTTGGGTCTCAGTTTCTTCATCAAAGCCTCTTCTGATAATGTGATTTGGACTCTCTAAAGCGAAAAAGCAAAGACTGAAGATTTTCAGCTTAGGAACCTCTCAAGAGCTCACCCAAGCAGCACCCCAGCCCTGCTTCCTGAAGGGTGGCACCTGTTCTGTCCATTTCTTTGCTGATATCTGTGCTTGTTATACTTCCCTGCTCCCCATCTAATCACTGTTTATAAAGCCCGAATCATTGGTTTGACTCTTTCCTTGGATTATGACAAATCAAAGAGGGTTCTGGGAGAATGGTAAGGAGTTTCGTTAGGAACAAGGACTCTAATGAGAAGGACCAGCCAGTATCTGCCCCCAGACTCTCTGCTGTGAGCTTTTCAACCCCACTCATTAACTTTGGGAACACACCGGTCAGTGAGGGAAGGGTCTCTCTGTGTCCTCCTGTGGTTCCCTTTGATCTGCAGTGGGATGGTGAAGAACCAAGTGCTTTGCTCTAGGAAAACATCTTCTTTTGATGGCTCTATTTCCCTAACTGACATTTTTTCTCTCTAGTTTCTCATTTTTGCTTCCTCCGTGGAAAGGAAGGACAGTGGCTGTTATGCTAGAGCCTCTTGTTTTTCTTGTTCGTGTTAGTAAATCTGTGGTGTTTGAAGGCGGTGCCAGCCTCCAGCCTGCAGCTTCTGCAGTGAAATAGGCTTCCCCTTCTTTGTGCACAGTCAGGTCTCCTGCTCCCGTAACCAGCGTCCCCCTTCTGGAGATTTGTGGCTTAAAAGGCATTATTTAATAGAAATTAATACAGGCATCTTCCCCAAGAGATCCCAGAGTTCTCTGCTTTCCCGTTTGCTCCCTGTTGCACAGGAGTGGCGGTGGGGCACAGAATTTTTCCAGCCCAGCTTGCTGACACTCCCGGAGGTCAGCATTGCCTTGACCTTATCTTCCCTGTCTCCATTTGCTGGCTCACTGGGTGCCCTGTGGATGTGACATCTTGCCCAGGCACAGAGAATGGGAGTCCAGATGGACATGGGGGTGGTCTCAGTGCCCAGGGCAGAAGGACACTTTTGGACCGTGAGTGTCGATCTCTCTGACATTGTGCACAGAGAATTGAGCTTAGAATAATCTCTGACTGTTACGAATGCATTTTTCTCACAAAGAAAATAAGAAAGCTCTGGCTTTGAAGTGGAAATTTTCCAGGCTTGGATGAAGCTGAAAAGTAAAATGTGGTGCAAGGACCTTTTGTGTGCAGATATAGGATCTGAAAACGTGTACTTTTCACATTAAACATCCTCAATATCTTTTTGGTACTCATGTAAGCAAGAGTGAATCTGCCATTCATAAGCTCCAAGAGGAAAAGCCACTTGAATGTTAAGAAGGGCTGCTTAAGTTTCTTATTCAAGTTTAAACTGCCAGAGAAGGCGGGCTGATAATATAGAAGCATGCCAGGTTTATCTTTAGCATTTTGAAGAGGGTGGGCAGGGGCGGGGACTTGGTACAATTCAAGTTCAAATTGAAAAGAGCATGAGTCCTTTTATAAAGCTATTCTTCAGTTTTCTCTTTTAGTGATAAGAAAATGTCCCAATGTCTGCTGCCTTTGCTAACTGTATTTACAGCTGGCAAGGAAGGCTTGAAGGTAATGTAGGAGTTGGACAGAAGGAAGGACCTAGAATATTTTCTTTGATATCTTCTACAGCTCTCTTTTGTTTATCTGACTACAGGAAGCTATAGCAGGTATCATGAGAAGACAAGACAAGAGCAGCCTTTGAGTAGTGTATCAGTCAGGTGTTACAGCAGGTCCAGGCCAGAGAATGAGCAATGACATGCCGCTCAGACCATTCTGACCTGTACATGGCTTGCGGGCCTGGAGCTCCCCCTCCCTGCTCCCCGCAGAAGTCATCTCACAGGTGTGGAATCTGCTTTTGGTCCACCTCCTTGCCATAAGCTGGCGTTCGGGATGCAGGGTATTGCATTAGAAGATCAGGGGATGACTGCCTTTCCTTGTAGGGTTACTGAAGATTCATAGAAGCACTGAAACCAGGCCTGCACACCATGAGCACTCAATAATAGTAGAGTTTGTTGTTATGGCTATTACTGTTGTTATTATGACAGTTGTTATTTCCCACATTATTCCCCACTCACACTGGCGTGTCACCCATGACCTTCCCAGTTGCTGAATGACATGGTTTTCTCCACTGTCAAAGGTCAGTCTCTTCACTAACGGCCCCACTGAATCGCGGAGTCTGAAGGAGTGAGCCTCTTCTACCCCCATACACGTACCCTAAAGTCTTTGGGTGCTGGGAGCAGAGGACAGCCCTAATTGGGTAGATTTGGTGCTAACAAAGATTGCAGTTTGAATGCTGAGCTGGCAACTGCGGTTGTCCTCCATTTCAGTTTTCGGAACTCCACAGGAGCCCTCTACTTTTCTGGACTCCATGGAACTGAGACTAGGGAAGAGCCAGCTGGGGGTGGTGGTAGGGGCTCAACCTCCTAATGGAAGCAAGAGAAGTCAAAGGGAGAGTCATTCCTCTCACATGCTCCTCGTGTGGTTGGTGTTTACTGTGTTATCAGTGGGACTGCATAAGAGGAGGAGGGACATGAGGACCCCCCTCCCCAGAGGGTGGGAGAAGGACACAGGACCTGTAACTGGGCTGCAGAAAGTTTTCTTGAAAAGATGACTACAGCGTCATCCCTGATTCCCACAGCCACACTTCAGATGGGACACCCAGGGCACACCCTAAATCTGTTTCTGTATTTATTACTGAAGGGTAGTTTTCTTCTACCTCATCATCCTGAATATTCTGGGAGCCTTCAGGCTCTTTTGGGCATTAGTACAGGAGAAACACTCCAGTCCTAACTGCTCCATAATATGCTGGGACTCAGACCTGGGCGTTCCGCTGCTGTGTGTTCTAGGTGAGGGGAAAGGAGCCACTGCGTCTGGGTGAAGGGAAGGGACCGAGCTGCAGCAACCCTGCAAGGATGGTGGACACAGAGGACAGATCAGTAAACAGAGGGAGGTCAGTCACATGCAGGTCCCTAAAGGCACCACCCTTTCCTCTGCCTGAGATGCTTTTCCTGCAGGTCTTTTCAGCCCACACTCGCGCACTGCTCAGAGTGGCAGTTCCTCTGTGTGGCCTCCTCTGGCCACCCACTTTGATGTGGCCAGCATCGTCATTCCATTGCACTGTTGACTGACACATTGAATGGATGATAGATGAATGGTCACCTCTTCCTTTGGGGCCTTTATTCCTAATCACAAACCTTCCTTGACGTTGGCTTGGAAACCCTGGGGTGGGCTGCAAAAGGAAGAGGATGGTTGCTTTTGGGCACCAGCCCAAGTAGGCTGTGTCTGCAGTCCTTCCACAGGGAGAAACATCCTTCTGCTCTGGCAGCTGGGGCTTTCAGGGCCATGATCAAGGGGAGTGTTTCAAAGCCTCTTCCACAGACAGCTTCTCTTTCCACTGGGAGCCCAAATTGCATGTGGATCATAGCCAAGGCTGTGACACCCCCTGTGTTTCACCACTGAACATCCCTTGGGTATTCATGGCTTGGGGCTCGGTGATTAATCCTGAGAAGGCAAATCAATGTTGTGATGGGATGGGCTTCTGTGAGGATTGCCACTTGGTGAATGAGTGTGCTTAAGGAGAGGGAGGTGATTGGGCACAGAGTGTTTTATGATTCTGAACTGTCAGTTTCATGCCCAGCCTGCTATCAGTAACGCTCTCACTCACCATTGCAAGACTCCAGGTAGCACTTTCTAAATGGGCTTCGTGAAGAGGACTGTTTTCAGGTGAGAAAAAAAAAATCACTTGATGGTGATGGACCGAGAGCTGACGTCAGGGTCAGGCGAGGAGCTGAGTGTGTGGTTACCAGCCCAGCTCCCCACTGCCTCCTCCTCTGCTGGCCTCACTCTAAACCCAAGCCTTGTGTAACGGCTTTGGTTCAGCTTCTCTCTGTACTTGGTAGCAAACCGGTCCTGATGCTTCTGAATCCTTGAAGACTCCAGGAAAGTGACAGCAGAGTCTGCATGCTAGCGGGTGACATGGGCCTCGGTGCAATCTGTAGTTTGGAAGCAATCTCGTGTTTACTAGGCACCCATCTGTGGAAGGAGAGCAAGTCTGTACGGGGTCTGTTTGCTGATTGAGGAAATGATTGCTGCTCGAGAGAGGAGTTGCCTGTCCTCTTGCTTGAGTTTGTGTCATTTCACTTTCCAGTGGAGAACAGGGCTCCTTAAGGGAGTAAAGCTGTGTGTTGCTAGTTGTGCTCTGTGTCATCTAGTAGCTCGGGCCTGGCTACTGACAGAGCTGAGGTCTGGACAGTCCTAGAGGACCTCAGTGTTTTCATAAGGGTGGGAGGAAGTGGGATTGAGGGTGTTGTATGTGACACTATGGAAGATGTTGTGTGTTATCCTTCCAAAAGATGAGGAAGGCAGGGCTGGAGGAATAGCACAGCAGTGAAAGTGCTTACCTAGCAAGCACAAAGCCATAAGTTCAACTCCCTGGACCACATAATCCAGGTGTGGTCATACACACCTGTAATCCCAGCAGTCGGGAGGCTGTGGCAGGAGGATTGCACTGAGTCCAAGGCCAGCCTGGGCTACAGAGCTACAGATCAAGACCCCCCCCCCCTTCTCTCTCTCTCAAAAAAAAAAGACAGGGAAGCCAGCACTATTTGCTGCTTCCAGCTTTCTTGATTCCTCAGTGTGCTGTTCTGGGTTACAAACGGAAAACATAGCTCAGACCACCCGATGCGTTCATCTTATCATAACCTTCAGCCACAGGGACCCAGGGACTGTGCCATATTTTTGCTACCGAGTCTAGTCTGAAAGTGAGATTGGCCCTTGCCGAGGAAGTCCTGCTGTATTTCTGTACACTCTTCACAGCATCTAAGAGCCTTCACTGGCAGTTTGACCTCTGAAACACCTAAATCTTGCACGCATCAATGGTTTTGTCCATGCTGTCCTACCTCAAATGCCCTCCATGTTTCTTTAATTATGACCTTTTTACTTACCTGCTAAGCCCCAGCCCAGCTATCTCTCATCTTTTTCCCTTTCCATAATGCAAAGTAAGTATCTTTCTTAAAATATTATTTATCACAAAGTTGATTTTAGCCACCCAAAACCATGCTCTTAGATTTGGACTTCTTGAAGGGAGGGGCTGTCCAGGATGTGGACAGCAGGAGCTACTAAAGAGTCTGGTCTACACCTAGTAAGTTTGTGGCGTGGTGGGAGACCAGCTGACCCAGAAGTACATTTTGAGTCAGAATTAGAAGAATGTAGATTGAGGAGATCATGGAGGTCACTGGTATCTAAGCTGATAAAACCACCCTATTAGAATGGAATTTGTGGCTAGACAAGAAATTGCGTGGTTGGAATTAGACTCTGGTGTCATCAAGTTTTGAAGCTTCATGTTCTCGAGCCACAGTTTCCCCTCCCGTAGAAGCATGGGAGTAGAGCCTGTCCCATGGGTTGCTGTGAGGATCATGGGAACTGATACAATGGAAGTCCATCAAGGGTGCTCAGACATGGTGGCTGGAGTGGAGATGGTCTGGGTGGAGAAGCTGAGGTAGGGAGCAGAGATCTTACCTTTCACATCTGTGCGTCTCTCAGTGCACTGCTCACAGTACATGTGCTTACTGGCTGCTCAATTTTTCTAAGTAGTTGAGTTGAGCTGATACCCTGAGAAGTCTTTGAGCCAAAAAGAGACAGGACGAAAGTGGTAGTTAAGAAACATCATGCTTAGTGAAGTGAGTCAGAAGCAGAAGGTGAAACATTGAATGGTCTCTCTGATATGAGAGTCCCAGATTACAACTCTTATGGAACTTAAAACGAAAAACGGAGTGAAACAGGGGGTTAGGGTGAGGGAGGAGGGAGGGAGGGATGGGTAGGAGGAGGGACAGAAGGAGAGTGGGAAAGCCCTTGTCACCTTGACAAGATACATATGTGCACAAAATGGTCAACCCCAATGTAAACCTTAGATTTTGCACGTATACATATCAATAAAATGGGGGAAAAAAAGAAAAAAAAGAAAGAAGTCTCTGGTATTGGTATATGGTAGGATGGTTTGAGAGGTGCATGGAGAGAAGGACCTTGAGACTGAGAAATCAGGATATTTTAGGCACACATCTGTAGTAACACTGAATGTAAGCTTCCAGAATGTCATGGAGTCTATTTCTCCTGCCATCCTGCCTGGACTGAGCCCAAGGAGGTGGGAGACTTGAGTGAGATGGCGAGGAACTTGCGGGAATGTGAGGCAGGAGTGAATGGAGTGTATTCTTGTGTGTGCTATGTGCACACAGTCACAGGGTTGAGAGAGCATGGATGCAAGGATGGGCATGTGTAGATGTGTGTGTGTGCTTGCATGTGTGTTGGAAGTGCCTAACCGACCTGTGGACATATCTCTGTTCTCACATGCTTGTAGTCTCATCAGGAAGAATGACATAAGAGAAATTGTTGCTTTTGAGTATGGTGGTTGGTCTAGTGGAAATCTGGGGGTTCTTTGAGAGTTCATTCATATGAATACCTACTTAATATTTTGAGGATTTTTTTTTCGGGGGGCGGGAGGACTGAAAATTAAACCCAGGGCCTTGGCACTAAGCTACACCTCCAGCTCTTCTTAAATTTTTGAGACATGATTTCACTAAGTAGCCCAGATGGGCTTGAATTTACAATCTCCAGCCCCAGCCTTCCAGAGTGCTAGGATTACAGTTGAGTGCCACTGAGGAAACTTTCTTGAAAGCTTTTATTTTTCTCTCTTATTATAATTATAATGAGCATAATTTTAAAAAATTACATTGATAAATGTCAATATCTCCCTTCAACATAACCACAACACCATTGTCACATATAAAAGAATTAACATGAATTCCTTAGTATTTTAAATACCTAGTCAATATTCAAATTTTTTTGGTGTCTCATGAAGTTTTTACAGTTTTTTTTAAAGTCAAGAATCTTACAGATGTATGAGATATGATCAAAACATGCAGTGAATGTTTAAATTTTTAAAAAGTTACAGTAAAAGTCATATTGCCATTAATCCCCCTAAAAATACTTCCCCTTACTTCTGACACAACCCATAATTCTTGTCAGTTTCTCAAGCAGTTCTAGTAGAGGTGTTGAATCAATTCAGGACATTGAGGCAGCCATGACAACACACCTAAAGACATTCACGAAAGATGATTTCCAGAACTGCTGCAGAATGTGGCAAGAATGTTGACATAAACATGATCGAAGTGAGAGGGAGTATTTTGAGGGACAACAGTTGAGAGTGTGTCTTTTACTACAATAAATTTTAGGAAATACACAAAAATTAAAACATTTGCTGTAATAATTGGTCACACCTTGTACGCACAATATTGGACTGATTTCTCACATCTTAATTCACAGGTTCCTCGTCCTTCTTATTATTTTTTCATGTTATTTATTTGTTAAACAAACCAGGTTGTGTGTCCTGTAGAGCTTCCCAGAATCTTGATGGCACTGATAGTGTCATCTTGGGGTCAGATGGCACTGTCCTCTGTCCCTGTCAACTGAGAGTTAGACCCTATAGCCTGGTAGGTGAGTTTGTCTCTGTTGTCCTGGAAATTCTCACTTGCTTATTGAAAGCCATGGATGGTCTGGGTGGGGAGTGGTAAGGATCAGAAAGGCTGAGGAAACTAATGCAAGTCTCTTAACCTTTCTAAGTCTCGTCTCTAAAGTAAACACATGCCTGTAGACTCCCTCTTGAAGAAATTGCTGAAGTTAAAAGAGAAGTGGATATGAAACGTTTAGCACCACTGTCTGACTGATAGGAACAGAGCAATAGATGTCAATGGTGATGCTGATGACAGCAGTGATATGCAGGAAGGGGCGAGAAGAGGTAGGACTTTCCTCTGAGACGCGTGGGAAGCTTCTATGTAAGAGACAGATCTATCAGACATGCATTTCAGACAGGCTGACCTGTCTGCAAGATGGAGAATGGATTTTGAGGTGCAGGCGAGAGGGTCAGGGAATAACTAGAGGTTGGAGCAGGTGTCCAGTGAGAGGGGCTTTGTCTGGATGGGGCGGTGTAGTGAGTATGGAGACAAGGGGGTTTCACTGAAAGAATTCAGAAAGGAAACAGAGAAGAGGTGATAGACAGAGAGCAAAGAAAGGGAGCCAAGAAGTGTACAGGTTTTTGGCTCGAGTGGCTGGCAGGAGGGTGGTGTCACCCTCTGAGACATGGGGAAGTTTCCAAACCTCCAGGATCCCAGATCCTGCCTGCATTTGTGTATTTGGTAAATATCTGCATGCAGTATGTGCTAATATATTCTGTGCATTTCTGTGCAGTAAAACAAAATTATTAAAAAATTAGATAAGGATGAAGTAAACAATATTTTAAAATATCTTGCTGTGATTAAATGGCTTTTTAATCTCGTTAGCTGGTAAGCAAGGCAAAATACACGCTTAGAGAGGAGTTCGTTGTTAACAATAGTAAATCTATACCCGTATTTCAAACAGCTTTCTTGATTATTTGGTATTTTTGCCTCCTTCTTGTCAGATCTGATTAGACCCTCATGGCTTTCAGCTCTCTGTGTGGCTGGTCAAGAGCTGTTACTCGGGTGGGGCAAACGTCCGCAGCCTCGGACTCCAGGGTTTCGCCAAAACCAGATGATAGAACCTACAAGCACTCTTTACTAGGCATCTGTTGACTGTGACATGTCCCTCCAAAAATAACCCAGTGGCCGTTACAGGTGTTCGTCACATATTTCCCTTGGATCATATGACTTTGATCATCTTGCAAACTGAGGGCACCAGGGTCCATTTGTGTATTTGTTATTACTAAAGCTAAATTTTTCTTTTTCTTTTTTTTTTTTCTTTCTGCCCACCTGCTGTTCACTGGGCTTCTGCCCTCGGTGCCGTCTAGGCTCTGGCAGTGGTTTTGTTGGGTGTTGGCTGTGGAGGGAGGTGACTCCTAGTGGTGCCATAAAAGCAAGGGCAGGTGTGTGGAAGTAGTTGGGGCACAGCAGAGCTGGAGTCCTGGGTCTACTTCTCCACACTCATTAGCAGCTTCTGAGAGAAGTTTTAGCTTGTCCGAAGACCTGGGGCATGACAACATGGACAGTAAAAATTGGCACATTTAGCAGCATCTTTCGTTATTACAATAATTTTGTAGGTAGGCATGATAGGTACAGTGCTCCGAGTGACTGAGGCTGAAGGATGGCAAGTTTGAGCCCGGCCTGGACATGTTTTTGAGATTCTGGCTTAAAATTAAAAACACAAACAAGGGTAACAATGTAGTTCAATGTGAAGGCACTGGGTTCATATCCTAGTAGTGCGAACAACAACAACAACAACAACAACAACAACAACAACAACAACAAACTTGTTGCATAGGATTATTGCTGCTCTTTCTAAAAAATGTCTTCTTAGAAGGCCCTGGGCGTTAGAGGCCCAGGATCCTCTTGCTGCCCACGCCTGGCTCTCTCCACCCGCTAGCCCAGGTTGTGTGGTGAACCCTGTGCCAAGTTGCATTCTGTGAAGGCAGGTGGTGGGACACTGCAGAGGGAGGGGCCCTGTCTCCCAGCAGAGATGGGAGTCAGAAAGTAGATGGACCCCTAGGCAGAACTGGAAGGAAGGAGAGTTTGTGGGATTGTTTAAAATTGCTCATTTTTTATTTTTAAACTGATTATTATTCTATTGCTACTAATCCCAGGTCTTGGTGAATCCTCAAGAGAGTGACAGGTGCTCTCATTACCCATGGTGCTGAGCGGTTCCATGGAGATCCCACTGCCGCTGAATGTGCCCATGAAGGAAAAGGCCTGTAGGATTATAGGCCTAATTGGCTATTGCTGTAGCAATTTTGGTGGAGTGCACAGAGGCAGTGCAGGTAGTTGCTCTGGAGCCAAAACAGGTCTTTGGAGAGGGGCAGGCACCTGGGCATTTCCTGGGCAGTGGACTGGCTTGTGAGGAGGCTGGCTGCTGCTGGCTAGAGAAGTGGAAGGGATCACCCTGCACCTTTTGATCCTCCGTGGAGTCCTGGAAAGAGCACTGGGAGAAGAGGCAGTGCTCCTGATCAATTAGGAAGCTGCACCAAGCTCCTCTTTGCTCCCCCAGGGATCCTTTCCTCCCAGACTGGATTCTGCCCCCTGATTATCAGAAAGCATCACAGTTTGGTTTTTCTCAGTTTAACTCCCACACTCATTTTGTGCATGAATGAGTACAGTGAAACCAGTTTAATTTGCTGTTAATTCTCTGTTCAAAATATTCCTTTTTGTTTCAGGGACATGGTCCCTTTCATCTTACCGAGACAATGTGTGAAAGAAAATGGCTGCTAGGATGGCAGAGGGGTATCCTGTGGGTGGGGACCAGCCTGGACCAGTACTTCTTTGGCCTGTGAGATGGGGGTGCTTTAGCAGGTGAGCCTCAGAGGGGTAGGCATTCCAGAAGCCTGTTGAGAGGAGCATCTATAGTTTTTGGCTTTCATACTTGCTGGGCAGTCAACTTTTCGCACGGGGAAAAGTTCATGGTGGGAGAAACACCTCTTTTCTCAGGGCCCAGTAGAGAGATTTTGGCACAAACTGAAGCTAGTGTCTTGTGGATCCCAAGTATGGGAGTGAATAAGTGAATTCTTTTGTTGATCAGAGTCAGGGAAGAAATAGGACTGTGATTTAGGAAACACCAAATTTGAAAATCACTCAAAGCATCTAAATACAGAGCTTATACTGGTTGTTCAAGCATAGCTAATGGCTGTTTTTGACAAAAATGATGCTTGTTGGGGTTGGTTGTGCCTGGTCGGTCTCTTCTCTGCTTTAGTGGGGACTCTCTAGAGCAAAGGCTTCACACCAGGTGGCTGAGTGCTCAGTCTCAGGGCTGCATTCTGAGAATTAGATGATATCAATTGGAGTTGAATCTGCAAAACCAAAGCAATGGGACACAGTTGCACAGTGTAATTCACATGCCAGAGGCAGTGGCAGGGTGGGTGAGGCTGAGCCTTCCCCGGAGTGCCTTTTCCTTTAACAACCAAATCAAGCCCCATCTCATGTAGGATTTCTTGCTAGATACCTTTTTAAGCTGCAGGCAGAGGAGAGGGGCAACCATTGGGGAAGCTTTCTCTTTCCCCTTTGGAGTTATAAGAGCTATCAGCTGGCTAAGGGAGCTCCCAGAGCTTCGCTGGAGCTGACACTGTGAGTTTACTCAGCGCACTGGCTTACCAAATCGGCCATGGTCCTGTCCACTGCAGTCACAGCCCACCTCACCTCCCTCATACCCTTGCTCAGTCATCTTCTGTGATGACAGTGATTTATTCAGCAGATCAGCACATCTGTTGAGACTACTACTGACTAGGTAAAAAGGTGCTGGGTAGGTGCAGGGGTTTTGTTGGGTGATGGCTAGTTTGAGTACACAATGTGTTTTACCTTGAAACATACATTCTGTTTCTCCAGTTCTACAAGTGATCCTTTGGGAAATATTGCTCCACCCATTCCATCTGCCCTTTTTCTCTCCCACCCAAAACCTTTATATAACTCAAGCTGAGACTGTAGTTTTCCTCTTGCAGGAGGACTTCTCTGAATACCTTGGGCCCACCTATTATGCTATCATTCCATCTAAACAGTTCACCCCAAAGATGCTTATAGATACGAAGGTGGGGAAGGGATTTCTCAGATCATGCACATGCTTGAGGGCCATGATTTTCTAGGAAACTGGCGACTTCTTCCAGCTAGTCCTTGAACTCTGCTATTCCTCACTGTGCTTCCTCCCTCACACATTGCCCAGGAACTCAGGACCTGTCAAGCAAGCCAGGCAGCTTCACAGCCTTCGAGGCCAGTGTCTTGGGTTGCTAGCCACCATCCCTTAGCCCATCTCTACCCAGAAACCTCTTTCTTTCTTTCTTTCTTTCTTTCTTTCTTTCTTTATTTCTTTCTTTCTTTCTTTCTTTTTTGAGACAGTCTTGCTGGTCCTGAACTCACTCCATATCCCAGACTGGCCTCAAACTCATGGTAATCCTCTTGTCTCAGCCTTCTGAGGGCTGGGATTATAGGTGTAATCCCATCACTCCACCATGCCAAATGTTACTATAAACTTGGTGGCTTAAAACATTAGAAATTTAATTTCGCACCATTCTGGAGGCCAGAAGTTCTAAATCAAATTGTTGCCAAGGTGGTTCTTTCTGGAGGTTCTGAGGGAGAATTTTGTCTGTGTACCTTTCTAGCCTCTTGTAGTGGCTGCTGATAACTGGGATTCCTTGCCTTGTGGGTGTCTAACCCCAGCCCCTGCCTTTGTCTCCTTTGCATGATCTCTTCCTCTGTGTATCAAGCTTCTCTTTTCTTTCTATCGTAAGGACACCAGTCGTTGGTTAGGCTCCACCATAAATTCAGAATGGTCTTACCTCAAGATCCTTCATTCTGTTTATGTCCAAGGTCCCTTTCACAGTTTTGGGGAATGAGGACTTGGATGTATCTCTTTCAGGAATACAGGTCAAGCAATTTCATGAGCCCTTTCTCTTCCTCAGTGGAAGTGGGATTAGGTCCCAGTTTTCTTCACCCAGCTGCCTTGATCATCACCTCACAAACACCTGCATTTTGGCCATGACACAAATATGTGCCAGGTACGCTGAAGCCTCATAGAGCTTCTCATCCCCTCTTTGGCTGTTGTCTGACCTTTGTGGGCCTGCCGGTTTTACTACAGGAGTTTTGGAGTTAGCTCTCCTTTGTGGCAGTTGCTACAGTCGTTTCTCCCTAGTTGCCTTCTAGGCTGTGGCAGCCTGTCACCGCTTTGCTGTTTTCCCGTGATTCTTGAGTAGTCCTTGCCCCACTTTGCGGTAGCATCTGGTGGCTGGCCTCCCTGCCAAAGCCCCTTTGTCCATCCGCCTGCTTCACTCCGTGGCCATCTGATTTTTCCGTGTTGCATTTTCTCTCAGAAGATCTCCTTTGGTTGGTGCATCTTTTCCGATCAGGCAGTACTGTCTTCCTAGCCCAGGACTGTACCCCTTATGAGCTCACACATGGTGGTGCACTGCCATTGATGTGCCAAGTCTACGAGACCCCCCGCTGATCCACACACACTAATTACGCACGTCCCTCTGCAGATTCATTAGTGGCAAATGAGGCTTGTGTTTGCCGCGTTTCTCTTGTTTCCCTTTGTGTACATTAGAAAGGACTCAAATTCTTTTTGAACCCGGTGGAAACCAGTGAGCCCAAGGGGAAAACATTATAAACCAAAATGAGGCCAGCCATCTTCTTTGGCCCACTTTTTGAGGTGGCTTATGAGTATTACATTTATGTAATGTTGTTTCTGTTCATTGAGTATCCCTAAGGTCCCAGCTGGCATCTTTTTGGTGTTCTGGAGGTCACACATGCTTCTGTAGAAGGTTGTAGGTATGCTGATTGCTGTAAGGGAATTTTACTCTTATCTAATAAAATTGTGAATTAATTGGTCAAATATTACAAGCAGTAATTTCAATATTATGGAATATACTCTTGAAATGTATTTGTCTAGACCAGAGACCCTGACTGGCCTGCATACGTGCCATGGTGGAATGGCAGGGTGGTGATTGCACCAGACACCCTGCAACTCACATACATATCTCAAATGCAGACTTTGCTATCTACAGGTGCAAACCATGTAACATGCATCATACCAGCCAGTTGGCCTTCAGTAACCTGAAATCCCTTGGGGAGGTGTGATCTGGGGCTGGGCAAGGGAATTCTCGTAGGCGTGTGCTGCTTCCCAGTCAAGGGGGCACTTGGTCCCTTACAGCACTGGTTTCCCCAACTTCCTGATGCTAAAGTCTGGTTTAGTTGAGGACCATTCTCCCAAGAAGGAGGTTGGTAGTGCTTGTTCTATAGTATGAGTTAGGAGATAGCTTGAAGCAGCAGGCAGTGGCAGGAGTGGAGAGGGAAGTGATGCTCTGCCGTCTGTCCGATCAGTGGTGGCGTTAGAACCTAGTAGGAGCACACTGACAAGAGGTGGAGCTTTGTGCACTGCTCACATCCTTCTCTGCTGCTTATCTCTCTTGGTGGCCTGATCCTCACAAAGCCACAAACTGGTACCAGTCTGTACCTGTGGGCTGGCAACTTTTGCCTCAGAAATTTAGAGAACATTGGTCAAGCCCCCATTCAGTTGATGGCATTCTGTCCGTTTACCAAATGAGATTTCAAGCACTGCATTATCTCTTAATGGTCTTCTTAAGATGTAGTAAAGCCTGTGAAAGCCGTTTGTAAACACTCAGGGATGGATAAGAGCTATTTATAGGAAGCATGACTTAATTTTTAATCTAGTTGTTTAGAAATAATAGGTAACATTGATGTGTGATTATAATATACCAAGGGTAGCGATAAGCACTTCTCCCAACAAGCATTCTGTTTTACTCTTATCTTACCCTGGGAAGTGGGTATAGTACATCGATGTTGCTGATGAGGAATCTGGGGCTCAGGGTGTCTGTGGGTTTCTGAGGACCACACTGTATTGCCAACTCAATGAGATCAGAACTTGTGTCTCTTACTTCCAACGACAGTGCTGTTGTCACTGCGCCATGGCTGGCTGGGTTGGGGTCCTCGAAAGGAGGCAGGTGTGTGCTTCCCTCTGCTTGTATGTCAGGCTTTACATCATTCTTCTGAAGGAAGAGCAGGTGGCACAAGGGGCTTGGTGAAGCATAAAGAAAACACAGCTCCGTTGTCTCTGGCAATTTTAAGATTTAACACTGAGATTTGAGTGTTGTAGAGTGAAGATCTGTGTCATTTTGCTGAGATGTTAACTTGACTCCCAGGCACCAAGGCACCTGCCAGAAGGGACACCGTTACTTTGCTGTTTGCTGCCTATCTTCATTGTATTACACCACATACATTAGAGTAAGACTCGAGAAGTAGGGGAAAGCCAGCTGGTATTGGTAATAGAAATTAAGGAAAAGTACAGATGATATATATCTTACAAGGAAGAGTAGAATTTGCTTGTATTATTCAATTAAAAATTCATAAAAAGTCTTGGGAGATGTCCGCACTGGACCTCACGGATTGATTGTAGTTGGATAATAAGATATAATTATCCGTGCTTTTCCTTTCTCAAAGGCATTTACCTTCCCTCCAGCTGGAATGTGTCCTCCTCAACAAGCCCCCAATGTTTCTTGGTGCAGGGTTGGGGGGCAGAAACTCTCCAGATAAGTTTCTTCTTTTGAGATGCTAAGACTAGAGGTGGTAGCCAGGCTAGGGCCTCTTTCCCTGTTTTCTTGGTGATACAGATACCGCCTTATTCTCCCATTCTTCCAATAGACATTAGAAACAGTTCCTTTCCTTAGAAAGACCCCGGTCCAGAGAACTATCTGACAACTATAAATTTGCTTCTCTCAGATGCATAGGATGGGACCTTCTGCATATGCATGTAGAGGCCTTAGTGTGTCAGACTTGGGGGTTTCTAACATTCAGTGAATGTATGAGGTGCGGTCTGGCCAATCCTCTGTGACTGCATCCCTTAGAACTCTGACTGATAGAGGGGCTGTCACTTTCCTTGTGGTGTTGTGGGCCCAGAGCCCAGGGCTCAGCCATGTTGCCCAGTGGCCCCAAGCCACCATGGTATCCCATGCAGGCGGACTGCAGGGAAGAGGGTTTGTTCCCTGTGCCTGTCACTCTGTGCTGCACAGAGGGCAATGGGGCTTTGTGAGCTCTCATGTGAACCCACTGGCCCATTGTCTGGCCCAGCTCTCCACAGAGCCCCCACATAGTGAGGACAGGGGTGGGGCTGGGAAAGGCCGGATGTATTTCTGGCTGGAGCTGAAAACACTATTCATCCGAGAAGCACCCCATTAAGCTGCAACGGCACAAAGAGGAAGGAGAGAAGAGGGAGTGGGAAACAAGGGGGGTGGGGGAGGAGGTGTAAGGAGAAAATACAGAAGGGTGAGAAGAAGGGGGAGGGTGGGGAGGAAGGAGCAGGGACAGCCACAGCGCGGGAGAGAAGCTGCTTGTCTAGATCATGAGGTCCTGCAGTGGGTTCCTAGAAGCCACCTCTCTCTTGGAGAGTCAGTAGGGCATTGGTAGAATTCTTAAGGAAGTTGACAGGGGGGTGCGGGGAGCCTGACAGTGCATGAGCTCACCTAGGCTGTCGCTGGTCCTGCAGTCACTAACAGAAGCAGAGTGTGCCCCCCAGGAGGCGACCGCCTCCTCCAGCCCCCCAGCAGAGTGCAGTGGTGGGCATTGTCTCATGAAAAGGTGCTGGGTGCTGAAAGAAGTCCTAATGGAATCAGGAGGGTGGTAAAGAACAAAGCTTAGGCGGTCCCAGCCCTTTCCAGTCCAGAGGGTGGCCATGGAGACAAGAGGATCATTCAGTCCTCTCAGAGGTTCAAAAGCAGCCATGGAAAGGGGTCCCAAGAGGCTAGCTTTGGCACTTGGGACCAGCAGACAGACCCGTGTCTGCCTGGGAAGGTGAGCCCCTCGTGAAATTAAAGAGCTAAGGGCAGCTGGCAGAGTGCTGTACCAGGGGCTCAAGATAACATGGAAGAGTGGGCCATTCCTGGTCTTTTTAAGTCTGGAGAGGCTCTGAAGTGAGAACCAGGACCTGGATTCTGGGCCCTGCTGCATTTGAGTAGGTAGGAAGGGGTATGAATGGACAGGCGAAAACTGGACTGTTTGGCTATGTCCAAACTGGAGGACCTGGAATAAACCCCATCCTAAAGATGCACAACCTGACCTTTTTTCAGTTTCTCTTGAAGCCTGTCTTCTTGGCTTCTGGAAGAAGATACAGTCTTGAGGTTCTATCTTTCCAAAGGAAGCAGGGAGAATGCAAACCCATCGGTCAGATGTTTCCCTTTGAGCTATTCATATGGAAAATGTTGCCCTGCCTTCCCACTGGTAGGAGACCAGAAGCCTTATTTCTATCTCCACTTACCTCCAGCCAAAAGGACAGTCCTGCTCATTGTGCCCCCAGGAACAGTGAAGTCCAGCTTGTACAACATGGTGATCTAACTCCCACTCTATTTCCTTTGACAAATGAAAATGAAGAGGGCTTTATTCTCCTGCTTTTTAAAGTGGAAACAAGTCAATAGAACACTTACTCTGTGGCTAACAGTGCTGTCCTAAGGCCTGAGGTTGTGATGTGGAAATCAGAGAGAACCTAACACCAACACAACCAATGCAGAGCTGGGGAGAGGGTGCCAATGCAAAGTGGACTGCATTTTTCAGAAAGGAAGGAGACTCCTAGAGGGCTGAGAGGAAAAACAGCTGGGCCTTAGAGAGCTGGGCAGTCTGGGCAGAGTGGAGTCAGGGTTTGGAGAGGATGGCTTCGGACTGGGGGATCTTGGTAGTTGGCTGGGATGGGTTGTGCATATGCAGAACAGCTTGGCTCTTGGGCAGGGACCATTGAGGCCTTGAAGTAGTAAAGAGACAGTGAGGAAAACCATGAAGGATAACCCTAGCGGTGCTGCAGTCGTGGATTGACTATAGTACTGACAATGGCAGAGGTGTCAGCACTCAGTGTCAGCCCCTAGGTGGGGGCACCTCTCAATCAACTTTAGGGCCTCTGGGATTGCAGTAGCAACTCTCTGGTCTGGGATGTTCGCAAGAGAGCTTGATGATCTGATTGGCCAGCCCTTACTCTTTTTTTCTTCGGACTTGTTGCTCCTCATGTGGCACATGCCCGTGTTCCTGGCTCTCTTTGGTGCTGCTGCCAGTGCATGCAGGAGCTCTAGGGGTACAGCCCAGAGCCAGTGCCATCTGAGAATTGCTGCACCTACTACAGATCAATCAAGGCTGAGGGCCCAGGAGGACCTGGCAGAGAGAGGCAGGCAGCAGCAGTGTATTCCTTCTGATTAACGAGCTTGGGCCACCATCCATTGCTGGCCTTCATTAAGGCTGCAGAAAGTCATTTTGCATGGGTGTGTGGGCTCTCCTCCCTGCTCTTCTCCAGGGTGATTGATGCCCCCTGGGTGCCTGCATTGCCTGTGAAGCGAGAGCCCTTCCCTCATTGCGCCCACAAGGAGCAAGAACAGCAGGTCAATTGTGCCTGGTTCTTGCCTGTGTGCCATTGGCACAAATGCACTGGCCTGTCATAGTGTCTGGGACAAGCAGATTTAATCACTCTTACAACACATTGTGCTGGAAGACTGGAAATGCCAGTCTCCTAAATCTTAATAGATCTTTGACTTTCCCCACAAAAGAAAATATGCAAAGGTGAAGTCCTGAGCAGTGGTGCGCTTTTGGCTATGTCTGCACCATCAGCAGGATCTAATGGTGATCATTGCATTAATCTAAGTGGTGTTTCTAGGCCCAACATCCCTTATATCTATCCTCTCTCTCTCTCTCTCTCTCTCTCTCTCTCTCTCTCTTTCTCTCTCTGTCTGTCTCTCTGTCTGTCTCTCTCTCTGTCCTCCCCCCTTTCTTTCTCTGTCATGTTGGATTGGACACAAAAGTTTGCCCCATGTCAGGAAGACTCTGGGTCAAAAGAAGGTGAGACCTGGGAAGGATCTTGGCTGCAGGTCTGGCTCAAAGCCCCCAGCATTTGATACCTGGAAGAGTGTTGGGCTCCCTGGTAGCAAAATCTGGACCAGGGACAGCCTCCAAGGTTTACCTTGACTGTGCCCACTATCATGGCATAGCCATTTTGGCTTCTATTCAATGCTAGAAAAGTCTAGAAACCCTCACCCAGAGTGGTGAGATCCAGTTTTCTTTGGGTTGTCTTGACAGTGGCACATTTCCAGACATAGGAAGGGCACACCTTAATTTGAGAGGGTGTCTGGCCACTTTAAAGAAGAGCTATAGAAGAATGCAGATTTCAGGATGGAAACGGGAACAGATGCAGAAGGAAAAGGACTGTGTATTTGTGTCCTATATGCGACATTTTGGTCTTCCTGTTTCTTGTTCCTGTGTTCAGGCTTGCTCACTCAGTGCTTCTTCTTTGTTGGAGACCAGCTGTCAGTCATTGTGCCTAGAGGGCTTCTCCTTCATAAGTGGACCGAACGGAGATGGGAATTTGTCCCCTCTTCCCCAAAGAAGGAGTATGTCTACATATGGGACAGTAGAGAGGAGAGAGACCTACTTTCATTTCCAGCTCCATTTCCCCCAAACCAGTGAGCAGCCAGCAGGAAAAGATTTTTCTGGGGTTGCAACTCCACCCAGATTCCTCCACATACACAGTGTATGGGGAAGTGAAGACTGTACCAAGTGCCCCCGTCTCTCCTTAGAAGGGGTGCTTGAGAAGTTCAGGTGTGACTGGAGGGTTGAGTATAGTTTCTCCATCAACTGAGAAAGTTGGTTTGGAGCCATGCTGCAGCCACTTTTCAGAGAGAGCATGAAGATGAGACACAGAAGCTGGCCCAGTGTACTGCGGTTCCATGAGAGGGTGCCTGCTCTCCACACCAGGATATGGAATACACAACAATGGGAATATACAGTCACTTCCATTGCAGACCGCCTGCCACTTGTCAGAGGCTCCAGTAAATGCTTGGTGAATAATATTTCACTGAACCCCCTCAAATGCCTTTTGAAGTGTACATTATTATCCTCTTTTCATGGATGGTTAAACATCAGTCTTCGGGGTCTGAGTAATTAGCCTGAGGTCAAAATGTTGGACAGTGGAAGAGCTGAGATTTATATCCCGGTCTGTCCGGTGTGAGTCCAGTGTGGCTCAGGCATGGCCACACTGGCACGTGGCTGCCTCCTTCTGTGGCGTGTTTCTGGACTCGGTGGGAGGCCACTAGAGATGTGGATGTTCTTCATTTAAGCCCCAGGTATCAAGGAGCTTGGCCAGTGGTACAGTTAATAGACGTGATTAAGGAGAAAGATTAATGAAGAGACTGTTTAAGGAAGTTTGCTTGAGTTAGAGAATGTCAACCAAGATGACCAGGTATTGGAGGATTAGGGACAATTCCAGACTTTTCCTGTCTATCAGTCTGAAGGACAACAGGAGGGAATCTTCTTACCATAAGCAGGTTAAGGCCACAGTTGTTAAGGAGGACCACCTCTCTCTGCAGCTCAGAAAGAGGAGCTGGGAATGAATGTACACCCAGTATCTTAGTTACTTTTTCATTGCTAAGACAAAATACCCAACATTCACAACTTTAGGGAAGAAATATTTATTTTTAGCTCACAATTTCAGGTCACAGTTCATTCAAAAGCAAGTGGCCAGAAATGATGGAACCACATAGTGGGCTAGAACCAGCAAAAAAATCTCCTCATGGCATGGCAGAACACAGCCAAGTCAGGGAGGAGGGGCAGATTTAGCACATATTCCTCCAGGTCAAGCTGCAGGCATCTACCACCTCCAGCTAGACCCTACCTCCCAACAGTACACAGTATCCATGGATGCATGAGGCTTTTGGGCGACATTTCAGACACAAATCGAAACACCCAGATTGTCACTCCCCACATGGCCTAGAGTCCTGATAGCAAAGGGGCCTAGCAGATGCATTCTACAAAGGTCTGCTTCCCAGGAAAGAGAAAGGTGGAGAGGGCTGTGAGTGGTGGAAGGAACAAATGGACACCTCTCCTCGCCTGCTAGAATGGATGGCTTGGACAGAACCTTTCACTGTCGTGGAGAAGAAAGTGCATCCACCCTCCTTTTCTCTGTCCCAAGCTCCTAGCACAGGGTCCTAGTATTTGTTGGAAGAAGTCCAACAGCCTGACTTATGAGCATTCTAACCCTCTTGTTAGAAGTTGAATTGTGTCTCCCTGAAACAAAGGTATGTTGAAGTCCTGACTCTCACTACCTCCCAGTGGGAACCATTTGGAAACATGGTCATTGTGAGTGCTAAGATGAAGTCATGCTAGGGGAGGGGCAACTCCTAATCTATATGACTAGTGTCCCTTTCAAATAGCATGGCATGTGAAGACAGAAACATACTGGGCAAACGCTACACAATGATGAAGATGGAGTAGCTGCAAACTAGGAAATACCTAACGATTGCCAGCAAACCACCAGAAGCAAGGGAAGACTCTTTCCTATAAGTTTCAGAGGACACATGGTCTTCCTGACATCTTAATTTTTGTCTTTTAGCTTTCAGAACTATTAGACAATAAATTTCTATTGCCTTAAGCCAGCTGACTAACATACCTTTGTTTCAGGGTACTTTGTTGCACCATTTCTAGAAAACTGGTGCACCTGTACGGTCAACTCCATATTTCATTAGTGAAAAGCTATTGCAGAGTGCAAGTGTACATACTGCTAAACCACCATGAGACCAAGGCCGGTCCTGGGACACAGGTGGGATTCAGGAAAGAAAGGGTTGTCCTGGTTCCCAAGGTCCCCTTTAGTTTTTTGCCGTAGTTCTCAGATGCCAAACTAAGATCTAGGTGCCAGAAGGGACCCTCTGAGTCAGAGAGGACAGGAACCCTCACCAGCCTTGTACCAAGACCACAGCCATGTCGGGCGGCTAATGCAGCCCTTTGAGCCTTATTCCTGGCCCTTTCTAGTTCCACACACTGAAGAGACCTTTCTTGTGTTCACGCTTGGGTCTTCTCCCCAGGGAGCTTGCCTGGCTTGAAAGAGCCTTTGGAGAGAGGAAATCAGAACCTGGCTTCTGGGCCTTCCCGCTTGCTCAAAAGCTCTGCCTCCTATGTAAACCAAGACCAAATCTGGAGCCTGTCCCAATTCCCTGAGGCACATTTCTGTGCTGTGACCCATCTAAGCTGCAGTTGCGTTTTATTTACCATAATTAATTGCACCTTGGAACATAAAAGAAACAGAAGGAGAAGGGCGTGGTGGGAGGACTGTGCTGATCTGCAAGTCCTTTAAAAGAGCAAATTTCACAGTTTGTACTTATAATTTAAATGCCTGTTTAGAATCATTCAGTCAGTCAGTCAGTCAGTCAGCAGATGGGTGGGGTTGGCTTGTTCAGTTTACTCAGGCTGGATTCTTTCCTCACCGGCCGTTACCACCCATCAATCAATGGAGATGTATATAATAATAGCTTCTGTTCGCCTAACATTTTACACTTGGCAAACGCTTCAGGGTTAGTCAAACCAGCATTCTTAAGAAAACACAGCACATTGCTGTGCGCAGAGGCCCGTTGGCCGAGGCAGAGGCAGGAGGAAAAGCCTCTGCTTTGCTAGGATGAGGGCGTTGGCACTCAGACCTGCCCTTCTTCACTCACCTGTTGTGGAGCTGGGACTTCTACCCAGGCCTCTAGGGTTGAGGATTGACAGACCATTTAAGTGATTGAAGACATTTGACCAAGCTCTGTGGGACAGAAGTCACAGCTCAGCCCTCTTGAGGTGCTTGGATTGTATGATGCTAATCACTAAAGGCAATCATTCACACAGTACAAGCTCTTCAGAGGAAGGAGGACATAGGGAGGACAAGAGCTAAATCTAAGATTTCTGTAAGTGGAAAGGAGGAGGATATTCCAGCAGGAGAAACAGTATGAGAAACACAGGGATCTGGGAGGAAGCTTTCTTTGGGGAACTGAAGATCTGTTTCAGAGAGGTATCTGAAATGGAAAGTCCTTGAAGGCCAGATGTTTGTGACCTGTTCTCCAGTCAATGGAGAGACTTTGAAAACTTCAGGGCATGCCCAGGACTCCCGCTGCCAACACAAACTGGGCATGCCCTGAAGTTGGGGTCTAAACACCTTGATGCAGGGGCCCTGTTGCATGGGTTGAGAATCCAGGGGCAACAGGCCACCTGAAGAGCCAGGTGGGCACCATCCAGGAGTTCTGTGCCAACAGAGTTGACTTGCCCAGGTCTGGGCAGTGCAGAAATCCCAATGAAAAGGCAGAAGGCTTAGCTGTGAGCTCAGCGTTGGCCCCTGGCACACTCTGGATTTGGGGCTGGTGTTGGGGGGTACCATATATGCACCCATAGGTCAGTCATAGGACAAGGCTGAGTGTTGTGTGTGTGTGTGTGTGTGTGTGTGTGTGTGTGTGTGTGTGTGCACATGTGTGTGTAGGGTGGGTGGTAGTCCCTATGCTTTCAACAACCAAAGGCAGGGGAAGGGAGGAGGAAGTGCCAGCTGCCTGCCAGGCTCCTGTCATAACCTGTCATTTATTTGTTGCTCCCTACTGCCCCTGCGATGCCATGTGGCTGCCATTCACCAAGGATATGGTGGCAGATTTGTTTGCATGGTTATTTGATGAGTTTCTGTTTCTTGTTTGTCTGCAAGCTCCTTGAAGTCTGGCAGGTCTGCCTCTTCTCACAGTACCTCTGAGGCTCGTGTGGTGTCACCTCTTGTGGGTGCTACTCAAAAATATCCTTGCCATTGGATTCTAAAACCTTTTCAGACACCGTTGTATAGCCCTCTTCCAAGAATCGGCTGCAGAGGTTCAGAGGGCCTTCACCTTCCCTGAGCCACGTCTGCAGCGGGGCTGGCTCTTGGCTTCTTGTATGTATGCAAAAGGAGCCTGGTTCTCAGCTACTGCATGCTGTGACTCTAGGGCTGCAGGGCACCTGTGAGCCGTGAGGGCAACACAGGAAAGTAGCTGCTTAGTGGCATGAGTCCTTCCCTCCCCGAAGGGCTGTGTCCTCGCCTCATCACGTCACGGGCAGCATGGCTCTGGGGGCCTGGAGCACCACTCCATCTGTCTTTCTGTGCTGTTGTATGTTGTTGCCACCATGGAAGGTCACTGAAAATCAGTTGAATGCCTAATTAATGTCTTTCTAAGAAGAATGAAAAAGAATGGCCAAGCTGTACAAAGAGGGTTTCTTTATCTTTCTCATGTGATGATGGGAATCTAATTTCCCCCGAATGTCAATCCACTTAAAGGTGCCAATCCCGACACAAGAGGAACTGCTTGCAGAGCCAGGCAGCAGCGGCCCCTCCTTCCACGCAGGAAAGCCAAACCCGGCCCCACGCACAGACCCATGGGTGCATCCCCACTGGCTGGTGGAGCACCATTAGGCCTCTCCTATGGAAGCCTCTGCAGAAGACGGTCACCCAAAAAACAGGATCTCTCTGCCCACTTCTTGCTGCACCTCCTGTAGTGATCTTATCAGTCCAGCTGCCTCTTGCCAGAGAACCGATTCTGTCTGTGCTCTCGGCCTCCCCTCCACTCTTGCTCATGCCTTTCTCATCTTCCTGTCTGTTTGGGATGATTCCCACTTCTTGCCCCTTGGCCTGCCTCTGCTTCTGCACCGTGGCTGCCAAGAGTCTCCCATCTCTGTCCCCAGGGACAGTTAAGATAGTACTTTCTGTCTTCTCTGCACAGCCTACCCCCACTCAGAGGGCCAGAGTTCTCCCTGTGGAGACAGGCCTACTCACTGTCCATGTGTAGAGAACTTGGTCCTCTCCCTTGAGTTTGCAGTGTCCTTAGGTGCAGGACTTTGCCTATTGTCCTCTCTCGATGATTCGACGAGTTCCTCCAGGTACACACCAATTCTTCTTCATTGCTGTATCTCCAGCATGCATTACTCCCTTTGCCTTTTGGTCAGTGTACAGAAGAAGATAGATTAGATACCTAATATCATTACACTTTTTTCAATATTGAGGATTAAACCCAGGGCCTTTATACTGAGCCTTATCCCAAGTTCTTTAAAAATTTTTTTTTTTTGAGACAGGGTTTTCTTCAAGTTGGGCTTGAACTTGCAATTCTTTTGCCTCAACCTCCCAGAAAGCTGGGATTACAGGTGTGGATTAGATTCTTACATGTACTTATGGATTTTGTATAGAGAGCTTATAATTAGATTCCATTTCTCTCTCTCTCTCTCTCTCTCTCTCTCTCTCTCTCTCTCTCTCTTTCTTTCTTTGTTTCTTTCTTTCTTTGTTTCTTCTTTCTTTCTTTCTTTCAACAGGATCTTGTTTTGTAGTCCAGATAGGTCCTGAACTCACTATGTAGCTCAAAATGGTTTCAAACACACAGTAATCCTCCTGCCTCAACCTCCCGAGTGCTGTGATTAGAAGTGTAAGCCACTATGGCATCTTATGTGGTGCTGAGGAATTGAATGCAGGGCCTTGATGTAACCACTGAGCTAAGGTCCCAGCCTCTAGATTCTTTTCATGGATAAAGCAACCGGAGCTCGGAGTGACTGACTTATAGTAATAGTGCCACATGTGTTCCAGTGCTTTGTCTCATTAGTCTCCTTCAGCCATGTAATCGTTCTTACTACCTAGCATCAGCATACTTTGGAGAGAGAGAGAGAGAGAGAGAGAGAGAGAGAGAGAGAGAGAGAGAGAGAGAGAGAGAGAGAGAGAGAATACAGATAGACTGACAGAAGGAAATGAGAAGAGGTTGCATGACATGAACAAGGTCACTCCTCCCCCTGGTGGTGGAGGTGGGGCCTGGACCGGCTCCCCCATGCCCATGCCCTCTCCACACTGTTTGCCCAGTTTCCAACTTGCCCTCCTTGGGCAGCACATTAGTGGTCCCAGAGGACAGAGCCCAGGCACTGGGCGTGGGTCTCAGAGCCTTGTCCCCTGAAGGCATCTTTGGATCTGACAGCAACACATGCCCTTCCAGCTGGTCGAGTCCCCATGCCACCATTTGAGAGCAGAAGTGATGGTAAATATTTAATTGTGCTTCCACCATAACTTTCTGCCAGAACTCTCAATATGCTTTATAAATGCAAATGAGTGCTCCCTTCCTCTCCAGGGAGATGTAAACCTGCTCAAATCACTTTTATTCAGCCCCCACTAGAGTGTAATGCTGTCGGCAGGAGCTCTCTGTGCCAGCAGAGAAGCTGTCCTTAATCATATTGAGTGGGTGGTTTATGGTTGTGTGGCCTTCTGTCTCTACAGTGGGCACAGTGGAAAGATGTGGATTCATCTGGCTGCAACTTCCACCCAATAGACTTCAGGGAAACATTATTTACAAGTAGATTCAATTACAGCCCTCGAGCATGTGACTGTGACTACTATGAAGCCTAAGGTTGTATTTGTGGAATTAACAGAACAAACAAGTCCTCAGAAAGTTTGGAACACAATTTTTCTTTTTGGTTCTGGACTCCATTTCCCTGGCTGCCAGCGTTCCTTTCCTTATCGCTGCTCTCTCAAGAAGATCAGATGGTTGAGGTGAGAGAAATGCTACTTTGGGGGCTTTTGTGTCTCTTCTGCTTTATGAGAAGAGGCGCTCAGTCCATCCCTGATCTCAGAGCTGTAGCGGAACCCTCTAGAAGACCAGTTCTACCAGGTGGGCCATGTGCTGAGATTTGAGGATGCTGGTGTTGGGTGGAAAAGCTCTGCACCTCTCTGTGCAGTGGTTCCCAACTCTGCCATATGGATGCAGTTGCCCCTACTTCAGACCCACCTGGCAGAGACATTTTAATGATCATGGAGATGAGTTTCCACAGAGCTTCATGGAGTGCCTTCTGAGATATGCATTATGTAAATTTGGTGTGTCATTATGATCATTATTAGTGCTGTGAGGTGGAGATGAGGGGAGAGGGCAGGCTGCTCCGTGCGGGAACCGGCCTCCCAGCTGTTGGAAGAGCCGAGGGGGAAACAAACTGGAGGAGCCTGCGCCAGTGCGTGTGCTCCTGCACTTACCACTGCGTATGGCTCTCAACCCGCGCCCAATCAAGCCGGCCAAGCGGCCATTTCCAGTTTGAGCCCCATTCCACTGGAGGAGCAGGGACACTGGGTCACGGGCAGACTTCCGAGGGTCAAGTTGTGAGGGGAGGACCTCCATGGCTCCTTGGCCTCCGGCCCCAGGAGCACCTGGGGAGTCACATCTGTACTCATTGCTTTTCTTTGGATCCATACCCAGTGAATCCAGGGGAATGAGACACCCCGATTAGTGTGTGTGGCACCATTGTGGGAATTTTTAAGGACACTGCTTTGCCAGCAATGTGTCGAATGCCTACCTTTCTAGCTACTTGGGAAGCTGAGGCAGAATAATCACTTGAATCCAACAGTTCAAGACCAGCCTGGACAACATAGCAAGATTTTGTCATTTAGAATTTTTTTTTGTTTGAACAATTGAATAGTCACATCAAAAGTATATTAATCCCTATCTTTTGCTTTATACAAAAATTAACTCAAAATAAATTGTAAAAATCATAGGAGAAAAATAACTGTCATTATGGAAATAGTTTTCAGATATGTCGGTAAGCCATGAAAGAGATAGATAAATTGAACTTGGTCAAAATGAAAAACTTATACTTTTGAAAGTTACTGCTAAGAAAATGAAAAGACAAACCTCGGAGTGGTAAAATAATATTACAAAGCATTTACCTGGAAAAGGATTTGTATCCAGAATATATAAAGGATTCTTGAGAGAGACCAAGTCAGCTGACCAGAGGTATCCAGCACTCTTCTTCTGCCACAGAAAAAGAGCCAAACTAAGCAAATGGCTGCATTTCCAGGGAAACAGCTGGGGAAGAGCACTGGAACTCACAGGGGAGGGATGGGAACCCCGTAAGATGCGAGGACTGGGATGGCAGCACGGAGAGAGAAAGGAAGTGTACCAGCAGCATCGATCATAGCCGAGGAAGCTATATGGATTCCATAGTGTGGTGCTGCACCGGAGCCAAATTCAACATGGCCTGAAAAACCAGCATGCTGAGATGTATCTTCTGGAGAAAATTCTTTTACTATGAAGACTACCCTACAAATTATTGATAATTTCACTATCAATAATAATCTACCAGATGTACAAATATTAATTTTAGGAACACAAGAAATATGTAAAAGCAAGGTCACATGATGTCTTCAAAGCAGTATTTCTAGCCATACACCCCAAAGAAAAGTAAATTGAGGAAATACCTGATAATTCAGAGGAAAAATTATAAAGAAATTCAGTAAGATATAAGGTAATGCAGACAGATAATTTAATGAAGTATAAGAAGATAATTTAATGAAATGTAAGGAGATATTTTATAGTATGAATAAGAAACATAGGAAAGACATAGAGATCCTTAAAAAGGAATCAAACAGAAATTCTGGAACTAAAGAACTCAATATTAAGTAAAAATGATGGTTGAAAGCCTTAACAGACAAGCTCAAACAGAATAAATTCTTAAGTCTCTTGAAACATTCCAGTAAGATTTAAAAAAGGAAGAAGAGAGAAGGAAAAAGAGGATAGTAAGGAGGAGAAGGCAGAACTTTGAAACATATAAATTTTGGGACACCATTAAGTGTGTAAATGCTTGAATTCTAAAGGTTCAAGGTGAAGAGAAGGGAAAAGGCATAGAGAATCTGTTCATTGAAAAGCTAGCTGAAAACTTCCCTAATCTTGGGAAAGTATGGGTAGTCAGGTCCAGGAAATGCAAAGAACCTCAAATAGATTAAACCAAAAAGGTCCTGGCAATTATGTGCCCATGGCATGTCATACTCAAAATGTCAACAGTCTAAGACAATGGGAGAGTCTTAAAAATAACAAAAGTTGCTTCTGTTCAAGCAGAAAGTTAGGAATTTTTTGAAAAGTTTGCTGTTAAACTAATGAAGTTCTCTTAAATGTGAGTTGCACCTATATAAAAAAATAACCTGACAGATAGCAAATAGACAACTAAGTAATATAACCTAAGGAAGTAGAAAAACAAAAGCAAGTCAAACTCCAGAGTAGTCCAAGTAAATAAATAATAAAGATCTGAGCATAAATATATAAAAGTAGGGACTGAAAAGCCAACGTAAAAGATCAATAAAGTGAAAAAATATTTTTTAAAGAAGATAAAATTGACATACCTCTAGGCAAAGGAGAAAAACCCAAGAAGTTCCAAATCAAGTCAGATGAGTAAGAAGACATTATAACGGACATCAGAAAAAAATACAAAAGATCATTAGGGACTATTATAAATAGCTATATGCCAAAATTTTCTAGAAAAATCTAGAAAAAATGTACAGATTTCCAGACGCGTATAACTTACCAGACTGAATCATGAATATACAAAAACTTGAACAGATCAATAATGAGCTACAAGATTGAATCAATAATGAAAACTCTTTTAACAAAAGGTCAGGACCTGTTCGTTTCACTGCTGAATTTTATGTTATGTTTAAGGAAGACCTAATACCAATTTTTTGAGGTATTCCAGAAAACTGAGAATAACTATGCCAAACACATTCTACAAGGCCAGTATTACTTGGATACCAAAACAAGATAAAGGTAAGACACAAGGAAGAAAACTACAGATCACTATCTCTATTGAACATAAATGCAAAAAATTTCAACAAAATACTGGCCAAATCAATTCAAGAGCACATCAAAAATATACACTATGATTAAATGAGAAGATGTACTTGTTCCATATGTGCAAACCAATAAATTAATATAGTATGTTAACAGATTGAAGGACAAAAACCCTAAGATCACCTCAGTAGACATATGAAAAGCAATTGATGAAATTTAACAGTTCTTTATGGTAAAAATACTCAAAACAATAGATACAGAAAGAACATAGCTCAACTCAATAAAGGCTAACACAAATCCACAGTCAACATCATGCTAAAATGGAAAGAAGCCGAATGCATTTCTTCTAAGATCTGGAACAAAAAAGGAATGTCTACTCTCATCTTCATATTCAACACACTGTTAGAAGTCTTAGAACAATTAAGCAAAAGAAAGAAATAAAGAGCATATGAATTGAAGAGAGGTACTCAAATTATCTCTTTTTACCAATGACACGATCTTATATATAGAAAGTCCTCAGATTGCACACACACATGCACAAAAAGTAAAACCGTTGGAACTGACAAATGAATTCAATAAAGTTGCAGGCTATAAATTTAACATACAAAAAACAGTAACATGTTTACACACCCATAACAACTTCTTGGAAAAGAAGTTAAAAGCAATTCTGTTCACAATGTCCATAAAAATGAAATATCTAGGAATAAATTTAATTAAGGAAATGAAAGATCACTAAAATGAAAATTATAAAGCACCTGTTTAAAAATTATAGAGGCCACATAAAGTAGACATTCCGTGCTCATGAATTTAAAAATTAATATTATTAAAGTATTAACATTGTATCCAAAGTAAACAACAGATTCAAAACAATATTCATGAAAATGTCAATGACATTCTTCACAGAACTAGAAAAATCAATCACAAAATTCTTATGAAACTATAAAAAAAAGAGAACAACTAAAGAAGCCTTGAGCATTATGAACAAAGCTGGAAGCATCACAATACGTGACTTCAAACCATTCTGCAAAGCTATAATGATCAAAGCAGCACAGTACTGGCATAAAAACAGACACACATCAATGGAACAGAACTGAAAATCTAAAACTGACACGCATATTTAGGGGCAGCTTGTTTTTCACCAAGGCACTAAACATAGATTGGAGAAAGGACGGATTGCTTCAATAACTGGTTCTGTGGAAACTCAATATAAAATATGACTAAGAGTGAAAATATACCCCTCTTTCTCACTAGATGCAAAACCAACTGAAATAAATTAAAATTATAAAACCCCAAACTATGAAGCTATTGGAGGGAAACTTGAAGATCTTGGTACGGGAAAAGATGTTTTGAATAGAACCCTAAAAACACAAATAAAAAAGCAAAAAATAAAAAGAATTACATCATACTAAGAAGCTTGTGCATGGCAAAGGAAATTATAAGAGTTAAGGGACCACCTATCTAATAGGTTCAAGTTCCTCATTTAACGGGGGGTAATATCCAGAGCACCTAAGAAGTGTAGCTGAATTTCACAAAGTAGTGATCCAATTAAAAATAGGCAAAAATACAAATGGCTAACAAGTATTTTTAAAAATTCACAATGTCACTACTCAGGTAAATGCAAATTAAACCATAATGAGATTTTTTTGACCCAGTTAAAATGACTGTTATCAAAAATACAAAAATACCCTACACATACTAGCATGGATAAAGAGAAAAAGGAGCTCTTATACACACTGCGAAGAATGTAAATTAGTATAAACCATTCTGGAAAACCGTAAGAAGTTCCTTAAAAACTGAGCTTAAGACTACTATATGATCCAGTAATCCCACATTTAGGCATATGTCCAAAGGAAGTGAAATTGTTATGTCAAAAAGGTACCTTGTGTGCCTGTTTATTGGAGTGCTAGTCACTACAGCCAAAATACAGAATCAGTTGAGATGTCCATTGTTATGGTATATGAACACAATTGAATACTACTCTAGCATAAACGCAGACATGTCCTATAATTTGTAGAAATTTGGGGGAAATGAATTGGAGGACACATATTAAGTGAAACAATCCAGGTACAGAAAAGCAAAAACTGTATTTCTCATTATTGAAAACTAACAAGTTGATCTCATGAAAATAGAGAATAGAACTCACTAGAGGCTATTAAGTTGGGAGCAGGGAATAAAGAGAGGCAGATATAGATACCAAAATACAGTTACGTGAGAGAAAGTAGTTCTGCTTTACTAGCATAATAGAGTCACTGTAGCCTACAATTAGTTTTACGTCTTAAAATAGAGTTTGAATGCTTTCAACACATATGTGGCAATAACTTGAGAGATGGAAATGTGTGAGATGGAACTGTATTACTCTGATTTGATCATTGTACACTATAAACATATATCAAACTATAATATGGTGCCTCATAAATATGTATAAATGTTGCATGACAATTAAAAATAAGAACTCTCAAAATTCAGTAATAAGAAAATAGCTCAATTTAAAAGAAAAATAAAGGCTAGGAACTCACAGAGGGTCAAGTTTCAGTCTTTCTCTTACTGTAACCAGAGGGTTGCTGGTAAGCAGACTGGGGGCTGCCACTGCCCCTTCCCCTCCCTGCATTCAGTCCTAGTGAGATCAGACTGGTGGGTTTTGGACCTGCATTCAGGTTGTAGGCACACTCTTGTCCAGGCATTTTGAATTCTTTTCACAGCCTTGTTTGGGTGTCAGGTCTCAGGGCAAAAGGACTTGTATTCTGAGTCTTAGAGGAGTGCTTTGGCCACAGAAGTAGATTGGAGAATCAACCAAGTGTCAACAAGGATGCCTGAGGGGAAGCAGGAGAGAGAGAGAGAGAGAGAGAGAGAGAGAGAAGAGAAAAAGAGCAGAGACAGAGGAAGAAGGCTAGAGAAGCAAGCCAGTGGTCAGGTATGCGGGTCAGGCAGATGGGGCCAGGAGGGCTGGAGGAAGGGAAGAGAAATGTGGCTACTGGGTCAGCACAGCTTTAAATGAACCCCTGGGTACAGCCATATACAAAGAAATCGGTTCTCAGGGATAGAAAAATGCATTAGCAGATGACTCTGTTATGCCCAGATTTTGGGGAGCCCCAGATAACCAGAGAACCAGTCACGCATGTAAGAACAAGGAGCTTTTATTCGGGCTTAAGCTCGTGTTCTCAGACGTCACCAACGCTGTGGATCTGTCTGGAGAGCCAGGAACAAAGGCTGAGCAGGGTTTTTATGAGATAGGGGAAGGGGTGGTTACAGGAAATGTGACATAGGGACATCATCATTTTATGTAGAACAAATCGTAAGTACACAGTTTTTATGATGGCGATGTTGACCACTCAGATGAGGCAGAGTGGCCATAACTTTTGTCACGACCCAATCATGACCTTTAGGAGCCTTTTGAATGTGACGTGTTTTAATGGCCTGGGTAGGGTCTAAGGGGTCATTGAGTGATTGGTTAGCTGAAACTGCGCAACTATCTATAATTTTTTGGCTTTGCCCCAGTCCCAGGAATGCCAGATTGGTGTTAACTTTTTCCAATTGGCTGTAACTAGGTAACCAAGTGACCCAAGGCTGTTCTGGCCTTGGGCATTGTGTGGTCTTTGCTACAAATGTTTTACTATTCAGGGAAGCCAAAACTTAGTAACTTATAGGATAAGTTTGAAGCATGTCATGGAGTCTGTTCAGCCTGGGCTTTTCAACTCTATCCAAACAGGAATCCTGGGCTCACTGGTGGGGAAGTCCTGGACTTAATGTCAGGAGACTTGAGATCTGTGCTGATCTTAGCAAATTACTTCTCTGAGCCTTGGGCTTCACAGAGCTTCCTGGACTTGAAGATGCCCAATGCTCTTTTAGGCTGCCATTTACTATCATCAATAGCTTCATGATTAGCCACCATCTAGCAATCCTGACCTAACATTTTTTTTTCTTTTTGATTTGCAGAAACGTTAATGGACACCAGGACAGCTACTGCGGAGCTGGGCTGGACGGCCAACCCAGCCTCAGGGGTGAGTGTCAGACCACTGTTCTTCAGTCCCACCATGAGGTCTGGGCCCACATGATGGCTAGGGGGAACCATGCCCTCCTGGAGCACTGCCATGGGGAGCAACATACAGGTGTGAAGGGACTATTGCCCCAGAGGCACACCAGAAATCTCAGGCCTGAGATGCTCCCTAGTGGAGGATCTCAAGCATCTCCGGATACAGTACTCCCAGGGAGCTGGCACCTTGGGCCATGGATGCGTGGGGATGGGGACACTCAAGCACTAGAGTAGATCCACAGGACTGCAGAAAGAATGAGAGAGAGAGAGAGAGAGAGAGAGAGAGAGAGAGAGAGAGAGAGAGAGCATGCGTCAGCTGGAGTCTGAAGGGCTGAGTCTCTCCATTATCCAGAACTTGGTAGAAAAGAAGGCAGAGGGAGGAGGGAAAGACTGTTCATGTGTCTGGCTTGGGCGACTGGCTAGCCTTGTGGCTTACCCATGAAGGGAAAAAGAAGACTCAAGAGGAGTGAGGAGGGTCTTCTTCCCAGACAGGGGTTGCAGTCCAGCTGGGACAGTGTGGCCCTGGACTACCTCATCTGCCCCAGACGTTTTCTGGCAGTCCTTATGTCTGGTAACTCTGTAACTAGCATGGGATCTGTAGTACAGCAGACCAGGAATACATCCTTACCAGTCCTTAAACCCTTGTTCTGCTGTAGGGATGATTGCATGTCAGATGTACAGACCCACCTGTGCATTTGCAGCTGGGGACTCGCTTTCACCCCACCCCTGTATTTGCAAAAAAAGCACTGGCGCAGGCATAAGCTTCATTCCTAGGGATAGAGGAACAGGGTCCAGCTTGACCTGGTGTTCCCTAAAACAGACAGTGTGGATAGTGGTAGAGGCTGGGAAGATCCAGATCCTTCCAGGAGCACCGTAAGCAATTGGGGAAACCTTCCCATGCCTACTTGGGACTTCACGCCAAATTGATGAGGTGGCAAATCTCCCAGCATGCCTGAATACTCATATTAGGACTTGCTGCCTCTTACACATCATGGGCTTGTGTGTTTTTACGTGGGCCACTGATGTGTCTTAGGGCTGGTTTTTTCCTTGAATTTTGAGCACAGCCCCTGTCTTCTTTAAACTTTTGTCCTCCTGTCCAAAGAAGATGCCCCTCAAAAGAACTGTTCAAAATGCAGTGATGCCCTTGGAGATGGCACCTGGCTGTCCAGCTGTTGTCGGTCTTCCTAGCATGGTTTGCAGATGTGTTTCTCCAGTGCTCTTCTAAAGGGAACATACGACCAAAGGGTTTTCTCCAAGTAGCTTCGGAGCCTGTCTGGTTTGTAGCAACCAGTGAGAGGGACAGGCTGGTTCCTGGCCTGAATTGAGACAGAAGTGTTGAGGACTGTGCTTCCATCCTAGGCTCTCTTCTCCTCTCTGTCTGTTTTTATCCTGGATCGTGGCCTTAGCTCTACCAGCATCCGTGGTTCCTGAGTTTGTGTGCCTAGCTCAGGCTTCTGTATCTAGCCCGAGCTTCTGTGTCCAACTGCCATATTTTTCATTGGATGTTCGTGAGTGTGTCACTCTCAGCATGACCCCAGCTGCATTAATCCCCTTTTTCTTTCCCCACCCACAGATGTGGACTGCTCCTTCATCTTAGCACATTGCAAAGGATTGAGACTGGGAGAAAGTCGTGACTTCTCTGTTCTCTCCAGGTCTCTGGGTACTGTCCCATCCTCAGAGACACCTTCTTTGTGTCACAGCCACATTGAGTCCCACACCATTGGTTTTCTCAGTGCTAAGAAGTTTTCCCCAGAAGCCTTCTGTAACATTGCAAATGTTGCATTTCTATGTGTTGGTGTCTGATTTATGCCTTACCATCCCCCTTGAGCCAAATCCTGACCACCATGGTGCAGAATTTGGTGCATTTCACTCACTACTTGACTCAATGTATATTTGTTGAAAATTTCTGGCATGGCAAGTAGAGGACTGACAATTCTGTTCTTGGAGATGGAGGGCACGGGAGGAGGAGTGCACGTGGGTATACAGAGGCTGGATTCAGCATTGAGCTGAAACTGCCACTGGGGCACCCACAGAGTGATATGCCGGCATTACTTGGCTTGTATGCAGTGGAATCAGTAAGTGGCCCTTGCCAATGAAATGGGAGCCTAGGTGCGTAGCAGTATTTTTCCCTGAGAGAGTCTGGAGTGTCCATGGGTGAGAACTCAGGATAGATAATCTGCATGAGTCACCTGCACTGAAGAGGTTTTTGAAAAGGCGACAGAAGGAATGGTGTTGGAGACAGGAGGAAAAAAATGAGTGTTCTCTAATAGATGCCAAGGTGTATCAAGGAAGGAGAGAGGACGAGAGTGGCATATTCTGCTTGTTTTTGAGCATTACCAACGTGGTTAGCCATCAGGACCCTATCGGTGACCTGTGTGAAAAGCTTCAGAGGGGACCTGGGTAGGAAGCCAGGGAGAAGAGATGAAAAGCTCAAGGCAGCAGAAGGTAGAGCAACAAGGGAGGGGAGACGGTGCAGGGGGCTGGGGCCTCAGGGGCCGGGGCCACTCGCCCTTCAGGAAGGAAGGACTCCTTTCTTGGTGAAACCACAAGACAGCGGTCCAGGTGCCTACAGAGAGAGAAGTACATGCCCACGTTTGGCAAAGGAAGCCACACAAATAGAAATGTTTTCCCATAGGTTCAGACCCTGACCCGGAGCCTGGGTTTGAGGTGTGAAGAGTGAAAGATGAGGAGTCTCAGAGTAGCAGATGTTAGCGTGGTGGAGAGTATGTTCACTGCCCACTGCTGAGAGTGGAGAGAGGCTGGGAATCATGTGGCAAGGAGTAAGGGAGACTTGTGGCCGAGGAAGTTGGTATCTTACATCATGGTACACATGCGGTAGGAAGGAGAGTAAAGCTAGAAGGGACTGGCCATCTTGACTAAATATTGGATCCCCGGGAGGAGTCTCAGTGAGAAAGTTGAACAGATGTGGGAGTGTGGCTGAGTTGGAAGCAGGACCAGAGAATGGGGCTTTGAGTCAGGGCTTGGATCTGAAACGCAGAAGTGCTTTTGGGTGATGAAGTCCAGAGTAGGGCTACTATGCAAGCTGTTGCATCAGAGTGGGTGACATTGATGGTATAGATGTTTGAGAAGCCAGAAGGTTGGATGAGTGGTCTATATCTTTCTGGGACACATCATGGAGGAATTAGGGAAGTGTGAGGTGGGGTCCTAGCCCAGTAAAATGCACTGTGCGGTCAAGATTCCATGAAAGTATGCTTAAAGTAGAGAAGGCATATTGGAGCCTGGGGCTACTGGATTTGCATTGTCCAGAAGAGGCATCACTGTGCTGACAGGCATCCAGCTGCCGTTGCAAAGGACTTTATCCACTATGCTCAGCCTGTGTCTTGGGGTCCACAGAGAGAAACCAAGGAATTCTTTCTCGTATGGGGGTAACTGGGTGCCTTTGTTGTTGTACTTGAGAACTGCCTGGAGTGGGAAGTGGAGAGGTTGAATTATCCACCCACACCATAGCCCACAGATCACTCCCGGTTACGTTACCAGAAAGCTGACCGTTGTATCACATGTCAAGACCAGAACCTATTTCTACCCAAATTCAAAATGCTGTATTATAATTAAGCACCCCACATTCAAATCAAGTCCTTTAGGTTTAATCTAAATCAAGCAGGAGGAGAAGAGATCAAATACCTAATAAAGTAACCATTAGCAGAGAGGGCCTGAGCTTCCACTAAAAGGCTGCCCTGAGGACCCTCACTCAATGCTGAGCCCTACCCTGTCCTGCTCTTCAGGATCCCTGCGCTCTGGAAAGCACAGCTGCATGGCTCATCCCATCAGCACTCTGTAGATGGCAGCGTCTGTGGTGCATGGTCCCTTCCACAGTTTGCCCCAGTTTCTAGATGCTGCCTGGTTCTGTCCACTCCTGGTTTTCTCCTGGACTCTCTACTCCCCAGGTTTCAGTTCTGCTCTCATCCTCTCTGAGACCCTCTTGGCTGGGATAGATGCCCGTTCCCTCAAGCACAGAGGGCTCAGCACTGACTTCTCACAGACTGTCCATCACTCTCTAAGGTAAACATTAGCTGTTGTGTTGGTCTCCTGCTCTTTCCAGAGGATGAGTCAGCTTCACCTTTATGTCCTTGGTGCCCAGCACCAGCTGGACCATGGACAGGCTGCAGTAAATGTTTGTCAAATGAATAAATGAGTTAGGACCAGACCATTCTTGACACTTAGCTGTCTCTCCAGCCCAAGGTCCTGAATTTTGGAAATACTCAGATTAGGTTTATTATAGCCTAATAAAATGTTTGGTGTTGGCCTCTTAACAGCCAACTGGTTGTCAACGGAAGAGTATAATTAGCAATGCAAATGGAGTCACCTCTTCTGAGCTAAGCATGGTAAAGGAGCTGGGGTGGGGGAGGGTCACCAGATGCAGGTGCCCTTACTTTCAGAAAGGCCCTGGCTGTGATGGGTTGGAAAAGCAAGCTCAAGACCTCTTAATCACCAAACCTGTTCAGTTGGCTTATTGGAAATCACAAAGTTCTTCTACATTCAGAGTTCACTTAGGGCTCATTTGTTGTGTAAGTTTCCATGTGAGACATGTGGCCCATGTGTGAACATCCATGTGAGTTCTTATCTTAAGGCATGCTCTACAGGCTTCCAGATTCCACCTGTATCTTCACAGCCTCGCCTCCAACACACACAGTTGACTCCTGCCAGCCATTCTTCACTGGGGAAAGGGAGACTTGATAGAGGAAAGATAGAAAAGGCGTACAGAGTCACGCTGGATGAGCCTGCAGGATGAGTGACCTGGGCTTATGTGTACACTCTGTGTGTGTATGCACATTTTATGTTGCAGTGTATGTGTGTATATATATATGTGTGTCTATATGTCTGTATGCATGTTTGTACACATATATGTTAATATACACATAAGTATTATATATGTTTTATATATTTATCTATGCATATAGATACATATATATGTATGGATGTATATATTTTGTATATATGTGTATGTGCATATGTAAATGTGCATGTATCTCTGTATATCTCTATCTTTGTATGTGTGCATATGTATGTATCTTTGTGTGTGTCTATGTTTAGGTGTATATGTCTTTGGGTGGGGCCTGGTAGTGCGTTGATAGCTGAAGTTAAATGAACTGGTTTCTCCTTATACCTCTCTGGGCCTGTTCCTAGGGTTTTAGACATATTTTCAGTGATCAGAGAATTAGTGGGCTAAGGGCTGAGCTTCCAGGGCAGGTACTCATGAAGGATGCAGCGCTCATTTGAGTGTTCGTGTCTAGTAGTTGCTTCTGGACATGAGATGGATGCCAATGAGTGCGGGCACACTTAGGTCTTCAGGCACAGCACTACCTGGTAGCCCATGTATGGACCACAAGGCCACTTGGCAGGCCCTGGCTGCCTTCCAATTGCCACAGATCTTCCAGGCAAAGTAGGCAGCTGCCTGCCTTATGGGAATACAGAAACTACACTCAGGAAAGAAATCTGCTCTACTAATGCCCCATCCAAGACCAAGCAAAGTCAGTTAAAATTTATCTGGCTGATGAGTGAGAACTTTATGGAGTAGCTGCAGCCGCAGGCCTTGGCGTTGAATCAGGCAGCTTGCATTCCAGATCTGCCACTCCTCTCCATGTGATCCGGGGCCTGTCATTTAGACTCATTCAGTCCTAGTTTCCTCCTCTGCTCAGTGGGGTCACTGTGTCACACATGGGACATTATCATTTGAAAGTTTTCCTTGGAACATACTTAGGAAACAATAACATATCACTAACTCTCGAGAGGGCTGAATTTTCTCTTTTCTTCCTTTGATGATTTAATCATGCTAATTAGGTTACATGAGTCAGATTCAAGAGAAATTCAGCTGTGGGCAAAATGATTTTTGTGAATAGAACTTTATGCACTTGAATTTTGGGATATGCCTCAGGCAAGAGGGCAGAAAGTGTGGAGTTGGTCATACTTTCTTAGTCTGGTACCACTGCATAGGGTTAGGGAAGGAGCATTTGTCCTGGTGGCTAATTGCCGAAAGCCATTCTCATCCTGTGCTTGGCATTCGTCAGGTCATTTTGGTAGATAGTGACAGAAAGGCGCAATTCAATCTTGAAGAAAGTGTCTTGGCTCAAGGAACTGGGTGGGCCAGGGGGCTGATGTGGCTTCATGTTTGGGAAGTCCAAGAACTCAAGATTGATCTTTCTCCCCTCATGCCGCCTCTCCTCACTTCTTTTTCTCATATCCTTTTTCTCCTGACTTTTCTTTCATAGTTCTTTTTTTTTTTTTTTTTTCTGAGACAGGGTCTCACTCTGTGGCCCAGCCTGGTCATGAACTCAGTATGGAGCCTAGGCTGGCCTTGTACTCACCACAATCCCCTTGTCTCAGCCTCCTAGTGCTGGGATCGTAGGCATTTGCCACCATACCTGGCTTATCACAGTGCTAGTTTCAAATTGAGGCTTCTCTTGGTGATAAGATGGCTGCAACAGCTCCCTCCTCCAGACTCTTTCATCCATATGTCCTGAGAAAGAAGAAATACCTGCTTCTAGGCCCTCATGCAGAATCCCTGGGATTAATTCTGAATGGGCCTGATTAACCCACCTGGAATCTAGTGCTCACCCCAAACCAACCTCTATAGCCAAAGAGTACACAGTGCTTATGAGTACACAGTCCTAAGGTCTGTGTCCACTCTGCTGTGCGGAGCCCACTGGCCACCCAAAGACTAAAGGGCAGGTGGTAGCATTCTCCAGAGGGAATCAGGACACAGCTACCAGAAAAATGAAGATATTCTAAGGGAGAGTTGGGTGGAAGTCTAATTCTATATGATTGGCCTAAAGTGATTTGTGCCAGGTGTACGCTAATCCTTGAATCCTCATTTCACAGAGGAGGAAACAAAGCACAGAGTAGACGATGAACGGCCTAAGGTTACATGCCTTAAGAGCACCAGTATTAACTTTTACTCCTGCAGACAGGCCCTCCTGATGACCACTGTACTCCACTGTCTTTCCCAATGAAATGCTACTCACTGTGGTGTCGTCAAGTTGAGTTACTGTGGATTCTGGATTTCAGGTTCTGTCTGCGTAAGGAGCCCTCCCCACCCGTGCACCACCACAGTGCTTGCTATGATTGCGTTCTTTTCCTGAGCCGTTACCCGGGAATTAGTACCACTTTCTCAGCTGAAAGAGGCCAGCCTTGCTGCTGCTGGCCTCTGACCTCTCTGATCTCTCTCACTTCCCTTCTCCTCCCCTTCCGTCTCAGGTAAACCACCTAGTTAAGTTAGAGCTTCTCACCCTAGCTTCCTACCCACTCTTTATCTTTTTCTCCCTCTACCAAAAGGCCTGTAATTAGGAAACATTAGCAGGCTCAAAACAGCTTTCATACCTGAAACATCCTCCATAATTGCACTCAGCAGAGCTCTTCCCTGGCTATTAATGTCACTTTTATGAAGCAATGAGGAGCAAAACACCCTGAGGCACTTAAAACATTTTTTATATAATATGTGTCTTTTAGGAATGGAAGTTTAAAATCGCCTGCCTGACAGAGACAGTGATAGACGAAGGCATGGGGAGAGGGGATGGGAGCCAGGAGGTGGTGACTCCTCCAGGAAATGGAAGGGGATTCAGACTCTGCTATTCCTCTCAGTCAAGATATAGCAGCCCAGGGGCAGATTGATGGCACTGGGTATGTCCCAAGAGGAGAGTTGGGTCAGATGAGTAGCAAGGCTATGGTTCTGCCCATTTATCCTTTGCATATGCTCTCTCACATGGACTTTGGATGATCTGGCTTTGGATATGTGTTTAACAGAAAGGTAAAGAGAGTGGCACTGATGACCATAGCCATGGGGTAGAATATTCATTACTACACTGATCACAGAAATGTGTTAAGTGTGACTCTGTGTATGTATGTGCACGTATGTGCATTTCTGTTATAGACAGAAAAGAGAACTAATGAGAGTTTGAGAGAGAAGTGTTTTTTCTAGCTTGCTGGGTCAAAGAACTTTGGGAATTTTGATGATTCACCAGAACTTTAATATCAGACATATTTACTTTTTGCCTTTGTAAGTCTCAGATTCATTCATCAGCAAAGCAAGAGACTTTGCAGTGCATAAACTCCAAAAATCACCCAAGGCCACCAGCCCCTTCATGGGGAAGCCAGAGTAGTGGGAGAAAAAGTCTCTTGCAGTAGGTCTTTCATGGTTGAGAAGTCACTTTCTCAACCAGCCCGGAGGCAGACAGGTCAGGGGAGGGGAATCCTCTTTGTAAGCCAATCTCAGCTTACCTATACCCTAATAGATTTAATCAGATGGCTTTTCTTCTTCTCTAAGACCCCCCCTCTTAACATACTCCTTGTCTCAACCCTGGAAAATTTTATCAATTGGCACGTGAGCCTGATGACAGCTCTTTTCTGGTTGTAGGGTAAAAGACACAACACTCAGGGTAATAGAAGGAAGCAGGGCTCCTGACTGGCACAATGGTGGAACAGAAGTGGCTCAGTCCTACTGGCCAGAACTCATAGCTCCTCAGGTTAGTGGTCTCAGGGAGGGAGAGGAATGTGGAACTATTGGAGTAGAAAAAGCATGAGAAAGAAAGTGAGACAGAGTTAAGAGGCCTAGATAAGATGCATGGGAGAAAACAGAAGGAGAGAAGGTCAAAGCCATCATGAGAAACATGAGCACACTGAGACTGGCCCCAGGAAGGAGGAGTTTAACCTTTATTGAACTAAGGAAGCGCTCAGATGATACCTTTGGCCTAACTTGCAGTTACAGTCAAAAGTGTTAGAACAATCTGGCCTAAATCCCACTACATATATATAAAGAAACAAGCCCAAGATTTGGAGCCTGATGTCCAAAAGTTGTTTTCAGTTTTGGCTGCATTCTTTAGCCTCTGTGAACCCACATTCTGCCTCAATAACATGGGTACTATAAGAGTATAATTAAGGATTAAATTACATTTACTTCTTTTAGTACACTATGAAGCTCAGCATAATGACACTTGCCTGACTTGTGCTAATGATGGAACTGATTCTTGTTTTACATTCTTAACTTGCATGGGAGAAGGGTGGGAGTTGATTGAAAGAGAACCCTGGAGATACATGATCAACACTCCAGCATTTCTGTTGGGTTGTGTTTTTTACTTGAACATCAGAAAGTACATCTTATTATTAAGAGCAGTGCTATTTTTAGTAACCATTAGTAGTCACCATTAGTTAAGTACTGACTGTATGTCAGGCATTAGGCATTACTTGTATAACCTTATTGACTTCTCAGTAGAACCCAAATGTAATGGCATTTTCCCCATTGTTTTCAAAGAGGTCCTAGATCATTATTCAAAATCACACAATTGGGTTGGGACGTTATTGAAACTAAGCCCAGACTTATCTGACCATAAAGCTCACTCATGTACCTCTGTTCCTGAAGGAGTGTGAAGAACGAATCTCAGAGTTGTTGACTGTTGAGAAACCAGAGAACAAGTAGACAATCAGTAGAGGCAAATGTTTCCAAATATCCTACCAAGGAACAGAATAGATTTGCATGCCGTAGGCCCATGAACAGTGCATATGGTAAGCATCCGATGAATCTTCTTTTTTTTAAAGAAATTTCTACAGGAGGAGGCGAAGCAGGAATTTGCAGTGAATTTGGAGACAGAGAACAGCAAATCTAGGTGGACAGTGCATTGGAAAGCTCCTCCTTTCCCCCCACACAGAACAGGTGAATCCTGGCCAGAAATATAGAGGAAGATACTGGTGGCCCCACAGATGATTGGCTTCAGGCAGTGGTGGAGGCTTAGCTTGTAATACAGATGGCTTAGCTCCCCTTCTCTGGGCCTTGGCAAATGTTTGAAAATGAGGACTCCAGGTCCTAGTGTCGTTAACAACAGTCAACATGAAAGATGTTGGAGTAAAAAATTCAGACTTATCATGCTGATTAAGATCTCTTTTTTCAAGGCAACATGGCCAATGATAATGGTTTGTGTTTGCATTTAGGTACAATTGATTGTACAACAATGAGTCAGGAGTGATGTGTTGAGCAGTGCTTTAGGTGATGCAGTTCCAGGTGGCCAGGCTGGACACAGATTGCCAACTGATCTAAGGTGTTCAGAGCCTTTTGGGTGCAAAGTGTAGGTAATGGTGGTGTACCACTGTTGGCAGTGCTGGTGTGAGTATATCTGAAACCATGGGCCTAATCTAGGAACTGAATTTTGAAAGGGACATTGGAAAAACTAGAGTGTGTCAAGCAGGGGGTTGATGAGTGATCTTGTCATTCAAGAAGTGTTTGTGAACTGAGAATTTTAGTTCAGGGATGGTCTGTCAAGCCCGGAGGCAAAAGAATGTGACAATTCTCTTCAGTGGAGGCCAAAGTCCTCCATAGGATTCCTAGGATCAAGCTCTGGCAGCCACGGTCCCCAGAAAAAAAACAGTCATCTGAAGTAGGTTTTGTGTGGCAGTGGCCACATCCCCAACCAGTTGGGGGTCTAGGGGCTTAAACAGGCCAGGGGAAGGGTATTCTCCCAGGCAGATTTGGTTTACTTGCATGCTGAGAATTTCCTCTACTCTGAGAATGAGAAGGAAGCCAGGAGGCCCAGCCAGCACCGCCGTCTATAGCTGCTGCTCATATCTCCAGGACAGCTCTAGCTGGCCACAGCCAGCCTGGCCCATGCGAGTTCATGGAACGCGAAGCCTGTTTCTCCAGCCTCTAACCCGGTGTGATGGCCTCACTTTAGGCTGGTCTCTGCTGTATATTTTGAGCAGAAGTCCTCCAAGGGAAGAGAAATGCCACCAGTCTCTCAAGGGGTAACTCTGCTCTTCCGTCAACACAGGCCAAGCCCGAGTATGGCAGCATTAGGCAGCTGGGGCCTGAGGCCCATGGCTCCCACCCCTGCCTTGTTCAACAAGGCCATGTTGGGCAGCAGTGAGAACCACATTCAATTGACAGCTCAAGATAATCACATGTGTGAGGCACTGGGATAATGGCAGCTGAAAACCCTGCCAATGTTGCCATAGTGACCAGCCAAGCATTGGTTCCCTCCTTTTTTTCCCCCTTGTTTTCTGGACCTCCTTGTTATAGAGAGGGCTGGTGGGGTGGGGGATGAGTAGTTTGTTAAATGGGAAAGAGGAGGAAAGGGGGAGGGGAGACCCAAGAGGACCAGCCCATTATAGGCTCTTTAAATACCCCAGCTGGAGGTATTTTAAATCTCAACAGAGACAGAGGGAAACAGTGTCTTAATCCCCAGCTCCCTGTGAATTATTTAAAGGGATCTTGTCAGAAGGATGAATTTGTCACTGTTGCAGTGTCAACAGCAGCAGCAGCAGCTGTCATAATGGCTGAGGACCCCACTCCAGGCCCGGCCTGGTACCAATGCTGCTGCCCAGAGGAGGTTATATGGCCTGGGGTGGTGTGGTCTAGGAGGCCCTGAGGAGGCACAAGCCTGCAGTTTTTCCTGGTGTGCTGGCCAAGACCTGGGTGTACAATGTATTAGTCTGCAAAGAGGTGTGTGCCATCTGGATCTGGGGCCAGTTTCCCATCTAGCAGTGTGGCTCCCATAAGTGTGGGATCTCAGAACAGTGATGTGAACTCTCTCTATTCTACAATTGGCAGAACTGACTGGAGCTCATACGGCCTTGCCTTCGTGGGGCATATCACGGCCAGCACATCCCCAACTGTGTGTGTGTGTGTGTGCACCACATGCTCATGGGAACACATATGTGCTTAGCCATGCATGGCACGCTAGGGACAGAATGCAAGTGTAGATGACCAGACAGGAGAGTTCTAGATGATAAATATTGTGGTGAGACAGGCAAGACAGGCAAGGAAATGTAATTGGCTATGCCCAGAAAGGCTAAGCACGTGACTGTGCTGGGCTGACGTCTGAGGTACCTGACTACCTCAGTGTCTGACTTGGGTTTAACAGTCTTGAAGGCATAAATCATGTTTAATCCTCAAAGCCACTTTACAAAGTAGGTAGTGTTAGTTTTCCTGTATTGCAGAAGACAAACTGAGGCTCAGAAAGGTTTAAAGCTTACACAAGGTCACATAGCTGGCCAGCCTGACTCCAGAGCTGGTGAACTTGACCTCTGTGCTAAACTTGCCATAATCTAGATTCTGGGTCGGGTAGTACTGTAGTTTTACTTCTTATCCATAGCCTTGTTTGGGGAACACAAATATGTTCTTACAGGATAAGGTATACTCACACGAGGGCCTCTCCTCTGCTACCATACTTGATTTCCTGCATTTCTCCACCATTGAAGTTTCCAGTGGGTATTGTGAAGCTTTGCTCTTGGTGACTATAGTGGGAATCATTGTGTGTATATTTTTCATGTTTTAATTATATCTCACCTCTATTCCCTTGCAATGATGCATTCTGAGGAGTATGTCTTTGCTGCCAAACAATGGTTCAGGGAATTCATAGTTTTGTGCCCTGTCTAGGTGCTAGACTTTTGGAAGATATGTCCCACCTCATACTAGCTGTCATTCTCTTTGGCACACTACATAGGCCATGGCAATCAATGGGGGCTAGTGAGTCCTCCCAGCCCAGGACAGCTGGGAGGCAAATCCAGCATATTGGGAGGTGAGCTGTTGCTCCAGCCCTCAGGGGAGCCATTGAGTAAATGCTGCCTTGGTTGGTTGATGCACTAAATGATAGATCCCTCAGGGCTTGTAGGACTTTATGCCCCAAGGACTGCACTTTACATTTTAATTAGCCCTCTAGCTTGTCTAATATCCCAGCTCTTACAGGCTTAGTCTACTGTCTACAGTGGAACTTCGTCCTTGAGGAGCACGTTGACTGGCCAGGAAGGCTTGGTGGTAGTGGCTGGTGGCACAAGCCCAGCCCAAAGCCATCTGTTGCCCTATGGAATCTTTCACCTCCCGTGTCCTCCATGAAGGAGAATGCTGCCTGGGTTTCAGAGAGCTGCTTGTTCAGAGGGATAGCCATCTCCCCTGATTAGATGGTACTAGCAAATTTCCTTAATGAGCCCACAGGGTGTCCTAGTTACTTTTATGTTGCTGTGACTCAATATCTGACATCCACAAATTTAGGTGAGGAAAGGTTTATTTTAACTTAACAGTTTCACAAGGTCACAGTCCATTCAGGGGTGGCTGTCAACAGCGGAAGTACATGGCAGAGGCAGAGGTGGAGGCAGCTCCTCACGACATCACAAACAGGAAGCCAAGTCAAGGCAAGTTGAGACTAGTCCTCCAAGGAAGGCAGGAAGCAGCTTATACATCCTTCCAGGTCTCATCCAGTTTACATGCCTGTAATCCACCCCTCCAGACTAGGCTCCAGTCTCCCAACAGGACATGGTTTCACAGACAATCTATAACATTCAAATACAGGAGATTTTTGGGGGACATTCCAGATCCAAATCACAATACAGGGCATGGTGGCAGCAAATGTTTTTGAAATGTCAACTTCCCCACCAGCACTTTGTGTCCAAATGCAAACTGTGGAGTGGGCCCAAAGTCTGTGAACTCTGTCCAGTTTTGTCTCCTGTGGTCTGAGCTGGTGACTGATAGTGGTCCAGGAATTGCCTGTTGAAAGTATCCATGCTTCAGTAAGCCCTGAGGAAAACTGGGAGTTCCCCAACAGGGCGGAAAAGATCTTTCGTCCTTGCATTCTGCTGACCGTGGGGTAGGATTATTTATCTAGGATAGAGATTTTTTCCACACCCTAATGACTCAGCTAGAGGTGGATCTTGTAGTGAGTGCATTGATAATGATGGCGATTATAATAGTAATAGCAGTAATTAGTACTCAGTGGATGGTAGTTAGCAGCACATATAGGGCTGGATTAGTTACTTCCATGGCCTTTCAGTCCCACCACACCCTGAAAAGTAAGCAGTACTTTGCAGATGAGGAAACTGAAGCTCAGAAACGCATATGTGGTCACAGAAACATAAATGCCAGAGATGGAGCCTATCAGTTTCCAGATACCTCTCCAGCTTCATTTCCTTGTGTTTTTTCCTTACTCTTTGTTCTTGTAGCTGCACTGGTTTCCTGGCTTTCCCAGCAACCCTTTGGGACCCTCTTACCCTGGAGACTTAGTTCTTGGTATTTTCTAGGTGTCCTATGATGGAAGGAATGTCCCTCCTTCCAGCAACCTCCAGTCTAGCTGGGTGGGTCACTGAGCTCTGCTCGTAGGGAGACCTTCCTTGACAACTCACTATCAGATTCCTTCTTCCCTGTCTCCTAATATGCTCCCCAATCGTATTTAATGCTACATGACTTCATATTATTTATGCATTTGTTCATCCACCTCCTGTTTGCGCCATCAGAATATAACATCCATCAGGGTAGGGAGTTTGTCTCCTATTCAGCACATTGTCAACATCTGGAATACTATTGAGGGGTGTAGTAGGTGTTCATCTCCTTATTTTAAGAAATGAATTGAATGAGTTGGGCTTGAAACAGATCAGAGTAACTACGTTGGTCTGGAGGAATAGCACAGTAATTAGAGCACTTGCCTAGCAAACACAGAGACCTAAATTCGATTCCCCAAGACCATGTAAGCCCATATAAACCAGGTGTGGTGGCACACATCTATAATCCCAGCACTCAGGAGGCTGAGGCAAGAGGATTGCTGTGAGTTTGAGGCCAGCCTGGGCTACATAGTGAGTTCCAGCCTGGGCTACAAAGCAAGACCTTGTCTCAAAAACAGCAGCAAAAGCAGCAGCAGCAACAACAAAACAACTAATCTCTTTAGGCTAACAGAGCTTAAAAAGCGAATTTGACTCTTTTTTGTTCCCATCAAATAAAAGTGTGCTGGCTGGAACTGGCATTCGAGGCCTGTAATCTCAGCACACTGGGAGGCTGAGGTAGGAGAACCACAAGTTCAAACCTACATGGTCAACTTAGTGGCTTAGTGAGACCCTGTCTCAAAGTCTAAAATGAAAATGGGCTGTGGGATGCAGCTCTGTGCAAAGGCCCTGAGCTCAATCCCCAAGTACAGGGGGAATAAAAAGCTGGCTGTTCACAGCCAGGCCTTGTAGACAGATTTGTTTATGTAGCTTATGATGTGCCATCAGGATTCAGGGAGGGGTGGAGCCTCGCAGCAGTCCAGGATGGGGCCAGTTACCTGAAAATCTTTCCAGAACTCCAGGTTTTGTGCTTGGAACTGTTTTCAAAGATCAGAGCAGAATCGTCTTCTACTTCTGGACTTCATCATGTAGTGGCTCTTCAGCTTCAACCATTTCATATTGTTTCTTAGTTCACTGATCTGTCTTATTCATCAGAATTTCCCCCAAATGACCTTTGCCTGTTTCTGATTCAAATCCATCCTTGAAGGATAAAGAATCTGTCAGCTTTTTCTGGAGGTTGTTTTAGAAGACAATGTAGATGAATTGGTATATAGAACTGGTGAGTGAAGAGGAGGACTCTACATGCAGATAAATGACATTTAGTGGCATGCTTTTACATACATATGTAGATGTGCACACACACACAAACACACACAGTCACACAGTCAGTCAGACTGCAAATAGTCAGTGTTCTTGTCCAAATGTCAGCAAGCAGTCTAAACCACTCCAGAGCATAGGGCTGGCAAACTCTGACTTTCAGTAAGTAAGACTAATAAACCTAGGTCTTGGGAAGACCAAGAGGTGCCTTTCTCATACATCAAAATCATAGCCTGAAAGCCTGAACAAATTCTATCTAATGCGTGTCATTGTTTCGTATGGTTATGTCAAGGACAAGTGATCTATTTGCATCAATAATAGTGCTCTTTTGAAGACTAATGTTAATGTTAATGTTCTGTGGATTGTGCAAGGCTGAATTGTTTCTTCTTTTCCCGGGGATAGATTTATTTGGTGGTACCTGCAGTAGGTCCTCAGTGGTGGACCAAGGACTGAGGAGACATTAAAGTTAAGGAACAGACTAGGGTCTTGATCATTGCCTCAGTCTTCTCGTTCTTTTGTTTTGTTTTGTTTGAGTGTTAGGCATGATACCCAAGACGTCTCAGCCCTCTGGGGTCATATCCATGGGAGAGATGGATTTCTATTTTACTTGATTTTTGGGGAAGCAGGCAGGGTCTTGATCTGTAATCTAGGCTGGTCTTGAACTCACCACTATGTAGCCCAGGCTGGCCTAAAACTCACAGCAATCCTCCTCTGCTTCACTCTCCCATGTGCTGAGATTACAGGCATGTGCCACCATGCCTGGCTCAGGTGGTACTGGAGAATCCAACCCAAGGCATGTGCTGTTAGCGCTGTGCTATTCCTTCAACCCCTGACGTTGTATTTAGAAAAGTCAGAAGAGAAGTGTAGTTAAGGGACTGAGAGGGAAGAGAGAAGTTGGTGGGAAAAGGTGAAGGGGGAGAGAGGACTCAAAGAAGAGCCCTGAAGATATAGGAAATGCAGGATTTGGTGCTTAGTCCCTGGTGATGGGAAGCAACAGGGAGGCAACAGCAGCCAGAGTTCAGAGGACTTCTGAGACATGTGGCACAGAGGGCAGGGTGGCTGGGTACCGTCCTCAGACAGGGACTGCTGAGACAGGGCGGTGAGTTTGCCAGCATGTCTAGCAGGCAGCAGATCTGGGCACTGGGGAGATGCCACACTGGTGGTATACTCCATGGTGGTTGAAGCCTTGAATGTGGGTGAGATTACCCAGGATAAAAAAGGAGATGAAAATGGAGTAAATCCTGTGAAATCTATGAATTTCACTATTACCAGACATTTCTGGATAAAAATGCTGTTGCATAGTACCCACATTGTGAAACTAAATGAATGGAAGGATTTTGCTTGTTGAAATGAACTAATAAATTAGTCAAAACATAATTCCCTATTCTCAAGGAACTTTCAGCCTGATAGCAGAAACCAAAGTCATATATATGAAGCAATTAAAGAATAGTTCAAAACAGTGTATTATCAAATGCTAAATTACATGGAATAAACTCAATCATGGTTGAATCACTTAGAAAAATAGTAACTGAACGTAAGCTTGGATGTTTTATGGAAGAAGTAAGACCTGAGTTTCACTGGAGGAGACAGAGAGAGCAATGAAAAGAACTCAGCTCTGCAGTAGGCCGGCCACCTGACTTCAGGGCAGCTGTTACTTATCTCTGAGCTGTAGTTTGCCTGTTTTTCAACAAAAAGTTTGGTTTCCAGCTATGTCTACTGTTCTGTGACTCTGTGTCTGGAAGGAGATCAGAGGAGATGAAAGTAGGGAATAGAAACGGCATTGGGGTTGATTAGTGTCAGCAGCAGCATCCAAGCATTAAAACGGGCCTGGTCCAGAGTCCGGATGTGAGGGGATGTCATCCAAAGGCACGGGCCTTTGACGTCTCTTCTTATATGCTGTCACTTCCATCTACCAAACAAGCCAGGGTGAGGTGATGGCAACCCTAATGGAGTGGCCGTGGGAATGCAAGAGGGAGAGAGAGGCCCACTAGGAGAAATGTTGTTCTGAAAGAAATGGCCGATTGTGATGAATTGAGTCTGTTGGACACGAGGGGCCCTTCTGGCCTTGTGACCATCTACTTGACCTCCAGGTTGGAAAACAGAGTAGTTTTGGGTTGGGCTCCTGGGCTCAAGATTCCAATCCTATTCTTGGGCCATTTCCCAGATACTTCTTAGGCCTTCGGGCTCAGGGACGCTTCCTTGGCCACCTGTTGCCTCTCTTTGTCTCTACTCAGGCAGCATTTGTTCAGCCACAAATAAACTTGACTGAACAATCAGGTGGCACGTAGTTTACAGTGACAAAGGAGTGAGAGGGCCTCAGTGGTATAGGGGATAGGTTGAGCAGGGGATGATGGGGTCTGGACATGCCATTTGTGGATGATAAAGGCCAGGACAACATTGTTGGGGTATTGAGGTAAAGACTGGACAAGGTTAAAATAAAGTTGTTTTTTTTTTTTAAAAAAAACTATATTGATATATTAGGCCATCAGTGTACTCATTTTAAGTATACAATTCAATTATAAATGCACAAAGTTTGCAATCATTTTCACAATTTCATTTAAGAAATTTCTATCGTTCTTCCCCACACTATAAAAAACATTTGTCAGTAGGGCATGATAGGTACATGCTTATAACTTCAGCACTCTGGGAAGCTGAAGCAGGAGGATCTCAAATTCAAGCCCAACCTGGGCAACATAACTTAGAGACTCTGTGTCAAAAAAAAAAAAAAAAATTGCTGGGGGGGAATGTAGCTCAGTATGAAGACCATTCAATTTCCAGTGCCTGCGCAATAATAATAATAATAATAATAATAATAATAACAATAATAATAAAAAGGTTCTTCCTAACCATCTTCAGTGTCTTCACTCTCATCGCCATGACCAGAGAAATGTAAATATGCTTTTCTGTCTGTGGATTTGCCTCTTCTCCTCTGAATATGTCCTGGATTTATACAACACATACCCATTTGAGCCATAGTTTTCTTCATTTAGCTTGTAGAGTTCCAGCGGTAGCGCAGAATGTGACAGTGCTTCACCTTTTTGTTCTAAATAGTACTCCCGTTTGTGGGCACATTGGGTTTTGTTGTGTATTCACCAGCTCATGGACATTAGCATAGGCCTTTGGTACCACGTTCCAGATTCGTGAGCAGAGCTCCAAGAAGAAGGACTTCATTGAAACTGGCATCTGTGGGATAGAAAGCATGTTCCACAGATAGGGATACGCAGCAATGCGTCAGTTCTTTTGTGCTTTTGGTCAACTTAGTTCAGAGTTCGGCACTCTGTCACACTGTTTTTTTTTTTTCCCCCCACTATGACCTATGTAAAGCTTCTAGCGTCTCACACAGGGCAGGTCTTGAGCTCCGTCGCTGTCCGCAGCCCTGTGATTTCCTGAGGTTCAGTCACCTTCAGGTTCTATGTGCAGGAAAAAGCTGTGGAAGTGTTGGTGACTCTAAAGTTGATACTGTGCATCTCTAATTTCAAGTACATGAAAATACATCTGAGGGATTATCCTCCAAGGTGGAATTGCTTGATTGAGGGGTATATGAAATTGTAGTTTTGGTAAGTGAAACTAAAATTTTTATAGAGGTTGTGCTAGTTTGCCCTTCATCTGGCTGTGAATCAGAATTTTTATCTCCTACAGGCTCTTGAACACAATATTATCAAATTTTTGTTCACTGACAAAAAAGGTATTTTTCACAGTGTTGGGGCCAGGACCCAGGACCTTGTGTATGCTAAGCAAGAGCTTTGTACTGAACTGCATCCCAGCCTAAAAATTTTTGTTTTGAGACAGAATCTCACTAGCTTTCTCAGGCTTGCCTCAAACTTCTGATTCTCCTGCTTCAGCCTCCCGGATAACTGGAATTATAGGTGTGCACCATTGTACTAACCTCTTTTCTTATGATTCTGCTCATGTTGCTTATGTCTTGCTTGTATTTAAAAATATAGAAAGTAAATAGAGCTGAAATTATCAATTTATGGCTTCTGAGTTTTATGTCACAATTAGTTCACAGAAGTTGTCTCCGTGATTTCTTTTGCTATTTTTTATGGCTCAATTTTCAATGCTTAAGTCTTTGATTCACTGGGAATTTGACTTGGAGTAAGATATGGAGCATGGATGAGTTATGCTTTTCCAGATGGTTATGCAGTTATAACAACAATTTTTAAAAATGATTCACCTTTTCCTCAGTGATTTGAATTTAGGCCAACATTTTAAATGCTGAGCGAGACTACTTCATTGAACTCTTAAAAAATGTCAGTTTACATTTACACCAAGAACTTTGGCAATAGATCTTTTTCTCCTACTTTCTTACAAAGATTTGCTTTTTTTCCTAAGTTATTGCCAATCAGGTAAGCAAATCATGGTGCTTTGCTGTTGTTTTAACAGGAAGAAGTGATTACAGGAAAGAGCACAGGACAGAACGTGACAGATACCTCCAAGTGGAGGCTGAGAAGTTGCTGCTTAGCAAAGACTTCTAGGAAATTGACTTTAGGGTGGGCAGTGAGAGGACAGGGCAAAGAATGCAGCTGGCAGAGGCTCTGGGAAAAGAAAATTGGCTCTAAAAAGGAAATTGGGCACCCACCGGGTAGCCTATCAAAGGCTGTACACTCCCTCTTTAAATGAAAGAAGAGGGAAGAGGTGGGAGCCAGCATCCCTAAGGATCTAGGAAAAATCAAAGGTGGTAAGGGGATGCCTGAAAGAATGGCCGGGGCACATGGCACTGGGGTCGGCTCTGCTCCTGCCCCGATAGTTTCAACAAGAATCTAGAGGTTCTTGTGTCTTCTTTTCAGTCTCCATGGATTTAGTCCAGTCCCCCATCACCTCCTGCTTGAATGACTGCCGTGATCTCCAATTGTCACAACCCCGAATTCAAGCATTTAACTAGATATGTTTTTAAAATCTCAGTCCTAATCACCAGAGTTTTTTCCTAGTTATTCTTGGTTGAAATTCAGAATTCTCAACTGGATCCACCTTCCCCTTGCTCTTCTTCCTGTTGCTCCCAGCTTTTTATGACCCTTCTGTTATACACTCCTTGATAGCACCAGGTTACTTTATCCCAGCACAGGGCCTTTTCACTTGCATGTTTTGGGCCTATAAGCTCTACTGCCAGCACTCTCCTAGGCTGACTTTTCTTCACCATCTCTCTTGGAGGGTCTTCCAAGTGAGACCCTTCTGCATACCAGGCTCATCCCCTTTCTTGGTACCCCAGAAGTTCCCTCACAGCAATTAGCACAACTGTCGTTATTTAGTTACGTTAATAATCATTTCCTAAATTATTCCTTCATCACTAGATTATAAGCCTCAGATTTCAGTGTTTCCAGTGGCGAATGAAATATGTGGCATTCAGTATTTTCTTTCATTAGTGAATGAGTGAGGTACAACCAGAGAGCCCGGAGACTGATTTCAATATCACAAACCAATAGTAATGTTTGTCTGTCCCTACTGAGATGCCATCCCACCCCCTTCTGCACTAACCAAAATGTCCCTGTGCTTGGAGCGCCCCCCCCCCCCCCCCCCGTCCTAATTGCGCTTGCTGAGGACAGCATTTGTCCCTCTTCCAGCCCACTCTGGTCACTTATTTCTCAGATCCTTGTAGCCCCCTGCTGACTGAGACGAATGAATGGGGGAAAGAAGTTAATGTGAGGGTCCATCGGGCCTTTCTCCAAGCAGTAGGGAGCTCTTTTCCGTTCCTTCCATTTCTTTCTACTCTTTCCCTTTGGATATACAGCCATAGTCCCTCTAATTTGCTTTGATGGCTCCCTTAGGAGCTGTCACGGAATCAATTAGATCTGTAGAATTTTACAACTCGAGGTCACCCAGTATGATTCCTCATTTTACAGATGAGAAAACTGAGGCCCAGAGAAGTTAATGTTTGAAACAATTACCTCTGATGGGTCTTATAATACTAATCAGTGTCATTTTCTAAGATAGATGTTCTCAATATCCCAGCTCCATGACAGTGGAAATTCTCATTCTGTTTATTTGAAGACTTGCCAGTGGTGATGGTCTCAGAGCTAAGGTGAGCCAGGCAGATTAGCTCCTTGTCCTCTTTGCAGAGCACAGCTTAGCCTTCTGTGGTGCAGTCTGGCCAGGACCGTGCCCTCCTCACCATATATGGAACATAGGCTTCACCTGTGCATTTTCAAAGGCGCCCTATATGAGTGCTGAGACCTGACTGAAATTAAGAATTTGAGAACTTGCTGTGATTAAATAGCAAACAGTAAAAGAATGCCATCTGTCTCTCAAAAGTCTTATGAAGGGACTCAGGAAAATGCTTTAGAAAACAACCCCAGGAAGGGAGAGTGTGTTGAAAACTTGGTCTCAAGCACTGTCAGCAGCTTCTGATATATTTGCTTTTGGTTCTGAAAAAAATCAGGCAAGCCAAACATAAATTTAACAAACACATTAAAATAGAATATAACATAGTCTTTAAGAAGGAAGAAAAGTGGTAATTCAACATCCAGAAAATCAATAAGAAATTAAGTGAAGTCCAGGTGAAGTTTGACAGTGTGAATTTATACTCTGCATGAGCTGCTGAGTTGAGCTGTGTCTCTGCTTTCTGGTGGCCCTGTCACAGGGCTGGGAACAAGCACATCCACATGCATGCTAGCACCCTGCTCAGGGGCTGTGGGCTCACCTGCCCCGAGGGCAGATGCCCAAGTGTCTGAGCACGCACATTCTTCCGGTGGGAGACGCAGTGAGGGAGAGGCACAGCGCGCAAGGAGGGCGGGATGTCCGGTCCAGCCTTGGGAGCATGAGATGGGGGCTGGGAGCTTTTCCACAGCTGGAACAACTCAGGCAAGGCGTGGAAAGCCTTCCTAAGGTAGAAGGTACAGCATAAGAACAGGCTTGGAGGTGGAAAACATTGAGTCGTGGTGTTGGGGACACTTAGGTCTTTAGTATTGGTAGAAGACAAAGATGGGCAGGGAGAGAAGGTAGAGCCATAAGTGGTTGTTTTGAAGGAAGAGATAGGCGGGGTGGTGGGTGCCTTATGGAGGGGCTAAGCTTCTATCTAGAGCAGAGAATCAGGATGGCTCTTCTGCCTCCACTCGGGTACAAGGATCCTGGAAGGAGCTGACCAAGGACTTCCGGGTGGTGGAGGAATGCATCTGAGAGAGAAGGGCGGGGCTGAGGACCAGCTGTGCCTGGATAGTCTGCCGATGCCCTAACTGTGCCACGAGGGAGGTCATAGCCAAGAGTCAGCTCTTTCCAAGCACCCATTTTTCCTGCTTTGCACTAGGCCTGGTTTTTCCAATATCCTGGCACAATTTTGAAGGACTCTATTCTTCCCCTGCCTCCACAGGGGCCTTAACTCCTTCCGAGAAGCAGTGGCGGTCCATTTGCCGTGCGCACGTAACTGTCTTTTATCTCTGTGAATGAAACTGCTGGTCACATATTTAGGTTGCACACCATGAATAATAAGAAATTAGCACGATGTTTAAAGAGATAAATGTGATTTGGTTACCTTTATCACAACTGCTGAATAGTCAAGGATCTTAACCCATTTTCTCTTTTCATTTTACTAAGTTTAATTTCCCTTTCTTATTTTATGCAAATAGAGTATAATTTAACCTTTATTTCTGGAAATATCTTTGGTTTTTGAGATCAGTACCTTGAGAGTTCCCAGATGTGCGCAGGTGTTTCCTCAGTTTCTTTTGTTACAAAAGGAAACGTCGAATGCCCCAGCATCTGTTCTTCAACTCTTGCCTTTACAGAACCCTTTCTATTGCTTGTTACTGGAAGATGCTTCTAGAAGCTCTTAGGCCATTGTGAGCAATTCTTTCTAGCTCTCTTCCTCATATGGCCATGTGACCACGGCAGGGACTGCGTGATGTCTTTTCATCTATGAATTGGGGATAGTAGTATCTTGTTGTTGGGAATATTGAGAGATAGCATTTAATAAACATGCCTTTCTCCCTCTTCCAAGCATGGTTATTTCCTCTTTATTAAGAAATGTTCCTACAGGTGTGAAATCCCAGCACTCTAGAAGGTTGAGTGGGAGGATTGTCAGTTCGAGCCCAGCCTGGGCAACTTAGCAACTTAGTGAGACCCTTTCTCAGATAAATAATAGAAAGGGGCTTTTGTGTGGCTCATTGTGAAGGCTCTGAACTCCATCTCCAGTACCACCCCTGCACTTGCAAAGAAGTGTTCCTTACTCCCTAAGGAACATCCTCCAAGTCTCTCTTCCATCCTACCTTTACTTGAAATTTGCACACAATGGAGTTTAATTGGCTTCATTAAGGGTCTCTCTTAGCAGCCTCCACAGTTTTACAGTCTAACTCTTTCAAGACTGATGTTATAAAACAAAAGTATATGAGAATCTAAGTTTGTTAAGAACCCTTGAAAAGATTTATATATGTGTACTGTTCAGAGGTGAAAAGGAGTTTCACTGTGATAAAGAAATTAGGTTCAGAGGCAGGGATTTCCAATGTGGGATGTCATGTAAACTGCACCTGTAATCCCCTGAGCAGCTGTTTAGACTTGAGACAGTGGCAATGAGGAAGAAAGTTCCTGCTATCACGTGGGCTCCTGGGCCTAAAAGCGATAGGCTGTCTCCAGGGATGCAGTGAGCCAAACTCAAAGCATGTGAATATGTGTTAGATTAGGGAACGCTTTCTAGAATCAAGTCTGTTGTATTTTGAGATGGGCTGTAGAGAACTAGGATGTCTGTTTATCAGGAAATCTTTAAAGTGAAGTTGGGCTTAGATGGCTTCAGCTCTTCTGTCAAGCAGTGGGATGGGTAAGCTCTTGAAGCTCCTTTAACTCCAGCATGCTCCTCTGTTCTGCTTCTGTGTTCTCACTGCCTGTTTCTGTTTTTGCATGTGTGTGCCTGCCTGTGGCCTGCTTGGTCCAGTGGGAAGAGGTCAGTGGCTATGATGAAAACCTGAACACCATCCGCACCTACCAGGTGTGCAATGTCTTCGAGCCCAACCAGAACAACTGGCTGCTTACCACCTTCATCAACCGGCGAGGAGCCCATCGCATCTATGCCGAGATGCGTTTCACTGTGAGAGACTGCAGCAGCCTCCCTAATGTACCTGGCTCCTGCAAGGAGACCTTCAACTTGTATTACTACGAGACTGACTCTGTCATTGCCACCAAGAAGTCGGCCTTCTGGTCTGAAGCCCCTTACCTCAAAGTAGACACCATCGCTGCAGATGAGAGCTTCTCCCAGGTGGACTTCGGGGGAAGGTTGATGAAAGTCAACACAGAAGTCAGGAGCTTTGGACCTCTTACTCGGAATGGTTTTTACCTTGCCTTCCAGGATTACGGAGCCTGTATGTCTCTTCTTTCTGTTCGTGTCTTCTTTAAAAAGTGTCCCAGCATCGTGCAAAATTTTGCAGTGTTCCCAGAAACTATGACAGGGGCAGAGAGCACATCTCTGGTGATTGCTCGGGGCACATGCATCCCCAACGCAGAGGAAGTGGACGTGCCCATCAAACTCTACTGCAACGGGGATGGAGAGTGGATGGTGCCCATTGGACGCTGCACCTGCAAGCCTGGCTATGAGCCTGAGAACAGTGTGGCCTGCAAGGGTAAGCCTGGGGTTCACGGAGGCCTCTGCCTCCTACCTACCTATGTAGGGCCAAGTTTGTAAGATTTCCTTACTCTGGTTCATCCAGCAATAGAAATATCTTAATGGCATATTGTGAAGTCTGGAGAACTCTGTCTCCAGTGATAGGATTGATCACTTTCCAGTTGTGTTCAACCAGACTGTTGATATTCGTGCTGGGACAAAGATATGGGAAAAATTCTGAACAATGGAAAATAGTTTAATAACAACTTGTTTTTATTAGTTTGGAGATACATATATTCCACATATTCTATCTCTCTCGCAAACACACACACTCTCTCTCTCTCTCTCTCTCTCTCTCACACACACACACACACACACACACACACACACACACACACACACACACACACACATTCTCCTTTGCATTCTACATCCAACCCCAAACTCTGGGGTGTGGAGTATTTTGGTTGCCATGGGCAATTCACTCAAGGGTAGTTGAGAAGTGACTGAATTTGGAAAATATTTTAGTTCAGTTCAGTCCAGCTCCCACAGCACTGAATTTGGTACTAAACCCATGTAGCTCATTAACTGCAAGCCCTCTGGCTTGGCTGTCATTCTTCAGGGGCTCAGTGCCAGGCTCTGGAAGAAGATGAAGCTATTGGAATGGGAGGGGGGATGTGTCACGTGCTGTCTTATCTTTTGCTTCTGAATGGCATAGTGCAAACTTCTTGCAGTTTGGGTATTGGGATATCAGGCGCTCACACCGACTCCCCCGTACTAGCCTAGAGGGCCCGTGTTCAACATGTGGCAATAAGTGTGCTGAGCTGGCTTCAGGTTCCGGCTGTTCTGGGAGTAAACGGAAGGGTCTGGAGGATTCACAGCTTATGTCTGCCTGAGTCAGGGGAAGCTGAACATGGGAATTCAGGATTGGAAAGAGAAAACTGCTTTCTGTTATTAAATTTTGCTTGCGATTTTCAGAGGTTGCAATTCTCCTCGAAGGGAGCACTATGACCCTAACACAGCCTTAAGTTGTCTGCAGTTATTTGGAGATTGAAGACTCTACTAGTCTTTTCTCCATTCTAAACCTCCTAACAACTGTCTTCCTTGTCACCCCCACTTGCCTGAGCACCAGAGCAGCCCATGCCTCTTCATGTCCCCCTTACCTTGTTCCCCAAGCACCTACGTTGAATTTTACACCACAGTATTGCAAATGACCCTTAGCTCTGCATTCCTATGGACACAGTTAATTGCTTGGGCTAGGGCTACCACATAGCCTTTTTGAGGCCTGCTGAGAGCACAGAGTTGTGCCTTTGTATCCTTGTTGGATTCCTTGGTTCTGGTACCCATCCATGATGGATGGTGTGGAAACAGAGGAGAGAGTGTGCCAGATTCAGTGATGAATCACTGTAGACAGATTAAAAACCAACTGAGCCTGGTCCCACAGTGTTCCCCTTTGTTCTCTCGGCTGGGGGTAGGGCAGGGCACCCTCTGTGGCATTCTTCAGGGTCTAAGTGGGAACCCAGACACCAGGCTGTTCTTAAAGGTGCAGGTGCATCAGCTGCTGTGCACCTTTGCACCCAGGCATGGGTGATTTCTTTGGGCTTCAAAGGGCTGCCACAGTGCACATGTTGGCTGGGACCCTCTCATTCTTCTCATTATTTTTCTGAGCAGAATGGCAGGAACCAGAGCAAGCATTGATTGGTTCTGATTTAATTGGGACTCTGGGAACAGACTCTCATTTCCTTGGGCTAATTGGAACATTTCTTGTTAGGGGGTTCTGCTGTCCGTACTGCCTGTCAGTCACCTCTGGTGGTTGTCCTAAGAGGGCCTCTGGGGACAAACATGTAAATCTAAGTTGCTTCTTTCATTTTTTTTTCTACCCAGCTTCATCCATCTGGATGTTCCTGATCTCCAGCTATTGCAAACCTGGCTTGACCTTACAAACTAGTTATTGTGAACGCATGAAAGGGTGGAGGGATTAGGAGCCCAGGGCATTACAACTTGGCCATTTCAGAGGCACAGACAACCACAGTTTGGTGATGTTTCTTAGAGTGGTGAGTGGCAATGTCAGGTGGCGTTGCAGATCCCTTGACTCCACAGCCTGGCTGAGCTCAGTACTCTGGCAGGCCAGAGAAGCCCCTTTTCCCTATCTTGGGAACTTCAAAGGGCATCTGATGAACTACTTGCCCTTGACTTTGTTGGTGTCTGTTCTCTGATCGTTGAACCTACTATCTTTAGTTTTCCTACTAGCTCTCCCATTTTTAATGCTATTGCTTATAGGCAGCTTTGCCCATGAATCACAAAAGGCTGCTCCAGGGACGTGAAGGACGTTCATGTGTTAATGGTGATCTTGGGAGGACTCTGCACCCTTTGCTTGGGAGTGGGTAGCTCATATGGTGACTTGCGGTTGATCCCTCTCATGTGCCTTCAAGGGAAAGCTTTTCATCTGGTTTGTGTGACTCTCTTGTGCTGTCAGATAATCACTGGGACCTTCGTGGTAGTTCTGGCAGCTACCCAGTGCACCCAATCCCTGGGGAGGGGGGGGGGGGGGGGGGCATTAGCAAAGCGAATGGTGGATGCCAGATATTTCAGGTAAGAAACAGGGAGACTCTAACAGCTGCTTCTCACAACATGTCTTTAGAATTGATAATCTGCAAACCTTGCAGGGTGAAGCCAAGCTAGTTCTGTGACTCATACCATGATGTCAACCTGATATGTTTTTTTCTCTAGGTATTTGCATTGGAGACTTTATATTTATTAAATGTACAAGGCAACAGAAAGAATATTCTTTTTGTTTCTGGTTACATATTACGTTTCTGGAAGTACAGACCGTCATGGCATGCAAGGAACCGTATTTTCTTGCATTCGCTTTCTATCTGCTAAATCCACGGATCTGTCGAATTTGTGGTGACCAGTTGCTGAGCTGTGCAGAGGTACCTGGAGACCAATTAGGCAGCCAAGCCAGGAAAGAGCAATCCTGGCCTGGAGCTGTTCCTATCGCCAGAGGAGGGTTTGAGAAGAGGGATGGGAGTCAGAGCAGCAGAGGAAACTACAGGGATGGGGGCTGGGGAAGCAGACTTGTGTGCTAGTATGTGGCTCCCACACTTTCTGGAGGGCTCTGTGGCCTAAGGCCTATTTCTGACTCATCCTTTCTGCACACACAAGCTGAACCTATCAGTCAGAACCACACAGTTTTATTGATACTACCAGTAATTGTGACTTCATCATGTGTTTCTTTCTGTGAAATTGTGAATGATGAAGAAAATGGCTCATCTACCCCAACTTCAAGCTTTATGCTTATAGTAGTAGTATGTGAAGCATAGCTCTTTTTCACTTTATCCTCAACACCTTTTCCCCAATGAGGTTGTCAGCAAGGCCATTTCTCTGTGGTAGCTCTGTCCTAGCTCTTCCTGTTCCTGGCCAGTTAAGAATTGGTGGCCATCAAGCCCTCTGTGCTACAGAGTTTGAAATATTGCACCAGTTGAGATTCACTAAGGGGAGGACGGAGGTGGCTGGGACTAACAGTCACCATGGTAAGCATGCTAAAGGCAGGCTTTTTCTCTGTTTTCCAGAAGCGTGGGGTGTGACATCCCACATGGCTGTCATGGCTGCTCTGGGCAGCAGATCTTCATTGTAGCAGGGTGCCCATGGGTCTGGAACATGTTCCACCTATGAGTGTTCCCAGAGGGCTTTCCCAGGCCGCATAGTCCTTGTCATTGCACAGGAGGCCTTCTTTTCTTTTCTTTTATGGCTGCTTCCTCACTAACCCCCCCCCCCCCCCATCTCCAGATGGGAACATTTTTTCTTAGTAATTTTCCACCTACATGTAAATTCCTTCATGCCTAGAAACCCAAGGGACATTTTGAACCTTTCAATAGTTCCAGTGGCTTTGTCAACTCGAGCAGTTAAGATGAGCCACTTTATAAACCTGGGGGAGTTGAAGTGAAAAATTTGCAGGATTCTGGGTAGTGGGGGGAGGGGGAGATGTGCTTAATTTCAGTCTTCTTGGAAAAAAAAAACCTGAGGTTTCCAGAGTTTATTTCCATCTCTGTAATAATTGCTGGTCCCAGCTCTGGAGTCCACCCTGCCTGCTTAGCCTGAGATATGGAAAGATATGGTGGGATGAGAGAGCTTGTGTGTGCCTCTGCCTGAATTAGGCCGCTATGCTGGCGACCATTTTCCAGTGCACCTAGAGTCCTACTAATCACTCTGGCTCAACAGCAGTTAGCTGGTGATTGAGAGGAAGTCCACAGCCCAGTTGGCCTCCTTTCAAGCTCCAGGGAGACCAGCTCTGCACAGGGCCAGGGGAGGCCAGGATCATTAACACTGCAGCCCTGTAAGATGAGCTTCATAATAGGATTTCCCAACAGGCTGCTTCATTTGGAAACCTCTGGGGCTTCCTCTGCTCCTGTGGTGGCCCTGCCCAGAACCCTCCAGAGAGGAATCATATGTAATTGGCTGAATGTAATGGACTGTGACACTGGGATGAGCAACAGCAAACAGAGCTGGAAGAATGCCCGTGAGCTCCAGTTTGCTGGGCTCTGAAGGTAGCAGAAGATGGCAGCAGTGGGGTGAAGGCTCTGGGAGCCAAATTCCTAGGTACTTGTGTCTCTGCTTCTTCCTTTGAAAGGCCTAAACCACAGTGATGTTGACCAAATGATCCCAACTCTCTCATGTCACGCTGGAGCTCCTGAGAATGATATGACGATGCATGCGTGTTATCCTAAGTGGACGTTCACATTGTGCCTCAAGCTTGGTCACGTGTGAGAGTGACTACACACTATGATGTGGTGGTAGAAATATTACTGGGGGCCCCAGTGCTGCCATTTACGCTACTGTCCTTGTCCATGATAACCCACGGGGTCTGAAATCCAAGTAAATACTGTGGAACTGTATCCTGGTCCCCTCATTGACCCACAGAGGGCCTTGTCCAGCAAGCATTTCTGGACACCTTTATCGATTACTGCAGCTAGTTCATGTCAAAACTTGGACTAGAACTTGGGTCTGTAGAGGCCACTGTCTACTTTGTGAGACTGGATTTTGTTGAAATTAACTTTCTTTAAAAGCACGACATATGTTTTCAGGAATGTCAGTCTTCTCTCAGCTGTCCTCTCTCCAACAGTTTCAGGAGCCCTTGTTGACCCTTGTGTGTTCTGGTGCTCTGCAGCTCTCTGGAGCCATGCTCTGCACTTATACTTTTCTGCATTCATGTGGGACTCCATGTTAGTTTTCCTGTCTTAGCTGATCTGGGCACAGTACCCTGTCTCCAGAGTGCTCTGAATATTAATGGCTTGAGGGCCGCTCAATACATGGCATCTTCAGGGAAACCCCCAGCTCCCTGGGGAGGGATGGGTCTAAGGCTTTGCATTAAAGGGGAGGTGGTTATGATTCTGACTCTTGTATGGGCTGCCTTTGGCTCAGTCATGGGTGTAGCTAGACTTACTGTCTTCATGCTGCTGTGCTGCTGTGACAGAATGCCACAAAGTGTCTAATTTGTAAAGAAGAGAAATTTTCTTCTTGCAGTTCTGGAGGCTGGGAATTCCAAGGTCACAGTTGGGCAGGTTCAGTTGTATGGTGAGGCTGCACCCTCTAGAGGGAGGAAATACTGGATGTAGGAGGAGAACAAGCTCTCAGAGCATTGGGCAGGCACCTTTTTAAGGGCCTTAACCTCAGGCTTTAGGTGGGGGACCCCCTCGAGAGCCCTGGTTCTCCTAGACCTAAAGTCTTCCTTTTTGCATCAGGCTGGCTGACTCTGAAGGTCCCTCTTCTCGGTATCACCACATGGGCAACACCTGACTCTAGGAGGGACACATCCAAGCCACAGCACTCACCCTTTTCTTTACGCTCTCTTCTCTGTGTTGGCTCTGTCCATAACATGTGAGCCCAGATGTCAGCCCAAACTTCCTAGCGTGGACTGTGACTCAGTGCTTTCCATTTGAAGCGTGGGAATGCAAACCACAGAGTCCGGGCTGCGGTGGGGTCTTTTGGCTCCAGTGCTTGGAGCTCCGCTCGCCCTGCTCTTGGCCATTGCCCCTGTGTTGACACAGCCCCGTTGCTCCTGGGTCTTGGGTCTTTCTCATTGCAGCAGACTGACTGAAGAAGACTCAAAAGAATTGCTCCAGGGCACGTGTACAAGAAAGTGTCAAATATTGGCTAATCAGCTGAAGCAGGTCTTACTTTGCTTGTAGGTCTGTGACTGGGACTTTGAGACAGGAACAGCCTTGGCTTTTCTCTAGGGAACAACTCTGTGCCTTTGGGTATCCTGTCTACATTCTTACTGCAGACTGCGCTAAGTACCGGTTACCTGGTAAGGTAGTTGTATGCTCTCCTCCTTTATTTCAAGGGCCAGTTCAAGGCAGGGCGGGTAATTCCTTGGGAGAACTAATTTAGTACAGAACAGTATGGCAAGGTGTACGTTAGGTTTCAGCATCCATAACTATGACAGAGAGCATCTTGCCTTCCTGGAGACCCACCCAGTCTGATGCAATGAATCTGTACAACTGCAAGTGTGCTGGTGTCATTTTCCAGTGCGCAGGGGCATGGAAGTCAGGAGGCAATCAGTTGGTGCACAGCCTGTTCCTGGAGAAGATGGTGAGCAGGAGGCACTGCAGAGAGCCTTGGCAAGCCTCTCGGAATAGAAATTCAGGGTCAAGCCCAGCTGTGACAAAGCTTCAGTTAGGCTAGGTGAGAAAACGAGCTTTCAGTTTCCGGTTCATCCCTGGCCTCTGTCTGGAGAGCCTGCTGGCCCTGAGGATGTAGCAGCAAGTGCTCCTTGTCAGAGCTGGAGCCGCTGGTCTCAGGGTACTGTCTTTGCACCCTGCTTTGCTCACCTCCTGGTGGTCTCAGCAGTCCCACCCTTGCCATCTCTCGCCATTTCAGGTGGGCTCCACACTTGAAGTCCAGTGAGTTAGATGATACTGATGGTCATCCTTTCTTAAGGAACTTACTAGACACCTGTAGATGCCATGCCATTTATAGTTGTATTCTGAAATTCAGTACTCTTTTCCCAAGTATATGCACCATTCTTTACTCTTAGAAAGAGCTTTCAGTGTCCAGAGGATGCTGAGACCACACATGACTCTGTTGGTCAGAGATCCAGTCAGGGCACAGCTCCTTGCAAGTAGATAAAGCCTTGAGAACAGTGAGTCTGGCCTATCAGATAACCCTTACTTTACTTTTCCACAATGGACACCGCTACTCCTGGTGATGAAACACTTATACTTCCCAGAGAATCCTGGCTCATCTCTGAGCCTTTCTTCCCTTTGGTAGAACTTTTATGCAAATCTGTACTTCTCCAATCCCTCCCCCTTTTTTTGCTAATCAAAAATTTTCTGAATATGTAATATATACATGACAATTATCTTGCCTCTACTGTGGTCCTTGCCAGGGTCTCTCATTGTTACAGCTTCTGTTCTTTTGCAGAGGGGGTTCATACACACACTTGCTCAGAATTGAGGCATACCTTTGTTCCATGTGGACAGGAGCTTCCTGTGAAGGTTTGCTCCCAATTTTCCCAGCCCCTTCCTACTCAACAATGAAGGTTAGTAGTTGTTTGGTTTTGTTAGGTATAGATCTGCCACATTCTTTGTCATGATTGTTAATGTTTTATTAAATTTTATTTAATCATTTGACTGGTCCTTCACTTACATGCATTCGGTTAGCTCCTGTCTTGCTGTTTCTGAACAATGTTGCAACAAATATCCTTATGTATGTATTCATCTTTGAATTCTTGTGTGAGTATATCTGTGAGACAGATTCATTAATTTACTCAATGAATATTTATTGAGGACTTTCTGTATGCCAAGCACTTTTCTAAGAGTTAAGAATGCAACAAATTCTCTGAAGTAAAATTGCTGAATCAGAGTATATAAATTTTTAATTTTGATAGATATTCCCAAATTGTTCTCCCCCCAAAAAAGGCATTTTTTTTTACCAAATTTTGCTTTCACCAGCAGGGCATAAGAATTCCTTTTCCTAACGCTTCTGCCAAAATAATAAAATAGTATTTTTATCTTTGCTGATCTGATAGGTGAAAAATGGCATCTCTCTGTAGTTCCAGTTTGCATTTGTCTTGCTGTGAGGGGTGTTGAGCATTGCAAAGTTCCATAAATTGCCCAATTTGAGACTGTCGGAGACTCTGGCTTTCTGCTGGAATACGGTATGACAGTGGATGTGCTTGTGTGGGGAGTGCCTTGGAGTCTGCTCTCTCCAGGCGTGGCCTGCTTCCCTCCGTTCCTACCCTGCATCCAGCCCTATTCTTGCTCTTGACCCATCGCCTGCATCATGACATTTTGACACATGCCTCACACTTAATTTTCATGTTTTCCAGACTGTACTAGGGGAAATGGCCACAAATAAAACATGGCAAGTGCAGGTGCCTGATTCTCAAGGTGTCTGCTCTGCTCTTATGGCTCAGTCTCTAGAAAGCCAACAAGGTCCCAGTCTGGTGTGAAACACACTGCATGTTTCCTTCTGCCCTTGCGCCGTTTGGGGATTATTTGCTTTGATATATCTCTTAGGAATCCCCTTTGGTGCCGTCCCTCCTTGCTACACCCCTTCCTTTAACTCTGCAGCTTATCTCTAAAACGTCTACCCTCAGCTTACCTAGGTGACGTAACCTCAGTCACTCATCCTAAATCACCAGGCATTAACCTCCACCTTCTCCATCCTTCTCTTCCTTTCAGCACCCTCACAGATCCACCTCTCCTTCCTTAGTTGACCCAAATCTATCTGTCCCCATCCCTGAGCAGGTATCCCTAGCAGATGTGGGGCACGTCTTTCTTCTCTGCTGAAGCCTAGGCTCTGCATCAGCAAGTACTGTTTCTGTCCTGAAGCTCACAGCTACAATGGGCATCTCTTGGCTTTTGTTCTCTAGTTTTGTGACGCCTCTTCCTCTCTGGAGAGTCCCGCGGGCTTCCCACTTCTCTTACTTGCCTCAGTCTACCCCTTCCTTCCCTGTTCCTTCCTCCTTCTTCCTTCTGTTACCACTTTCTCCTTCCCTCATTTCTTCTTTTCTTTTTTCCTTCCTCAGAAATTCTCTTTTAATGTAAAAATAGGTTAAAAAATGAGACAATTTAAAGAAAAATAATAAATTAAAATTCTGGCATGTAGGTCTGGCAAAAAGTAATAGAGATAATATGCAGTTGCCTAATGTTTCAGAAGAATGCTGACTTGCTCTGTTTATCTGGGCTAAAGAAGCAGCTCATCCCATGTTATTGCCAGATCCTGGTGATGGTGATAACTTGAGTTTGGAGCAAATGTTTCTGGATTGGCTTCCCGCTGCGTGGCTGCCGTGTGTGTGGTGCTTATTATGTGCCAGATCTTCTGCCAAATTGAAAAATTCTTTTACCCTCCCACCCTTCCCTTTGTGGTACTAAGAATTGAACTCAGCCTTCATCCTGAGATATATCTCTAGATTTTTGTTTTGATACAGGTTATCTTTAGCTTGTTCTGGGTAGGCTTGAACTTGGAATCCTCCTGCCTCCATTTCCCAGAGTCCTAGGATTGCAGGCCTGCATACCATGCCTGAGATTTTTCTGCATTATCCTTTAGAATCTTTGAATAGCTCTGTGAGAAAGAATTGACCCCAGAAGGAGAAGGATGAGGAGAAGCAGAAGCAGAAGAAGCAGCAGAAGAAGTAGTAGTAGTGGTGGTGTTGACGTCCCAGGAGAGAGAAAAACTGGCTGATCATGTGGACGAATCCCAGGAGCAGGCAATATGCAGCTTCTGCTAAGCATCCTCTATGCTGGGGTTGCCTTTTTGGTAATGTGATTGCCTTTTGGGTCACCCTCGGGCTGGTAAGTGACCCCTCACGCGTGTTCTTGTGGGTAGCCCCTCCCTTATGCTTCTGTAGGTAAACCCTTATCTGTACTCCTGCAAGTAATCCAAATAAACTCATTGGTTTATCAAATTGGACTTCAATGCAATCATCACTGTGGCCTATGATTGCTCCCTCATTTTTCAGTTGAAGATGTTCAGGCACAGAGAAGCTAAGTAATATTTCTGAGGCCAGACAACTCAGGGTCCTGAGGCCTTGCTGGGACTACTATTCTCTACCTTCCCGAGCTGGAGAAAGATCAAGTTCACTCAGGAGCAAATTTGTGGTTTGTAATAGGACCTAACTTCAGTGTATTATTTGAACTAAAATATAAACCTTCAGTAAGGCATCAAAGAAAAGCCATTAGAGTTTGATCTGCAGCCCGGGACCGCCCGAGTGATGTTACTTTCCACTGGCAAAGAGGTGAACCAGAGTCCCTGCATGACCATGTGCACTGACTGGTAAGATTAACGTGATGGCGCCATGCCAGCACCTGGCTCCTTCGTCCCTTAGCCTGACTCACACTGTCACTCTTCTCCCAAGCTCCTCATCCACGGTGGCCACGCCTGCTGCATCTCTGTTCTGTGCCATCTGTTATATGAAAACAAAACAGAACACTGAAAACAAAATTTGTGGAAGGAGGATGTGGGCTGAGCAGGAAGAAAGGCTTTGCACTGGGAGAATGTGTAAGAAAACCTCCCAGCACCACAGAGTAGAGGGAGCCCTGAAGAAACCAGGGAGGAATCGGGTGCAGAGCATGCACTCATGGAGGCGATGATGGTGGAACCAGATGGAGGCAGTTGCCAGTGACGGCAGAGGCCTTGTCTGTCTGTTGTCCAATATAGTGACAAGTTGTGCACAAACACACAGAATAAAAACAACAGACCGATCGCAGCCCGTACGTTACAAAACTCTCACTAAAAGTTGATGATAATGTCTCAGTTTGACAGAGGACATAAGGTCATCGCAACGTGTACATTTCAAGTGGAAAATGACAATCTGCTCTTTGCACAAGATGGATAGAGCCTCTCATTGAAATTGTATGGAATATGCAAGAACTCTGCCAAATCGTGAACTTGGCAAAATTTTGCCTGTTCTGGGAATTCGGCGATTTCAGGGCTTCCATTTGGTTTCTGGGTCTGTCACACACATGCCCACAGTGATCTGAATGTGGAGACCCCTGTGACTTGGGGCTTTCCTTTTCTTACAGGCTCTGTGTGGCTTTCCCCTCTATACCTTTTGCCAAATTTGTCTCTCCTGTTTTCTGTCCATGCCCTCCATTTATTCTGTTCTGTTCTCTGTGTTCCCTCCTGACTTATTCTAAAAGATGGAAAAGAGGAATGCATTTCACTGGCAGGATTTTAATACATACAGGTCTATTTTGATTCATTGTTTTTATTTTCTCTCTAGGAAACTATATAAATGCAGATTGAAATGAGAAAAGTCAATTCTTAGTCTAGTAAATATAGAAAATCAAGGTCTACAATTGGAATCAATTGCCAATATTAAAAGTGCTTTTTGTCATCAAAATTATCAATACGTAATCACAAATTTTGATACCAAGATAGTAACTAGAAAGAAAAATAGCTCCTTTTTCCTTTCAAAATATCTTTGCAGAGCGTCCCGAGTCTTTATTCTCTTTCAGGTTTTTTTGCTTCCTTTAGTTTCTTTTATCCATCCTTGATTTCTCTTGGCTTATGAAAATTCTTTCAGTCTTTTTTCTTCTTATTTCTTCCAGATCACCCATTCCAACTACTAGTTAAGAACTGGTTGTCCAAGCTGTTCATTGTTAACATCCAAATCAGGTGACTGGTATCATCTTTGTAGGGTGATGGTCCCCACCCCCATTGTGGATATCTCTGCCCACTTCCCCTGCTTGCTTATCTGAGCATTCCTACTGATGAAAGCAATTATTTGGGAGTGTTTTATCTTTCAGGATCGGCTTCCTACCCCAGTTCTTTGACCCCTATCAAGGCATGCTTGGTGCCTCCTCCTATCACTGTGTAGCCTACATATCAATGTAAAGTAGTGCAGCATCTTCTTCCCCACCATCGAGAACTTTCCACAGACATTGGGGTTAGGATTTGTGACCCGGAGAGCTGATAGCGTCAGTGCCAGGGACACTGACTTGCACATCCATACACCTGTTTTTTCCTGACCTAGGAAAGGAAGGCGAAGGCTCCTGTCTCTAGACATCCCACGGGTCGGTAGCCTCAGCTCTCCCACTGTCCAGGCCTCTTCGGGCCTTCCCCCACCGTCTTCTCTCCTGCTTGTAGCCGTGGCTTACCCCTCCTCCTGGTCCACAAAGGGCTCTGTACACAGACTCTGTGTGCTGTTTGCCAACACAGGCACCCGGGCACACAGAAGGGTGAGGGAGAGACCGTCTGCTCCCTCCTTTCACACAGACCTTTGTTTTCTCTCTTTCATTCTTTCCTCACTCTGTCTTTGAACATGAATACAATTTTTAAAGCAGTTGCTAATTAGAGCAAGAGAATGAGAGTGAGCCAGGAAGGGAGACAGGGCAGAGAGGCCAGGCCCGTGCAGATCAGCCAGTGAGAAGAGGGGCAGGCAGGGGCCCCTGAAGGGCCCGGAGGAGTATCTTGACAAAATAAGTCACAAAGCTTCTTCAGAATGGCAGAGAGGGGCTTTGTCTTAGCCCGCCAGCACAGGAGTGGGGGAAACAAGAATTGACAGAGAGGTTCTTGTGAACTCCCACTGCGGCCTCCACCTGCCCTAGCGCTTCTTCTCTTTTTCATTTCCACAACTGCCCAGTTAACAATAGCCTCTATTTTGAGGACATTTGGGGGTATGCTGTAATTGATCATTTTTGTCCTGGCTGTTGGAGAATGGGCATTCAGGGACTTGTCTTGTCAGTCTGGCCCGGCATCCCAGGGACTTACCCAGAGCAGCTGAGGCACAGGAAAGCCTCACTTGGGATTTGACCCCAGCAAATCAAAATTCTCCTTCAGAACCTCCTCCACCCTGTCTTGTTCTTGACTCGTGGCAACTTCTACCCATTTTTACCCATGTCGTTGGGTTTCCCAGATCTGCCCTGACGCACAGCGTGTGTGAAGTGCTGCTGGCATGTGGTAGGGGCGGAAGAGCCACAGCCAGGATATCACAGGGGCCTGCTATGAGCCACCTCATTCTCACAGAAGGTTCTACACACCACAGTAGCCAGGGCTGGAACGCTGCATGAGTGTTTCTGTCATGCTTCCTTCAGCTTGGCCTCTGAGGGCCCGGGGGTGTCCAGGAGACACTTTGAAAAGCCATGGTGGAGGGCCAGGGGTTCGTGGAGACGTGGTCTCTCTAGGCACGCATTTTCTCCAAGCCTAAGGTGAATGGATTGATGGGCCACATATGTAAAAATTTTGAAGCTAGGATCCTGTGCATTGAAAAAGTGAGATGATTTTTTTTGATTTTTTTGTAAATAAATCCCATCGTGATGGAAATGATAAAGATTGGTACTAACTAGTCAAGGAGAAAGAAAAGGAGATAGAATGAGAAAGAGAGAATTATAAATCATTCATTCTTTTTCAGTGGGGCTGTTTTAGGTGGTGGCTACATCGGAGAAGATAGAACCCGTGACTGTAGTCTGTTGGTGAAATCTTTGGACTCAGGATGATCACTGGCAGGTTGCTAACACACAGCCGTGCCTCTGTGGAGCCTCGATCTCTCTCAGCTCTGCCCAGGAACCTCTCTAGAGAACTAGACCATGTGTCCACATGCCATGTGACTAGCTGGGGAAAACGCTGTTGAGACAGTGTGGCAGATGTGTGGTTTTCAGAGATGGCAGCGGGTGCCTGGGTGTGCGACCCTGGCTTTGCCAAACCTGGCTCCCTCATGTTTCGATGGCCCCCAGGCTTGCTGTGTGTTAAATGGTGATGTAGCAACCTCAACCTCCTATTTGCCGGGAAGGATTTATGAGAATCTGAGGAACTTAGCAGAGATGTTGGCATATTGCAAGAGTTCAAAAACGGATGTTGATATTATCAACATTTTTATTATTAAGCAAGCTGGGGGCAATTTTCTGTCTGGGTTTGGTGTTGGTTCTGTTACAGCATACGAGGATTGTAGAAATAATATGTTAAATTTATGGAGATTTAGTAAATATTAAGAAAGTTTACAAAACATGATTTTGGTCATGAGTCCACAAAATGTTTAATGTCCCTGTAGATCACAGAGTCTCAACATTCGGTCATGACGGGTATTATTTATTCGGTGTGCATTGCAATATTCAATTCCTTTCTAAGATTAATTTTAAAAAGTTGGGACTTAAATTTTTATGTTTTTAGTTGTTATAGATAACTTTGACTTCTTTTTGTGTGCAGTGTTGAGAATTTTAACTATGTTACATTTTGAGAATTTAACTCTATGTATAGATCTATGTAGGTGCCATGTCCATTAGGAAGTAGTGCTCCTCTGCCTTCCTTTCATAGTCAGCCCCTCTTCCACCCTCATCCCCTGGCAGCCAAGGATGTGTTTGTCATCACTACTGCAGTGTCTTTTAAATGAAATGGTGAAGTATGTCCACCTTTAGAAACTAGCTTTTTTTCCCCACTCAGTCTAATGCCTCTGTGATTCATCTGTTAATTGGATGTTGCATATGTTAATAGTTTGTTCCTTTTTATTGCCAAGTAGTGTTTCATGGTGTGGATGTACCATAATTTTGTATCCATTGAGCTTGTTGAAGATCATTTGGATTGTTTCCAAATTTTGGCTATCATAAATAGTTTTGCTAAAAATATTTTGGTTTAAGTTTTTAATGTGGACATACAGTTTTAATTCTCCATGGCAAATACCTAGGGAAGGGTCTACTGGACCACATGAGAGTTGTCATTTTACTTGAATGATTTTCAGAGTGGCTATCCTATTGTGCATTATCATCAGCGAAATGTATAAGAACTTTAGTTGCCCTGCAGTCTTGTCAGCACTTGATATTGTCAATATATTTAACTTTAGCTCTTTTGCTGAGTGAGTGATATCATCCCTGGTAGCTTTAACTTGTTTTCATGCAAGCTATGTTGAATCCCTTTTTTGTGCTTATGTCTCATAGGTTTACCCTCTTACTCAGGTTTTAATCTGGTTATTTTCTTCCTCACTTCTTAGTTTTGAGATTTATTTGTATATTTTGAATACAAATCATTGTGCCATATATGTTATTTATAAATATTGCCTTCTAGTCTGCAATTTATCTCTTTACCTCTTTATTCTCTTCATGTTTTGCACAATACCAACATTTAAATTTTGATAAAGTTTAATTAATCCATTTTTTCTTGTTTTATTCAACTGATTTTTCTCAACTTGTCTAGACTATGCCCAATAATTCTTCACCTAACCTTGACATAAAAGTATTCCCCTCTGTTATCTTCTGAAAGTTTCATGCTTTAAAGTTTTATAATTACAACTACATTTTGAGTTGATTTTTGTTTAAGGTATGAGGTTTAGGCTGAGGTTCATTTTATTTATTTTTATTTTTCCCATGATTATTATTTTTATTAGTATGTGTTTGTAACACGTAGTAGTTACATTGAACTTGGGAGAGTGGTGTATATACATATTGCATCTCGATCATTCTTACTTCCTCTTCCCTTTTTCATTCTTCTCTCTCCCTATTCCCAGACCCCTTCTTTACCTCCACAAAGGCTATGAGGTTCATTTTATTATCTTGCCCTTGATTTCCAGGTCCCCCAGTGTCAGAGACCTGTGTGGGTACCTCCTTTACTTCTTCTAGAGCATTTCTTAAGAATTACTTTCTCAGTGACCCCTGCTCCGACTGCCCAACTCTACTCCCAGAGTGAGACACCCTTAACAGACAGCCTCCCTTCCATCTCCTTTCCTAATCTATTTTCTGCAGAGCACTTGTCACCATGTATATATATATATATATAGAGAGAGAGAGAGAGAGAGAGAGAGACAGACAGACAGACAGAGAGACAGAGACAGAGAGACAGAGACAGAGAGACAGAGAGAATTATTATAATGTGTAGTGTCTGACTCTCCTCACTTGAGTGTAGACTGCATGAGGATATTTGAGTGTGTATATGGCGTGTGTGTGTGTGTGTGTGTGTGTGTGTGTGCTTATTAACTGATTTGTCCTGAGTGATGAGTGTTGGGATAGGGAAGAAGGGCCCCCTGGGCTGTGGAGGGAGAAGGCACAGGGACCCCTAGTGGAGCTCGGAGGGAAGCAGCAGCTGTCAGATGTGAGCTGGACTCCCTGCCCTATACCCATCAGGCAAAACAGGTTTGTCTGACCTAATGCTCAGCAGCTCTTGTCTCACTCACCCGCCCACCATATTGTTTGAAGCTAATAAGGACTTAAGCAAGTAGACCATTTTCCTTCTCAGTGGTAAAGTGTTTATTCATTGAAATTTAAGCTTTATCCCTTCCTCTCTCTTATACCTCTTGAAAGAAAGAAAGTGCTCTAAGGCCCTGGGAAAATGATCTCAAATTCCAAGCATCTCTCAGTTTTGAGCATTAGAGGTGATGCAGAGATGAGGTAGTGGGGAAGGGGGACAAGGGAAAAGCTGTATAGAAGACGAGGTTGGCTCAAATGGAGGATTTCAACTGGCTAATAGTCTAGTTCCAGGGATGAGGCTTAACTCACCAGGAGTAAAAGCCCAGGGAATCCAAGAAGCAAATGGTGCAATGATATGGGGAGACCAGAACCAAAAGTGGCAATTCAGTAAGCTGAGTTTGGGGGCTCACTGAATTTCTGGTACCTGCCGTGATTCCCTTTTCCTCATTCTGAAATAACTTTCAACTTACTTTCCCCGTCAGTAGTGTCATTCTGCCTAGGTCTCTACAACAGCAGGTGGAGAGGATGAATGACATGGTGTCCTTGAGGTCTACTTTGGAATTTCTTTATAGCAGGGTCTTGGGGAAGCAGCTGATTGGGTGAGTGGGAGGGGGCTGGCTGGGCATAGGGAGGCTGCAAGTGCACAGTGAATACACGGCTCTTGTGGTGCATGTCCATTCAGAGTGCAGGGGGCGTGGATGGAAACAGGGTGGCAAGTTCACTGTTGTGCTGCCGGGCCCCGGCTAGTGAGTGCTGGCGGGGAGTGTGTGCAAAAGTTGCTAGCCCCTCTTCTTTCTTAATGCAGAGGAACCAAACTCTCCCTCTAATGATAACCCTGTACCCAAAGCAGTGGCCTGCAGGTCCGGAGGTTCCTGACAGATTGCACTGCTCTTCAGTCACCTCTGAATAGCCAAGCCTTCTGCCTTCCCGGGAACCCAAGCTCACACAGCCTCCACTTTCCATCTCATTTCCACTACTGGGTGGAATAAGTCAGCTAATTTTTTCTTCTGATAAATATGTTTCAGTTCAGTGGAACTGTTGATTTGAGTCATCATACCTATGAGGATGAGGGGAATTCAAGTTTTACTATTTGTTGAAATCTACTTTAACCAAGACTCCCGTTTGATGCTTGTAATACTTTAATCCAACAGAAAGCCATATTGAGCTGGCTGAAATGCTTCCTTTGTCTTTTTTTTTTTTTTTGAAAAGTGTTGTCAGCTTAAACTACAGATTGGAAACAGAAACTTGTAGACTCTGAGAACTGCCTCTCCTGTGTATGGGCCTGTCTCCATGGCTTCCCCGCCCCCAGGGCTTCTCTGGGGGAAGATCCACCTGGGAGAAGCTGCCTCCCCTCGAAGCATTCTATTCCTTCTTCTCCTTCCTGTCCCCTTCACAGCGTCCCTGTGGGAAGCCAGTTTGTGTGCACAGTTTCTGGACTGTATCGAGAGTATCTTGGGCTTGGGATCGTTCTCTGATGATGATGGTGGTGGTGATGGTGGTGGTACTGTGTGTGTGTGTGTGTGTGTGTGTGTGTGTGTGTGTGTGTGAAGTAATATTAAAACAGAAAATTCATATGGGGGCTGTCGGCATAGCACAGCAGTTAAAGCACATGTCTTGTATGCTCAAGGCCCTGAATTCAATTCCCCAGCAACACATAGAAGCTGGACATGGTGGTATACACCTGTAATCCCAGCACTCGACAGGCTGAGGCAGGTGGATTGTTCTGAGTCCAAGGCCAGCCTGGGCTACAGAGTGAAACCTTTGTCTCAAAAAGAAAAAAAAAAAATTTCTATGATTTAAATGTTTGCGTTAAGCAAATAAGTGCTTTTATCATAAAAATAACAACACTGTATACTATGCTGTGAGGAGAGATTTGGAAGGTATACAAAATGTACTTGTGTGGTGCACTAAAATCAGTCTGTGGGATGATGAAATTTTAGGTTGTGACTGGACTTCCCATTTCATTCCTGTATATATATTTCACCGAGTGTACGTTGAAGCCTTTTTGAAAGCGAGGGCAGCAAACGATCTTTCTCACCTTGCCTCTGATGTCTGACATCACTGACTGGCCCTCGGGTCTAGGTGGGCAGACTGATGTGCGTTCCTTGTGTGCCTTCACAATCTGAGCCCCTTGACAGTGGAGTCTGCTCCAGAGAACTGATAGAGTTGATGTCTCATGGAACTGGGGTGCTACTCTCCTTTCCCTAGTTGGGGAGGGTGTCATCCTGCAGGAGACCTGCTTGCGGTATCCTCATGGTTTCAGGGTACACACAGACATGTGGATGCCCAAGCATCTGAGTTTGCCAGCTGTCCTTAGAGCAGGCACACAGCAAGAGCCTGCTTCCTCTGGTTGTGCGCACTGGCTCGCTTGCCTTTTCAGGATGGGATACAGCAGAGGGCTCCTGAGGGTGAACTTTGGGGTTGACTCACAAGGGCTAAAGTGGGTTCTTAACTCAGTCTAAAAGAAGAGCTCCTGGGTGGACTGAGATGTAGCTCACTAGTAGAGCACTTGCCTAGCGTGGCAAGGCCCCCGGGGTTGATCAGAAGCACTGCAAAACAAAACCAAACCTCCACCTTTGTGGAGGAGTTAATTGTGAGTCTAACAATGGCAAGGAGCTGAGCAGAGGCTTCTTTTGTTTGCAGTGTGATCTTAAAAAGAGAATTATCCGGTGCAGGGTTTATAGCTTAGTGGTAGAGTACTTGTCCAGCATGCATTATGGCCTAGGTTCAATTCCCTCTATTCCCCAAACAAACAAATAAATTTTTAGAATTTTAAAAATAAAAAAGGAATTATCTGACCAGGATTAAAATGCTCAGGGGTGTCAGCTGTGGATTAGGTAGAGATTGTCAAAGAGGCTGATAGAAAATATTTTGAGACTGCTTAATTCCAGAGAAAACCACTGCAGGGCCTCTTTCCTTAGGAAGGTACTGAGGCATGCTGTTTGGCATGGAGAAGCCAGAGGAGCGTGGCTGCAGAAAGAGTGACCTAAAGGCCTGTGGAGTTGGTGGCTGGGTTGGTGGGTCTCTTCCAGGGGAGAGTGCTATGGAGATGCTTAGAGCTACATCTGGTGTGGGTTGGGGGGGGGGTGTTGTGCCACCTCTAATTTTAGACTTTATAAATGCAGTGGCCTCTAACCAAACACTGGTCCCCCCCCCCCCCCATTTCTAGATCATCTTTCCAAGTCCTAGACTGTACCAGTAACTCCTAGCCTTGAAATTTAGTTCCCCACTGTTTCTGGGATTAAGAACACATTTTAGACAAGCATTCAGGGCTTTGTGTGTGTGTGTGTGTGTGTGTGTGTGTGTGTGTGTGTGTGTGTGTGTGTACAAATACCACTGATCCCAAACCCCAGTTGGTTGATTCTGGGTCATTTCATTTGGGTTCAAATTCTAGAGGCCCTAGCTTCATGACCTTGGACAAATTACTTCACCTCTCTGATTCTTGATTTCCCCAGCTATAATATGGGCATAGCAGTAATCTGTTTCCTAGATGGCTTTGAGAACTGAATCAATTAATCCTTATAAAATGCTTTGAGTACTTCTGGCCCTCAGAGAGCATAGGGAATGCATTCTCCCTCCAGATTCCCAACTTGAAGGTTTACCAGGCTGGACATCCCATACCCATCCCACCCTTTTAGCTCCAAAGTCCAAATTTTAAACCTTATCAGCTCTTTGAGGTGTACCTAAACACCTGCTTTATTTATTTATTTATTTGGAGACAGGGTTTCACTCTGTGGTTCAGAAGTGGCCCCAAACTCACTGTGTAATTCAGGCTAGCCTCAAACACACAGCAATCCCCCTGCACCAGCTTCGTGAGTGCTGCGATTACAGGCGTGCAGCATCGCACCTGGCTTACGTGGTGCTGGGCATCAAGGCAAGCTCCACCCGCAGCCCCCAAAGTCTACCCCTTTATACAGAGTTTTTGATTTTCCTTTCTAACACCAGCTCAACTTTTCTGTTCGCGCTTGCCTCACTGCACAGTATTTGTTTCTCGTGTCTTCTCTGTCCCCTCCCTGTCCTGAGTTCCTGAGGTAGCTGGGCAGCTTCTGAAGTGGGTCAGAGGCCGGCAACCCCAGGACTTCATAGTTTGGAGGGGAGGCAGCATTTCCCTTCTCCTGCAGGGAAAAGGCTCTTGGTATTTCTGTCCTGGCCGAGTTGCTCTGTGCTTTGCCCGTTGCTTGCTGCCTGTCTCCCTAGTCTCCTTGCTGCTCTCGTACCCCTGCCACTGCCGTTCTCCCTCTGTTTTCCATTTTTCCTCCCCTCTCTCCACCTTTTCTCTTTTGGTTCTCCTCGTTTCTCTGACCTCCCCCACCTCTATCTTAATGAGAACTTTCACACATCATATTGATTTGGAGTTTTAAAAAGCCAGCATTGATTTTTCTGGGGGACTTTTCGTGATCTTATTTTTAAATGTAGGAAGAAAGCTGTTTCAAAGGCTGTTGACTTTGTTCTATTGAGTTAGGGAGTCGATGTTGGAAACTCTTTCCTGGAGACTCAGAGACTTGGGGACCTCAGATGCCACATCTAATGAGCTGGGGGTCAGGACTGCCCTCTCTGTTGCAAGCCTGAGTCTGGTGGCAGAGAACCTCATGCAGCCAACATGGATTTGGGTCTAGGACTGAAGCGCATGTAGAGAGTTGCACAGACAATGCAGCAGGACGTCGGCTACCCAGGAGTGAAGGGCAAGCTGTGTAGAACAGGTGAGGATTTGCTGGTGAAGCCGCAGCTCCAGCTGCTCTGGCATCAGGAACTGTTTCCAGGATGATGTCTTTTATTTTTGCATGCACCACGTTTACTTGACACCTGCTGTGTGTGCCCAGCCCTGTGCTTAGGGTTTTGCACAATCTTGTTTAACAGTCCCACCAACCCCAGAAGGCCAGTTACATCATTTACATCTTACTTCATGAGTGAAAAGGATATTGGATGAAGGTTAAATAAAGGCAGAAGTAAGATAAAAAAGCGGGAAAGCCCTTGTCTCTTTGACAAGAAATGTATGTGCACAAAATGCTCAACTCCACTGTAAACCTTAAATTCTTCACTTGTACATATCGGTAAAATGGGGGGGGGGAGGGAAGAAGATTGTAATCCAAACACACAAAAAAGTAAGAAAGGTGAGCCCTCTAGGTGGGTTACTGGGCTGTCACCGACTTAGGTCTGGTCTGTACTTTGCACCACTGTCCATGGTCCTGCAGCCATGTGCTGGGATCCCTCCTTGTCCACAATAGTTCAGAGGTCTGGGGATACAGAGAGAGAGAGAGAGAGAGAGAGAGAGAGAGAGAGAGAGAGAGAGAGAGAGAGAGATCAGAGAAGAGAAGAGAGGTCTGGGTCTTGACTGGGCAGGTGCAGCATCTTTTCTGGGTTCTGCAGCCTGGCAACCCCTGACCCTGCAGGACAAGTCTTCTCCTGGCTTGATGAAGCTGGTACCGGGCAAGGCCAACCAGAAAGTTGAAAGGTAACGAAACCATCCTGAGATGACATGGAACCTTTTAATTTGCTTGCCAACTTTCTAATATTATCGAAAATAATCTACTTTTGTTACGGAACAGTATGTCTTGCTTGGCTTAAACCTTCCTTTTTTCACCTAGCTAGCTTTTCGTTGTTTGGACTTCAGCTTAGAATCCTTTTTCCAGAAGACACCTCAATTTTTTCTCTGTGTGCTGTAACACCCACCATGGCCCAGACATTTCTTCTGGAATATCACATACACTTCTATAAACAATCCTTTATGTAAAATTGCACTCTAAAATAATAGTGCTTGTGGGGACTAGGGAAGGGTTACAGCTTGTCATTCAACACCTGTGTGTTTTTGCAACAAAAGCCCTAAGAGAAACAGTGATCTTAATAAAAACAGCAGCCTACATAAATCTCTACCAACGCTTGTCCCTGTCCTGCTGCTACCTCATGGTAGGTGGGAGCCTGTGGCCAGGACCCCTGGGGCTCTGCCTTCTCCTTGGAAATGTGTGCCCTGGGGGGGATTTACTTTGAGTGGAGAGATGATTTATCAACATTAAAAATCTGACAGTTTTTATTTGTCTAGTGTATCGCAGTAAAGCTGAGGAGAATTAAAGCTCCCTTGGACATGTTTTAACACTGATAGAAATGTCTTCGTAGCTTCTTCTCCGTGTCTGCATTCCCACCATCATAGCTCAGCAGAGTGGAGTAGAGGTTCCTGAAGCTGCTAGGCCAGGATGACTTACACCAAAGGAGGCACTTGGATAGACTTTCAACGTGTGCTTCACACTCCACAAGGTGCTGTGGCTGGTGCCGAAGGAGCCAAGGAGCTAGCATGTAAGTGAGAATGCTTGAGAAAATCCTCAGCTCCTAACCTGCTCCTTGAAGGGACTGCAGAAATACAGTGTCCTCACTGTCTTGGACTCTGCATCCTGCAAATTTGTAACACTCACTACAGGCTCGACATCATGGCAGACTCCTCCACAGGCACCGTTCCTTTACATTCGTGTTTTTGTTTCCAGAAAGACAGCAAGATCCAGAATGTTGCTTGGGACTTTGCTCTAGACAGGGGATGGGGCATTCTCATTTGTCTCTTTTCTTCCTCCTCTTCCTCAGTTTCTCTCTGTCATCCTGACCTTGTTCAGGTGACCCTTCTCCAGGGTTAGATCTATCCCAGACCCCCAGTTTGATCCCACTGATGAAATACAGTGGTTTTGATTTTTGAAGGCATGGGAACACTGACCACTCAGAAGATTCATGTCTATGTCTCCTTGACTTCTCATGCTCTCTTCCTCCCCACTGTCTGATGGAATTTTTGTTCCTCTAAGTTGTTTCTTGAGGCCTCCAGGTTGTTCCACAGAGACCTAAAAAATAGAAGCTTGAACTGTGCAGACACTGGAAACACATTAAGCTCTTTGTAAGTACAAAAATGGGACACCCCTCTGACGTTACATGTGAAGGACACTCTTGCCAGGCATCTCTTCTCTTGTCCCATTTTTCTTGCCACCACATCCAGCCCTGCATGGAAGACCCCCAGATGGTAGGGTCAGAACTGGAGGAGCCCAGCATCTCACACTCTCACAAGCCTTTGGCTAAGTTGGCTCATTTGCAGGAGGCAGGCAACTGGTGTGGAGCCTCAAAACTGGGAGGCCCAAGGTGTGCCTTCTTCCTCCTTAGTCCCCAACCTCTCCAGGCCCTGGGATCAAGTTCTACACATTCCACTGTGGAAGAATTCTCGGATCTTCCCCTTCTCTCTTTTACCCTTCCCCGGAGGCCACCACGCTTTGGCTCTTTCTAATCTCTCTGACTTCTGTCCTGGCCCCTCAGAACATCTTCCACATGCTGCCCCAGGGACATTCCCAAAACTGAACCGGTCCTCTCTGCTATTAAGAAGCTCTTGTTTACTCTATTGTTCCCATGATCAGGTCTGAGAATTCTGCCTTCCAGCCACACAGCAATTGGGTATTCCCAGAACTGAGCCTGATCTTTCATGCCTGTGTGTCACATACCCACTTTCCTCCTCCTGGACTTCCCTTTTCCCTCCCGTTGGCACAGCCTCACATGGCTTTTCCTTCCTAAGAGGTGTCTTGCTACCCGTTTCCAACCCTGGAGGCACGTTAGTAAGCCCTTGCGACTTTGTCCCTAGAAGCTTGTAGGCCTCTGACTTGAGTGGTGCTTTCTCACTGTGCAGACAGAGTGTGCTTAAGAGATGGTGAGCACTGTCAGGACACCTTTCAAGCGGCCCTACCGCCAGGCATGGTTGTGGTATTGCAAAGGACTCACTGCAGATGTGCAGAATGAATGAATGAGAGGGTGCTGTGGGAGTAAAGAGAAACGTGGTGATACCAATGCCCTTGACTTCACGGGAGTGAAACAGAACCAGGCTGCTTGGAGTTCTTCCTGTAGGATGCTGTCCCAGAGAGGTAGCTCCAGAGGCCAAGCCACGAAGGCACTCAGAATCTCAGGCCCCATGACTTGGCCTGTCAGAGCCCCAAAAGAAGGAAAATTAAAATATTATAGTGTTTTTTTTTAAGGAAAGATATCTTCTCAAGTTACATTTAGGAGGGTACAGTATCTTCAACTCTGCGATTTGACTGACAGAATAAATGCATTTAAGCTATTTTTAACCTGGAATCCTAGGCAGAAGAAATCTAGTGATTAGATCTTTGGAAGCTATTGTGTGTAATTTTAAAACTTTGGTAGAGTGTGCTTAAAGCGGGGGTGGGGTAGAGTAGGGGGATGGGAGGACCCAACCAGATTGACATGTTTTAGTTCTTCTTGTAACTTTAAAATTTGGCTTTAAAAGAATCCATTGTCTTTAGACAGCGCAACCAAAGAGGTATATGCGTGCACATGAGCACACGCATGTGTGTATATAACTGACTATTATGTGACTCTAGTGTCTCCATAAATAGTTTAAGATTAATTTCTTCACTTTAAGAAAACCTTTTAGAAAGGGCTTCCTTCACTTCTCTAGGAACAACAGTGAGTGTTTGTGCAGGAATTTGCAAACTACTTCCTCATTTATATTTTTCAACAATTTCGTGAGGAATTTTTTTGCTGTGATAAGTATTAGTCTTGTTCTATAGAAGGAAAAAAAAATGAAAAGCTGAGTGACTAACTCAAAGCCGTTTAGTCAGTGTGCAGTGATAGGCAGGAACTGATGGGTCTTACGACTTAGTCCTTCCTAGGCCTCCTATCCCTTTTTTCATGTTTACTTTGAAGCCTAAATACAAAAATGATTTGGGTTCTCCTCCCATTTCACTACTGGAGACCTTAACTGGGAGGGTTCTGTTTCAGTTACCTGTGGCTGTGTAACAACCACCTCAATGGGTGCGTCAAATGGCAACCATTTTGTTATGTTCACAGATTTTCTGGGTCAGGAATGTGGACGGAGCGCAGTGAAGTGGTGTGCCCTGCTTCATTATGTCTGGGCATCAGCTGTGAAGTTTAGATGGCTGAGAGATGAAGACATATGGAGCCTTCTCACAAAACTGGTACCTAGGTCGGGATGATGGCAGTAAGGCAGAGCTCAGCCGAGACTCTCAACAGAAACACTTATGTGTGCCCCCTCCAATTAGCCTGGGTTTTCTTACAGCATGGTGGCCTCTGGGAAATTAGACTTCTTATGTGATGCTTCAGGGTTCCACAAAGGAGTGTTCTGAAGAAGAGGAAGAAATTGCATTACTTCCTTCTTTGACTTAGTCATTACCTCTTTCATACCTTTTTAGTCTGGCCCAGATCCAGGAGGAAAGGACATAACTCTCACGTGGAGAAGTGTCAAGAAGTTGCGACAATCTTTAAGCAACCCATGACTATCTGCTTCTCTTCTGACAAGTCTGATCCAGGTTCAGGGCTATCTAGCAGTGGGGGTGGCAAAGGGGAAAATCTTTGGAAAGACTTACTAGCAATAGGATCTGACAGAACACTAAACTTCTGTATCCTCATGAGAAGAAAAGCTCCTACATTGTTCTATTTAGATTTCCCTGCCATGCCAAAGAATAGGGCCCTGCTGTCTTTCATTGGGATTGAAGACTCAATGCATGTGTGTTTTCAGGGAAGGTGGATTAATTGGCTAAACCATAGGCTTAAATGTTCTGTGAGTTAAGGATTCCCTTTGCATTATTCATAAGCCATTTCCTTTTCACTATATCATCTTGGAGGAGTGATAGTTCTTCTGACATAGTCAGAAGAAAGTCACAATAAAATATTGAGAGTATATCTCGTAGAAAAGAAGCTGAAGAGACAGGTACCTGGAGTTTCAAAGCACTTTATGTGCAAACTCAAAGGGCTCTCCTCCTTTAAGCCTAGATCAGGGACATGTGCAAGGGACATACAGAATATCAAACCTTGTGGGTCACCCTGCTGTGCCAAACATGAGTTGACCTGTTGCTTTCCTTTTGATAATTTCAGATGGCCCCACCTGACCTTTCTTACCTCATTTCCCATGTATTAGCACTTTATTAGATCTTAACAAACAATTTACCTGATTCACTCACCAGGGATTAGGTTGTCTTGCAGAAATGAACATTCCCCGAATGTCGATGCTTTACATTAATATACATTGATTTGCCCACCATCTTGTATGTTCATCATAGGTTGCCAAGAGATCAATCCCATGTCACTTAGGGTCATCTGGGAAGGAGAAAAGGAGTTCTACAGGGTCTTACATGAACATTTAAATACCCTGGTGACTCCGGCCACTTCTATTTTTATCTCTTATAGTCAGCTTTTGGTCATTGTGACAAAATACCCAATATTAACAATTTACAAAAGATTTAATTTGGCTCATAGTTCAAAGTTTCAATCTATGATCAGTTGGCTTTGCCTCTTTTGGTCCTGTGATAAATCAGAAACGTTATGGCAGAAGGGCATGGCAGAGGAAACCTACTTACCATATGAAGGCAGAGATGAGGGAGCCAGACTAGACACGTACCAATGACTGTCCTTCAACTAGACCTTACCTCTTGAAGTTTCTCCTACCTCCTAGTAGCATAGGAGGTGCAAGCAACGTTAGAGTGTATCTACCTTTCAGGCCATTTAAGATCCAAACTATGAAATCTTACTGACAGAACTTATAGTCTCCATCCCAAAACATCCAGGAAATAAGATTTTATCATGTGCCTAGAACATAGGTAGAAAAAAAATCGTAAATTGCATTGAGTACCAGATAACTACCTTAATACTTATTAAATCAGTATCTTTGCCCTCACTTTGGGATGTTCTTTTCTTCACAGTGTCTTTTCTGTATCCACACCTGCACACATCCACACATTCATCCCCCCACCCCACACATGAGCTATTTAGTGAGCATCTACACTGTGCTGTAGTGTGTTTCTAAGTGCTAAGCACATGGAGATCATGTAGTGATGAAAGGTTCTCTAGAGAAGGCCATATGTTATTGGAATTGTTCAAACTCTTCCCAGTTTTTTCAGGCTGTAGCTAGCCTCTCCATAAAGATGGCCAGCATTAATGGATCCTTCCCTGATAACATGCCATTGGTGCTTATACATAATCATAACTCCTATTTAATTATTATTGAGCCCTTATGATAAGCCAGGCATTTTATTAAGAGTTCAGTTTAATCCACATTGCAACATTGAGTGGTTGGTTCTATTATGTCATTTACAGATGAATAAATTTGGCCTCACAGGGATTGAGTTACTTGTTCAAGGCCACACAGCTACCAAGGGGCCGAGTGGCAATTTTACCAGTCCAGCTTGCTGTTCTCAGTGGCTACATTACGTTTGTCTTTAATGTTCATGTACTGTTTTTCTTGAGCCACAGACCTGGAAGCATCAAACAAATAAAAATTATTCTCTGTAGCTGTACAGAGGGCACTTCAAAGGTAGCAATCATTTCTGATCACTCATTTCCTTTTGGATGAATGGAGAAAGAAGGTGGGGAGGGGAAAAAGAAAGGGAAGGAAGGAAGGAAGGAAGGAAGGAAGGAAGGAAGGACAAGGAAGGGGAGGAAAGGAAGGAGTGGATTCTTTTAACATGGCATGAGGTCCTGACAGCGAGGTGGTGTGGCTCTGCGCGAGAAGGCAGGCAGATGCTCACGTCCTGGAGAAGGCGTTCTGTAAATCCTTGGAGCTGCTCTTATAACCCGCGCATCAGCGCTATCCTACCGTCTCCCAGTTCTGTGCCTCGGCATGTCTCATTACCACTGAAGAGGTTCTTCAGTCTACCACGTCTGAACTGACTACAATTAAATACACAGATGTATTCCTCCTCACTCGGCTGCTGAAAAGGAAATATTTTTGAGAAATATGACAACTCAGTATCACAGCTCGAAGAAAGGAAGGAAGAAAGGGCTACAAAGGAGGCATTGAACAGAATTTTTAAAGGTCACTTTCTGATTTTGTGTGTTGCTTTCCAAAACGATATTTTGAGATTAAAAAGATAAACTGTGAATATAACCATTATGGCTAGTCTCTGTCTTGTACAGTTAAATAATGGTTTACATCGGAGATCAACACCAGGCGGCAGGCCTGAAAGCATCGCTTTTCCTGCGGCCTAGCTTTGTGTGCCTTGGGCCAATTTGTTTTCCACTGTTGCGCAGTCTTTATCAAAAGAATGGTCTGCAGCCCCGTGCTGTTCTTATCTGGTGCCGGAGCCTTAGACTGTGTCCTATATATTGACATTAGGCTTGGGTAACCTCAATTCTTCTAATGCAGCTTCTCAAAATATATTAAGGAGCCCCCACCTCCAGTGTCTTTTAGTCTCAAGGGTCAAATTACTTTGCTCCATCTTGTCTTATTTGCCAGGGAGTGTGTGCATGCCCTGTGTATGCCTGTGTGTGTGTGTGTGTGTGTGTGTGTGTGTGTGTGTGTGACTGTGTATTTACTAGTGACTGCATTGGCACCTTTTAGACAGGAGATAATGTGTAAGTGCCTAATTGCATTTGCTATTTGGCAATTAACCACTTGCAGGTGCACCTAGTTGTGAGTACAGGTCTGCATGTGTGACTAATTGTAGGTGTAAAAATTCACCTCTTCAGTTTCCTTCATGGCTCAGTGGGGCTCAGTGCTAACTCTCCCCCACCATCTGGGTTCAGACTCATCCACTGGCCAGCATATCGCCTTAGGAGAGGAATCATTTTGGGGCAGCAAAAATACTTTTTCAGGACAAAAAGGGAAATGGAGACGCAGAGGAGCAGGACAGAGTTCTATAGGGACTCTGCAAAATTAGAAACATAGTTGATAAACTTCCCCACCAGGCTACCTGTGAGAGGCAGTGTGTGCAGCCTCCATTGGGGTCTGGCATCTCTTCAAGTGAAATCTTCTGGGAAGAGGCATTAGATTTCTTAAAGTTCTGCAGAGGGTGAATGTGTTTCTTAGGATCCCTTGATCAGGTGTAGACAGAGATGGCTGGTGGAACTCTGGGCAAGTATTCAAGAAGCGTTGGGTCGCTCTGCAGTACTGCCACCATGCAGTGTGACAGCTGCACTTTTTGTCTCAGGAATTCATCTGCAAAGAAAGAGTGCCATTTTGCAAAGTTGGGAGTACCATCTCCCCATTGTTCTATTCTTCTTGGAAAAACCCCAGTATGCCCTGAGGGTTTAGGTAGATGACCCTTAAAGTGGGCTTGCTTGGGGAAGGTCTGTAAGGGAGCAGGGCGATTCTTGGGCACCCACGGAGATTTTTCTCCCTTGTAATTCCTTCATGTAGAAGTCACCAAAGGGGTGAACAAATAGTCCTGAGGGTGGGGTGCTAGACCTGAGCTTCACTCGCCGAGCCTGAGCATGTTCTCATTGCGAGAATGGAGCAAAGGCCAGAGCACATCCTGGAGTGACTCTTCTTGGTGGGATCATCCTCTTTGTGGCTCATATATGTGTGCTTCTGTGCAACTGGGCTCGGTGATCTCCCACTGAGCCACACCATCCGTGTGAACAGTGGCCTTGAAAAGCAGCCCTTCCCCTATCTGCTCTATCACTTGCTACTTGTGCCTGAGATTTCTCACAAATAAGCTGGCATAAGAATAGGACCTATTTCATAGGGGTGTAGTATGGATTAAATGAGTAAACCATTCAGCATGTTAGCTGGAACAGAGCAAAATCTTACTAAATATCAATTACACAAGTTATTCTTGTCATGACTTTTACTTTACTGAGGCAACTTCTTCCAAGAACGCCTGCCTCTTACCCAGATTGATCTGGGAGGGAGCGGTGTTGCCTGTTGGCTTTAGATGGCAGGACCCCATAATGGTAAGACCGTTGCAGTTCAAGAGTGTACCAACCATTGGCTCATTAATGACAGCAGATGACTTTGGGGACTTCTGGGCAGCCCCTGGTCAGGAGTCACACACAATTTCAGCCAAGCAGAAAGCACATTTGCTATAGACAGTGGCTAATAAATAGATCTACATTTTGCTTGCAGCTAGTTAACTGAGATACAAATAAAGAAAGTCTGTATCTCACCCATTGCCCTGGATTATAAATTGAGGCTTAATACATCAGGTCAGGATATGAAAACTCAAATGTCAACTCCTTACCTTTATTCCACAGTCACAGGGAAGGACACTTCTCCCAACAGTCAAAGAATGTGAGTCACGGGACAATCTCTTATAATTTTTTCATGAAACCATTGTTTTACTAGGGAAAAGTGGTAAGAGTGTTCAATGAGTTTATCACGGGTAGACCAACTTGGGATGCTATATTTTTTTAGATGTCCCTTTTAATTTGTTCCTGTCCAATTCAGTGCAGCATAAATGAGGACGTCTTAATGGCCAGTTCTCATGAATAAAGATATACATTAATATATGTTGACTGTGTGCATGGCATTGAGCATTCCTGCCAATATTAGATGGGGAGGATTCTGGGTATTAGCTTAAGGAACTGAATACCTTATAACATCAGTCAACATACTTTGAAACACCCCATTCATGAGCCAACTTACCTGCCTGGATAATAGAGGCCTAGCACAGAGAACTTCTCTTTCAATTCATATTGAACATTAGTCCAGCTGTGGGCTTCAGGTGTTTGGACCAAAAAATAATCTCCAAAATACCAGTATAGCTAAGTTTTCCATTTAAGGATAGTAAAGCACACACAAACACACACGCACATCAAACAGAATCAAGAAAGCTACTTTCCATCCATCACAGGCATGTTATTTCTTAAAAATGAATCAGTTTAGGACCAAAAAGGATATAATATTAGGATGTAAATATTTAGGAATTCAGTCTTCATAAGAAATCTTTGTGAGTTTATTTTTTTGTGAAAATCTCACTGCATTACATTTGTCCTCTTCTGCTCATTCTGTCCATATGGTCTTCTCATCACTGGCAAATCCAAGTGTGAGACACTGGACCAACCTGACTACAGAATGAACAACCATCCCTTATTACCTTGTACACCCATCAAGATACTTATCCAGGGGGAAATTAAGGCATTCCCACAACTATTCGAGTGGGCATTCACTGTACTTGTAGTGTTAGCCTTTCATGATTCAATGAAAGCAACAACAATGGCAATAGCGATCATAGTTGCTAATGTTTATTAAGTGTGTAAATGTACAGGCACTATTGTAAATGCATCCCATGCATTATCTTATCATCATAACCATAAGGGCCTGAACAGAATTGCTGTGCTTAGGTTCTCATTGCCACTGTGATGGTATTTGAAAATAAGGCTTTTAAGGAGATAATTAAGATTAAATGAAATCAAAAGAGTGGGACCCTTATCCAATGGGTTTGGTGGCTTTTTTTAAGATGAAGAAATTCAAGAGCTCTCTCCGAACAAAACATACAGAGAAGAGTATGTGTAAGGGTAAGCGAGAATGTCCCATCTACAAGCCAGATAGAGAGAAGTTAGTAGTAATCAAGCCTACTGATAAGCTTGATCGTGGACTTCTAACCTCCAAAACTGTGAGCATATAAATCTGTTATGTAAGTAACTATTAGTGGCATTTGGTTATGGCAGTCTAAACAGACAATATTAACAGACCAAAATATATAGTATATACTTTCACCAACACCATTTTTCAAGGAAGCTCTTGAATCCCAGCATTGTGAGTTGATGATTCAGAGCTGACTAGAAACCATGAAGCTTGGCCATGGTTCAGAGTCTCAGCCAATGCCCATGAAGGTTCACTGCCTCACACTAAGATTGGAGGGATCTGAGTCCCTGCTCGTCTCTCTGTGTCAGTGCTAAGTTCCTCTGGGCTATTGTACAACACTTCATTGTGGAATTCCTACTAGCCGAGTGGGGCTGTTAGGGTAGAAAGAGAAGGGATGTACAGTCCTGGACTTAGTGCTGGGCATAGAGCACAAGGCAGCTCAAGTTATGCTAATGGGACCTGCTGAACACATTAACGAACAGTACTTGCATTGGCATTGCTTTATCTTCAACTTCATGTGTGCAGTCATAGTCCCAGAACAGTCTACTATACTATACTTTTTCAAAGAAGAACACTTAACCTAATCTAATGAGTAAACATGAGCAGAACTAATCACTGTCAGGTTCTATAAATTGTGTCTTGAAGTGCTAACTGTCCTAATGAAAGCAACCACAGTAAATGAATGTGCCATTAAACTGAAAACAGGACTATCAATAACACAAAATGCCCACTCATCCTCCTTCCCATTTGTTATAGCTGGGCATGAGAGATACCCAGTGTGAGTCTTCAAGTGTCCATAGCAATGTGGTTTTTACTTATGTTACAGTAATTTGTATTAGAGAAATTCCTCCCCAACCACATATTTCTCTTTTTATGAAATTCTGGTAACCTTGGATTTATTTCTGTATACTCAGAGAATTTCTGTTTCGAGACACTCACTGCTGAGTCACTGCTGTTGGGGATAATTTAGAAATAGAGAAAGTGGTGGGTGGTAGGAGAAAGAAGCGTGTGCGAAAGGCAGAACAGATGTTTCACAATACCGTGTGGAGGAAGACCTGAGAGCGACTTCTTGTGTCTGTTCTGGGAAGAGGGTTGAGATGTGCCTGGCCTCTGATCAGAGTTTGAAACTGGAGGCTGAGAAGCGCTGGCTGTGTATTTTGCCACACATACCAGGGGGCTGAGGGCTTGTCTGAGTAGCTACAGGTTCCTGAAAGTATACCAAACTTCCTCACTAAATACAGTGTGTCTTTGGTATGAGGGTGAAAGTAGGGTGGCAGAGGCCATGTAGCAGACCACGGAAGTAAGACAGGCTCTCAGGAGCTGCTGGCAGGACAGGGTGAGGCTGGGAATAAATTGGTGTGTGCTCTGACTACAACAGAGGGGAAAAAATATCCCAGTATGTTATTGAAATTGTGAGGAAAGAGAGTCAGAAAATATTTTAGCAAATAGAGGTTAGTGTGTGAGAGTTACTAACATGGAAGTCATGATTATAAATATAACTTATTCAAAAATGCTATTGATTCTCTTTTTATGTGTAACATTTTTATTTCTGAAAAATGACCTGTTTTTATTAAACTTTCAAATTTCTACTTCCAGAAGTCAGATATATGTGAATATTTATACACATATATGAGGGGGTATAAAATATTACACAAAATAATCCAGAAACTATTATTGTTACATTTAAGCCAACATCATTTTATGTGTGTACTTAGATCTGTCTTCACCACAGTAGATGGATGGAAAGTGAGACTAACTTTAGGAAAATGTGATAATGATAAATTTAAAAATAATTTGATTTTGTTAAATATAACTACAGAAACACAAATATAAGATTGAAGAAACTGCTACATTTGATAAATATTTCTTTGCCACAAAGTATATGTTTTGAAATATTCTCTTAAGAGTACTGTGAAAACAATGAGATGTGAATTATTATTTTAAACTCTGTATTTCAATTTTAAATAGTACCAACTAACCCCTTGCTATGAAAAAATGAGGAAGCTGGTGTACATCTGTTTTTTAATTCTACTTCTTGACCTTTTTTCACCTCTTAATTTTTGGTAACTTTTAAAAGTTATTGTTTTTTCTTTAAAGTTTATAACAACTTCATTGTCTCTTGGCCTTTCGGCTAAGATCGAGTGTAAAGTTATAAGAACTTCAGTGTGTTATTAGTTTACTCCTGCATTCAAGAGAATGTAGCTGCTCCCAGTTGCTTTACCACAAATTCCCTGTACTGAATTCATTCATTTGGTTTATCTCTTGGTAAAAGAGATAAATTGACTTGATTGACTTTTGTTACTAAATAATTTTTGCTCTAGAAGGACCCTCCTTTCCCCTTACAGCTGTTACAGAAGTCCGAGGCCAGCCTGTCCTTCCTCCTAGAAGACACTGACTTGTTCTATCTGTGGGATGTGCAATTCTTTATCTTTGAAGTTTGGTCACTTCACCAGGCTTTGCCTTTGACTCTGATTCTTCCTTCATTTTAAGGAAGATTTTGACTAACAATTCTCTGAATACCTTTTTGTTTCTTTGTCCTTAGCTGGGGCCTCTCATTCCTGGATGCGAATTGTCCTCCATACACTATTTTGAGCATTTCCTTTACTCATAATTTATTTCTTGTGTTTCCTCCATGTCAGTAGTTCAATTTAAAATTCTGCCAATTCTTTAGTCATTTTTATTTTGTTTTATGATATTTTTATTTCAGCCCATAACTTGTTTCCTCAACTTTGCAATCTCCCTTTTAAGTTTTAATCTATTGTTTTATTGTTTGATTTTTTTGAGCTTCCGTATTATTGAGATCTTCTGAAAATAAATACTTATGAATAGTTTTTTTTCCATTACCTGACCTTCATTTTCCTCCAGAACGAGTTCTTTTACAGCCTTTTTCATGCTGTGTTTCTGTATTTCTTAGTTTCATGCAGTTGGTAGTGAGTTGGCCTACCTTCCATGGTTCCCCCACTGCTCATTCACTCGTAACAAGGGCAGCTCTATGCAGATTCCCGTTGGCCCTGATGTGTCCTGAGTCACTTTTCTACTCACTTTTCCTGAGGCCCATTTGTTTCCACACAGTGCCATGGTTGAGTTGCCAGGTATTCCTCCCATGCACCTCTAGTGGCAGCTCAGGTCCAAGCGCAGCCTTTGGTGGAGGGGGCGCTCTAGTTGTCTGCTTACTCTCTTAGGCTTTGTTAAATGCTTCCAACCCGGACAGGTGACAGGGATAAGGTAGGGGCAAAGGCGTGGTATTCGAATTGTTTTCTTGTTCTGGAGTGGAGCCCTGCAGTTTGTATTTTTATGACATTGTCAACACTGTAAAGAAAATTGCTTTATAAAAAGTACTCTTCCTGCCTGTTGCTTTCTGACCCTCTAAATGAGTCTAATGGGAATTTTCAGAGCTCTGACTCATCAGTTCTGCTGGAGGCCCTCCAGATCTGTGTGTTAGTTTACCCGCCTCCTTCTTCACCCTAGGCACAGCTCTCTCCCATCGCCGGCACCTTCTGTAGGCCTGCATTGTGTGCCTTGTCCTCCCAACATTTTCTCCCGTCTTGAGGGCTTTTCAATATTAATCCCTATCCACTCCTCCCTTCTCCATCCTAAAGTCTGATCTCAGCCCCAGTGGCCCGTCCTCAGGAAGCCTCACTGGCGCCTCAGACCTGGGCCAGCACCTTTATTTGCGTGCACAGTGTTCTGCTGCCTATACTGAGGATCGAATCCCCCTTCTCCAGGCTAGGGGGTGGAGTGATACTTTTTAAGACTTTGCATTGACAGGTATGTTCAGAGACAGCCTCTTCTCTGGAATGTTTATCTTAGTTATTTTTTCTTTCTGTGACTTGGGGAGGGAGGCTCAGCCCTCAGTTTTTCTATCTGTACTTTGGAAACTTCAATCTCAGGTCACCTGTGTGAGGAAAAAACCGGCTCTTCTTTTTCATTTCTTTTAAAGGTCACATACTACATGAGCTTGATGTTGAAACCAAAAATGCTAGGGCTGTGGAAGAGTGTGATTTATGGCACCCGGACACTGTGCCAAACCCCAAAGGGATGGTCTGGGGAGGCTGGGCTGTTCTGAAGTGAAGGCGAGGTCTTGAAATCTGTTTCTAGGGATTACATCTTCAGGAATCTCCCATTTCAGTCTGTAAGCTGGTGGGAACATGGTTTTGCCTCTAACGAAGCCATGTTGGCTCTCGGCAGGCAAAGAGCACCAGTCCCAACTTTCCTCTAGTCCCAGGACAGTATTGCCCTAGCTCCTGGACACTGTGGTAAAAGTAATCTGGTTTGTGTTCTTGTTTCATGGGAGAAAGAGTTTGCAAAAGACAAATATCCCATGTATGTTGAAGGAGCGTCTCCTGGTGCTGCACTCTGTCCTGAGCATTTGAGAAATATCAGAAAATAATTCCTGCACAGTGCAGGGATCTTTCCTAGCTCCATAGCCACATATTCCCATGGGCTGTAGCCTTAGCAATTTTTTTTTTTTTTTTTCTGGAAGAAACAGAGTGTATACAGTCTCGAGGCTGGGGAGGTGACAACCTCATTACCTAGTCTTACCTTCTCTGCTCTGTGTGCTCCTTGAGGGAAGATCTGTCTCATTCATCTCTCTGCTGCATTGAGGCAGGAGGTATAAAGGATCTCACACTTTTGTTCCAAATCTCTTCTCTGGAAGCCTTGAATTTTATCTTTCCTGACCCCAGTCACACTAGTCCTACTGTCCTGGCCCCTGGCTTCTCGTGATAAAGAGTTTGCTTCTGAAAGCCCTGCCTACAGATTTCCACTTTGGCGTGTGGGGTAGATTTCCAGCTCTTGGCTCTGTTGGCCCCTGCTGGTTCTCCTAGGTCACCTGCCTGTGCCCTTTCCTGAAAGGAGTCTCCATAGACTATACTTGTTCCCTATGAACATCTGCAAGCCCAGAATAATACCCTGCCGTGCTGTAAGGGATCCTGTCCCTCACTCCCACTTCACAGGTCGAGGTCTGCAGTTCTGTCTTTCTTATCCTGGGAAGCCTCGCGCTGATGCCAGGTGAGCAGGATCCGAGAAAACAGATAGATCTCACCCTGGCCTGGGAGGGGACAGCTAAATTGTCAAGCAGCACACTAATGGCGGCTGCTGACTACACAGGTATCTCTGGATTATAAATGCCCAGCACCAGAGAGCCTCCTAAGTCACACAGAGGACAACTTTATGATCCAGAAAGTAAAGAACTGGAACAAGATCAGCTTGTGACAGGGAGCAATTGATCGGGGATGGGAGAGAGCTTGGCCCAGGAGCTTAGAACTCCATAAACCATCAGAGCTCGCTGCTTGCCGGAGGGCCTGCACCCATCGCAGCTCAGAAATCCCGGGAGGCTGCACAGGAGCTCTGAGGGGCTGGAGCACAGACGAGGACCTCTCTGGCATCTTCCCGCTTCCTCTCCCTCCCTGTTCTCAGGAGGCCCTTCCTCCATCCCAGTTCTGATGGTGGGTCCCCCCGGGGCAAGGACTCTACTGGCTCCTGTGTCATCCAGCAGAGTCATCCAGATTCCTTAGCACGAGACTGAGGGCCTGGAAAGGTGCTGGGTGACATGGGCTTTGCAGCCTCACCTGTATCTCATCAGGTTTCTGGTTCCATGTTCCAGCCTCACTGTCGGCCCTGGGTCGCCCGCAGCACACATCACCCCTCCGGGCCTGTGCATACCTGCTGACTCCCTTCACCCTGAAGTCCCTTCCTTTCCCATCTTCTTTCTGCTCATTTTGATTTCTTTCACTGATCCGTCTGATTTTAGCCCGATACCACCTCCACCACGAAGCCCTCTAGGTTAGATGTGCCTTCCACATGTACCGTGTGTTTATCCTTCAGGACATTTGTCACATAATGATGTATTTACATTTTTCTGTTTACTTTTCTGTCTCCTCTTGTCCTCGGCCGGGGTAAGGTGATAGCGATGGTCTTTTAATTGTCATTTTATCTCTACGACATGGTGCAGTGTCTGGCACATGGAGGGTATTTGTCGAATAAACGAGTGAATGTATGTATACATAAATAAGCTTTATGATAAATATACTAAATAACAGAGAGTTGCTGGGCTTTCCTGGGCCCTGCCTCTGCTTGTCTGCCTCGTGTCACGTTTACACCCACGGCATGCAAGGTGCAGCCGTCCTCGGGTCGCAGCCGCAGCCCTCTCTTCTCTCCTTTCCTGTGCCTGGTCCCAGGGCTGCCTCCAGAAGCCTCAGTTGGAGCCTCCTCCAGGAAGACCTCCTGAATCTTCTGAGAGGCAAAATGCCTGCGGTACCCTCCCCATGCTGGGCGTTCTCCTGGCCTTGTTGCACTGTCTTGTGTACCGTTATGTTTTTTTAACTGTTTATGTCGAGATCATTGTAGAGTCTTATAAAGTTGTAACAAGCAGCACTCAGCCTCTGGAACAATATACTAGCATCTGGAGCAACACAGCCGCCCCCGCACTCCCTGGGGAGAGCAGCCCTTTCGTAGCCATCGCGCTCTCTGTCTCCTACACCCTAATCTTCAGCAACCTGTCTGCTCGCTGTCCATAGAATTTTGTCACTCCTTGGGGCTGTGTGCATGGAATGGTACAACATGTAACCTTCAGGCACTTTTTAAAATTCACTCAATTCCCTTAAGATCCACCCGAGGGAATGTGTGTGCATGTTGTATGCATTAATGATAGTTCATTCCTTTCGGTTGCTGAGTAGTATTCCGCGATATGAATCTATTGCCGTATGTCATCATTCACCTTTAATTTCATAGCTTTTAGCAACTATGATAAAAGCTTCTGTGGTCATCTATGTATAGGATTATGTGTGAGCATAAACTTTTTTTCAGATAACCAATGAAAAAATGTCTAACAAACATTAGTCACTGGGAAAATGCAAAGTGACATCTCGAGTAGATATCACTACACAGCAGACAGAATTGCTAAAATAAAAATAAAGTCATGACAATGAACTGATAAGATAGAGGAAAAAGGGAACTCTGTCTCATCGTCAAATGTAAAATGGTATAGTTGTCACTTTGGAAAAGATTATCCTATCTTGCGAATCTAAATATTTGGTTATCATACAACCAAGAAAATATACTCTTGAGCCTTTTAATTATATTTCAGAAAAGTTCTTTAAAATTCATAAGCAATTTATATTTGTGGTATGCAAAATAAAAATACAAAACAAACATAAAACACTCATAATTCTCTTCTACAGACATAGCTACTGCTAGCATTTTGACATATTGTAGTCACATCTGTGTATTTCTTTCATAAAAAGTATGCCATATATGTTTATAATTTTTAAGTATATTGCCCCTCACTCTATGTCAATCAATACTGACACTATCCCATTAACAACTTCCTTATGTTAAATTTAGTGACTTATTTTACTAAACTTAGATATCCAGACTATTTCAGTTTTTATTTCAGATAGGATAAATAATATCCAGTGAGGTCCCTGTGCATATTATACATTTTTGATAACACAGGGGGTGATTTTGTCAAGATAAATTCTCATAAGTAGGAATTTTAGATGAAAGTTTTCCCTCATTTCTAAGGGTTTTGTTAAAATTTCAGAATTATTCAGAAATGCTATACTGATGTACCCTCCATACCCCAAGTGCCCATAAGAATAACTGTTCTCTTCTAGTGTTTTTAGCAGTGATCATTTTATATATGCACACTTCTTTGGTTTATTGTTAGTCTAATAGTTGGAAAGTGCTATTTATTTAAAATAAAAATTATAAATTATAATATGTTGCTTAGGGCCTGGAGGAATGTTACAGTGGTTAAAGTGCTTGCCTTATAAGTGCAAGGCTGTGTATTCAATTTCCCAGTACTACATAAAGCCAGCCATGTGGTACATGCCTGTGATCCCAGCACTCGGGAAGCTGAGGCAGGAAGATTGCAGTGAGTTCAAGGCCAGCCTGAGTTACAAAGTGAGTTCAGTGTCAGCTGTGACTACAGAGCAAGACCCTGTCTTGGAAAAAAAATATTACCTAAAATTTTTAAATTTGATTACCAGTTAAACTTAAGCTAAATATATTTCTTCTGTCATTAATGCCTTTTAGGGGTATTTATTTTTCTATTGACTTGAATACTATGTACTATTGTCATATGCATTTTGTTTTTTCCGGTGTTTTAATTTGAAAGATTTGGAGCAAAACTTAAAATTTCTTTCTCTATAGTCCTGTAGTCCTTTCCTTCACATACTTCTGCCTTCTCTTCAGGTTCTTTCTCACTTTCACATCACATAAGCATTCCCTGTACTTTATCTTACGACTTTTATGGCTCAATTATTCCTTTAGGTATTTAATCCAATAGGGATTCATTTAGGGATTAGGTATAAAGCAGGGACTTAGCTTGTTTCTCAGCAGCTATCGTGTGTCCCAGCCTCGTTCCTTGAGTGGTTTTGCCTTTGTCATCCCCTGGAGAGGTCTCCTGCCTCTTTGTCCGCGTCTGCCCAATCCTCAGGTCTGCTCTGTGTCACCCAGGTGTCTGGAGCCACCTTACTCAACCAGGCAGTAGCAGGCTTTCTCCCTGTGACATCACAGTGCGACCCATGATGTGATCAGGGTCTCCGTGGGCAGATTTTGACTGGTGCTCCCATCTGTCTAGGCCGGCGCCTTCATCTTCAGCTCTAACACTTTATCACAATCTGTCTTTCATTGGTCTTCTGCTCCATTCGCGTGAGTTCTATTTTAGGAATCCTCATTATCTGTATGTGGCTCCTCGTTTTCCATTTTCCGGATCTTTCGCCTCATGTCCAGTTGTTTTAATTCCTTTCACATTTGCTTCCTACATTACTGATTTGATATTCTGAGGCTTCAATACTACTTTTTGCTGCCAGCAAAGTGGCTTTGTTCCTGCTATTACATTTTCAGTTTTCTTGCTGTTGTTCAATTTGGCATGCACCTTCCTTTTCATCTCGGCCTGTCGATTTTCCTTTCTTGTGACTTTTTGAGTCTGAGACTTTTCACGTCTAACTCAGGTGCCATGATTTCTTGTGTACTTCTGAAAAAATAAACAGTTACCTGAAATTTTTTCCTCAATTCTGCAGTATCTCGTTTTTTTAGAGAGATGCTCTTCCTCTGACAGGAATTACTATTTCCAGTCACGTTATAGGCACGCTTTCCTGTTTATTCTAAACCAAGATGGGTTTTGCTGAAATTCTGAGGCTCCGTAGACAGGGAAAGCAACATGTCCTCGCATTCTGTTTCTGCCCACTTTCAGTATGATTTAATTCCCTGGCTGATTTTGTAGCAGGGTGGAGATGAGAATGTACAGGTTTCAGTCCAATTTCTCCTATGTAGAGAGATTTTTCCTTCATGTGTTTCTGTTCTGTTCATATCACAATATATATTCCTTTGTTCTCTATCACCCTGTTCCCGCAGTCTAAAGCAATATGTGAAAAATACAGTTCCCCATGTGCAACATGCCTGTCATGCTATTCACTATTTCCCCAGCAGTGTGCATCCCCTTTCACCAGCTGCTCTTAGAGTGTGCTACACTCCTCCCAGCCCTGGGATAGTGGTGCTCTATCTAGTTGGTTTCTAGGATGACGGGAGAGGGTAAGGGGGAAATGGAAGTTTTCTAGACTCACAGTGTACATCTGTTCCTCCTTGTTGGTAGACCTTGGTCTTTGAGGCAGGGTAGGAAGTGGAGTCTTAGTAGCTTTTTGATTTGTTTTTCTTTTTGCCAGCAGACTTTGTTTTAGGCAGTAGAGCTGTTACTGGAAGTTAAAGTCTGTAATGCCTGCCATTCCTCAAAAACTCAGGAGATGACTTTTGATGGAAGGAAAACATTTTATTCAAAGCTGGCTCCAAAACAGACCTTTTTTTGTCACCTCGGGTTTCTATCTGACACTCAGACATGCAAAAGTCTTATCATGAGGAAAAGGCAGGTCCTTTGAGATTACGGACAAGAAAGTCTCCACACGTGGACGGGGGAGAGTCTTCTCAAGATTGTGGGGTGTCATCTGTTGGCCATTCTCAGCTCTTCTTTTACTTTTGGGCACCAGCATTAGCATGTTCTTTTTAGTCAGATAAGCTAGTTAAATAAGCTGTTGAAAGGCATGTTCTTCCCTGTAAGTCTGTTCATCTGAGTTAAGGAGAAGAGGGGGCTCATTTTTAGAAATTAGAATACAAAAATATGGATCATATAAAGAAGACTTGGAAAGAGGGGAAGCTCTGTTGAAAACATTTCCCCCCAGAGGCAGATGAATACAGTCAAAATGTACTAGTTTCCTCAATTTACCTCTCTCTGATAAGGTAACACCCTCCCCCATCCTAATATGGTGCTACTCATTGGTATTACTTTGAGGAGAGATGATTGTGATGTTTTGGCACTCTGACATAATAATTTTGATGAAAATTGTGAGGACTTTGAACCTGCTAGCCATATCTTGGGCCCAAATCTTGTTAATACATTATGTTAAATATTTTTTCCCATTAACTTTAGTTTTTGGGGAAGAACTATTGTTTTCCATTACATCAGCAGTGTTCACTACAGATAATGTCCTGTTCATAGCATTGAATAGATTTTTAAAAGAATACACTGAGATGTGATTGCAAGTTGAGAAGCGGGGAGAGGAGAGAGCAAGAGATGCCAGGAACAGAACACAGGGCTCTGGGCGTGGCAGCAGCAGCAGGAGGAAGATGAGCCAGCAAGGCAGACAGAAACTGTAGACCGAGAAGTAGGAGAATAGAGCAAGAGTTGCAGGGCAGCAAGCGTGGGTGGCAAGACTGGTCCGTTTGTCTGGTTGAGAAAGGTGGAGAGCCAAGGATTCTGATGCCTGATCAGTTGCTGGTGACCTTTAGCTTCTGAACCATAATGGAGACAATCTCTTTCCTCAGTGGAAGGCTGAGTAGGTTGAGGAAGCAGAGTCAGGTATAGATTTTAAAAAGGAAGGAAGGAGGCAAGCCTGAGAGGAAATCAGTATGCCAGAAGGATTTTTGTTTTGGTTACTCTTGTTTTCTGTAGTTGAAATGAGACAGATTTGATCAGCTTTATATTCTAAGGAAAGCGGGCAGTGACTACAAAGAGCAAGTTTCAAGACAGGGGAGGAATATTTGCAAAGTCTGAATTTGACCTGAAAAGGGTGAAGTCTGTTATGCGTAGAGAAAGGATTGCCTGTGCTGCCTCTTACTGGGTCTAGGCAGGCTCCTGAGCAAGGGAAGTTCAGGGCACTTGTTAGATGGAGAAAGGAAAATGAAGGGCTGTAGTTGCGATGCTTTTAGGTAGCAAGAGATGGAGGAGGTGTTCACTGTTCTGTTCTCACGTGTCTTAGTAATGTAGGCAGTGACATCGCTGGGGACAGAAGGGGAAACACAGCCTAGGAGAAAAAGGAAAGGAGGAAGGGCTGTCTGGAAGCCCTCGAGCCCAATCTAGGGCAGGAGAGACGTCCACACACAGTGCTAGGCAGCGGCACCAGGCAGCCTCCTGATTCAGGTGACCTGTGGCCTTGTGCTCATGTTCATTGTCTTTCTGGAGGACTAAGGAAAGTATTTGAGAAGTGCCAGCGGTGAGTCTGTCTCTGCTTGACCAAAGGTCTTCACCTTTCTACTGGTGGCTACTTGTCTATACTTCTTTTTCCACATATGTTGGACATATGGGTTGCTCTGAGGAGATGGTCCTGGGAACTTTGGAGACCTGGACAGTGGTTCTCCCCACCTCTGTGCTCATGCTCACCCCTTGCCTGATAACTTGCTTTGCCAAGGAGTCCCTTGTACCCCTCAGTTAGACTAGCTCATCTCTGCCAGCTGAATAAGAAAGCTGAATATTAAAGACCCAGCTTTGAACTTCTAGTTATGATGCCCTTCTCATGTTGAAAAATGAGATCTTGCTTAATGCATAAGTTCACCAATTAATCAATAAAACATCCTTTAAAAGCCTTCTGGTTGTCAGATATCGATACCATAGAGCTGACAGTGATCATCCCTGTCCACAAGAAGATGACATATAGCTCAACCAGAGGAGCTCATGTAAATAAAGGCCTGTAAGAGAAGAACTTTTATTCACAGGATAAGAAGTCCATTTAAATGAGGGGCAGAGGAATAGACTAAGTGACCCCAGGAGCCCTGTCCCAAGCAAGAGGTTTCAGGATTAAGCAGGACCTGCAAATTGCCTTTGCCTTCCAGATTTCTTCATTGCTCTTCCAAACAAATAATTAACCATGCAAAAATAATGCAGCGTATTCTAGAACTCAATTCTTCATACTACTCTCCAGAGTACTTGAACTGTGCCCCAGGGTTGGCATTGTTACAAGACGCTCTTGATGAGAATAATGCCGGATACTGTACAATTGTGTGCAGTTGGCCCTCCTTGCATGCTTCTGTGTGTGCACATCAATTACACGCTTTCAGTATAATTTGTCTTTTTAAAAATCACACCTTCTCTTTCACCCCAAGAAGATAAATGGATCCTGCCTCAGTCCCAGTTCCATTGATTTTTTTTTTTCCGTGGTCCTACGGTGAAGCTATTATCAACACTAATCTCAAACCCTGCTAGGAGCCAAGAAGGCCTTAGAATTCAGAGCAACAATTTCTGTGACTTCCATCCTATTTTTCTTTTCACTGGTTTTTTTTCCGGCTCCCCTCCTCATCTCATTTTCAAATATGATTTGATTATCGTCCTGTGAGGTCTATTCAGCTGGCGTGGAGCAGACACCTTTTTGACGTACCAGGCCTGGAGAAGGATGACAGAGGCCTCTCCCGGTGGAGGCCTGCCCTTCCTCCAGGGAGGGTGTCCCTGCAGCTTTGAAGCCCGACTCCACGGCTGCCCTCTCCGGCAGGCTGAGGCTTGAGCAGCCAGGTGGGGAGCTCACACTCTTCATCTCACATGGCTCTCCAAATTGCTTTTCTAGGGAGGGGAGACTAAGGGAGGGAACAGGGGTGCTGGAAATGAGAAGAAGCGCACACGCATCCAGGTGGCTGTTAACAGTGAGCACAGTGTTTGAAGATCATCAGGCCGGCAGCAGTGACGTTTCTAGGGCTTGTGGTGATAAATGTCAGGCAGACCATTGCTTCCACTTCCCAGTCCTGCTCTGCGCCTCCCCGCTGCCCCATTTCCTCACCTCTGCCGGACCTGTGACCACATTCAGGATCTTGAGATTGCATGCCAATTAAAAAGTATTGATTAATTTTGAGAAGGTAAAACATTCACTTCATTAAAATATTTCCAATAGTACAAAGGGCATATAGTGGAGTCTTCCATCTCTGTTAACCCCGGGCCCGGTGGCCTCCCCAGACGCGCTGCCAGAGGTTGTGCGGGGCCTCTCGGAGGCAAGTTATGCATCCGGCATGCACACAGTTCCTTTCTCTACTGCTGCTGCCGCCACCTCTTTCTTCTTCTTATTTAGTGATATTGTATTTTCTAGATGACCCTATGCTAAGGCTTCAAAACCATTCTAAAGGGTTGCATAGTATTTTAATGTGGATACACAATAACTTATTTAACTCGTCCTCTATTGATAGATGTTGTGGCAGTTTTTAATTTTTATCACTGAAAAAGAATGTTGCACAAAAGCTTTGAAAACAGAGACTCAGATATCTATATGTTAATGTTCAGAGCAGCATTATTCACAAAATCCAGAAGAATCTATCATTTTCCCATCAGAAGATAAGCAGATGAACAAAACATAATATGTAAATTCAGTGGAACATTACTAAGCCTGAAATGGGAATACAGTTTTACATATATATGCTGCAGTGTGGGTGAACCTTGGAAATACTCCACGGGGTATCCGAACACAGAAGGACAGTGCCATATGATTCCTTTTATGTGACACACTTAGAATAAGCAAATTCATAGATACAGAAAGTAGAATATCATAACCAAGAGCAAAGGGGAAAGAGAAATGGCAAGTTGTTGTTTAGAAGATACAGAATTTCATATTAGGGATAATAAAAATGTTTTGAGATTAGAGTGGTGAAAATTATACAATATTATGAGTGGACTTAATGCCACTATACAAATAGTTTAAAGTGATAAATATTATTTCATGTACATTTCACCACTGTAAAAATGATTTAAATAGAGGAATATCCTGCTGAAACCTGAAGAAAAAAGAAGGTTACAGCAACTGTCCTTGTCCTACAAAAATCCTCTGTAAGAATGCAAGTGTATATGGATGAGCCTTTCAGGAATATGATTACAGAGAGAAGAAAGTATGCATATACATTTTGAAAGATGATGCCACATTTTCTCTCAAAGGATTGTGCTTGCTAATGCCCCAATCCAGAAAGTATGAGGGCCAATTACCATTTTATATCAGACATTTTGAAACACGGTATCCTTGTAGATTTAATGTGTATTTCTTCTATGGGCTCATGCCACGCGCAGGGTAGGTGAAACTTCTTAGACCAGGAGTCTCCTTGACCTGGTCCCAGGTCAGGAGAAAAACAGGTCAATAGCGGGCTGGAGACAAAGTAAAGGCTGATTATGGTGTGCAAGCAGGGTTTGTGACTGAGTTTGCCTCTTCTCGAGTTTACTTCCTTTCCTTCTCTACCTGTTTCTCCAAATTGGTTGCTGTAGAATCGTAGAATAGAATCTTAGAAGAAGGCCAAAGGGGTCCAACTGTCTGACACAGTATGGATTTTCTTTATGCTCTCTTACCAACTCTGAGGGCTCTGTACACAACAAAGGACAAACCTGCTCTTTTCTGATTGCAAAAGTGGGAATGCTGCATTAGATGTTCCTTCTTACGGTTTCCAGTCCCCACTCACAGACCCTCAGTAGAGCTTGGACAAGGCTAGTGCATATTTAAGTAGTGCTTGGAGTGTTACTTGTGAAAACAAGGCTTGAAGAACAAGTCTAGTCCTTTTCCTAGGAGCATTTGGAATGGTTATTTGTGAAGACAAGTCTTGGAATAAATAATAGGGAATGAATGATCTGTAAGCTCCGGATACTGACTTTCACATTATCCCGTGGCTTCCATAGCACTTCAGAACTCCTTGGAGGGACCTCCTCAATCCACAGGACAGTGGATGAGTCCTTCTGGAATGTAGCTCCAAGCTGGATCAGTACAGGATCCCTGTGGTCCCCTTCATGCCTCATTTCACCTTTCAAGACACCCTGACTTAAAGTTCACATCTGTCTTTTATGAAGGGCACATTTTCTTGACTTCTATCCAGAATCATAGTTCCCTGTGATCAGTCTGAACCTGAAGTCACTCACCAGCATTTTGGCCAATTCTTCCAGCTTTCTGTCACTTCCTGATTTGACACAAATTCCCTTAAATGTTTTCTCTCTGCATTATGGATTAAAATGTTGATAGGTCAGGACCAAGGGCAGTGTCAGGTGATGCCATCCCATTTCTCAAGGCCCGGGTCAACATGTACCAGTATCATTATTGATGGGATGACTTAAGTTTTAGCCAGACCTCACATCCATGACAAAACTTTGGGGGATCTCAGATGCTGTGTGGAAATTAGGGTGATTGGGATTGTGGGAAGTTGAGGATGGAGATAAAATAGGAAAGTTACATGTTGTTTTGATCTCTTTTGGATGTATTCCCAGGAGGGGTGTCGCTGGATCGAAGGAGATATTTATTTCTAGTATTTTAAGAGATCTCCATACTGTTTTCCAAAGTGGTTGTAGGAATTTACATTCCCACCAGCAGTGCAGGAGGGTTCCTTTCTCCCCGCAGCCACGCCAGCACTGATTATTATTTGACTTGTTGATGTAGGCCATTCTCTCTGGGGTGAGATGATATCTTAGCGTTGTTTTGATTTGCGTTTCTCTTGTGGCTAGCGATGTTGAACATCTTTTCATGTATCTGTTGGCCTTTTGCATTTCTTCATGAGTGAACTGTCAAGATGAAACATCCAATGGTCTCTCTGATATGAGAGGCAGATCACAACCACCTATGGAACTTAAGATGAAAGACAAAGTGAAAGAGGGGAGTAGGGTGGGGGAGGAGGGAGGGAAGGGTGAGTAGGGGGAGTGACAATAGGAGAGCGGGAAAGCCCTTGTCACCTTGACAAGATATGTATGTGCACAAAATGCTCAACTCCATTGTAAACCTTGAAGTTTGCATGTATACATATCAATAAAATGTGGGGGAAAATAGGAAAGGTACAATTTGGGCTTGAGAGCTCACCACCAAAGAAGAACTAAATTGGAGCTAACAGTGGGGGAGAAAGCAGGACAAGGCATTCCCTTGGGATCTGAAGAAGAGAATGCCTGTTGTACTTGAATAAGTAGATACAATGTGAACAAAACCACAAATATACATAGAGCTTGACACAGTGCCAGACATTGTCCATTATCCTGTGTTCTGTGCACACTTATAGTACGAGCCTATTTAATCGCCACACAAGACCATGGAGCAAATATAATTATTCTTCTCAGAAGATGCACAGTGATATGCAGAGTAAGGTAAAATAATCCTCCTTGAGTCATACCAACAAGCGTTAAGCCTCAGAATGCTGGCTCCTTCGTGTGGGTTCTTAAATGCTTTCATCTAGGCTTGAGAAGCTCAGCCGCCATCATGTTACAGAGTGACTTTCAGAGAGTGCACTGGCATATGCAGCTGGCACACTTTTTGAAAATAACTTTGGAAATCCCAGACATTCCAGCCATGGGGCAATTTCTCTGGTACCTGTGATCCCTTGTGATACTGCCATTCAGCAAACTGGGAGAGATGGAAGTCTGTGCTCTGAGAAGGATCAAATGATCTATCTCAAAAGGTGCCCATTCATGCTTCCAAAGTGTGGGTGTCCTTTCTTAGTGGAATAGGAATGGTAGCAGAGGGAAGACTTGGATCTAGGGTTGTCCAGGCTACCACCTGACACCCTAATCCTCAGTCGCGTCATCTGTGAAAGGACAAAACTGGATAAAAATCAACTTATGCTGTTATTTTGCTGAAGCAAATGTTCACATGTCTTGAGATGAGGAACATAACTCACATGTCAGACTGTTAGCAAAGTAAGTGCACCCAAGGTCAACAGGCCTTTTCCTGGACAGGCATAGTCACAGGGCTTTGGACCTGCCTATTCTGTCACTCTGCTACAGGGTCATAGGATAAGGATTGCCTCAGGGAAGAAAAACAGCACATACTGCATCCTTCCTTGGCTGACTCAGAAGAACATGAGTCTGGAGGCCTATGTGAGGGTGGAGGGTTGCGGACCTGGCTACAGTTAGAGTCACCTGCAAAGGTTTGGGACCCTCTCAAGGCTGTTTCATTCCTCTCGGAATCACTGAGAGCTGTCAAAGGTTACAGAGCCCAGTACACTGAAGAGGGATAGGGGTTAGGCTTCCTCCCTTTTACCGACTTCTTGTGGGATAATCCTGGTAACTGTCAGTTTGAGACCAGAGGTCTGGGGCACGGCTCTGAGGGTAAAGGTCCTGGGTGCTTTGCTTTGTGGATAAGATCACAAAATTTGCAAGCTTTCCTTTACTGGCTGTTCGAAGTGCCAAGGACAGTAGAGACAAGTCTTGCGGAGCAACAGAAAGGGAGGAAAGAGGACAGCCATGGCCAAGTCATAGACACAAGAGCTTGGGAACCTGGGTCCACAACTGCCAAGAAGCTTCCTCCCAGAAATCATTGCCAGGTTTTTCTAAAACTTCAATGGAAAGCTGTGCTTAGTATTGAGGGCAAGTAAGTCTTTAGGCTGTTTATCTCTCCATCTGACACCTTTTAACTTCATTTGAATTATTGTTTTACTTAAGATTTATAAAATCTGAGTACTACTTAGAACATTATTTAAATCTGTTATCAAAAAGGATTTTCTGATTATGCTTTTAAGAACTTTTTGTGTGAATATTATTTGTTGTTAAAAGTGAGTAATAGACAAAAGTATAAAAACAAGATAAAGGAGACATTTTTAGAAATTCAACTATCCAGAAGAAATTATCAACACTTGGTGAGTACCTCTTTCTAGCTCTCTATCTATCTCTTTTTCTCTTTGATAGAATTGTAACTAATCAGGTAAATTGAAACACTTTCACAAAAATAGAATCTTATGGTACACATTTTTAAATTAAATGCAATATGTTCAGTTTGATTTGAATGTAATTGATAAATTAAAATGAAACTGCAAAAATTACTAAAGTTCAGAAATGCCTTCCTTCATTGCAAGTTATTTCAATTTCTGAAAAGAAAACTTTATGTTTTTGGGGGGAGTGTGGATGATGAGACATTCATATTTTTGAAACTTCACAGTACCTGTTGATTTCCTGTTGCTACTCCCCCTCCAACTAAAATCTCTGGATTTTTTTTTTTTTTTTTTTTTTTGCAGTACTAGGGATTAAACCCGCAGCCCTCACAATGAGTTACATCTCTTGCCCCTTTTAATCTTATTTTCTTTCTTTTCTTTCTTTTTTTTTTTTGAGATGAAGTCTTGCTAAGTCTCTAAATTGCCCAAGCTAGGCTTAAATTTGTGATCCCCCTGCCTCGACCTCCCAGAGTGCTGGCATTATAGGCCTGTATCACCAGGCCTGGCAAAAAAATAAAAAAATAGAAATAAAAATCTGTGTTTCTTATGTTGGCATTTTTACATTAGCAAGTTTTGTAGCTCTTCTATTCTGTTCTTTGCCAAAATACTAGGAAAAGAGGCAAATGGACGTAAAGGGAATAAGAAAAGAGGCAGAGAAGGTCAGCAGGGCTGTGAGTGAAGAGAGCTTTCACATGGTGTGGGTCGATTAGCCAGCATGAGGTTTGGAGATTGGGCTGTTGAGCAGTGTGTAGGTCAGGGACTGGGCAGAGGAGCACAAAGCAGAGTTGCTGGACGAGCTGGGAGAGCAGGCAGGTGGGTGGTGTGTTAAGGAAACAGGTCTCCACCGGGGCTCGGGGCTGCCGTCATGGCTGACCCACTCAGAGACATTGCCTGTCCTTCCAGCACGGTGCGTTGATTCCAGGACGGTGGATCTCAAAGCTTGAAGTGTACGTGAATGCTTAGGGGTATCACTGAAGTGACGGTTCTGGTGAAGTAGATCTGATGTGGCATAAGGGTCTGCATTGCTAGAACGCCCCCTGAGTGTTATATGTGCTGCTGTTGTGAGACCCACACTTGGATGGAGAGGCTTACTGTATGTCTTGGTTGGCCAGGTTCTGTCCTCTCCTGCCTCCATAGCTCACAGGTGCCGCATTCTCTAAACTTCAGGGTGTACATGAGTCTTCTTGCCTATTTGTGTACACTGGAATTAGGATACCGGCAACCTACCTGGGTTTGACTCACATAGTGTGGGGTTCCGGTGCCATAACCTCTTTACTGAACTCAGTCGTTCCCACACAGAGCTTAACACCCTTTGTGTGCCTTGGCTCACAGCTGCTATTCCCTCATTCTTTCCCAGCCATAGATGGCACTCCACTTCTCCGGCCCTGATGTAACAACTTTGCAGACCCTGACAGTTTTGCCAACTGATGACTGCAATCCCGACCCCCAGTGAGGACCTGTCTCCCTTAATCCATAGTCCACCTGCCTGTTCTCCCAGCCTAGCAGGAATTGATTTTGTCCTCTTCTGCCCAATCCTTGATCCACACACCAACTAAACAGCCCAGTCTTGGATGAGTTCAGGAGAACAGCATAAAGGAAAACTATGTCCAGGCAATGCATTCCCAGTATTCTTGATTGGATAAAGCCGTGATCACTAAACTTGGTTTCTGTCATCTTTCCTCTTAGTTACTCCTTGCTCGGGAGAGTCCACGAGGGTTTCCTATGTACTTAACAGAATGTCAATCTGGTAACAGTTTAAACTAGAAGATCCTTCTCTAACAAGAATCGATAATCTCTGGAATATGCAATGTACAAATTCAGACTACCGAACAAAAACTGAACAACAGAGGTCGTTACGTTTCCAATACAGAGCAGCCGTGGGCGCAGCTCACTGGGCTCCCTTTGTTTGGAGGTATCACCAGTGCAGAATTTGGTGCTGTTGTTTGGATTTGGCTGCCACTGAGGCTGTGCTCAGTAGGCAATGCCGCCGTCCTCAAAGCCAGACTCCGGGGATGCAGTGCTAAGCGGCAAACCCTGAAGAGCCTTGTCTCTCGTGGCTGGCTTGTATATGTACACTTTGAACATCCTCCACTGATGATGTTGTTCTGGAATGTTGAGGAACATGCTTAACTTACTAAGATCAGAAAAAAGATTGCTTTGCACATTTAGCTAGCAGTGCAAAGGAGGAAATAGAGAACTTCAAAAAACTTCACTTTCTTATTCCTTTCAGGATCAGCTACAGCCAGCATGTGGTGCAATTTGTTGCGTTTCGTTGACATCATTTCTTCTCCCATTTCTGTAATTACTGTGGCTGTTCTGCAGAAGTCTCATGTTTGAGGGTAGGAATTTTGGAAATTGTTTGGATCATAAAGTATACTATAGTTATCAGTGGATGAGTTCATAGCCAAGTGTACTATTACGAGGGGGCCCTAGTTAGAAGAGGCAGGTCACTGTGGGCATGACCTAGAAGGGCACATTCTTATTCCTGACCTCTCCCCTCTCTCACTGCTTCCTGACCACCATGGCATGAGAAGCGTTCTTCTGCTTTCTTTCTGGCCCTTTCTACCATGTTGTTTCCATCTTAGAGGGTACTAATCAGGGACTAAACCCACCGAAACTGAGAGCCAAATAAATATCTCTCCTGTTTAGTTGCAGGCATCAGATGTTTTGTTCCAGCCACAGAAAGACTTACCAGGTGCTCTGTTCTCTGCCCCCTCGTCCTCGCTCCAGTAGCTCTAGCAACCAGTCCTGTGAGGACCTCCCAGCCAGCACTCTCAGAGGCATTGCCCCAGAACAAGCCTCTTAGCTTGTTTCTCTGCCGAGGCTGTTTGATTGGCAAACGATGGACCAGGAGAAAGCCTGTACCCCCGCCCACTGACCTATCCTGAGTACATGACACCACATCCACTTAATTCCATGTGCTGTTTATTCACATCTTTGTACTTTACTGGGAACAGTAACTGTTGCTTGGAAGAATTTCAAGGTAACTCAGACCTCCCTTCTGAAGTGCATTTTCAGGCTGTGACATCGTAATAGATGTGGCACAAGATTGCCTCAGAATGAAGAGCTTTTCATGTCCCAATTATATCCACCTTTGCCTCATTTATGACGGGTCAGACAGTATGAGGGATTATTTCCATTTATCAAAAATGGAAGCTGAGAGCACAGAAGAGCAGTCACTGGCCCACCTTGCTCAAAGTCTACAACATTAAAAATGCCAACCCCAGTGTCACAAGACCTCAGCAATCTGCATCTTAGCAAGGGGTGGTGCAAGGAACAGAGGCGTCCCCTTGTTACTGTCGTCATGTGGCATGTCTTGCAGTGCCTGCCCTGTGATGAAGCTTATGTCTTTCACAGGGACAGCTGTGAACTCAGTGCCTGCCTGGTGGAGGGAAAAGGATATAAGCAGACTGTAGACACAAGGAGATGGCAGCCCAGCTGTTGTGTCACTATGGAATGTCGAGGAGTCTCTACGTTGGAGAATACTTCTGGGAGAGCAGGCGGGTGATTTAACAGACACTTGGGATGAAAGTGAGGAGAGATGAGGGTAGGAGGTGACAGTGACCAAGTGGAGAATCTCGGAGCCCAACTGCATCACCAGCTCCTTCAGCTAAAGCCAAGATCGCTACCTTCCCTGATCCCAGCCATATCTCAGGTCCACCTAGTTCTATAAGAATGCTTGTCTTATTTCCAGGTATCTCTCCCAGAAAAGTATCCCTAGCCTCCCACAGTAGCCAGAGATTAAATGTACAACCAGAGCAGTATTTTTTCTTGACTGTGGATTTAGCACATTGTAAACATTAGAACGTAAAACTGACTCAATTTCACATCAAGCAGAAGAGCTTATTTCTGTTTAAATTGAGCTGCTTTTTAAAGATCTGATGGAATAAAGTCATTCTGGAGGTTGAGGATGGGATTCCACGTTGTAGTGATTGTATGCCTAATGGTGGGAGAGGAAGCCCAATCCTAAACCTGAATGTTCATTTTTACTGGAGGCAAAGGAGCAGTGATGGGCTCACTGCAGTGAGGACGTAGCTTGGGGTGTTGGAGAGGGCGGTGTGCCTAATGAGAGTATCTCATCAGGAACTCTTTTCCTCTTCCGTTTGAGGAGTTAGGGCATGGACATGTGGCTTCTGTCCCCTTTGTTTAATCATAATCGGTTTCTGTTGTTTATGGCCGTGAATCCTAACTGATAAAAAGCATGGTGCTGAATTTTGAGTCAGCCTTGTGTTTCTTAGGGAAGACTGTTTTGAGCAGGAAGACCATACCTACTGAGTGGGCTGAGGAATGCTTACTGAGAATTTAGCTAATGGGCTGCTGAGTCTGTGCTGGTGGCACAGGGAGAAATGTGTTCTCATGGAAATTACAGACAGGTGCAGGAGACAGGCCTATCTAGCTCCCGATCTCCCTTCCAGATGGACCCCATTTTGAAACCTGCCGGCCTGGTGGGAGCATCACATTGTGATGGGCCATTCACAAAGTGGGAGTCTGGGAGGCCTTTGTGGGGTGTCACTTAGATCAAGGCCCTGACATCCACGGTGACCACCCATCTACAGCCTTGCTTTCGTGCAGGCATCCACCACCCACTCTTTCATGGCTTGTTATAGCTCTTTCTTCCAGTTCTTGTTTTTTGGCTTTATTTTCCTTTCTTTTTACTTAATTGAGCTCAAAAGGGAGAGAAATATGGTCACAGTTGATTGTAGACTTACACTTTTGTCTTTAGGACATAAGGACCCTGGGCTACAGGTATAGGTGTAGGTGAGTGCGTGTGGGTGTGCTAGAGCTCCTGCCCCGGGCCTTTTGCTTCCGGTGCTCTGTGATCCCAGCAGACACCTCCTTAAACATTGCTTGTGTACCCGGCGACGTCCACCTGTGGCAGGACAGCAGCTTCCGTGTTCCAGGTTCTGTGCTACTCCTAGCTGCTACCCCAGCCCCAAAATCACAGGGGATCTTGGTCACTGGGAACCTAAGATCCTTGACACTTACCACTCACCTGGTGCATTTGCATACCCTGAAGGCTGGCCAAGATCTGCTGGTCATGGAAAGGTGGCACATTCTCCTCAACTGCTGATCTTTTAGATAGGCTGAATTTGAGAATGGCCTGGGAGCTTCTAAACAAAGATGGCAGAACAGATTCCTGGGGCTGAGGCTTCTATGGATAGTAGTTTCTGAAGGGCGCGCTGAAGAGGTGACAGCTGAATTGTAAAAAATGGAAGACAAAGATGTAGAAAAGGAATCCATCAAGGACAAAGGCCCTGAGGTAGGAAGATCTTGGCAGAGTCAGGCTAGGTGTGAGTACAGTGCCAGGGCAAGGGGTGAAGTATGGTCTGTGAAGCTGGGCTAAGTGGTGCGCAACTTGTACGTCGCTCTCAACTTACCTTTCTGACAAGTAGAAACAAATACTGCTTTCTCCAAATTTGTGACACTCATAAATGGGTAAAGATGGTGGTGAGCTGGAGATTGGAGGTCACTGCCAAGTGAGAAAGTTCTATGTCTCTTATAATATAGTGGCTTGAAAGTGCAGTAGAAGGAGGTTTTCAACACCTTGAAATACAGCCAGTCAATGGTCCCATGTTTTCCAGAAAAAAATAGACATGCAAATAACAGCACATGAAATGTGTTGGATAGATGTGGATCGCTTTCTTGGAATGGATCCAAGGGCCTGGTGGGCTCAGACTTTCTCCTAGTTCACCCTTTGCCAGCCTAACAGCCTGGGCTGATAAACAAGCTTGAGCTGAATAAAGCTTCCTCATGGGAGGGAGAAAAAGCAGTCTAAGTGAAGTAATGGTTCTAATAACCACTTCTGAGCAGTGTGCGTGGAGGGCAGGTTGTGGGCGTCAACACAGAAGGGGGCTGTAAGAGGCCAGGGCTGAGCAGGGCTGCTGCCTCTGTCCCCCACGGCCTCGCCTCCGAGCATCCTGTCCTCTCAGGGCCTGGCCAGACTGGCAGGTGCAATGTCATGGCTACTCAGGCCCAGGCTCTGGATCCTCCCACAGCCTAAGAAAATCAATACCTTTTTCTCTCCCCCTTTTTTCAAGATCAAAATATAAATTTCACTTATCAGTGTCCCTCTCCCCCCTCCACTCCCTGCCATTGTGTGTCCTTCTCTTACAGATGCCTGCCAGGCTTACTGCTCAGAGAGGATTTTCTTCCTTCAGATATTTCCACGCTGTCTTCACTGGCCTTTGCTTCAGCTGGCCCTAAGCAGCTCCTTCCTCTGTTTCCAAGCATGGGCAGGAGCCTGAGGGCGGGGAAGAGGCAGAATTGGCAGACTTCTTCCCCAGGCAGGCTGGGAAATAGTGTTTAAATATAGGCCTTACCCTCCCAGAATGTAAATAAGTTATTCTTTTGTGAGGGAGTATTTGTTATTGAATTAGATATAAGTACAGGGTACTTCTCCTAATTTGTCGTGCTGTGCGTGGAGCAGAGGACCTGCGTCACGGCGGCACCCGCCCGCGGACAGCCTGGCTGCTCTGCTTCCCCCTCTCTGCGCTCATCTGCCTTGGTTGTTTCTCCCAGCTTTGTCAAATGTAACGTGAAAGAAAGCAAAATTAAAAGAAAACAAAAGAGAGATTCTCCAAGAGGGGAAATCAGATTTATCCTATGGTAATTAAATGTGTAGGAAACCAAGAACAAAGGACTGCAAATAGTGTGTGTGCGCTGAGTGGGAGAGAATAAATTATTATTTCCCAGGCAGCTAAAGCCTCTGATGAATCTTAAATTTAGGTGCCTGCGAGGTGGAAGATGTAGGGGAAAACAAACACAGATATGGGTGGCTTCAGCTTCCACCTGTGACATCCTAGCACCTGCTTCTGGAGACTCCTCAGCGGAGCTCGGGGGCGTGGAAGTGCTGGGGAACCCTCCCTGCTATGGCTGGTAGAACCACTGGCCTTTGCTTTTCTGTTCAGGCTTGTGTGTGGAATCCCATTCCTATTCATTACCCATGGGCCTTTGCAAGCTTCTCTTACCTGAGCACCTAGACTCACAGGCCTTTACTTTTTTTATTTTCTGTCTCATCATCTAGTAGGAGTGGGGAATATCTGGCTAATGTCCCACATGGTCTAAGGCAGCCATCACATTAGGGGTGAGTTGATTAAGTGTTTTACCAACTATAGCAGGCTAATTTTTAAGTAAATACTTAAGTATGGCCCACAGATGATATCATAAATATCCAAAAGGTCCTTAGCAGGACCAGGCTTCCTACCCCTGACTAGAGGCTGACTATGTTGGGGTCAAGGTCTGTGTCTTTTCACTGTGTCATTTCCAAGTGTATAGCAGAGTGCCTTATTTACTGTGGTCACTCAGTTTGTGTTTGTTGAGGAAAAGAAGGATGGATAGTTATGTGGCTGGATGAAGGGATGGACCCAGGAGGCACCTCATGCACTCAAGTGCATTAATGTCCTTGTACTATGACCTTTTGTTGCAATGATGGTGTGACTGAGGAGATACCCTGTGCCCGGGCCTGAAGTTGAGTGTATGAGAAGCAATGAGAAGATGGCTTAACCTGGGTCACCATGGTGGGAAAACCTTTGATGTGAGAGAAGCACCCTCTTGCTCATTGTGAAGCCCCACCATGAGGGTGTTGAGACACCCAGCAAGCCCCAAAACAACTCCACCCTCCCACACTTTGCCAGGCCTAGACCCAGGGAGGTATAGACACTTTGGATAAAGTGCTAGTGAGTCCCAGCAAAACCTTTTGCTACTGTCTCGAGAATGCTGGGCAAAGGCTGACCTCCAGGGGTGTTGTCTAGAGATCATGGTCTACCAGTCCATCAGATCCCCCTTCTGCTCAGGGATCTTGCTGATGCAACTTCATTTTGTGTGGCCATCCTCCCCAGCTCTGCCCTCCTTTTCCATATGGGCCAGTTCCAATGTCATCTTCTTCCTTTCTTGCTCACTCTGTGACATCCTTGCCCTTGAGCTTTGTGTGGAGGTCTTACTACTCCTCACTACTGGACAGGGGGAATTCTTTCAGATGATGAGGACATAAGGATAGAACTTCTAAGCTGAAGAAAGGCCAAAGGAAGGAGAGATGGGGGACAGAGGCAACATCAGGAGGTCTACCTGCAAGCATTATATATGTTCACGGTGACCTTCCCCACCAGTGGCTTCACCATCATGACCACCAAGCCAGGCTTTGTGTGAAGGGCTTCACCATGCCTGTAGGCCGTGCCATTGGCTTCAGCATAGGAGGTGGCTGTCCCAGCAGCAAGCTCATGGGCAGAGCAAGATTCCCCCTCAGCTCTTTCGGAGGCCTGAGATCCCACCAGAAGTTATTCTTCTCAGGGGATTCTAAAAGGTGTTTGGTCCTTAACGTATTCTGTGTTAGCACAATTACCACTTGTGACAAAGAACTTCAGCCATATCAATGTTGTCACTTTGTTGGTTTTGAAGGGTCTCAGGACCTTGGGCACAAGAAGCCTCAGATGAGCTGGTGCTTCTAGATGGGGCCCTTGGTCAGGCTGGTCAAGTAATGGGGTATATAAATGTTCCCCACTCCCTGACTCTGGGGCAGGCAAAGGGGTGAATGTATGCAAAGCAGAGGCTAGCTATTCAAAGAACTGTGTTAGTCTTTGCCTCTTTTACCCAAAGACTTGTCCGTAGATACGTATTTCAGGAAAATACCTTTTTTTTTCCTAATCACAAAAATGAAATCTACCAATTGTAGAAAACGTGCAAGATATGAAAAATATTAAAAAGGAATGAAAAACACGTCATGACATAATCTAAATAATATCTGTCAACACCTTGGTAGATTTCATTTTAGCATTATATGTGCATGGGATCTTATTGTAAGCAATTTTATATCCCTCACCCTCTGAACATTGCCTGTGGTCATTTTCTCTGTCACTAAATTTATTTAAAAATACCATTTTTAGTGGCTGCTTAATATTCAATCTTGTGGGTGGTCCATGTTTATTTAACCATTTCTTCCTTTTGAACATCTAAGTTCTTTCTAAATTGTGGATATTACAGATACCCACAAATAATGATGCTTGGAACATTTTTGATGCATACATCCATGACCCCTTTTGTGCTCGTTTCCCTCGAGAAAGAGCCCTAGAAGTGTATTTGGAAATGGGTCTGGATGTCCTCTGCCAAGTTGCTTTCCAGCATCTCCAGGTGAAAGCTTTGTTGACATTGCAGACAAGAATGTTGCTGTCACAGCGCCTCCATCTGCACTGAGCATTACTGTTTCTGATACCTCAGCAACCTTGGTGGGGTGCCCACCGTTAGCTAGTTGACTAGTCATTTATTGTCTATTCATTGATCTTGCCTGATTGTCCAAGGAGGTGCCAATGTTGCATATTATTTTTAAGAGTTCTATTTATATTAAGGGTATTAGTATTTTTCTTATCAACTATGTTACAAGGTGGTTATTTGCCATTAAAATATTATAGTAGTTTTATGGAGATATAATTTACATATCATACAATTCACTCACTGAAGTGTACACGTTATAGTCAGAGAGCTGTGCAACTATCGCTATAATCAGTTTTAGGACAGTGTCATCATCCCAAAAGGAAACGTAGCCCCACAAGTGGCCACTTGCCTCTTCCCTGCAGCTTCCCCACATGCTTCCCAAGGTGTGCGTCAGTCAGCCTCTGTCTCTATGACTTTGCCTATTTGGGACATTGCAGGTATGTGGAAGCATGTGACACTGGCTTATGCGTATCTAGTTTCTCTCACTTAATGTATTGTGTTCAAGGTTGCAGCATGTCTCAGTACCTCAGTTTCCCATTACATTTGCTTAGGGTTTTTAATAGCAAGAATTTTTAAATTGTATTTACTGGCTGTTCTGAGCTTTTCTTGTGATCTACCCCTCCTCTGCTCAGGGGTTTTATGCTAAGAATGTCCTTCAGTTAAATTTACAACTCTATTTTTGTGCTAGTTTTTCTAAATAGCTTTGTTAAAACATTAGAATAATTAAGTCTCTAAGTAATGTGTGGATATAGTCTTATTTTAAATGCTTTTCGTTTCTATATTAACTGTTCCACCCACCTGGTGAGTATTTTAGTAAATAGCGGTGGGAAGAGAGTCTGATTCAATTTTTCCCCCAATAGCCAATTGTCCTAGCGCATTCAGTTGTCATGCTCCTTTTGTAATTTGTTAAGTTCTTAAATGTACTTGGGTCTGTTTCAAGATTCTTCTGTTACTGTGCTTTGTTTATCAGCGATCACACCGGGGCTATGCTTTCTAGTTTTAACAGCTATAAAATAGGCTACAGTCTGTTTGGACAAAGTTTTTAGACTGTATTACTTTGCCCATTCATTTTCCTGGAAGATTATAGGACTGTTTTCCTTTGTTTTGACAAGTTCTCGCTGTGTATTCCAGGCCAACTCTGTACTCCCTACGTAGCCTAAACTGGCCTTGAATTTTTAAGCCTTCCAGGTGCTGGGATGATTGGCATTCACTACCATGCTGGGCTGATTTTATTTTTGTTGTTGTTGTTGTTGTTGTTAAACTTCTCTCTGTTCATTTTTAACAGTTCCTTTTTCTTGCCACCAATAGCCTCTAATAAATTCACTGATGTATTTTAATATTGATTTCAAAATTGATTATATTCAGTTCTCTAGCCAGCAACTTACTTCATCAGTCTTACTTTATATGTCTTATTGCTTTTAATTTTCTTAATTTCTGTGCCACAATTGAGGGCTACTCTGAAGTCTTAGGTTGATTTTGATATAGTTTATTGCTCTTATAAGTAGTTTCTAAAAACTGGTTATTTTTGGTATTATAGAAACTCCCCTACCCTGCTCTGTAATGGTCTACTCATCTGAACTCTATTGTCAAAGTATATTTTCCAGTTGTTTCCTTTACAATTTCTGTGTCTCTAATCATATTGTCCAAGGCAATGCTATATTTTCTTCCTTTTTAATGGTTTTATATCTAATTTTTGTTTTATTTCATAGCCTTGGCCTGATCTTCCAAAGTAGTGGAAAACATCAATGAAAGAGAACCAGCTCATTTTGTCCCTAATTTTAATGACAATGCCTTAAGTTTTTACCCTTATAAGAATAGTAAAGGTTTAAAGTAGGAAAGTAGGAAGAAAACATAATATATATATATATATATATATATATTACTTTAAGTTTAGTAAATGTCTCAGTTACTTTTTTGTCACTGTGACTCAATACCTGAGATCCATAATTTACAAGAGAAAAGTTTATTTTTGCTCACAGTTTCAGAAGGTCACAGTCAACTGTGAGATTGAGGCAGCTCCTCATGACATTGCAAACAGGAAGCCAAGTCCATTCACGTCAAGTCCCAGAGGAAGGTAGCAGAATATATATACCTCTAGTGAGTGAGTCCCAGTGATTCACCCTTTCCCCCCCATTTTATTAATATTTATGCAATACATATTTTTCACATTAAACTTTAATATTTTGTGCACATATATATCATGTCAGTTACATACTCTTCCCCTCTCCTCTTTTTGACCCTACCACATCCTCGCCCTCCCCACAAGTTCCCACTAGCCTTCCCCCCATTTAATTCTATGAAATTACCATATTCTGGATTTCTCGTATTAGCAGAATCATATGATACTTCAGCATCTGACTCACTTCACTGAGCATGATGGTCTCAAGTTGTGTCCATTTACCTACAAAAGCCTCGAAACTAGCTGTCTTTATAGATGAGTAGTATTCCATTGTGTATATATACCACAATTTATGTATCTGCTGGTCTGTTGATTGGTATTTTGGTGCCCTTCACTTTTTAGCTATGTTAGTTGTGCTGCTATGAACATGAATATACCTGTATCTCTGCTATAAGATGCTTTAGACTCAGTCTTCTTCCCTTTCCAGGTGTGATTCTAATCCACCACAGCCTGTAATCCAATCCATATGCCTGCAATCCACCCCTCCAGACAAGGCCCCAATCTTCCAACAGCACTTGGCTCCACAGAAAATCCATACATCCAAATGCATGAGACTTTTGGGGGATACTCCAGATCAAAACTACAATAGTGAAAAATATATTTTGTTTTTAGTTATCATAATCATATTGTTTTCATTATTGACCAATTGGCATATGTTGTTCAGTTTTTCTCTCTCCATATGTGTATACATATGCATATATATGTGTGTGTATATTATATATCATATATATTATAATGCACAATTTCAGTGTTTCTATCAACCCTAACTTTTTGATCATGGTGAATTTCATGTTTGTTCTACACTAATTTTTATTTAGATGCTTACATCTATATCCATATATGAATTTTCTGCCTCTTTTTAGTCATACGAACCATTTTTATATAAGATTTTAGCTAACTTCATAAAATGAACCAGATAAAATTTTATATTCTTTAATGCATAGACAGTTAATATAGCATGTAGCTATCTGTTTCTTAAAAGTTTTTAAAAGCCCACCTATAAAACTCTGCAGTCTTGGGCTCTTCTTAGATATATACTTTACCAGTTTTTAAAATTCTACTGTTCTAATTGATCTCTTAAGGTTTTTATTTTTTTCTGTGTTATACTTTGATAATTCATTTTTTCCAAGAGATCTGCTCAGTTTATTGAGGTTTTCCTCTTCATTAGCACAGTACTGTACAGATTATGCAAAGGGATTTTTGGGGGGCTGGGATCAAAGATTGGTACTTGGGAGTGAACCAAGGGCCTTCGCTTCAAGCTATTATTTCTTCTCTTTTTAAAAGTTTATTTTTTCTAAATTTTAAGACATTGACTCCCTAAATTGCACATGCTGGGATTAAACTTGGCCTCTTTCTACCTCAGTCTCTGAGAGTGCTATGATTATATTACAATTGTGTGTGCCTGCTCCAGACAGATGGTTTCTAAACTGGAGAAAGCATTGTCTGTAGTGTCTCCCCTTTCTTACTACTTCTGTTATGCTCTCTCATTTTCATTATTTATAATAACAATACGAAGAACTTTACATTTAAATGGGTGTTATCACTCAACTCCAGCTTTCTCTTTCTTGAATTCTTCATTTTTGATTCATCAGTCAATAGGATAGTGTTTTCAATTATTATTTTCTTTTAAAGAATGTTACTTGTCATAATCTTGAAGTCCATGCATCTCCTGAAATGTCTCCATTGCTTTGTGTGTTGATTGACTACAGAATGTCTAGCCATAATCACTTTCTGCAGGACTTGATACTGTCCAGTGTCCTTAGTGTCCTCAATTCTTTTTTTTTTCTTTATGAAAATAAGTAAAAGTTTATTGATTAAAGCAAGAGAGAGAAAAAATGCTCTTGGCTGAGAGAGAAGCCAAGGGAGATTATACCCAAATGGGTATTTGTTGGAGAGAAGAGAGAAAAAAAGAAAGCTTCTGGCTGAAATGCCCAGAGGGGACCCCAGCAGGCATCCCCTCGGTTCTTGACTTTGTGTTGCAGGAGTCGTGTGGGGCTAGTCCATTGCTAGTTGTCTGATTTCATAATCTGTTGTTTTTTCCTGCCTGAATATTTGTCAATTTTAAAATGTCTTTTTAGAAAGCAAATATTAGGCTCTTCAAACCTCACGTGCTAAATCGTGTTATTGCAGGAAGATTGGTATTTTCAGCACGGTAGGAAAACAGGTACTTTTACTGCCCGAAACATTTATCTTCCCCACAGTGCAGCGCTTTTCTTGCCCTCAGCACTGCTGACAGATTGTTCTCGCTAAGTCATCCTCGTAGGCACCGTGCTGTGCATCGTCCCAAGCTTTGGAAGCCAAAGTATGTCTAGATATTACTAAATGTTTCCTGGGAGGGCAGGGATTGGAGATGGAAAGTTGTGACCCCCTCCTCTGCTGGGAATCACTGTAACAGAGAGTGGCCTGACCAGGCCTTCTGTGGTTAGAGCTGAGACACCTTAACAGAATCCTTTTCCTATCTTATTTCAGGTTTCCCCTTTTTGCACAAAACCAAAAACCAAAACAAAACAAAATCACAAAAAACATATTGATGTGCTCTACTTGGGTTGTTCAGTTCTACTCCCAAGGCTTTATACGGTGAATGTCCCTCAAGGATTGAGCCCTCTGTCAAACTGTGATGGATGTAGTAGCTTTTGAGTTTTTACTTCTAGTCTTTACTAGTATTTTAGTGGGACTCTGGGAGACACTATACCAGGTATTACCATACAGCCCCTATTTTATACCATTCTCTTTTGTTGTGAATTTTCTCACCCTGTGCACTTTTGTATGCAAACTCTTTAAAAAGTAATTTCTGTTTCTTAGGGGAATTGTTTTAAATATATGTTGGTGTTTCTGGTGAATATATCACCGCTTCAGGCTGCAATTTGGGATGCCCAGTGAAGTACTTTATTCTGGGCCACAGTGAAAAAGGGCCCCTCTGCAACCTTAAATACACGCTGTCAGCTTTTGTGGATACCAGGCCTTGAGTTTGGCCTTGTACAGCTGAGTGGAGTCATCAGCTTGCAGCCTGCACCTAGTTGAATCTGAAGCCAAGGGGTGCTGAAAAGTCCCCTTCTCGATGCAAAGAAGTGTGAGACGCATGAGAGGCATGGTGTGAAAACCACTTGGCTGCATACCCTTTGCCCAACTTCATCTGGCAAGGCTGCAGAAAAATACAGAAACTCTTCCCTTCGGTACTGTTTATGTCACAAACATCACTATGGGATGAAAACAGGGCCCTGGTGTGACTCCAGTGAAAGTAAGACTTTGACTCCTCTTTTAATCCCGGAGAGAGACTGTCCAAAGCCACCACCCTGAAACCTTTAGACCTCGTGGTGTGCAAGCCCGGATGGCCATCACCAGAGATCAGGGGGTGTGCTGGTTTCCACCAGAGCAGAGCAGGTGTCTGGGCTCCTTCCCGCTTGGCCTCCCTCTGCCCTGCAGGGGGGATGTCTAGCACATTCTTTTGTATTGGATTGGGCACACTTGTGGGGATGGCAGCTTTTCATTTGTTATGCTAATTTTTATTTTCATTCTGGTAATAGATAAAAAAAATTCAGTAACAAAAGAAAAACATGGGTCTCCTGTCTGCCTCACTTCCCCATCCCATCTGATTCCTGAACACTTCCAGGGTTTCTTACCTGTGCTTCCATTTGTAAAGTAAATACTTGTATTTCTGTTTATTGATACTAACTTCTACGTTGTTGACTCTCGACTTCCCTTAGCGGTTGCTGAGGACTTGGCCTCTCTTACTTCTCCTCTGTCGCATACTTCCTCTTCTAGTTTGCGAATACCTAGTGCTTTATCTACCATATATCTATAATGTCTTGGTTTTGTGTGTATGATTTTTTGCTATCTGTATCTGTGTAATAGAATGTTAGCATTTTCTTCATTAATATATATTTGTGACTTTTGTTTAAATGCGTAGTTTTCCAAAGCTGAGCCAAGTGAGCTTATATGGCTCTTTTCTTTCTTGTATGCTTTTAAATGAAATTTTGGATTAATCATTACCCTGTCTTCTCATTTAAAATTTTTTTAATATATTGTAATTTTTTTCCTGAGAGCTTAACTTAAATCTGGTAATAGTTCCCTAGATTATTCTCCAAGGTCTCAGATGGGTCAGGGACCACAGCTCTTCCCTCTGCTCGCCAGGCTCCCTGCATCTTCTCTCCCCGGCTTGCTGCAAGGTCAGCATCTTCGGCTTCTTCCGGGCCACTTCCATCCTTGCTTTCCTTTGCTTTCTGAGCCTTGTCTTCAGCTTTGTTATTTTCACCCTACCATGCAGCTTCAGTGCATTCTTTGGAAATTTTCTTTTAAAAAGTGTACTTGGAAGGTGAACATTCAGTGTGCCCATCTGTCTGAGAAGATCATCACTCTACCCTTGCAATTCCCCGATTGGCTGGATATGAATTTAAGTTAAAAATCATTTGTCTTTCGAAATTTGAAGATACTGGTTTGGCTTCTCCTACTCGTCAGTGATGCTGCTGACATGTCCAAAGATATACTGGTCTTCCACATTTCCTATTTGGTTTGGTTTGGTTTCTTTTTTTGGAAGCTTGTGAATTCTCCTCGCTTGCACTCAGAATTCTGGAATGTCATGCTTTTTGTAGTGTGGGGTGCTAACTCTCATCACATATGTGCTATGTATTTTAGTATGAAGTTTGATGTTATTTATTTTAGTAGACTGTATTTTAGTGATTCTTGGATAAGTTCTTATCTGTTTTATCAATGATCTTAAACTTTCGTTAGCCAGATACAGGAATGCTAAGATGAATTGTTTGCTCTTCTGAAAATAATCTTTTCTATTTTCTTTTCTTTCCTTTTTATCAAGTGACCTTCCTGCATAAGCCTCACCCGTGGTTAGGTCCATTCCATCGTGCCTGGCTTATCTTTGCTGAGTTCTATCTCAAAAAATTTTTCTTTTCTGTTTCTTATAAACAATTTATTTTAGTTCATCAAAGAAACATGTGACTATTTTTGTGTTGGTTTTTGCTTTTATCTCTTAGAACATTTCTTTTTGTTGCAATTTGTTCTTTTTTATAGTGTAGTACCTTCCTACCTCACTGAGGATGTTAATTTTAATTTTAAATCTTTTCTTCAGTTTTCTGCTTTGTTTCCTTTTCCTTTAGATCTCTCTCCTGTAGGTAGGTTTTATTATCTCATATGACAGGCTTAAAAAAGTGAAGTGTGTCTGAGCATCCGGGCCATTGATTGCAGCACTAGGCACTGAGAGATCAGAGGTTTCTCTGCCAGGCTGGGGCCTAGTGGTGGATGGACAGATGCACTATGGGTGGTCAGATGACAAGGTGACCAGTTCACTGGGATCAGTATCAGAGATCTTTTCTCAGATGCTATCCAACTTCTCAGGAGGTTTTTCCAGTCACCTGGTACTTTATGTTTGGGGTGAAGGCATCTCCTACCAGTATGTCCTACCTCTTCCATCCCAAAAGTGCACATTGAGGACTTGCAGTGACAAAGCCATTTACATGGCCCTTCTAGAGGCACAAGCATTGTGTCTATTTCTCAAAGCCGGTACCCACTCTTCCTGTAATTTTTCTGTGCCAAATCTCCTTCCCAGTCAGTGATTTTTGGCTCTTTGTCCATGAGGAATTTATACCTGTTCAATTTATACCTGTTCAATTCTTTGTGTGTGTGTGTGTGTGTGTGTGTGTGTGTGTGTGTGTGGTAGGATTCTAGGGGGTAGTAAAGAGAAACATGCATTTGGGTCAGAGGATAGAATGTAGGTGACATTGGTGACAAAAGTCCATTCCTTTAAGCCTGTGATGAGCACAGTGGGGCAGAGAAGAGAAACTTGAAGCCAGCACCAAGAAGTAAGAGCTGATGGATGTCAAAGCAGGCTTGCTTGTGTTGGGGAAATGTACTGGGGAGATGCCTCTCCTGCCATAGGGTAGATTCTGGGATCATTTACTGTTGGTGTGGCTTAGGCAGAAGATAGACTCAGAAAACGCAAGGCCAAGCTCAGCCTGAAGACATGGTAGCATATGCCCATGTGAAAGATGTGCTTTTAATCCTTGAGATCCCACATATTCCTTGTTACATCTAACTAGAGCCCTTAGGATCACTGGTTAATTCAGCCTTGTAAAAATTGGACATGCAGCTTCTCTCTCTTCTCTCGCTCGCTCTCTCTCTCTCTCTCTCTCTCTCTCTCTCTCTCTCTCCCTCTCTCATATATTGTTCACTGACTCCAGAGTGTGGAGAATGCTTCAGCCTTTTGGAGCATGTGGCTATGAAAACCACAAACCTCAGGACACTCTAGGAAAGAAACGTTCATTGACTGAGAAGCTACTACCTACTGTGTGCCAGGCACAGCACCAGGGAATTCGCACATATCCACTCCTTTATGGTGAGTTTTAATCTCCCCCTAGGAAGATGGGAGACAGTGGCTCATCCTTGAGGTTACCCATGGTAGTAGCCTTTAAAAGTGAGAAACTGCGGTTTCTGAATAAATTGTTTGCAAATGGCTTGACCGAGGAGATTGGGAAACAAAGAAAAATAAACAAGCTATTTCCTGTGTCATCATGAAGGCTCTGTCCAAGTCTGTTGTGCTTCTGTCCTGGCTCGTGGACACTCAGTAATGTGTCAGAGATGGAGGGGGAGTTGTTACCGGAAGGAGTGCCATAGTTTCCAGCACAGTACCCCTTCCTTGCAGACTCTGCTGCAGGGGGCTGGTGTGTGGCCTGCTCTCTCTCGCATTAGTGTCAAACGTTTGTCAATATTTAAACATTCATTATTCAGAGTTTCATTTTTCTGCTCCTCTGTCTCTTTCTCGCCTCTCTCTTTAACGCAGAGAAAGGAAGAAAACAAGGTTAGTAACTGTATCCTGTTTCTGTATTTCTGCAGGAAAGAAATGAGCCACTTCAAAGCTGAGCTGATTTACTGGATAAATATGTATTTAGGCATTTGGGGACTTTAAATGTATATGATTTACCAGAGAATTAGGGGGCATCCTTTAGCATCCACTATGCAGAGATATATTGACACAATTTCAACTGTATGGTTATGTCTCTGATAAATCAGGCTGCCTCCTTCAGACCTTCATGGTCCACCGAAGGTAAAATACACACCTCCTGTCAGGAAGGGCAAAGTGCAGGTAAACGTAGATGTGTGGCAAGCCTGCCACAAGGCTCTTGGGGGAGAAGCTCCTGTGTGCAGCGCAGCAGCCATTCTGGGACTCCCTCCCGCATGAGGGCTGCAGGCTCTTGAGGGTGTATCTGTAACCAGTTTCTAGTTTCTAGTTCCCTGAGAACCAGTCTAGGGAGAATGGAGGCTAGAACCCCGTGTAGAAACAGGTGGTGCTGATAAATTGATAGTCAGATCTTCCTGTACTCATTGCCTAGCTAGCGCTTGATCCCAAATCACAGCCACAGGGACCATGGACAAACCTTGCCACATGGTCTCTCCCAGAGAGACCCTTTGAGGCAGCTGCTACGGCTCTTGGCAGCAAGTGCTTTCCCAGGTTCCCAGCTGGGAGCTGGTGAATATAGAGCAGATGGAGGACCTAGAAGTGTAGCCTTTCAGCAATGGGAGCCCTTCGGAACCTCTCCTAGATTAGGATGTCCCCTGCCTGTGGGGCCTGAGTGGGGCTATAGCCAGAAGAAAAGGGGACAAATGACAGAGTCTGCTGAGTCAGCAAGGGAGGAAACAGTCAATCCTGGAATATCACAGGCTGAGAAGGAGGCTCAGCGCTCACTGGCAGTTAATAGTGCACTGGTTCACATAGGTGTACTGCCTTCCTGCTGCATGCTCATAGCTACTTCTGGGACCAGTTCTAGACTCACTTCCTACATGGATACATTTTGAGCTCATTTAACTAACTCAGGTTTGGAGAGCCCGAGCTTGAACCTTGGTTCTATTGCCCAAGAGGACTGGGAATGGTTTCTCCTGTACAGTGTCCTCCTGCATTTCTCTCCCTCTCTCTCTCTCTGTGGTTGCTGCACAGAAATCTGCCATCATCCATGCTTAGGGGCCCGTGGTTTCACCTGTCCACAGGGCTTTGCCTGCTGCCTCTGTCTGCTGGGGCATGGGGGGGCTGGCTTTTTCTTTTCCCCCACAAAGTTGAGGTTTCATTGCCTAGCTTTGTAGAAGGGGAAGCTAAACTTTTACAGAGAAAAGGAAAAAATTCTCTTACTCTAAATCAGTATTTATAATAATTACAATGGTGAATAGAATTGGGAAAAGTGAATTGCCTGTTCTCAGGGAGTGCTTTATTCTTAAAGTATGTCCTTGAGTAATTAGATAAGAAGGCCCAAATCGAGTATACTTTGTGTTTGGGCATGGGGCTCTTCTGCTCAGTAGTACAGCCCCTCTGGGGCCCATTCCCGAGGGCTGGTTCTTGCTATTGGGAATATATAGCAGGCCTAGAGTCTGCATCTCCTCCCACCACAGATCTCCTTGCGTGATGCACGAGTCACAGACAATTCCGAAGCTCCTGAGCTTTCAGAGATCAGATGACAGCCCATGTCGAGGTCTGTTGTGTAGCACACCGGCACTTTACTGTCCCACCAACATGAGAAGCTTGATCTGTAGGAAGGTTGGCTCATGAGTCTTATTAAAGGAACTGTTCTGGCCAGGCCTATAGGTTTGAGGAAAAAAGAGGCATACATATATAGAGTTCCTCTTAGGAACTAACATTTGTTTATCTTTTTTTTTCTATCCAGACTTCCTTCCATTTGCTCAATCTCTGTCTATCATTGATTCTACATATGTCCACAATGCCTAGTGGCTGCCATGCTTAGAACTAGATACTAAGAACAGAGAGCTGGGAAGCCTCTGCTGACCCCAAGGGTCCTGTGGTTAGTGAGGAATGTGAGCAGACAAGTGGCATAGGCATAGGCACAGGCAGCGTGGTGAGGCTATGGGGCACTACCTCTGCAAGACTGCACTATCAGACGTGGTGGAACTGGCATCTGTCTGGCTTACCTGGTCAAGATGGAGGGAGCAGGCCTACCTGGCCTAAGAGGTTTAGCTGGGCACTGACACTTTACTGCATGTGGGTCCTCTGCAGTGTACAGATTACTGTGCTTGAGATAGAGAGAGCTGGGTGCCTGCAGGTCTACAAAGCTCAGGTGCAAATCTCAGGTACTACTGTTTCCTGAGGTCTACCCTTCAGGCCTGGGGGGTCCTTCTAAACTCAGCCACTGGGAAAGTGTAACTAGTGGCTACCCTAACCTTTGCCATCCTGGGAATCACTGTCTAACTTGAGATGGGTCCCTTCATCTCTCTGATTGATTACTGTGGTTCTGTGCCTATTTAGGTAGCTTCTGGAAGAGCAGACTGTGCTGACAAGAGGAAGCCAGTTTGGAAAACCCAAATTTGGATGCCATTTTTGGGACCTGTGGAAGACTGTGGCCAATGACTGAAGTGGCTGGGGTCCAGGGCTGTGGGAGTCTGCCAGGGCGGACAGTGCGGCTTGTCAAGTAGTCACAATATGGCTGTTAGAACAGCCTTCTGCCCTCCAGCTTGATGGATGCCTGCAGCTGAATGCCAGGCAGGGCAAGTGGGCAGGACTAGAACAATGGGCTGCTAACCAGACTATGGGGGAGATGGATGAACTGTTATTTGTAATCAGACATTCTCAAGACACGAAGCATTCTGACCCAGGATGTTGCCACCCTCACACCAGGCTCAGTGATAAGAGAATTAGTACACACTGTGGAATAGAAAACTTCTTAGGCCTTCAAGCAAAATGGAGGGTTTTCAGTGCACAGAATCATTCTCAAGCGCTATCTTTTTGCCTCAGATACACACTGAAAGTGAAAAGTCTGCTGTGTTTCAAATTTCCATGAGACAGGAGGAATGTTGGTATCAGACTTTGGCCTCCAGGGAGGATTTGATAGAATTCTCCATGGTCTTACCCATGAAAACTGGAAAAGGCCCACAGCTCCAGGATAATGTCCCTTGAGGACAAATGTCTTGTGCAGAAAAGCACGGTTTAGGTATGTCAGGGAGAAAATGATTGTTTTTGCTTGGATTTGGTCTTTAAAAGTTGTGGTGTTTCCAAGATAAAAATGCTAAAAGGGATTAGAAACCATAGAATTAGTGCATTTTATAGAGGGAGAACCTGAGGTCCAGACTCAGTGACTTGCCTATGGCCACAGGAAACAAATTTCTCATGTGTATCTCCATCCTTCGTCAATGATTTTAGTGGATGTTCTGCAAAAATTGGCAGGGAAGGAATAAATGAACCAGCCAAGTTTGGCATTGTACCTGTGGTTCACTTTTGGTGAAAGTCTCATAGGTAGAGCAAGCCAAGAGAGGTGCAAGTTGGAATGTGGATTCATGTCTCCTTGAAGTTCCATGAGGCCTATGTGGTGTGGCCGGTCACCTTACGTTGCCTCAATAGTAGATTACAACAAGCCACATGTTCTTTGCCTCTGCAGCTAGCTGGTGGTTCAGATGTCTCATGATCAAAAATTATGAGATATCCGATGTTAGTGTTAAAATAAATTCTTTATGTACTCCTTATTAACCCCTACTTTTTTTCTGTCTTAGAATTATTTGATTTTTCTGTCACCAGGCTCATGTCCCACAATTCCAAGAAGTAAAAGACAAAGCTAAGCGTAAAATATATTGATTGGAGTAATCTTATTTAGAAACTAAGTACAGAGAAGTAAAACCTCGTCCAAGCTTGAAAGGAGTTTTTGAGTCAGTATATCAACAGGTAGTGTATCTAGAAACTACTCCATGATTTTAACCCATATTACAGTTATGGTGACTTTTTATGATCTCTTTCAAATTGGCCACATGGGATGTAGTCCATATGTATAAGGTTCATGTCTAGGGGATTTATAATTTATGTTGATTTTACTGCACATGCTCTGGGTGTTTATGTGTGCATGTATATTCTCATACTTCCTTGGATTTCGTTTGCATGAGCTTTTGGCATGAGCTCTTTATGAGTTCAGTCTCAACCCCACTCCTTTGTAGGTGATTGGATAAAGAGACATCGTTCCTAGTATTTTCTGACTTTTTTAAGTTGGAAAAGATACATTGTTTCTTGTATTTCCTGACTGTCTTCAGTCACCCCCTTGCTACCTGCTTAGTTAGCTGATTGTGTAACAGCTAGGGCAACCTAAACTCGGGCCAGCATCTTCCAGATTTGTACCTGCTGTCTTCCTGAGTAGGTTCCCAGTGACCACCTAACTACCTACCAACAGTCAGTTAATTGCTTACCAACCAGTCACCTAACTGCCTACCTCCCAATGGTCATCATTTACACTCATCAGATCCCCCAACCTAAAAGCCACAACACCATCTGGTCCTATCAGAGCTCAGTGTGTCCCCTTTGGCGGGCTTGCTCCTCCATCACCCTCCCCAGAATCAGATGGGAGAGGCAAGCTAGTCTTGTAGCTGCAGTGAATACTCCATGCTAAGATGTGGTGGATTAGGGAGTGCAGTAGATTTTTTGACATTCATCTGACAGAGAAATGGGGCCCATCCCTGCTTCCCTTTGAATCCAAGCTGGCTTGTCATTGCTTTGACCAATGAGTGTGGCAAAAGCAATACTTGGAGCTCCAGAGCTTTGTCTTTCAGAGTGAGTCTTTTGGTGATCTGAGCAGCTGTGTTAGGTCTAGCACCCTGCTAGGGAGAGGACATGGAGAAGGAGGCCTAGCCTACCAGCCCGTCCAGCCAAGGTGTTAACCAGCTGAGTAAGGTGCTAGTGGCCCACTTGGCCATAACTGAGTACCACGGAGGGATCCTGGCTAGTGCCACGTAAAGTAGAATAATTGTGCCAACTGCCAAACTCTACCTGAATTCTGGATCTGCCAAGTTTTTATAGATACTATAAATATGTTTAAGAGTTCGACTTCCTGTATTTGACTGCCAGCTCTGCGGTTTCCTTGCTGTTGAATCTCAGGCAAATGTTGATCATTTCTGAACCTTAGCTCTAGCATCCAGAGTTGCAGTAGCACTGCATTCCATTCAGGAGAATTGTGAAGCATACACGGTACTATTGCTTAAGTAGCCCGTTACCTACTAGGCAGGCAATAATTCCAGGCTCTTTTCTTGCACTTTTACTTTAATCCAGCCAGAGTTCCCTTAGGCCGAGGTGTCTTGGGAATGGCTCCTGGTGTGCAGGGTGATGTCCGAGTGCTCCCTGGCTTGTCTTCTTGGGGATCTGTGACATTGAAGGGGGTAGGGCATGAGCCCTGGGGCTGGGGAGAGTTTGTTGAACTAGCCTACATACCAGTCTGTAGGGTTGCAGGCCTGACACATTGGGCTTCTGTATGGGACACACTGGCACCTATTGTGTGCCCATGTGCCCGGGCACAAGTGAGTGCATGTGTCAAAGGGAAAAAAGGGCTGCCATTGAGGGTGTTCAGTCTAAAACACGGAGTGTGCAAGCCTGAGGCAGAAGCTGCAAAGGCTCAGGAAATAATGTCACAGCTCTGACAGGTCACTGCTTTGCCCGGCCTCAAAGATAATGCAAAGGAAAGCTCTTTCTAAACTATAAAGCACTCTATATGCGAGAGGCATTATTCTTAGTACCGTGACAAGGAGGAGGAGGAGACAGAGGAAGTGGACGAGGAGAAACCCGCCTGAATCCTCCTGATAACAATTTTACATCTATAATTCCTTCCTCTTCCTACCGCATCAGAATTTTATGGGGATTAGAGGCGTCCAGCTGCAGAGTGCCCAGAGCCCCTTAGGAAAGCCTCAGCTTAATGAATACCTTCTGAAGGGATTTTCTATTGTGACAAAAAAAAAAAAAAAAAATTCCCTGCTGATAGGAGATGTATGTCACTGCCTGGGGCCCCTTCCCTGGGCTCCTGAAAACCAGTAGGGCAGGGATGCTTTCACCTTCTGGCATGTAGTTGTGGGCATATAGGACGAAGTACTCAAAACTCTCAGGTTGCAATTCCAGTTTCCTCCCTCTTCCTTTCTGCTCTGGAGAGAATGATTCCCAGTGCTGTCACACCCTAGCCCTCCCAGTCATATGTGGTAGCCATGGAATTCACTTGCCTGGCCCCAGCCACTAGGGTGTTGGGAAGCACAATGCTAGAGGAGGTTTCTGTGACCTGTACCTGTGATGCTGGGGTCCACGGCTCTCCTGGGGAGATTCTTCTTTAAGCGAGGCTCCTCGAATGCAAATATCCTATTTAAAAGAACCTCATTGTCCAATTCTGTCCTGATAGTCTTTAGCAGATCCCTCTCTTCAAAAAGGGAAAAGGAAGATCCAGACAGCCAATAAGCTAGAAGGGAAAAATTTCAAGTCCCTGAGGATAAAATCCAGGTTGCTCAATTAGATTTGAATTTTGATAAATGATGAATACTCAGTATAAGTGTGCCCCTGTCTTTAGCTTGTTTTGTGTTCTTATAACAGAATCCCGCAGGCCGGGACACTCTAATGAGCAGAAATGTGTTGGCTTTTGATTGTGGAGGCTGGAAAACTCAAGATCGAGAGGGCTTGCTGCATCTGGCCAGGCCTTGGTGCTGCATCATATGGTAGAGTGGCAGGGCACAGGCAAAGAGAGAGGAGAAAGCAAGAAGGGGCCACACTCACCTGTGAGCGCACTAGCAGAGCCCTCAGGGCCTCATCAGTGCCCTCGGGGCCCTGCCTCTCAGGAGTGTTTCACTGGCGATTAAGTTTCCCGCATGTGCTTTTGGGGGGGACATACTCAAACCATAATTCCCAAATGGATTTCTCAAAGCATGACTTTTTAGTATATGTTCTATGCCATATTTGGGACATATATACATACATATATGTGTATATGCTAAAAAAAGTATTTGTTGTTTATCTGAAATTCATGTTCAGCTAGGTGTCCTGTATTTTTACTTGCTACAGTGAATTCTGTAGTCCTGTGAAGGGGGCTGTCCTTCCTGAAGCGTCGCTAGTCAGTCTTGTGAACTGAACTGAGTTTGCAAGGCAGCCTTCCCTGGACTGTTGTGTCCTCTGGAGCAATTCGAGCCATTGGCCTGTACCTAGGTGGGTGGCCCCAGGTAACCAAGGTGCTGTCTTCTTATCTGGTCTATCCAAACAGTAAGTGCATTCTCTGACTCATCTAGAGAAAACTCATGACTCACCCTGTAATATCCCCTTCTGAATCATTTAAACAGCTCCCTCTACCAATTACCAAATTCTGGACTATTGAATTAGGGTTCTTTTTAAAGTCCATTTCTAAGATTTCAGTTTTTTGTTCATATGCTACACTCATATTAAAAATAATATAGGATATTTGAGCCCTTAAATGTAGCTTGGTACTTTGCTGTTTAATCTTTTAACTGTTAGATAACCAGGCTCAGACTTCGTGGAAGCTAGAATGAAGCTTCCCATAAAGTTTGTTTCCCTCAGAGTGGAATTCCTTCCTCCAGGATCCTGGTGCCTCTCTAGAGCTAAAGCTTTGCATGAAGACCCTCATCAACTTCTGTTCTCTCTTTTTCCCTCAGTCCTTCCACACCGTCCCCTATTTGCCCGTCCAGGGGAGTCCCTTCCTGAGCTCCCTATCTACAGAAGTACCCATTTCTGTGTTTGGTGTGAGATGCCCTGAGGACTCCCAGACCTGCTTTCTCCTCTCTGCCCCATGTAAGGTCTTGTTCCATCTACATACCACGCAGATATTCCCACCATACATTTCTTTGGTGGAAGCGTTTTGCATCCTTAGAACTGCAACTATGTATGACCTGGGTGATGCCTTGATGCTGGTTGGTTCCTTGTACCTTAGACTGCTCAAACGTGTCACATTTCTTCACCTGTCCAAGTCTTAGTTTCCTGGCCTTTGAAGGGAGGTAATTAGACTTGTTTCACAGAGTTGCTGGGAAGAGCAAACAGCATAATGTAGGTGAAAGTCTCAGCATAATTCCTATCCCTTAGTAAATGTTTGATAAATGGTACTGATTATTACTAGAAAACATGTTTATTAGGTCTATAATGTCTTAACATATTTGGTTGCTTTTAAGGTCACATAATTTCAGCTAAATTAAGCAGTCTACTTGATTTAAGCCATATTTTTAGCTTATGTATTGCAATTTTAAAATTTTTTTCAAATTTTGTTTCTCTCATAGTTTGCTCTTTTGTATTTTTAATCTCTTAAGACATCTCAGAGTTAAGACTGAGTATGACCATGAGATGCCTGAGATATGACAAGGAATTTAATGCTGCTGTGGTATATTGGCTGTCAAATTGTGCTCCTCTGGTGCTTACCTGTACCTTGGAGTTCTACACGACCAGAACTATTTACATAACAACATTTAGAGATGCCGTTTTCTTATTTTTCTTTGTTGATATTTATGTGGATGGTGAGTAAAAAGTGGTTCTTTATGACTACGATCCATTATCACCATGGCACCATGTGTACTGGCAGTCATTGTGTGCTCTGCCACCAGCCACTCAAAAAAAATGTCATAGAATATCCTTGACCAACCAGTGAAAGTTAGCAATTTTATTAAATCCTGATAGTGGAGGCCTTTTGATATTCTATATGATCCATGGTAAGTACAAATAAAATGCTACAGCTGTCAACTGAAGTATACTGCAAGTACGCAAAGCACTAGTGTGAGTTGCAAGCTAAACTAGCATTTCTTTTCATAGAACATATTTTTACTTGAAAGAACAATGCTCACAAACTATTGTTATTTGAATTTAGATATTTGACAAATCTTTATTGAAAAATAAAAGAAATGAGCCTATTTTAAGACAAATAATTATAATTAATTACATTTCAGATGTTCAGTAAAAATTAAACTTTCAGAAAACTTAATAATTTTCTATTGTTTATAAGAGAACATTTTCATGAATATATCTGTTGCTTTATACACCACCAATCAGAAGATCTGTATTAACTCAGAATCCTGGTATTTGCCAGATGGCCAACAAATGATATGAGCACATCAAACATGGGTAAAAGTTCCATTGAAGGTTCAAAATAGATGAAGGAGGTTAGATGCAATGTTAACGCAGAATTATTGTTTATTAGTTTTAAGTTTGCACAGTGCAGCTGAACTTATAAAATTTTGGTGTAATATTAAAGCAGAGGGATCCCTAGCTATCTCAAAAGGGGATTACAGTGTCTCTCCTACAGCTCTTTCCATATTTTATTATATTTAAAATAATAGAATATTGTGTGTGCCTCTCTCTCTATCTGGACATGAGTGATTCCTATTTTTGTTAGTGTTCTCAGTAGCAAGGGCGTGACAAGGCAGATTAAGCATATTTGACAAATGCTCTGTGAATGGGAAAATGCATACCAGATCGCCTCACCATCTATAGGAATGAGATTTGTTGGTCTACAAGTTTATTTGAAGTGTTAGGTTATGGCCTCAGACTCTACCATCCCAACATACAGATTCTGTTCATATCAGAATTTTAGTATCTGTATATTCGGGCAACTTACCTGATTTCTAGTGTGAGGCACTAATCCTCTATTTGAGAAATGCAAATTTCCCAACCCTGATCAGAGCACTGAGCAAGAAACTCTGAGGGTGGGATCCAGAAATCTGTGTCTTAATAAACTCTCCAGGTGATTTTGATGTATTCTACAGTTGGAGAACATTCAAGCATCTTTTACTCTTCTGTAAAATGGAGAATTACTCCGTAGAGTTGCTGGCAGATTTCATGCAACAGTACTGGATATTGCTTAGCAGCAACAGCTAATCACTTAGAAAGTAGCACTTTTAAAAGGCGAGGAAGCTTAAGCTATTTTATACCTTCCTGAATGATTCCTTGTGCAACCCACAGCCTTGCGTGCTTTCCTAAGCTCAGGGCAATCATGTGGCTGAGCTGGAGAGAGAAGCAGTGTGCCCCAGGATACCAAGGAGGGCCTGTGTGGCCAGACCCCTGAGGCTATTTTTTTCTACATCTCTTTTTCACATCGACTGACCTTAGCCCTGAAGGTTCACATTCAACAGTTCAGTGAACTTCAAAAAAGGCCTTGATGAAGGTAGAGGGTGGGAGAGAAGTGACAGCTTAGAGAGAGGTGGAGAGAGAAGAAACGCTGGGCAAATTAGAGCAAGTAACCTTTGCAGATGGCAGCTGGGGAAACAGAAGGTGAGAAACTGTCATTCCAAATTGCAGTTCTGACAAAGAGAATGAATCAGCGCCTTGGCAGACAGGTGCCTAAGCTTCCTGGTGCCACGGCTCTCCAGCCTACCTTATCAGAGGACTCATTCTTGTGACCCTATTAAAGGTCTGTTGGCATCTGCAAGTCTTATTGCTAATTGGAAAAGCATCAAACTGCACAGCCAGCAAAAGCCATTGAGGATTCTGGGCCTCTGTTGGACTGACTGGCCCTTTAACTGCTTCCTTGACTGTAGCTCACAGCTTCCTGCACCCAGAGCTCCTCAGGGCAGTGGGCTCATCTCCAGTGAGTTCATTCACTCATCCATCCTCTCTCTTCACTCAGTCACTCATTCGTTTTCCTGTTTATTTGTTCCTTCTATTAAGAAACATTTCTTTATACCCTGTGGCTGCCCATGCTTATTCTGGACCAGCTGTTTGTAAACATGGACAGTTTTTCTCCTTTCTCCCTTTAGACGTTTGATAATTAAAGTCTGAATTCATTTTGATTTTTAAAACAAAAATGTGTACTGGCAAACAGTGGGTGCAGGTGTCGCTGTTCAACATTCTGCAGTGCAAAGGGCAGGCGCCCACAAGGGAGAGCTACTCAGCTCACACGTCAGTAGGCCAAGGTTAGAAACTCTGTCACTGAGGGCTGCAGAGGGTCTGAATAGGAACTGAAGACAGTAGCCATCAGCTTGTGTTGCTGGAAAAGTCAGTGAAGAGCTAGACAGTGTGGTGGCTGGCTGGAAGAGAAAACATGGAGAAGCGAAGTTGCTCTCTCTGAGTCACCAGAGAGAAAGGCCAGAGCATGATCAAGGGGGAGGGGCAAGGAAAGGAAAGTTTCCCTTATTTTCCCCCCATTTTATTGGTATGTATATGTGCAAAATTTAAGGTTTATAGTGGAGTTGAGCCTTTTATAGACATATGTATCTTGTCAAGGTGACAAGGGCTTTCCCACTCTCCTTTTGTCCCTTCCCCTACCCTCCCCTTCCTTCTTCCTCCCCTACCAGACCCTCTGTTTCACTTTGGTTTTCATTTTAAGTTCCATAGGTGTTGTGCTCTGGGACTCTCATATGAGAGAGACCATTCGATGTTTCACCTTCTGCTTCTGACTCGCTTCACTAAGAACGATGTTCTCAAGTTTCTTCTGCACTGCTGGTGGGAATGTAAATTTGTACAACCCCTTTGGAAAGCAGTTATGGAGAGCTCTGAAAAGACTAGAAATAAATGTCCCCTTCGACCCAGCGACACCGCTCCTGGGAATATATCCAAAAGAGGTCAAAACAACACACAACAGAGATATTTGTATACCCATGTTCATAGCAGCACAACTAACAATAGCTAAAATATGGAAGTCACCAAAATACCCATCAACAGACCAGTGGATACACAAATTGTGGTATTTATACACAGTGGAATACTATGCATCAATAAAGTCCCATATTTTGTTTTTTGAGTTTCCTTTAAATCTTAAAAAATGTTCTCCCTTCCCCAAGGTCTCATGACCTCAGGTATTGTGGAACACTAAGGGGCAGAATGGCCAACTTGTCATTACACTCAGCACTTCGCTCCCACAGGCTGTGATCCAGTCACATTGGCGTTGGTGGGCACACTTTTTCAAAGTCTCCGTGATTTCGGCTTTTTCCAGCTTTGTGCTTTATCACACAAGTGTGTGTCTCAGGAGCTGATAGAATAACACAAAGGCCCCAAATGCCAATGAGTTTGTGCCTGCTTGCCTCCTCTGTGGGCTTTGTTAATAAGTATGCATTTCCGAAAGGTGTGGAAGCCCACTGAGCTGGGAGTTCTAAGATGCTACTCACAGACTCAGAAGTAGGTCCTCTACTATCAATATGATCCTACACGAGGTGCCTCTGGACATCATGGTCCCATTTCTTTTGGGATCTAAGTAGAGCAGCCTATCTACCAACAATGCTCTTGATTCTTCTTAGCTCATCCCTGGGCAGTTTCAGCAGTCAAGTTAGAGAGGGTCTTACCGTTACGATCTTTGACTGTCTTGAGAAAGCATCTCCTTGCCGAAATCTTGGACTCAGGTTATATCTTCAAGCCATGCAATGAGTTTTGATGATCTATTGTATAGTAAGTGTATTGGCTGGAAATATCAGTAGCGCCAGTACTATTTTTCAATCTTGGCAGTTTGCTGGGCTCAGATGGGCTCTTCTCGCTCGCCTCCTTCTGTGCAGTTATAAGGAAGTGGTAGCTCAGGTCGGGGTCATTGCAGGGTCTTCTTCACTTATAGGGATGATACTTTTTTGGTGGTTGTCAACTGAAGACTCATCTGATGCTATGTTCTAGAATACCTACATGGGTCTTCTTCCTGTGCCCTGGGGTTCCTCACAACATTGTAGCTGGGATGTAAGAGAGAAAACATCTCAAGAGACAGAAATCAAAAGATCCCTGAGGGCCTCAACTTAGAAATCAGCCTAGGGAACCTTCCATCATTTTGATCAAGAGTCACAGATTCCTGATATACTGGAGGATGCACAGTCTCCACTTCTTGAAAGAAGAGTCAGGTATTTTGGGACCTTGTTTTGAAAAACCCCCTGACATATAATCATAGAAGAGTGAACATTTAGATATCATTTGGAGTGCTAAGCATGAACTTTATGCCAGATTTTGTTTGAAGATAGAAGTGGCTTACTTCACAGCTCATTAACTGCATTCTGGGCCTTCGAACTCTGTGTCCTGAGTGTTCTTCCTGGTTGGGAAGTTGAGATATGGCAAAAGCTGAGTCCATGGTGTGACGGTCTTGTGAACTTCCAGTGGTACCTTAGGATAAGTACCCTGAGAGGTCTCACCTTATGAGGAAGTCCTGTCTCCATTTTACATTTTTACCTTCACAGCCAATGGGTTCCCTTTGGAGCTTAAATTGGGTTTCTGTTGCTGGCACCCAGACTGGTAGAAACCAATGACTAAGAGCAAATTAGAGAAAATGACACAGGATGAATGCAAACCATCATGTATATGACTAGTGGATACTGGTAGAGAGGTTTTCCAGTATTAAACTACAAATGATCTTGTTAGTTTGTTGACTGTTGAGACTAGCCTTTGACGTAGGTGTGACTTCCTGTGAGAGCGTTGAGAATATGATGATCATCTATAGCCACCATTCGCCTGTTAAGGGAAGTCCCCTTAATTCCAGTCCTAAAAGGCAAGGACTTAATGATAACTAACAGTTCTCTGAATTACGATGAACTTATTAGAGCCTTACTACACATTTTATATTTTTGCAGACCTGTGACAAGTGCTTTGGACATTGCCTTTCTCATGCCTTTGGTTGTGATACACAGTCTGTACTGCTGTGGCTTTGGGCCTTACCTCCTCTCCTGAGGATTTATGTATTGCAGAGCCTCTGACTGCCAGGAGTTGACAGGGCAATTCAAATATCCAGCTGACAGTTGTGTCCAAGGGTCCTTCTGGCCCTTCTTTTCTGAGGTTTTGTTACTTAAGTTTTGAGAATGGACAAAAGGAAGGGAAATAAGAAATGTAAGAATTTACACCTGCTTGGTCATTTTATCATAGCCAGCACTTGCTCTGGCTCCAGTCCACCTCTCCAAGTTTATTTTTTCTTTGTAAACCTAACATAAGACAGAGGCGCCAAGACGTTTATTTCCTATACTAAATTCCCTCAACTTCCTTTCTATCACTGTGTTAATGACTTTTTCCCTGGGTGGTTTCCTTTCTAAATTTTAGGAATGGCTCAAGCAAACTGTCATCTTTCTACTTCATCATACTTGGTCATAGCATCAAGATGGATTATAACCTGTTCTCCTATTTCTTCCCACCTGGAGGCATCTTTAAGGACAACATGCTGAAAAGATGACAACAGGGGGGACCTGCAGAATTCATAAGTGGGTTTGACGGCATGGGTTTTGATGAGGCAATATGGAAAATGATTGCATTAAGTGTTTCTATTTATTTACTTGACTTTGTACAGGACAATCAGTTTCTTCACATTCCATTCCTCCTGTCAGAAAGTTAAATGGCAGAGTGGCCTGACTGGATGCCGGGCCTCACCACTCTACAAGGTGCTGTCACTTCTCAGATCACTGTAGAATGCTTTTAATAACGACATCTTTCATTCCTGTCTACTGAGGAAGTGGGGATTCTCTCTCCACGGACAGTGAAACACCAAGGAAGGTTTGGTCTGACCAGGAAGCGATGAACTAATTTTTCCTTGAGCTATATGAAAATGATGTTTCTGTAGATCATATATTGGCAATTTGATATGGGTCAGCTTCATAGTTTAATACATGACATTTGCCAGTGTAGTGTTAATCAGTCTGAGGAAGGCGGAAATTTGTCCTATTTGAGCATTTCGGATGGAAATTTGATAACCTTGTAGAGTTAGTTGAGCAATGGTTCAGTCCTGATTGCAAAAGCCATCCAACTGGGAGTATGTGACAAGGTGGTAACCTGAGGGTGAGCCAGGCACAGTGATACAACGATGCATACCTTTCAAGTCTGTGTTGATTGAATGTTTTGGAGTCTTCTGGGGGAATTGATTAGAAAGAAGAAAGTTCTCTTTGAGAAGCTGTCTGACTTTAAGAAAGATCTGAAAGTGGGGTTCCTGGTTTGGAGGAAAATGCTAATACAGAAAGATAAGAGAAAACAATGTCTATTTTTTAAAGGATTAAGGAAGCCGAGCCCTCCAGCTGAGCCCAGCTGATCCTGCAGTCCCAACATTCTAGGAGGCTGAGGCAGGAGGCATACTGCAAATTTGAGCCCAGCCGAGGCAACTTAGCAACTTAGTGTGTCCTTGCCTTGGAATCAAGAAATTTAAAAATGAGCTCAGTATGAAGGTCCTGAACTTTGTCTCCACCCGTCCCCCACAAATGACTTAAAGAGTGGAAGATTGAATTTGAATGTAGGCTTTGCCTACTGTGGGACGAAACCATGATATGTCTGTGTCTTCCTTCTTTCCTTCCTTCCTTCCTTCCTTCCTTCCTTCCTTCCTTCCTTTCTTTTTCTTTTCTTCCTTTCTTTCTAATGAAGAAATCTTACAAAATATAAAGTTGGTGTGATGGTTAATTTTATATGTCAGATTGACTAGACCACAGTATCCAGATATTTCTATGACTAAATTTTTCAAATAATATTACTATTTAGGACAGTATACTTTGAGTAATGAAGACTACCTTCCATAATACGAGTGAGCCTCATATAATCGGTTGAAAGTTTGATTTTTTTTAAGATCAACAAAACAAAACAGAACCAAAAACCTGATCTCTCCCACAGAAAAGGAATCCTTCCAGCAGACTATCTTTACGTGTGAACCTTACCTCTGTCAGTGTCTCCAGTCTGGTAGTTTGCTCTGCAGACAAATAGAACTTGCTAACAACCTAAATTTCTTCTTCCCCCCTCCCCCCAATTCAATTTCTCTGGAGAACTCTGAATAATACAGTTTAAGATAATAATTTTTAAGTTATCCTACTTATTCATTCAAAGCACAGATATTTATACTGGCTCTGACTTAGCTCCTGGTACCTTCATGACATTAATTTAACCTCTAGGAGACCACCTTGCTGTATTCTCTCCTGGGCCCCAGTTCTCTGAACAAGATATAGGACACATTTGTTTCAGTGAAATGACCATTATGTTTGTCAGTGAGCCCTAATTCTGAGTTTGCCCTGGAGAAATGTTTACTTGGAAGTGGAGCCAACTGAGAGGGAAACAAAAGATGAGACGCAGCTTCCTCTGAGGCCTGGTAACCGGGAGGGAAGAGCAGAATTCAGAGAGCTGCAAGTGGGTACAGGGGAGGAGGCTGGGGAAGGCTGAGTCCCCAGCTTCACCTTGCCCTTGGAGGCTCCAGGGGGCATCACCCTGCAGAGCAGGAGGACAGCTGCCCCTCCGTGACTGCACCAACAGGCCTTAGACTTTGCGTAATGCTGGTAAGCATGGATGTTCGCTCAGAAGATCTTCACAGATTTATTATAAAAGATTTACATCATATACATATTTATCATTCTTTTTTCCAGACACAACACAATTTCCACAAACATTGCATATTCATTCTTTATAAACTCAAATTTATTATAGAACTCAATTTTTTTCTCTGCATGGGTTTTATCCTTTTACTGTATTTTCTTGATGTTAGGAGAGCTTCGTTACAAGGCCCGGTCTCTTTGTGCTTCCTTTCCCCTTTTACCTCCTTCTGTTTTTGTGTTTGTTCTATAAATTTAAAAATTTTAGTATGAAATTAACAGATGCCTGCTGTCAAGAGCTTGAAAAGTTAGACATTATAAAAATATATGCAAAACTGTACCCATAGTTCTGCTAATGTTTTGGTCTATTTACTTTAACTTGTAGCCTCTTTATTTGGTTTATTATATTTTGCACCTAAAAATCTAGTCTGAGCATTTTAATATGAAAAAAATGAAGACCTTTATTTTTAATGGCTGCCCATTTGGCTGTCTACCTGTGGGTATAATACCATTTGCTGAACGATTTCAGTAACATTGGACATTTGGTTTGTATCTGTTTTTTCAAAAATGATTATGCATAACACTTCAAAGAACATATTGTCCCTCTATCTCAGTCTGCCTTTTGGATTACATATTTAGGAAAGACACTCAATCATAATACTGGCTCATACCTACCAAGCACTCCCATGGGCCAGTCCCTGGGCTAGGAGCTTTGCTGCCATTTGTTTGGGTGCCTCTGATGATGCCCTTGTGGAATTGGTATTGTGACTCCCTGGTTTTACATGAGAACACCAAAGTACAGGTTAGGTATCTTGTACTTATCTGTGATGACCACTTAGCTAGCAAGTGGCTGAGTTCACCTTGAACCCAGGCGGTTTGCTTCCAACACCTTTAGCCACTCTGATTGTTGAAAACCTGGGTATTTTCCAAGGTTTCTCGTGTAGATTGCCAGATTGCTTCACAAAAGCATTCCTGATAACTCTCCGTCTTGTGTCAGTCTGTCAGTGTCCTCCTGTGTTTCCAGGGTTGTTAGACAAAGGAAGTCAGAGATGTACAAGCTTGATACTCAGTAGGGACTTACGGGCTTGCCAGCATTTCTATGGTGAAGACTGCATGGGTCTGAGGAAGGACATGCCTTCTTTCCTGCCATTAGAAAGGCGCTTTCTTGTTCACCCATCCACTCGAATTTCTTTCCTCTGGCCCACAGAACAGAGAAGCAGGAAGTGCCATCGTCTCTTCCAAGGTCATTTTCCACCTGAGGGTTCCAGACTTCTGTGGCCTGATCTACAATTCTCTTCGGATCTCAATTCTCCTCCATCTTAGCTATAATAGCTCACCTATCAATCCACTTTCCACTTACATCATCCACTAAGTTCACTCATCAGTGTGGGGCACTGAGCTTCTCTCAGCAGATTTGGAGACTTCTGTCTCCCAACTCCCTAAGACCTGAAGCCCCTTTCTATGGATGAAGTAGATGATGCTTCTTCCTGTAGGAACAGACCTGCTCGCCTCCTTACTCTGGGCTGTGGTCATTCGATAACGCTAACCTGACCCTTCTGCTCTTGGATCGATGGGGGTTGGGGGGAGGCGGGCAGCCACACCAGGCCCTCTAGAATGCACACTCTTTGAAAAGTATTTGAACTCTCTAGAACCTCTGTAAGGGCCTGTCCCGGGCAGAGCTGATGTGATAATCTACCCTGAAGCATCACATTTTCCCAGGAGGGCCAGACCTGGTGTGTACACTTACCCAGGTGTGCTGGCTTCTCCCTGGGTGCTTTTGAACCAAGGGAGGCCTATAACTGAGCAAGCAGAAGCACATCAAATTCAGAACTGGGAGAAAGAAGTTAAACTTGTCTTTCTATTTATCCTGGTCTCATTAGATTTCCAATAGATTTTATGCTTTCTAATGCATTTGCCACACTAAGATGCTTGGGGTTTCTTGGCATCCTCACAGATGAGACAGGCAGAAAAGAAGGAGGAGCTTTGTGGCATGAGGCTGGGCTCTGGGCATTGGGATAATTATTGCTAGCAGGGAGCCTGAGGAATAGAGGATGCTATTGAGGATATGAGCTTCACGGGTTGTCACATTGGAAGAAGATGCCTGCCAAAGTGCCTGTTTCTCAGGATGACCTTTCCCTCCCGCCCTGTGCTCAATATCCACCCATGTAAGCTGACAGCAGAATGTCTAGCCTACTTATTAATATCCAGAGTGCTGAGCTGGAAAGTCCCCTTTGAGCCTGTAAAGTAGCTCCAGGTAAAGTGATATCTGGGTGGCAGCCCTTGTGCATGTCAGCCATGTTTTTTATGCTGCCTTTGGTCCCAGGAATTGGTGAAGAAAGAGGCTAGAGAGACAGCCCAGAAACGCTCAAAGTTTTCATAGGTGCAAAGGTAAACTGTGAGTGCTATCTGCTGCCAAGAGCATCTTAGAAGATGTACTTTGCAGCAGGAGGTCTGGATGAGGAAGAGTTATAGGAAAAGCACTAAAGAAAGGAGGGCAAAAGTCATAGGCTCGATGAAGGGGTGGAGCAGGGCCTCCGTGGAGGGTGACCAGAAACCCTAAGCATCTAGCACTCGAGGCTGGCCTGGCTCACAACACATGCCAGTCTTGATAACACTTCTCTGCTCTTCCTTTTCCTTTCCCTCTTTCTTCTCTCTCTGTTATTCTCTTCTTTTTTGGGGAAGCTATGTTATGCCCCATCAGTGACTTTGGGACAACAATTTCCCCAAGTCCCTAATCCCCTACACCCCTTAGACCCCCTCGATGATGCTATGAAAGGACCGTGATGGCTTCTGTTTCATTCCTGTCTGCTGCTCACTAATGTCCTGTTGTCTGGCCTTTTCTGATTCCTCATAGGAATGGGACATTTGGAGCCGGCCCCTTGTACATCTCTTCATAATGGGCTTTGGACATTTTTGCTTCTCACAGATTCTCTGAATGTGATGACTGCAATGCCCAATCTCAAAATAAGACTGTTTGACATATGTATACACTTAACATATGTATGTATATGCCCATTCACACACTGAATACAAATGTGTATAAAATTTGTCTATATGGATATACAAAAACCTGTCCTTTGCTGCTGTCTCAGAAAGCCCCAGGAGACTTCGTCCCTCCCATACAAGCTTTGTCTTTTGGGCTAGCTTCATTTTAGCTCCCTTCTTTTCGTGAGTTTATTTTTCTCTCTCAACTGGAAAATCACATTTGATCAGCTGTAGAGAGCAATCACACACCGAAACATTGGATTTTGCCCAGGAGACAGCCCCTCTGAAGCTGGTGGTTCTCTGGGACGGGAGCGGATCTGTGAGGAGTTGCACATGGGTTGAGGGAGCAGTGAGTAGGTGGACCACAGACTGACAGAGTGGGGAGAGGAAGCAGAGAGACTGGAACGTGCCAGGCAGTGCTGAGCGCCAGGGCCCTTATCTTCTTGGTTTGGGTTAGTCATTCTGCCTTCCTCGTGTTCTTGCTGGTCCCTCTGCTCTTAATCTCACTTGAAGAATGTGACAAAAGGTGAGTGAAGTGCCCTCATCACGGCACTGGCATCTGACTCCTCTGCTTCTGATGGCATTGTGAATACAAATGGCGGCCTTCCTAGCTGGTGCTGGGCTCTGCCATACTTGCTCACACCCTTCTTAGTTGTCAGTTTGCTTCTTCATGTCCCCAGTGGAGGAGGACCAAGGCCCATTTGGAGCTGCTTGTCTAGCTTGTTTTTACCCTCTTCCAGGTCTCATGGGATCTCCTGGGCACTGCCCTCTCTCTGAGTCTACATTTCATCTCAATCGCGTTTCTTAGTATCTGTCCATATTAACCTCTTGGGAGTATGCTTCATCCTATAATACTGGAATTCTTCCATCTAATCTGCTCATCCCGCTCTCATGGGCAAGTTCATGGCATCCAAAACCATCACCTGCCACTGCTGCTCACTGATCAGTCCACAACAGCAGAACTCCAGCCTGTCCGTTCAGCACTGGCTGTACCGTAAGGTGCGCACAGGGCCTGGCCATAGCATCCCGTGCTCCCTCCACAGAGCTCTCATTCCCATTTAACATTGAGGTTCTGCAGAAAGACGTTCTATACAGCCTGATTCAGAGTACATGGGAAGGTTCTTCCTTATAGGACTTCTCACACTATAACTTAATATACGGTGACTTTTATGACTCCAAGAAAGGAGTTTAGTTGGAACATTTTTCCTAGACTAGTTTGATCACAGGTAGTTTTTTCTCTCAGAATGCCGAGGGACACCAGACAGAATACCATCTGGGGAAAAGGTGTAGGAGAAGCAATTTGTTTAAAAACTATCGTCTTCACTCAAGTTCATAAAAATGGAATCTTACAGATATTACCAAACAATTCTCACCAGTAAATATTTTTATGTATCTTCCACATGCAATGGGACAGGTGGTCCCTGATGAGCAGCAGGGTCTTTTCTCTCAATTACATTGTGTAATAATAATAATAAAAAAAAAAAAAAACCACAGGGCTTCAGCTTTTCCATAAGGTTCACTTGTGAGGTAAGGGAATTTTTAGTTACAGAAGGAGCCCTCTTACACAGTGAAACCCAGTCATTGACTATGTTGTAGCTACTAAGTTGACATTTAGAATTCAGGTGTCACTGAAAGTGCCCGAGTGCCACATTGTCTGGGATATCATGACGGGTCACTTTTCTCCTGTAGGTCAGATCCTGGCAGCGAACCCCATTATGAGGAGGTCTTCAGGCTTGGCATTACTCACAGAGCAAACTCCACCCTGCCTGAAACAACTCTAAGAAGGAAGGGAGGAAGACGGAGGGGAGGAAAAGAGAAGGAAAGGAGGGTGGTGATGGGAGAGACGACAGTGGGGTGTGGCAGTGCCTCATACCTGCTTTGGGGAGCAAGTCCTGCTGAGCCTCCCTGCTCACTGTCAGCGTGGAGGGTGTATCGATTGAGGGTCACAGGAATGGCATGTTTTAGGTATGATGGATATTTGCTTGATTGTGGGACTTGATGAGGGCGGTGAGAAGATAGGCAAGTAGGAGGATTGCATATCCGAACCGGGAAACTTTGCAGCCTGTTCCAAAACAAAACATTAAAACAATGCAGTTCAATTTCTAGACACACTCTCTCTCGCTCTTCTGGGATGTATATTAAATTTCTAGGGAAGCTGACTATACCTTGAGATACCCTGAGGTATGGACATGATGCAGACTCTGGTTCTGGCTCTGCCACAGCCAAAATGTGGCCTTGGAGACATTGCTGTGCCTGTTTAGCCTCCGTGTCCTCATGTTTGAGATGTTTGAGATGAGAATCGGTGTGTGCTATGCTACTGATTCTCCGCTACAGAGCCTGTAAGAGTTCACCCATCCATATATGACAATGAAGGGAGCCAGAGGCCAGCCACAAAGGGGGGAGAGAGCACCGGAAAGCTCACCCTACCTTCTTTTTTTCTCTTTCAATATTGAAATATTATTCATGCATAATAAAATTCACCTTCTAAAATAATTTTTTTAGTACAGTCAAAAAGGTGTGCAACTGTCACCCACTTTCTTATTCCAAAACATTTCATCACTCCAAGAAGAAACCCGTAACCATTAACAACTGGTCACTGTTCCTGGTACCCTCTCACCATTTTAGTCCCTGGCAACCCCTGATCAGTCTACATTTGGTCTGTATGGATTCTCCCCTGCTTTGAACACTTCATGTAAATAAAATCTTGTTCTTTGTAGCTGGCTTTATTCACTTAATGTTTTCAAAGTTATCAATGTTGTAGCATGTGTCAGAACTTCATTCCTTTCTATGACTGATTAATAGTCCAATCCATGGATATACTTACTTTGTTTATTGGTTAATCAGTGAATTGGCATTTGACTTATTTCTGCTTCAGCTACTAAATGTAATGCTGCTATAAATATTTGTGTGCAATTTCTTGTGTAGACATATATTTTCAGTTTTCTTGGGTCTATACCGGGAAATGGAATTTCTGAGTCATATGTAAGCTTTGTGTTTATTTGAACGTGACTATGCAATGACTTAAGAGCCCAACTTGTCCACATCCTCACTAATACTTATTATCACCAGTCTTACCATAGCCTACTACTACTATTATTATGAAGTGTCCCATTACAATTTTGATTTAAAATTTCTCTAATAGTGTCAGTGTGAATGTGTGGATATGTCTTTGAGGTCCCTGGGATAATTTCAAAGAAATGCTTATTCTATACCTTGGCCCATTTTTAACTTAAGCTGTCTGTTTATTGTTAAGTGTAAGAGTTCTTTTTCATATTTTCATCAGATAAATGATTTACAAATATTTTCAACCATTCTGTGAATTCTCTTTTTATTTTCTTGATGATGCCTGTTAAAAAGAAATTTTTTTTTTTTTGAGGCATGGTCTCACTCTGTCACTCAAGCTGGTCCTGAACTCACTATGGAGCCCAGGCCAGTCTTGGACTCATGGCAGTCCTGCTTCAGCCTCTTGAGTGCTGGGATTACAGGCGTATACCACCACACCCAGCTTACTTGGGAATCAAACTTGAGTACTTAAGTGCTTAACTTAGCACTTGCTAGGCAAGCTCTTTAACCACTGAACCATTCTTCCAATCCCCAAAATAAAATTCTTTTGAGAAAATGTACCTAGTATTTTTCTTTCTTTTTTTTTTTTTTTGTTTGTACTTTGGTGTTATTGCCTAACCCAAAGACATATGTTTATACTGATGTTTTATTCAAAACATTTTACTGTTTTACTTTTTTATTTTTTGACCTAGCCTCTGAATTGGGTCAATATCAAGTTCTTGTGGGTGATAGTTTTGCTGGTTCTTAGAAGTGCTGTCTCAAGACTCAGGGCTTCCCTTCTATCAGGACTCTGGCCTCTTGTGAGTGAGTAAGAATCACAGGACTCAGGGAAAGACAGCTGGAGGAGGAATTTGAGCAGCATTAGAGGCCATTTGAAGCTGCCCCGGGACAGGGAAGTGTGTTGAATCATTTGATGAAGATAAACATAGTTGTACTTTAGCAGGCTCCACAGATGTGTGAGGCCTGGCGGGAGTATGCTGAAACCAAGTCCGGGTACCATCGGCTTTTGGCCTGGCATGCTTATAGGTGTGCCTCTGGATCTCTGGTGCAGAGCTAGCATTTGGATATCTGGGTACCCTTGCTAGTTGTACTATTATCAGTTGTGCGTTCCTAGGCCACTCATGAACCACCTTGAGACATTGGTTCTTGCTCTAAATCATGACATCAGTGACTATATTAAAGATTTTAGATGATCACTTGAGTACCACTATATGATGTTTCCAAAAATATTAAGGGTAATTCAATTATGGAGATTTCAAGTAGTATTTCTACCAGTGTGTCCTATTGAAATATATGTACTTTGTGTGGTCGATGCTTAAGAATTGCTTAATCAAATACAAGCAGAAGCCTTTTCAGCATGACTTTCCAGAGCCTTTCCAGGAGCAGTGAACCCAAGTCTGTAGAACAGGGAGGTGCTGTGCCACACTTCCTGAATTTGTTTCACTACAGGGTAGTTGTGAAACGTTGACTGCTGCCACTATCAAATTGAATGAAATGACTTTCATGGAGTTCGATTTCTGTTTGTGTGAGATGTGTGCGCCAGAAGCCAAGTGGTCTAATCTGGTAGGAATTAGATTTCTTAGAGTTAGATTTCTTCTGGTGCTTCTTGAAAAACCTCTCAGCTTAGCCCGTGTGATGAGAGAGAGCTGTGGCTAGCCTGTGAGGTTTACCCAGTCCTTCCTCCTGGCTGTCTGCAGTTGGGGTACTGAGATTCTTCTGTGTAGTGTCAGCGAAAGGCCAATCTACTCTAGAATCCATCTGTTTCTCTCAGACCAGTGAGCTTTTCATCCTACCAGAGGTGAAAACCAGAGTATCTGGGCTTTTATGTCAGCATCACTTGTAATACAACAGGCCAGGTCACTGTGAGATGAGTGAAGCCCCTTGAGTGGGGACAAGTTCCAGGCCCAGGGAGATGAGGAAGTGTCTGGCGAGGGTACTGTGCAAGGTTTCCTTCCTCTTTTCATCATTCCCCTATTGTTGCATCCTTTATCTGTTGTTGAAGGGAGAAGAGGAAGTAGTGATGAAGATAAAAATGTATACATAATAACAATCTCATTATGTGTATATGATTTGCTAATAATTTGGTACTGTATCTGCTATTGTTCAGACATGTTTTGTCTCTCACAGATTTATATGCCCGAAGGTTTATGCCAAAGTGATGATGCTAAGAATTGCTGGAACCTTTCAGAGGTGAGGCCCAGTGGATGAGGCGTGGTCCTCATAAGGGAATAATGCTGTCCTGGACTTCTAGCTCTAGGGGGGACTGTATTAGTACTCAGAAGTATGTTGCCCTAAGTACACCTGGGACCTCCCCGAAAGTTCTGTCTTCCTCAAGCATTGCCTACATACTTGCGCCTCACCTGTGCTCCTGTTGTGCTGTGCTGCAGCAAGCAGACTCTAGAAGCTGGTGCAATGCTGTTTGGACATTCTATCTACCAGAGCTGTGAGCAAAATAAATCTTTTTTTTTTCTTTGTACTTCAGGCATTTTGTTATAACAGCACAAACTGACTAAGGTGATAGTTTCTATTCCCTAGTTTTGCACTTCTGGACAAATGTTTCTATTATTTTATATTTCTGACATAGGAATTTAGAGTTACATGATGAAGAGTAGGATTGGAGGTGGATATGTGGTATGGGAGAGAGAGTTCTATACTTGGGACAGATTGATTGACGGGGTACCCAATTACAAAGTCCCAATTCGGCAAATAGGCAAAAAGGATACATTTGAACAGTGTTCGTTATATGACATTGCTGCACCTACTCTGTGTCCTTCCGTCCCAACCTAGGTTTTTTCTTTTTTAATGAAAGAGTATCCCTTTTTATTCCCCACTCAATTTTTTATTTTATTTTATATCTACATGAATTCCAAATTCTATAACATTTTAAAAACGTGGTTTTTGGGAAATCAATGCCCACCCGTATCCCTTCTCCATTTTTCAGATATTCATCTCTTTTCTAGGACTCCCTTGCTCCTCTTTCTACCCTGTCATTTATGTTAGGGCCTTTTTATGCCATTGTTTTTGTGGATTTCAAAAGAGAGAGAGAGAGCTGTCTACAATCAGTTCTTTGTGCTTGGTTCATTTCACTGAGTATTATTGACTCAAGGTGGCCCTATTATTGTTCAAACATTTCATATCTGTCTTTCTTTATTGGGTCTCTAGTACTCCATTGTGTATAGGTACCATATCTTCTTTAACCATTCCTCTGTTGATGAGAAGGTAGGTTGTTTCTGGGATTTGGATATTATGAATTGTGTTGCTGTAAACATGGATACATATGTGTCTTTTTGGTGTGTTGACTTTACTTCTTTTGGGAATATGCCCAGTAAGGCACAAGCTGGATCAAGTGGGACTTCTACTCTTAGCTTTCTAAGGAATCTCCAGACTGATTTCTGCAATGATTGAATCAGATTGCTTTCCCCCAGCGGTGGAGAAGAGTTCCTTTTTTTTTTTCTTCCACATGCTAGCCAACAATTGTTATTTTGTGAGTTCTTGATGTAGGCCGTTCTCAGTGGGGTGAGGTGAAACCTCAGCATTGTTTTTATTTGCATTTCTCTGATGGTCAGTGATGGAGAACACTTTTTCATGTGTTTGTTGGCCATTTGTACTTCATATTCTGAGTAGCTTTTTTTTTTAATTTCAGTTGCTCACTTCTTGATGGGGTTGTTTATTTTAGTGGGTTTTAGTTTTATGAGTTCTTTGTATATTCTAGACATTAATCCTTTGTCTGAAGTATTACTGGTGAATATCTTTTCCTTCTCTGTGGGTTGTCTCTTCACCTTCTTGATTGTTTCTTTAGCTCTGAAAAAAATTTTTTTAGTTTAATGTAGTCCCAATTGTTGATTCCTGTTGTGATTCCTTGAGCAGCCTATGATCTTTTCAGAAACTCCTTGAAATTTCCAAGACAGGATGTTCCTGTCTTCTAGGATTTTACTTATTTTTTCTTCCAGTAGATTTAGTATTTCTGTTTTGATATCTAGCTCTTTGATTCATTTTGATCTGATTTTAGTGTGTGGTGATAGATATGGGTCTAATTTTATTCTTCTGCATGTAATAATCCAGATTCCCCAGAACAAGTTACCATCTTTTCTCCAGTGGATTGTTTTGACTCCATTGCCAAAGATCAGGTGAAGGCATTTGACTTTTTTCTTTTTCCAGTATCCTCAATTCTGTTCAATTCCGGTCCTCCTGTCCTTATACCAGTCCCATGTAAATTTAATCACTATTGATTTGTAGCATTTTTTTGAAGTCTGGTATTGTGATTCCTCCAGTTTTGCCCTTGTTACTTAGAGTTGCCTCAGCCATTCTGGGCCTTTTCTGGTTGCATATAAATTTTCAAGTTGTTTGTTCTAGTTCTGTGAAGAATGTAGTTGATATTTTGATTGGTATTGCATTGACTCTGTATAGTAGCTTTGAAAGTATGGCAATTTTGACAGTATTAGTTCTTCCTATCTAGGAACATGATGTATTTTTCCATTTTCTAAAGTCCTCTGCAATCTCTCTCTTCAGATTTTAGTTTTCTTTCTGTAGTTCTTTCACTGCTTTGGTGAGATTTATTCCCAACTATGTTGTCATTGTTATTGCTATTGTGAAAGGGGTTGTTTTCTTGACTTCTTTCTCATTGGATTCATTGTTGGTATATAGGAATGCTATAGGTTTGTGGGTATTGATTTTGTAGCCTGCTACCTTGATGAATTTATTTATTAGCTCAAAGAGTCTTTGGGTGGAATTTTTTGGGTCTCTTATATAGAATGTCATCTCATCTGCAAATAGGTCTTTTCTTCTTCCATTCTGATTTGTGTTCCTTCTGTTCCTTTCCCTTCCCAGTATCCTTGAATGCCATCTTCCTCAAAAGCTAACCTCCTCCAATGCTGATGTGATTTAACCCTGCCATGGCACAGACAATATAGTGTATTGGTGGAGGTGCTATGGAGGAGATCCAGGTTCCAAACATTCCTTTCCTCTGGGCTATGGTGCAAAGGTGAGGGCATCAGTCTCTGTTTCTGGAGAAGTCATGGTCTTGCTGGAGGTAATGGCATAGAAAGTTCTAATATTATGCTGAAAGTAATGAGATCTCATAGGATGACCGACAGGATTCAAGAACTCCAAGGAGTGCAAGATTATTTCCAGCTAGTCTGAGAGATAGGAAAGCCTTGTAAGAATAAAATGGTCCTTTAAAAGTATCCTTAAAGAAGGATATGCTGAGTTGGGGAAAAGATTTATGTGACTTCCTCCAAGAGCTCATGAAGAGAAGCTGCAGTTATGTGGTGGGATAATGTCCTGACCAGAATGTGTGGCATCTTATTCTCTGAAATCTGGGGTTTCCAATTTTAAAACAATTTGACACTTCTTTCTGTTCCAATACCATTTCCTTTGAGGTGCTGAAGGACCTCCCCTTAGTGCTTTAGTTTGGTAATGAGTAGAAAAGCTCATGGCTTTAAATACCATCTATATGCTAATCACTCCAAAATTTACATCTCCTGCCCAGACCAGGGCCCAGGAGTCATATATTCACCTGCTGACATGACATCGCCCCCTGGATGGCTAATAGGCATTTCAGATGCAGTGTGTCAAGCCGCGTGAAGCTCTTGGTTTTCTCCTTCATGCTGATTGCCCCCCACTTTTCATCTCAATAAATGGCACCAACACAGACCCAGTTGTTGATTCAGGAAAAGGGAGATCATCCTTGGTTCCTGTCCTCAGCAGCTTCCCTGGGCCACTTCCAATCTGCCTGCACTTCTGTGGCTCTACCTCCAGAATAAGCTCCATATTCTGCCTTGTTCCGTCTTCTGCTGTCATTCTTGCCTTAGCTACCATACCTCTCGGCGGTCAAATGGATGGCTTCAGAAAGTAAATTAGTTAGGTCCTCTACTCCCCTCTTTAAAGCCTGGTACGGGCTTCTTTCACTCAGAATAAAATCAAATTCTTTGCCAGTTTTCTGTGATCTGTCTCTACTCTTGCCACTCTGCCCAGGCCATTGAGTGGCAGTCACATCTGCCTCCCTATCCTCCCTGAACATTTCACAGTCATTGCTTCCTGAGGTCCTTTGCATTTGCTGCTGCCTCTCCCTCCCTACCTTTAAGATGCAGCTCCCTTGTGCCACTGGCTTTGAGCTTTCCTGGCCTTGTAGTCTAACGAAAGCTTTCCCTGTCCTTGTTACTTCATTTTACCTTATTTGACCTTCAGTACAATATGAATAGGTCTGTGAAGATGTCTGTGCTTTTGTTTATGTGACTACCCCCTCCCCCACTCTTTTCCTCGCTACTCCTTGCAATGGAAGCTCCATGACATTGCGAGAATTTATTCCTTTCTGATTTTCTATGATATCTTCTGCACCTTTTATCTATCAGGAGCTCAAAATTCTTAACCATATGTATAATAGAAACTTTCAAATGTACATAAAAGTAGAGAGAAAAGTATAATGAATGCACTTCTACCCATCACCCGGCTTCAATAATTATTAACCCAAGGCCAATCCATTTTTATAGCCCTTGTGTGGAAGCAAACCCAATACATCATATCATTTCATCTGTAAATATTACAAAGCGTATCTTTAAAAGATAAGGGCTCTTTAGAGAAAATAACTGCAGTGCCATTATCACATCTAAAAATCTTTACAATGATCGCTGATGACCATCAGCTCTGCCAGGAGTCTTTAAAATTCCCTGAATGTCTTGTGTTTTTAGTTTTTTGAATCAGGTTCCTTCAAGGTCCTTAGATTGCAATTTGCTTGTGATGTCTTCTAAATCCCGTTTCATCTGTATTTCTTTCTCTGACTCTCTTGTCTTCTCTTGATTTCTGTTTGTTGAAGAAATGAGGCTGTCTGTCCTGTGGAGTGTCACATAGTCTGGGCTGCTAGTTGCATTCTGGAAGTGTCGTGTAGCATGCTCCTCCATCTGCCACATTTCCTGTGAATGGGAAGACAGAGGCTTGACCACGGCCAGGCTGTTTTTGTGGAAGGAATGCTTCAGCCTCGTTGTCTTCCACAAAATAATATTGTGTCTGGCTGTCGCTCTGTGATTGTGAGGGGGCTTGATTGTCATTGCCCACATCTAGATTTTCAGTGATTGCAAAATGTAAATATTCTAATTCTATCGTTGTTCCTTCTATGTATACTAAATGGCACGATTTTATTAGAAGAAACCCTCGTGGGGGAATAATGTACATAAGGAAAACACTTGATCACTTTACAAAATAGTGACTGGCCCTATAGCCTCCAGGTGCCTACTGAGAAAGTTTTAAGTATTACTGTGAACTTGTAGATTGAAACATACTTGATGCAGTTCAGTCACCAGTAGTTGACGATGAATGCAAAAGTTCACAAATGCAAGTTAGAACTTTCTAAAAACATTGAATTTTTGTCTTGCTGGACTTTAGGGTGTTAGATTTTATACGCAAAATAATTGCATGCTTTTGTTGTAGCATTAATTCTACTCTTTATTTATTTCCTTAATACTTTGGAGTTTTATTGAAGAAATACAACATAGGCCTGCTGTTAGGAACATTCCTACCCATCTGCTACTGGACACAACAATTTTGACTAGATTTTTAATTATTTTATTATCGAAACCAGCTGATGTGTTTCGTACTTTGGCATGGGTCATTATGACAAAGGTGTAGGTGCTAATCTAGGCTTGCCCAGGCTCCTTTGCTGTATCCTTGGGTCACTCACCTCCTCTGTGAGCCTCAGTTTCCCTATCGGAATATGGAAGGATGACTCTAGGTTATTACCACAGCTCTTTCCAACTGTTTAGAATTTGGAGAGCTTGTCTTCCTCTCTGCTACATATGACCTCCAGGTAAAGGCCATGTGAGCAAAGTCAGAGGGAATGATCCAGCCAAAAGCAGATGGAGAGGCACCTTCAGGCTAGGGTGTCACATAATTCAGACAGCTGCTGACAAGGAACCATGACAGAGTTCATCTGCCCATCTCTGTGATGTTTCACTTATTTCTTTTAAGACTTCGATGGGCGTGTCAGGTGCTCACCAGGTTAGGAAAGACTTCTAGAAGTGTCTGGCAATCTATGACATAGAGCACCCTCAGAGCTGGATGCAGGAATCTGGGAACTCTAGGTGATTTGATGCCTATTCTATCTGCCACTATCTATCCACTATTCTATCCTATACTTCCTGTTGGGACCGCAATTTTGATCATCTCCCTGCCTGCCACAGCCATCGTCCCTGGAGCCCAGGGCACACTTGCTAACTGCCTTGGCAACATTGCTTATCTGGGGATTCAGAGATAGAGCGTATCAGCGTTCTTTGGCCTTTCTTCTGTCTACCACAAAATTAGACTACCTAGGAGTCGAGAGCTTGTAGGTGGTATAGGACTCTATCGATATGTGGGTGGTGTAGACTTCTCTTCCATCTGAGGTTGAAATGGTTGAAAGCATGACTAGTCAATTGGATGCAAATTTGCTAGGAAAAGAAGCTTAGATCCTTAGCCTTGCATCATAAGCAAATACTAACTCAGAAGGATCATAGGCCTCAATGGGAAAAATCAAAACTAGGAAAAATATATATATACATATATATGTATATATATATACATATATATAAAAATATATACACACATACACACACACACACACACACACACACACACACACACACATATATATATATATATAATTTTTTACCTAGAGCAAAGATGCAAAGATTTCTTAGATTTGGCTCCAAAACACAATTCATAAGAGAAGAATTTGTTAGTTAGTTTCATGAAAATTAAAATTTTTGTCCTTCAGAAGGCACCATTAAGAAGATTAGAAAATGTAGCACAGGATTAGCAGATAATATTTGCATATCATATATCTGATAAGGGGCTTATTTTAAAAATGTATAATATAATATAAATGCGCGTGTAAGAAGTAGAACAACTCAATTTAAAAATGAGCAAAATGTTTGAATAGAACTCACTGCAAAGAAGATGTATAAATGATTAACATGCACATGAAAAGATGCCGTTAGTCAACAGAGAAATGCAAATCAAAAACACAATGATATACTACTGCACACCAACTAGAATGGATGTAAGTTTAAATTTTAAAAAAATTGAAGTCTTGTACAACACTGCTGGAAATGTGAAACTGTGTATCCACTTTGGAAAACAGTTCAGCAGTTTCTTAAATTAAACATTAATTTACCATATGATATGGCAATTTGACTTCTACTTTCTACTCAAGAGAATGAAAACATATGTCCATGAAATGACTTGCATACAGATGTTCACAGAAGCATTATTCATAATAGCCAAAAGTGGAAATAATGCAAATATTCACCAACTGAGGAATGAAAAAAAAAAACAAAACATGGTATATCCATACAATGGAACTTAAACACAATGACTGTAATTCTAATATATGCTATAATATATAATACGCCTTAAAAGCATTGTATTAAGTGGAAGAATTCGCATGTTATATTGAGTAAGTCCCTGAAATACCCAGAAGACGAGAGTGAGTGAACCACAGAGCTCTGAGGCCGCCTAAGGCAGGTAACATGCTTCTGCACCAATGCCTCCATCCAAGTGGGAGTCATGCCTCCATCAAAAAGGCGACTCATACTTCTATCAAAGCAACACCCAAGCCCCTATCTAAATGAATGTACTGTTATCCAAAGGGAAATCCATACCATCCTCAAGTTGGACGCATGCCTCATTTCAGAAGGACTGTGCCCCCACACAAAGAGAGGACACGCCTTTTCACCTAGCAGAATCCATGGTTCTATCCAAGTGCAGCCCAGGCTTCCATGCACGGGGGCCCCTGCGGCCTTCATCTCTCTGGAGCTGCCTCGAGCCCTCTGTATGCCGCTGCTGCCCCATACCCCCACTGTGTTAGAGCAAGGGCTCTGAGAGGCTGTGCTAGGAAACCCCGTGTGGGAGGGAGGCTCGATCTGTGCTCTGCCTCCTGGAGAGCAGCATTCTTTTCAGTGTAAGGGTGAGCTTGGCAGGGGACCTTGCAGCCGGGTCCTGAGTTCCCCCAGGGCCATTCTCCTTTCCTTTCCCTTCAACTTGATTATTATTCCAGAGGCCTCGTTATGGAAATTACACAGTAATGGTTCTGCAATTTGTGCGTGTGTGGCTGTATGTGTGCTAATCACTGTTCCCATGTAGCCTGTCTCAGAGGCAGTGCAGTAGAATCTAGAGACACAGCTCCCTTGGCAGCTTTGCCACCTTGTCTTGCTCTGCTTCTTGTCCTATACCCCTGTCACTTGTCACCCTAAACATCTCCTTTGTCCAACGTATGGGGACAGCCTGTTTTATCTGAGTGAAAAGGCTGTTCCAAGTTTATATAGATATGTCCAGAGGAGCTAAGAGCACAAAATGGGCTTAGACATGCCCTTGGCTAGGAAGTCCGTCACTGTCCTTCTGAAGCATTTCATTATTGTAACAGAGATCCTGCTTTTGAGGGGGAGACCTAGGGGCTGCTGGAGAATTTAAAGGATGGACTGAAGTCTCACTCTACACCTTGGTGTTCTCACAATGGCACCTCCCCCTCCCAAGCTGGGTGGTGAAGGGGAGAAGAGGGGGGAGCAGAGATTCTTAGGAGAGAGAGGTGTTATTCCAAAGCCTTGTCCAGGTGTGATACTGTGAGAAAGGTGAACTCTTAGGCTCAGAGGGGCTTCAGAAGAGGTGGAGAGGCCCTGAGCCAGATTTCAGAAGGAGAGAGTGACCCTCGGAGGGAAGGAGGAGAAGTGCGTAGAACTTTCCTGATCGAATCCCAAACTCGTGCAGCCAACTATAATATTAATGAGATTTGCTTGAAAGGAAATTATTCCTGGAGAAAGCTAAATCTTTCCTGACAGTGCAGGGTGACTTGCTTTAATCAAATTACCCTCCCTTGGGACACATGGGGTGGGGCAAAGGCAGAACCTAGAGCAGAGCATGTGTGGATATTCTGAAGAGTGTGGTCCTGGGAAAGGGAGTGGGATAGTGGTATGAAAGAGGCCCAAGAAGTGGGATCATGGTGGTGTTTGGACAACTAGGTACACTTAATAGTTGAAAACTAGTGAAAATGGCTTTCTGGTCAAATCTTCATAAACAACTTTCCTAACCTTCAGTCAGTCCCAGTCCAGGTACTTAACCAATCTGTGCCTTAGTCTCTGCATCTGATAAATGATGCAACAGTACCTACTGCATGAGCATGTGAGAGACTCATCTATGACAATATGGCTAAGCCCTTTGCACACACCTACCTAAAATGAATCCTGGCCCATGATGGTTATTTTTTATCATTGCAAAAACTATTGCGTTGTTTTCAAAATTAAGTGTTGTGATATCTGTGTGGCATCTACCACAGTGTTTGGCATACCACCTGTAAGTATTCAGTGTTGACTGTCGCTTTTACTGCTAGCCTTTTTCAGACAGGCCTTTTCCGTTCCAAATGTCCAGCTCATCTTCATCCAGAGAAGTGAGAAGAAAAGTCAGGGGAGAGGGGAGGGGAGAGATGGGAGAAGGAAGCACAGGGTTCCACCTCTCCCACTTCATCTTCGCCAGAGCACGTGGTGTCTGTAAGGAATTTCCTAGTCCTGGTACCTTTGAATATACTCTGCAAAATTCTCAGAATGTGTGGCATAAGTCTTTGGGGACAATTTTTAAGATCTATTGAGAAAAATGTTTTTTGTTAAGTCTCAGAGTAGGGTACAGAGGAAGGTATATAGAAGTATTTCAGGTTATTTTAAGCAAAATCAGATTTGACATAAAATTTTGGGTGCTTGCAAAACTTCTGAGAGGGATGGAGGGACAAAGTCAGTTTGGGCCACTGAGCACTCTCGGGTTGACCACTAACTTTAAGGGGACCAACGTTAGGAATATACTACCATTATTGGTCATAGTCACCTTTAATTCCAAAACAGAAGATGCGTAGAGAACACCTAGTGATCCTTGCCAGACTGTACACCTGCCAAAGGTCTTGGGCTGCTCCCCACTATGTTCAGGGAGCGGCATCAAAGCTACTTTTCCTCTGGCCCCTCCCTATCTATAAAAGGCCTCTCGTTGATAGATTCTAACCAACAGCCGTCAGCCTTCCATTCTAGGGAAAATAATTCTCATGCTTCCAGTTCTTGGTGAGTCCGAGAGGGGCCTGACAGGTGATTGGGCTAATTTTTCTTCTGACAGGCCATCTATTTGAGGATGTAACCACCTTTAAGCCCCAAAGGCAATAGCCATGAATGCAGAGGCAGGACCAGCATCAAAAGGAAAGGAGGGCACAGAAGGCTAGCCATTTTGCTGCCTGCAGAAAGCTCAGATCCACACAACTCCTGAGGGGAAGGAGAAGCAGAAAGGGAGGAGGAGGCCTGTGCATACCTCCCTGTGAGGCAGATGGAGTAGCAGCAGGAGTGGGGGGATCCAAGCAGAAGGCCCAGCCTGGGAGGCATGAAAGGCAGGCTCTGCACAGCATGAGTGATTGGCAGGGTAGGCAAACCTGGAACTTTATAGGAAGTCTGTGTTGCCCCAAAAGACTCCTGAAGGGAGAGGAGGAGCCTGGAGAAGCCAGGGGTTCAGTGAGAGGACGGCAGGATTACCGTGATTACACGTGAGGGTCAAAGAGCCATTGTGACTGTAAGGACAGTCTTATAATTAGCTCAGTTCAACCGCCGTTTGGTTTGATAAGACCCTGTACATAGGAGTGTACAAAGTTGGCTTGGATAGAGTCTGTGCTTTCCAGTGTGTGCGATTCACCATATGGCGATGATGATGATGGTGGTGATGGTTAATTATGATGATGATGACCGCAGCAGTGATAAGCTCTTTAAAGTTGCACTTGTTACACAAGTTAGTTTACACGAATTATTGCATTCCACCCGTAATTGCTGTATGAGGTAGGCACGACTGTTGTTCCTAGTTTAGGGGTAGGGAAACTGAGGCTGGAGGAGGTTAGTGACTTCCCTGTTGTCACCACACCACTCTAAAAAGGGTCTATGCCTGCGCTCCCTGACTCCACATCCTGCACCCTGCGTGGAGCCCCAGAAAGGGGCATTTGAGAAGGAGACATTCATGCGGACTCAGGGGTGAGAGATTCGTGCATGGTCAGAGTGAACCGTGTGAGCTAAGATATAAGGAGCAGGGCACATCTCAGGTGTAGAGTTGGGACCGGAAGGTACTCTGGATAGTGGGATCTGTGTAAACAAAATCTTCAAGGATCATAATAGCTTACTGCAGGAAAAGTGAAAAACTCGAGGCTTTTAAAATGCCTTGCCTGTGTCCTTTTTTTGTTGTTGTTGTTCATTTTTCTCACTCATGAGTACTGTTTAGGTACTGGCAGGGAGATGCAGAGTCCTGGGAGCAGGGACACTGACAGGTAAGCGGACTGTCATTTGCAGCGCGGGATAGTCTGCAGTGGAGGCAAGCGGAAATCTAGAGCTGATGCAGAGAGCAGGGCTTAGCTATGCCATTCTTAGGGGCTATGGCCAATTGAATTGTCAAGAACGTGGGAGAGATGAACATGATGTTTAGGTAGGAAAGAATACCTGGATAGGGTGGCCCATGCCTGTACTTCTAGCTACTCAAAAAGCTAAGATAAGAAGATCTCAAGTTTGAGTTTAGCCTCCAAAATTTAGCAAGATCCTATCTCCAAACAAAGTTGAAAAAACCTGGAAATACAGCTCAGTGTTCTAGGGCTCAATCCCCAGGACCATAAAGGACAAAGTACAAATCAGAAAAGGACACAAGTGAATTTGCAATATCCAGTCTTCTTGCCAGGTGCACAGAGGAAACTTTGGGGAAAATTAAGGCGCTAGAGGCAAGATAAGACCTCATCAAGATGTGTAGACCAAAAGGAAATTTATAAATAACCTAACATGGAGATGACAACACGTGGTACCAGTTGGATGTTAGACAGGGAGGGCATGTTGGACATGTGTTCATGGGTCAGGTTGAGGACACATCCTGTGGACAGAAGGTAACAGCACAGAGAGTTCTCTGATGCCCACAGGAGCGGCGTGCATGAGCTGGAGGGAGGCTGGGGATGACGGATCCCCACATAGCAATAGGAAAGCACCTTCTCCAGGCAGAGGTAGGTGGGGCCACTCTCACCTGCTCTTTTGCTACTTCACTAACTGGAGATCTAATTATATGTGTAGTAGGCAGGAGTTAGTGTCATGTACGTCACTTTAATTAAAGCCCAACGTTAAAAACAATAATAATAAAGGAAAAATGAGTCCTTCCCATGCCTTGTCCCTCTTTCTCCTTCCCCTTGTGCTGAGGGAGCCTGGAGCAGTCCTTGGATCCCTGGTCTGCATGTGGCTCAGTCCTACCTGGACGCCTGGCTTCCCCTAAGCAGGTGACAGTGGCAGCTTCAAGGGTGTATTTGTGGTGGTAGCTATCTAGGCAGTGGATAGCTTTCTCCTCTTGCCTGCTTTTTCAAGAATAGACTTTTTTTAAGCCCAGAGATATGCCAAGAAAATGAAACAAATGGGAGGGAGTAAGAGAGACCAGAGTGTCTTTAATTTGAATAGCTTTTTCCCATGTGAAAAGGTGACAGTTTGTTGCAAAATATTTGTCTTCGTTACGGTTGGTATCATTATTGATGGAGAAGCCTTGCCGACTAATGGGAAAATCTCTCCTGGAGGCCTGAATCCAGACGAGCTGAGCCTCCACCTTGCCTCTCACATGCTGGGTATATACACAGGCTTTGCTTTTGGGGTGCCCCAGTGTGCACAGCTTCACAGCCCAGATGGACCTTTGTTTAATAAGTGTGTGCGCTGCTTGGCAGGATGGATGAATGACAAAGAACAAACATTCATTCAAGGGATAGTGGCTCATGAATTTAGCTTAACCACCCATTTCACCGCAGAAGCAGGCACAGTCCCGAGAAGGTGAGTTAGTTGCGAAGCACACCTGAAGTGCAGTTCCATCACATCTGGGGGCCTTCTTGTGCTTCCACATTGCTAGCTACCCCTTGTCTCTTCTACCGAGAGGTGTTATAGGCATAAATGAGGATGTGTACTTACAGTTAGGTTGTTAGAGTAAGGACCTTTTTTTAAAAAAAAAATCAGAGTATCATTTAACATGATGGATGTTGCGGAAGCCCAGATGAGCAATCTTGGAAAGTATAATTAACATCAGAATCCAGCTGTATGTGTGTTCACTGATAAACTGCAAAGATAAAGGAGCTTTCCTCTGTTCTCTTGTCCTCCTCTCACAGATGAGTCACCTGAGGCTTAGAGAGGCAGTGGTAGGACTACCCATAACCTCACAGGTAGCAAGGGCTCAGGATCTGGTTCTGAAAGCCAGGTCTTAGAGTTGTCGGTGAGGGTGAATTTTGCTGCCCCACTGCTGCATCTTGACTTCTACCCACATCTGAACCCGCATCTGTGCAGCTGTGATCAGATTTGGTTCAAGATTCAGCTGTGTTCTCTGATGGTAGCCTTGGTTGATTCACACAACGAGGTACTGAGACAGTCTGGCTTTGAGGGATTCCTGGAAGGAAGCCGAGTGTGTCTTCTGAAGCTCATTACCGGGTCTTGGAACTTTATAGCCAGTCCTCATAAATTGGCAGAGTATGACATTTGGCTCTTTGCTGAGAAAAGATGTCAAGAGTGATTTAGAACTTTTGCATGTGGATTTCAGGTCTGTGTCAACATGTGGCAAGCTTCTGGAGGGCTGAGGCCTTTATGAGTTGTTGTTTCTTTCCTCCACATTGAAAACACCCACCTCTGGGCCCCGGTTTATAGCCTGAAGATTGTAAAGACCCAAGGAGTGGAGGCTGGGCTGGGATTTTTATTTCACCTGCGGAGAATGGAATCTGCTTGTCTGTTCAAAGATAGCATCACAAATAGCTGATGTGGGTGGCTCCTCTTGTTCTGTGAACCCGTGGCCTCGGCATCATCAGGCAATTCCTAGCACACACACAAATAGCCTACAGCAGGGAGGCGTCCAGTTCTGCCGTCCCTGCCTCTACCCTCCAGGTGACAGGCATCTCCTGCCACATGTCCATCTCAGCATATTATTAACACCTCCTTCTGTCTCAAACCACTTCCCTTCCCCAGGGAGTGCTGTGGGTTGGAAATGATGGTCTTTAATCATTTCTTAAGTGACCAGCCCTGAAATCATTTCTTAGTGCCATACACACAAATTAAATCATAAATCCACAGTGGGCCCTGTGAAGGTGTGAAGTGCAGCCCTGATTAAGCGCCCAGGGGAGGCCTCCCCAGGAGACAGGAATAAGCACATGCCTAGAGAAAAGGCCAGAGCCTTGGAGGGAAGGAAGCGGCTTACTGCCGACATCCCTTCTGTGGAAGAAGGGCCCCTTTGCGTCTCTGTTACTCTGCTCTGGATTAAGGAGGGGCTGGAGAATGCAGGCGGATGTGTTGGAGCAGCAGGAGAGCTCCCGTGTTAGACAGTGCTGTCTGCAAGTGACTGGGTCACATCAAGCCCATCAAAATCGAATAAGTCTAGAAGGGTCTCCAATGACCATTGAGAGGTTGGAATTTGGACAGCAGGAAGAATTATCCATGAAAGGATTATCCAGGAAAATGAGGTTGTGGCCTGACTCACTAGGGCCAAGTGTTTCTGAAACATCCATGATTTTTACCTATTTCAAAATTCAGTTCAGCATTTTCCTCCCATCAAGACTTTTCTGCCTATTTGAAATACCCAGAATCTCTCTTATGAAGACAAAATATCTGCTTTATTAGATTATTGATAAATGCATATTAAGGACAATAGCAAGCTTCCAAATGTCTCTGACCATTCTGTTCTACCATCCTGCCTTTGGGTACACTTCCTCTGCCTGCAATGCCTTCCTTTATTTTATGTACTGAGCAAGCTTTTATTCCTGCTTTAAAGCCACAGCAGCCGAAACCTCCTCCAGGGGTCCTTTCCTGACTCTCACTGTATTAGTCAATTTCCTGTCATTGGGACAAAAAAAAGTCTGACACTCACAAGTTAAAGGAAGAAAAGTTTATTTTGTCTTAGGGCTTCATTTCATGGTCAGCTGACTCCAAAGCAGGAAGGACATGGTGGCTGGGTCTTGTACAAGAGGGCTGCTCACTGCTGGGAGGCCAGGAAGGACAGAGAGAAGGGAGGAGCCGGGCATGAGAATACACCCTTCTCAGTTATGCTGCCAGTGATGATCCATCCTTCCAACAAGGCCCTGTCTTTTAAAACCGCATGAAATCATCAATAGATTAACCCACTTATGAGTATAGAATCCACTTGTCCAATCACCTTCCAAACCCATGAGACAATGGGAGACCCTTTGGATTTAAACTACAACGCTCAACTAATTAGAGAGGAGACTGCCTATTCTCTCCCCACCCCGTGTTCATTCTTCTCTTTCACATTCATATGCTCTTACTATTACTGATAGCATTTGGTTGTCCTCCTAGGCTTCCTGTTCCCTTGAAATAGGGAGGACATCTTGCTCTCCTCTTCACAGCAAGGACGGCCAGCTCAGGGCTTGCATCCAACGAGTGATGTTTCTGAGGTTGTGTAGCTAAGCGCTTGGAGCTTCAGAGTGAAAGAGCTGTCACAGTACATTTTCTTAGCCTCTGGCAAACTTTGCCTATGTATGTCATTCAGCTTCTGAGTTGAGAATTTAAGTTTCTTCTGCAAAATGGGAAAAATAAAACCAGTGCTTTTATTACAACAGAAGCCTACAAAGAAGATAAGTTTGAGAGTATGTTGGTGGGAGAATGTGTCAAAAGCCTTAAGCTCCTTGAAAAATTCCGTTAGAAAGTCAAGGTGCTGGTATTGCAATTATTATTCGATTCCCAAATGGTGAGAGTGCTTCCAGAAATGTACTTTGCTTGATGAACCAATACATTTTCAGCCCCCACTGATGAATTTGGGAATCGAATACCTGTCATCTTGAAATAATTGACACATCTTGGTGAATCGCTTACACTCCTTTGATGAAATTCTGGATTCTTATTGAGAATGAAGCGAAAGGCACGTTACATGGGAGCAATATTGTTTTATGGTCCTTTATCTTGGTTATTAGCAAATGAGCATAATGTGTAGAAATGGTAAAGGGGGAATTTGATAATGAAGTTTCATAGGATTATAATGATGATTAGTCTGATGGTGATGAAATGCAGGCTTAAAGGCACATGTTTCCTTTCCTTGGCATGCTCGGCTTCCTCCCCTCGTGCTGGGGGACCGTGGGCTGACTACCTGTGCCCTGACAGCTCATGCTAAAGTTATCTGAGAAGAGGGCATATGCATGGCAGGGTCCTCTGGTGTACCTGGACTGGAGTGTCAGTAAAAGTAATTATGGGTTACACAAACGTTGAACACCTTATGTCCTAGGAAGCTGGCACCCACTAGAGGTAGGAGCTGTTAGTGAATGTTCCCTGCCCATCCCACTGCTGAGAAGCCCACACAGCCTCTGGAAAATGCTACTGCTTTCATCAGTGCTTAGCTCCTTCATTTCCCTCTGCACCTGAAGCTTCGGGAAAGATGGATTTGCCTTTCAAAGCAGGCCTCTGCAGAATACCCAGTGACCATGGCCGTACAGCATGTTCTGCATCTGGTCAGGAGCTCAGACAGGCAGGGACTCCAAGGAGCTTACAGCCAGTGTCTGACATGGACCATAGTTTTGTGTTTTGTATTTTGTTTTATTTTTTTTCTTTCCTTTGGAGGCAGCAAAAGTAGGGCAAGATGCCCTCAGTGAACAGGAAAAAAAATAATCTTATTTTCTTCCTGAGCTTCCTGTCTTAAATTAGGTGCATCTGAACATGAGAATTTTCTAGTCATGGTGCACATGCCCATGAATAGAGTGTCCATGACCCCCATGGGTAACTTACCATAGCCAATAACTGGAAAGGACATAAGCTTTGGCTTTAGTGCCAGGTAGACATAGTTTTGAATTCTGCCTCTATCAAAAAACTAACTGAAAAATATTGGAAAACTTGCTTTGCTTCTTTGAGCCTCAGTTTCACGCTCAGTGAAATGGTAATTTTTTTCTTTCTTTTATATATAGTTTAAGGGATCAGAAGCAATATGTTAGAGATACATTTGTCTATGATGACAGAAAAAAGTAAGATTATTACAGTTTTAAAAACTATAGGCATAGGTAGGAGAAGTAACTGGGTAGTACAACAGTTCTCTCTGGAGGTCTTGAGTTCAATCCCCAGATCTCTCTCTATATATATCTATATTATCTATCTATCTATCTATCTATCTATCTATCTATCTACCTACCTATCTACCTACCTACCTACGTACCTACCTACCTACCTACCTACCTATTGAGAAGTAGTTTTAGGTAGTTATTCTCTTGCAAGTAAAATAAACTCAGCAGTGGGCTGGTAAAGCACCCCGTAGGGTGACATCAGAAACCCAGGTACATTCTATCTGGCTGCTATGAGATCTTTAGCACACAATTTCCAGCTCAGGATCCAAAGTGACTGCTTGGCTTCCAGCCATAATGTTTACTCTCTAGCCAACAAGAATGAGGAAGGCAACTTGGAGATGCCTTTCTCCAAATAAAAAACATCAAATGGCCTGGGAGTGTAGTTTAGTGTGAAAGGCCTGGGTACTTGATCTCCAGCGCCAAAAACAATGACAACAACAAAAAGGAAGGGCAGGAAAGCTAGTTTTCTCTCTTGCAGGTACTTCCCTGCAGTCACAAATTTGTAGGGTACCACTTTTGCTATGTCGTTAGTTCTTAGTGATTCAAGCTGATGCATCATCAAACCTTCACGGGAATGTCCCACGTGATGGGATAAATGTTGGCAGCGAAAAATAGAAAACTTCAGCAAAGTGATGGTGCTTTCTTATAGCGATGACTTCATTGTCTTAAAATGGAAAATGTTAACAGCTACTTTTAATTGAGCAGTTATCACATTGCAGTACTACACCAAATATTTTTGTATTATGTTATTTAATCACCAAAACAACTCTATGAATCAGGGGATGTCCCTATTTTGTTTTTATATATGAGGAAAATGAAGCTGAAAAAGGGTGTAGATCTTGCTCCTTGTAGCCCCTGAGTAGAAGGACCTGTGCTGAGGATGGTGCTTCCTTACCAAGGAAGTCATGAGCACACAGTTAATGTCTAACATAGTATGCACTAGTCTTTGTTGATTCCAGGTAAGTCTACTTGGTTTTAAAATATTCCAGGAAATGGTCTATCAAGCACAAGCAGCCTGTGGTCAGTTCCTGGCTGTTCCACTAGTTGTGGGGCCCTGGTTAAGCTACTAAGCTTTTTTGAAGCTTGACTTCTTAGTGTGCCAAATGGGAACAGTTGTGGCACGTGCCTCTCAGGGCTGTTGGGAGGATGAAATTAGGTCATTCTGAGCAAGATAATCTGGTCTCTGATAAATGCTTACTTAAATTTGGTCATTTTTACCCTTAATAAAATTCTTATTAATATTAACATAATTTTATGACCAATTTTAACTGGAGTGATCAGCTTGGGACATAGAACTTGCTGTGAAAGGCAGAGAGCAGCATGTCAGATGCTGGTGGTGGAAGGGCTGGCCCAGTATCTCCCCTACCTATTCCCTGTGGGATGTGCCAGTCTCTCACTGAATGCAAGTGCTGTTCTGGCCCATCTCTGAAGTCCTGGAGGTGAGGGCAGGCGAGGAACAGCAGGCTTCTTTCTCAGCAGCAGAGGGGCCCGCCGAGTGCTCGCCTCTCCAGCTAGACTCTGGTCATGCCTTCAGCCTTGGACTTGGGTCCTGCTGTTTGTTTGGGGCAAGTCCTTTCTCTAGCTGCTCAGCAGGACCTACTGTCCGCATCTGTCACCCATCCTTCCAGCCTTCACTCCAGTCCTTGCCCATTGCTCCTTCCCCAGGCCTCCCTGACAGGTGACTTCAACTGAATGGCATTTGCTTCCAGTGGCTTTTGCTAAGTGCATGTTGAGATCTAAGTGCTAAGTGCATCCTTAGTGCATCCTTAACACCTCTGATCTTTGCTGCAGGCTTCTGCCCTTAATCATGTTTAACTGACAAACCTGAAGGCAATGGGTGATGGCAGTGTTCATCCAAGTAACTGCCAACAGGGAGGACCCAGAGCTCTCAGGAAATTACCTCTCAGAACCTGGGAATAAATGGTCACTCAGAGAGCACAACTACGGGGGCTGGTCCGCCGTGCCCTCAGGGGAGCCCTTGATTGGGGTGGGGGTGGGGGGTAGGTGCCTGGGGTTGGTCCTGCTTACTGCTCAGAAGGAGGTAACCTCCCTACCCAGAACCTGCGAGCGTCACTTCTCTGCTAAGAGGCTGTTTTGGAGTTGGTAAGGTCCTGAGCGAAAGTCATGAGTCACACAAAATGGATTCTGTCAAATCTGTCTGCCCTCAACCTTTTGGTTAAACCTCATGCTAATATTCTAGTGTGTTTATATTCATTCCTTACCTGGAGAATCTTTGGGAATGAGCATAATCATACTATGATTTTGACTCTTGGACATTTCACATTCTCAGAGTTGACTGTGGGGCTTGCATATTGTACACCTACTATCAGTGTAGTTTAGGAGCTGAGATCTGGCTGGACAAGCCCCTCACACCGTCCAGGGTGTGACAGAGCCAGCTCGCCTTGTCATTGAGACCCTTGCAGCCTTTGACAGGCTGCTTTCTCTGACATCCTTCTCGGGAGGCCCATAGTCTGTGTCTGCAAAGCCACATAGGCAAGGCCATGGCAGTATGAGGAGAAAGATGCCTGTCCCTCACCTGTCAAACAGTTCTGGTAATTCAGCTTGAGAAACTCATCCTCAAGTCTCATGCTCTGTCATTCCAAAGAAGAAAAATCACTTGTTTTTGCTCCCTTGTCCCACTGGAATACTCTGTAATATCATTACAGATTTATGTGCTTGTGACTTGGTGACCTGGGGAGAAGGTAGAAATTCCACTGTGCCCATTTTTACCCCTGGGTTTCCGTAAAGGTCACAGAAAAATTATTTTATCAAGTATACCACAGAAGGGGAAAATCTTAATCTTATATTATACATATGCAGCACTTGACCTTCTCTTGAGATGCGGCACCTCTTAGCTACACTTACTTAAACATAATGCAGCTCTTCCCCGATGCACACGGAGAGAATAATTAGGTGCCTTGGCATCCCAGCTGGAGAGGAGGCTGTGCTGCGCACCTGACCTGACACGTGGGAAACAGAAAGACTGGAGGCTGATGGGGCTGGGCGCAGGGTGAGCATCTCGGCACTGTAGCTGGACCGGTCTGATGATTGAGCCATGTGGGCAAGTGGAGCAGACGCTGGTTCTCATGCTGATCGAGTGCCTCTAGCCAAATCATTGCCTTCTCTAAGCCAGCATCCATGAAAGAACAGCGGCTGCCTGGGTCATGGAGCTCAAGATTCTGAGCTCTGGTCTGGTCTGCTCTGGGATGAGTTCTGTGATTGACTAGTGATGTCTGTCATGACAGATTGGGGAAGTAGAGGTGTCTATAGGTATTTGCTAACCTGATCCAGAGTACCTCTAGTACCTCTAAGGACTTTTCTAGCCCTGTCTGTCTGTGATATGTGGACTCCCTGGAGCCCTGAGGCAAGAAAGCCTGGAGTTGGAGGAATAATAACAACCTTTCCTAAAAGTTCTGTTTGCCTGGACAGAGTATTGGAGGGAAAATGAGATTTATGTGATACATCCAAACCCTGTTTCTTGCTTGGTTTGGTTTTCATATGGTCTCTTTAAGCACAGGGAGAAAGTAGGAAAAGCAGAGGGAGCAGGTGAAGTCAGTCCTTTTCTGGGTATGATGACTCACCACACCCAGCTGATTTCTGAGTGCTCAGGGGCCAAACTGTGCCGTGTGGGGCCAGGGGAAGGAGCCAGAGGCTCTGGCTCTTTCTCCCCATGGTCTAGCCTTTCAAAACACAGGCAAAAGCCATTTTCATTTATCTGGAGATCTGGGTTTAAATTACCATTTAATGAAGTCCATCAAGATCTGTGTGGAGAGAAGTACTTAAAAATAAGGCATTTCTCACAAGCCAGACACTGCTGTTTGAGCCATAGGAGGGTGTAGCCTGGCTGCCAGAGTATGCCCCGCCTGCCTACTGCCCAGGGCTTCCAGATTGATGGCATTTTTATATCACTTGTAGTTGGCCTTCAGTGAAGGCAGAGACAGAGCCTGGGGAAGGGGCAGCTGGACATTCCTTTGCCCTTTATGGCAGAAGTGGGTAGGCAGGGCCAGGCCTTGACCTCTTGGTGGCTAAGCGGACCCAGGGAGGACAGGTTCCTAAGGTAGCCAGAGGGACCTGGCATCATCTTCCTCTCTGTTGGGTCCCAGAGACTTCGTGAAGAGGGCTCCTGGTTGAGAGGGAAGTAGGGAGGACACCTCCTTCCCATTAAAAGAGTCTCTTGAGGCTGCTGGAAGGGGCTTCTTTCTCTCTTCTAAAGCTCAAGGCCCCCTTGCCACCCTAGCGGGGGCTTACCCCAGCCTTCACTTTCTGCTGTGGCCTCTGAAGCTGACATTCTTTCCTTGTCTTCTGCCTCACTGTGTCAGTGCCTTCTCCAGAAGGCTCTGGTCCTGCTCTAAGAGCCTTAGAATTAGCAATTTTTGCGTCAGAGTTGAGGGTTCCTCCATGTGCCTGGATATGCCTGACTCCTTTCCTACATGTAGCCCTCTCCTTATCTGATGTAAAGAAAGGAGCTCTCTGATATCCGCCTCAGGGCCTATGGGAGAGAATGCCCCCTGGATATATGCCAAATGCATGAGACAGTGCATGTGAAGGAACATGGTTTCTTTCTTCAAAATAAGATTTTCTTGGGGGACATGAGCAGTGAGTGAAGAGACAGACTTGGGCTTGCAGATCTGCAACAGGACACAGGAAAGCTGAGACTGAGTTAGGTAGGACCTTTCTGCCAGAGTCCTAGGCAATCTTACACTCTGTTATACTCTGTGCCTTTTCATCTCCACAATGTTCCTGTCTAGCTCTGTCCTCTGACCTGTGATGTGAAAAAAAAAAAAGCAATATAGCTTTACTGCATGCAACTGAAAATCTACTTCAGAAAAGATAAGAAATTCATAATCTCACTACCATAAAAATGTAAAACACTATTTGTTCTTATTATTTGCAGATTGTTTTTTTACTTACCAATATATAACTCATATTTTTATGTGTCACTAATCCCTATAAAAGGGAGTTGGTTAAATAAATCATGGTGCCCTCATACACAACTTTCAGTTGTTTCTTACTTTTCCTTGCTATAAACAATACTGTCGTGAATACTCTCATAGTTATCTTTGAACTACATGTGATTATTGCTTTAGGATGAATTCCATAAAAAATAGAGCTTAAACACACTTCTGAGCTTCTTGCCCTCTCTGAGTCTTACCTCTCTACCATGCTGATTTCTCATGGGTCCTGAGACAGCTTACAAAGGATGCCAGCCTTGCTGGTGTCTAGCTGGGACTCAGTTCTGTCCCACGTCACCCTGTATCTCTCCCTTCACAGTCACAGGAGCCTAGGAGAATGCAGGATGAGCCCCTGCTTAGTCTCTGCTAGGTGGTCCCCTCCCTGTCAGCTGTCTCATTGTTCCCTGATCTGCTCCGGGATTGCTGTGTCCTATGTGAAGACTCTAGGGTACAGAGTGCCCCTGCAGGAGCAGATCAAGATGTAACTTTGTCCTTCTGAGGGCTGGGCTGGGGACAGGAAGAACTTGCCTGATGCCTGGTTATCCAGCTGGGCTGATACAGGGAGGTTTGAGTTTCTTCATTGTGACATCCCAATGATGACTCTTCTGGATACTCCCAGAATTCATGTGTCTGAAGATGGGTTCTGCCTTCCTCCCTGCAGGCCTCCTGTGGCTTTGTTTGCAGGCCAGTAGTCAGGCAAAAGATTTGGAGGGCAGACAGTCAACTGCAAGAGGAACCAGTCCGGCCCTGGTTTCTGAGTGAGGCCTATGCTACCTTCTTTGCTCTGGGCCCTTTCTTGTTCTTACCTTCAGCACTCCCAAAGTCATAGAGATAGTACACCTAGTGTCAGAGCATTGGGTCTTTAAAGCACAACCCTAGAAAGAGAAAAATGCCTAACCCAAGATGAAATGTGCATTTCTACCAGTAGAGAACAGACATAAGCCAGAAATGGGTCAGAGTCTTTGACTTCCAGAATCTCTTGGCATCTCAGACTTGGTGTCCAGTAGGAGCTCAGTACACACCTCTTAACTGAGGAAGCCACTCTCAGTCAGTCATCAGTCATCATGTCCTGCTCTTCTAAGGGGTGCAGGTTTCCATCTACTTCCCCCTGTTCCCTCTATTCTGGTCTTTTATCACTCAGGCTACTGATACTTCCTGGCTGTCCCCATTCCTCCTCCAGTCCACTCTCTTCCTAATTTTCAGAAATTAGGTCAATTGTATTGTGTTTCATCCCTATTTCAAGCCCATCAGTGGCTTCCAGGACCTCAAGGTAAAGCCCGGGGATCAGCTGGCATGAGTATAGGTCACCTCTTCAGAGTCTCAGAGTCTCAGCCTCCTTGCCCTTTGGCCCTGTGCCCCCCCTCCCCGCCATACTCTCTTCCTGAGCCTAGAGCACTCACTGTACTTCTAGAACCTCTGTTCTCAGGTCCTTGACTGAATCATACTTGTTCTCCAGGACCTTTCCATACACACTGTCTGCACCTGGAGGGCTCTCTCTCTCCCAATGCCCCTCCTTATCTCTGCCAGTCAGCGTGGCTCTTATTCTTTGCACCTTAGGTGTCATTTTTCTGAGACTTGTCTTGTCTGGGTTAGATCCCTGCTGTGACCTCCTGTACCACACTGATCATATCTGTTGTGATTGTCCATAGAGGCTATCTTCTTCCAGGAGGATGATAGCTCCATGAGAAGAATCTTCATGCTTCATTCACTGATGTATCCTAGTGCCCACCACAGCTTCAAGTACATAGTAGATGAAGAAAGAACAACTAATGAAAACATTCATCCTGACTCCTTGCGGAAAACATCTTGCAGCTATTTGTTAAGGAAATGCTACATTCCAAGAGTGATATAAGCATCATGCTGATCTTCACCATAGTTATGAGAAGGAGGTCACCTTGGCACCCTTCGTTACAAGTGAGGTGGCTGAGGTTTGAGGAGTTAAATGACTTGCTTAAATTCACATTTTAGGAAGTAGCAGGTTTTCAGATCCAAGTTCATTGTGGCTCTGTTCCTCTAGGTAGCATAGAGGTGATTCTCAGACTCTCACAGCGCCAGCATTACATGGTGGGCCTGGCAAAACCCAGCTTGCAGGGCCCCAACCCCAGATTGTTATTCAGTAGATCTAGAGTAGCACCCAAGAGTCTGCATTTCTGCAAGTTTCCAGGGAATGCTGATGCTACTTGTCTAAATCAGGCTTATTTAACAAATTTATCATAAACTAGAGGCATAAATCACAAACGTTTATTTTTCATAGTCCTGGATGCCAAGACGCCCAAGATCTAAGTGCCAGTAGGTCTGGTGTCTGCTGAAGTTCCACTCTATGGTGTGCAAAGGCTGCCTTCTCTGGCAAAGAATGGAGAGAAGGCAAGTGGTCTCTCTCTCTCTCTTCTTATAAAAGCATAGATCCCAGTTATGAGACCTTCACGTTCAAGACCAAATCATTTCCCAAAGGCCCTACCTTAAATGTCAACAGATGATTTTAGAGAGACACAAGCATTCAGTCTGTAACGGTCCTGGTCTGAAGACCACTACTTCAAGCCATTGGCTTAACTCATTAGAAAACACTTGGGTCTGCCTTATAACTACCCTACCGCTGACCTTGGACCAGGATTGTAATTCCAGCTTTGGGCTTGTTTCTGAGAGGCTCTGATGCCCAGCCCAACCTCCTGCACCAGGACAGGGCTGCGGCACTGATGTGCTTGGCTACTGTTCAGGAACAAGGTACCATCAGGGGTGAGGACCCAAGTGAGGGCCCTTCCCCCTTGAGGCATGGCTGTTTGGCTTGTCACCTGCAGTTGTGACCCATAATCTCCCATTCCACTGAGGCAAAGCCAGCATATCCTGATCCCACCCGTTTAGTAACTTTCATGATGATGCATTCCAGGCTTGCTGCTGCTATTGCTGCTGCTGTCTGAACAGCTTATTAGCACTGTAAGTTACAGTCTCATCTGTGTCACGGTGCCTGCAGTATTCATCAATTTCAGCAAGTGTCACCATGAGTGATACAAGTATATGACACAGCTAAGTGTCCCAACTGCACAGGCCATTACAGCTGGCACTGGGCCCAGAGAGGCAAAACCTAGATCTTCCTTTAGCTTCATATGCCCAGGCTGGCAAGTGCCTTGGCCTCCCTCCCCCTAGGGTCCCAGGAATGCTCTGTAGGCCTGCCAGCCTCTGTCACTACTCAGAGGCTCCCCAGGCATGCCAAGGGCCTGATCTGAGTTTGCTGCACTCTTTTCTCATTCACTCACCCTTTCATTGCCACATCAGCTCCTATTGGTCCTGCAAGGCCCTCCACAGGCACCAATTTTCTGCTCCCCTCCATTCTCCCCTTGTTCTAGAGACTTTGCCACAGAACACCTCCATGTCTGCTGTAGAACTGTTACCAGAAAACAGCCCGCTCTGTCCCCTCCTACCCATCTCAGCTCCTTGGGGTTAAAGGTTCCCATCTATACTTTATATCCTCTGAAAAATTTAAAAATATAATGAATGACATTTTTTCTGCATCGTGTTAGAACCCACTTTTAAAATCTATTTCCAAGACATAATTTTAATTACATAAATACATCATAACTTATATAACCATGTCCTCTTATTTACTTATATCATTATAACTAATTATATAAATATGTGTTATATAACCATGTCATGACTTATTTAGTTAGCACCCTCTTATTAGACTTCTAAGTTCCTTCTTTCATTTCCTCTCTATTATAAATACCACTGTGATGAAGTCCATAAACTTCTTTTCATATCTGCTTGCCTTTTTTTGAATAGAGTTTTTAAAATCAAAACTTGGAATATTTTGAAGTTCTTAATACATGTTATCAAACAGCCCTTCTGAAAATCTGTAGGAACCCGCACTTGGTATAGGCATGGCCATCATTGCATGCTCGCTGTACCAACGTCACATTCGTTGTTGCTGCTATCACTACCATAGCTTTATCTGTTAGGTCTTGTCATAATAGGTCCTCTGTGAATATTCAGTTTAACCTTCCATAGAACATGCTGGCCTCTGTGTAAGGCTCATGGTAAGCACGAGGTAAAGGCAAACAGAGATGGCAAGACCTAGTGTCAGCCTTCAGAGAGCTCTGGCTGGCTGGCTGGCTGGTCGGTTCCCTGGCAGCTACTTACTTGCTGTTAATTTTCTCAGCATCATCATGGATATCAAAAGCATTGAGAGTTCCCACAAGAGGTCTCAGTGGGATGCTCTGGGGCTGTTCAGGGAGACCCATTCTGAGGGAAGCAGGGCCGGCTTTTGAGAGTAGACGGGGGAGCCCACCTTCTTCAGGGCGCCTCTTCAGCATCAGGAGCTCATGGTGTCAGCCGCCACCAATGTGAGGGCAAAGGAGACATTCACCCGCAAGAGTGACTCTACGTATCAGCGCCAGTGAGGCCACAAGACCTACAGGAGGAGCTGTGCAGACGTGTGTGCACAGCCACACGAACTTCCCGCCCCTGCCCATCACACCCGTTCTGCAACCCGTAGCAGCGGCTGAGAAGGCAGCTCTGTCTCCTCCGTGGTGTGGCAGTAAGGTGTAGAGACAGGGGAGGCTTCAGGAGCAGTGAGCTGCGGCCTGAGCTTCCCTCCTCCTGGGCAGAAGTGTGTGCCTTGTTCCTCTCACGGTTGCCTGGTGAGGCAGGCAGACCTGAGCCAGCTGCTGAGTTGCACCTGCCTTGAGAAAAAGGCACCCGGCTCCTAAGCAGGGGATGAATATTCATTGGCATGAACCTTTGCAAACTCATTTGGGGAAAAAAAATTAGATCGGGAGAAGTAATCAGATTATTAAAAAGAAAGAGCAAGGACAGAAGGCAGCAGTAGAGGAAAGAATCAAATTTAAAATGCAAGGAGAGATTTTCTTCCAGCTGAGAAGCTCTGACCCCCTGGACCAAGCACCAGGAATAGTTAAGCTCTCCCACATTCTGCTGCATAAAAATGCTTTTGGAGGCCTCCGTTGGGGGAGGAGGGGCAGAAGCAATGTGCACCCTCCACCTCCAAAAATTATAAAATAATGTTTTGAGGTTTTCATCTTACCTTCTTTAGATATCAAGAAAAATGGCGAGAGCTAAAGAGGCTCTGGTGAGTGCTGAGTGACAGGTTAAAGGGCTCCAATAAAGATTAGATGGTCCACTATCTCCTGAGGAAATTGCATAAAAGTGGTTATTCCCTCTTGCTTCTATTAATTTCCTCTTCCTGGCTGCTTGGAAATGCTTCATAACCCGATGCTGCAGATGGGGACGAGAGGCGCTTTCCATTATCTCAATCACCGCTCTGTTTATGAGACACTTAATCTGTTTCTTTATAAAGTAATCGTACTGTAGGTGATGGATTCCGTGTCACTGGGAGTCTTCGCTCAGGGATGGGAGGGGAGGGGCGTTCTCCAGAGAATTGTAAGCAGCAGGTAATTTGTTACATGTTGGAGGCTCTGAGAAGAAGTTGGGTGGGTGTTTCAAGGTGACCTTCTGAATACCAGCTAGAGGGGACATGCATTAGTTTCTTGCTGCTTAAAGTGGAAGGAGAATGTGTATTTTCCTTGGTGGATGGAGAATATGTACATTTTTAGGGGTGGGATGTACTGGTCTTATCTCTTCCCTTTGCTGGATTTGGGGTCCAGGGAGTGTGTGTTGGGGAATGTCACCTAGCAGCCTTGGCTCTGCAAGCTTAGCCCAGGTTTTTCTGTCTGACATGTGATCACTTGGAACGAAAGGAAGTACACCTGTTTCTTAAAGAAACAAAGTGATTGAATGTTGCACCGGTGTCAGAAACACGCAGCCCTCCCTCACAAGCGTCCCACTAACAAAGGTCCCCCAGGAAAACACAGAGTGAATATGGCTCTTCACACCCACCTTCTAAATAGTAATGAAATTCTCCCTGCTGAGGTCCCAGGGTGGGCCTTTTCTGACCTGATTTTCTTTTCTGCCTTTCCAGTTATTCCACCTCTTTCCTTGCCTGATATCTCTCCTTTTGAATCCCGCCTCCAGGTTGCCACAAGTTATTTCTGGTGACCCTCATTGTATAGGACGGAACTCCAAATAATACACAGGCTGACAAGTTTCTGTGCATACACAGGCATAGCACAGGCATAGATCTGGCCAAAGTGGAAGCAGTGTTCCATTGTCTGCCTCCTCCACCAAAAGTGGGGATCCTGTGGCCTGCAATCTCTTGACATTGCTCTGGTCCTCTCGCCAGGCACTTGCTTATGGCAGGTCCTCAGTAAAAGATTATTGAGTAAGGAGTTCATACCTTTACAGTAGTGCTCACTATAGTTCTATACCAAGAGAATTGTAGTCCTTGAATTTTGAAATATTAAAAAGCGCTACCATCTACCTCAAAACTACTTGAATGTGCTGAGATATATTTGGTTAGACAATGGCAATATTTAATATTATTTTTGAAACTATAGAGCCTTTAGACAAGTGCACATTCTTCAGGCTGCCAGAGTCCCCACCATTCCCTACTGTGTTGTTTCAAGCTAATTTACATATGCTGTGACTTACCTGGCCTGGAAGACCATCTGCATTTGCTGCTCTTAGCCTGTATATTCTTTGCCAGAATTGACCTTAGAGCTCCATTTATCACCTCTAATTAAAGCTGCTTCTCCTCAAGGAGCGGCATAGTTTCCTTACTTATTTTTCTTAGTAAGATATCAACATTGTTAACTTCTGTTTCTTATTTGTGGTGTCTGGCACAAGACAAGTTAAAAGGCTTTGTGGACTAGCTTGCACTTTAACTGTTATTTAAAGCATCAATTCTATGAGAAAGAAGTATAAGTGTGATTACAAGTTACTGTCTAAAGTTTTAATAAGTAAATTTAGGAAGACTAGTTCTTTAGAAAATGCATAGACACTGATCTTATTAAGATATTAACATGGAGTCTGAATATTAAAGAGATTCATTTATCTTATAATTATAGTTAAAATAGATTTTATAGATAAAATGAATCACCCATTATCCAAACACAAATAATTATGCAGAAACACATATTTCCATTTGGTTCCAGGATTTATTTGCACATTTAGGGACTCCAAACTTATCATTCTGACCCTGACTTCTAAAAATCCCTGAAAAGAAAACTTGATTTTCAAAAGGAAGTGGGTGAGTTGGCGTGGAGAAGGAAAAGCGTTGTGTGGCACACATTGATATCAACTCTGTTCCACATCTGAATATATTGCACTCTAATGACCTATGAGAGTTGTGAAAAGTATAAAGCTCTTGTATACAGGTGATCAGGTTGAGGCTCTGAGGGATCCAATAACTTCCCAGCATACACCCCCCCACCCCACCCCCACCCCCAGAGCCAGGAAGCCTGCCTAGGACTCTGTGGTCATTGCCTAGTGTTTCTCTCTTGGGACATTGTCCTCAGACCTTTTCTGCACCTCTTTCTGAGGCTTCCCCCAAATACCTGTTTACACTCTTACCCTACCCTCTCCTTCCCTCGTAGCCTTCTTGGAATTCAGAGCTTCCCTCCTCCACCAGAAACCTCAGCAGGCCACTTCCCAGATCCACCTGCCACTTGTGGATATCAGGAAGACTGTTTATGCTGTTAACTTATTAAATGTAAAGTGAGGAGGCTTTTAAGTGCTGGAAAGAAAGTAAAAACACTTTGTTCTTCTTGAACCGATACATTAAGAAAATTACAGTGTGGCAGGGACAAAATATGAATGCATGAATAATCACCACGTCCTTCCCCACTTCCTGGGAGGAGCTCTCCAGCAGCTCCTCAGCACAGGCCCACGTTCCTTTGTGGTCCTCCGTTCCTGACGCCAGCAGGTCAAAGAACATTGGAAGCTAACAAAATGGAAGGGGCCGAGTGGTTCTATAGGAGACAGATGCAAGATGCAGAAAGAAGAAAAAGAAAGAGAAGGAAAGAAAAGAGAGAAAATGCTCATTGGGCTTGGAGATACAGTTCAGTTTGCTAAAGGCCTGCATATTTTGTGTATGCCATTCAGTGTTTTCAGATTTGATGTTTTACTTATTGATTTTTTAGTAAAGATTTGAGCTCATTTCTTTTCCACAGAGAATTTTCTTTTGAATGTGTTGAGATGGGTCAGCAAGTGGCCTATTTTTACTTGTGTTGTGATAGAAATTGTTGTTTCTTGAGGGGAACATTAACCCCAGTATGTTCTACAGAATATGAGCCCCAAGGCCTGATCTATAAATTAGGTCTTCTTGGTGCAAAAGCATAGCATTTTAGGTCCCAATTTTTTGGGGGGTGGGGGGAGGGGCTGAGAAATTTTGAGACAAAAATAAAATAAAGTTTTTAGGTCCACATTTTCAAAATATCTGACCACAGAGCTCTTTGGTAAGTGGTAGATGTTAAGGCTTCAAACAAAACTGGTGTTCCTTGGAGCACAGTTGGTTTACAATAGCCTGGAACATTCCTCTTGCTAGAAGTAGCCTCCAGTCCCCGTGGGATTCTGTCTTAGTGTCTGTCCTAGTGCACATCCAGGAAGAAAACTTTCACTACATAGGAAACCTTTTTTGCTCTTCAAATAGCTTATGTATGTATCATCACTGTCCTTACTCCCATTGTGTGATTGTGGGTAAATTTTTTTAACCTCTCAATATCCCAATTTCCTCTTTAGCAAAACAGAGATATTAATAGCCACCCCATAGAGTAAGGCATGTAAAGCACTTAATGAGACAAGGTGGCAGATGGTGGCTACTGCTATTATTACAGAACACCATGCTCTTTCTAGGAAGGAACACTATATTTGGGAAGATGAGCTTGGTGTAAATAGAAGCCATTACAATTGCACTTCTGTTAATGAAAGCAATCACATTGTATTATTACAACATGACTACCCTGGATCGAAAGCTCCTTGAAGGCAGGCTGTGCTCTCTAGGTAAGGTCATCAGGAGCAACACAGTAAAGTGTGTAGGAGAACTAACCAACTTGACCAGGCAGTGAGTTTTACTCCCTCCTAAAGCGGGATGACGAGAGCAGGTTTCATGGAGACAGGAAGAGGTGAGGTCTGAAATGGTGACAGAGTGCCTGAACGAGGTAGGACAGGCAGGATCCCCCTTTGTGGGACCAGACTCGATGTCTGGGCCTGATGTGTCTGTAGACGAGACATGCTTAAAGCCTGAGGAACAGTCTGAAGGCAGATGTTCCAGGGCATCACACTGTAGGTTGATCCCACATCAAACCAGGAAGAAGTATGTTCCATATGGAGCTGTAACACATGTGCCCAATCTTCCCCAAAGCCATGTATATGACAGATGATGCCAAGTGCATGACACATCCCTAGTGCACATCCTGAAAACTAGCCTTTTTTTTCTTGCCCCAACTCTTGAGTACATATCAAAATGCAATTAAAGGAGAGTGATGTTGCGAAGCCACTAACCTTGAAATCATTTTAATTTCTTTTTAAGGAATCGCTCATGAATTTCAGTCCCTTGCCATCATTCATATCTAGCGCTTGTTAACAGATCTTCCAGTGTCTATCGTGTGTGCTGCAACACGATACTCAGACATCATAAATCCGACCCATTGTCAACCAGGACCCCTTTCCGTCAAAGGCTTTAAGGCGAGATTTCTTCAGTTAGTGGATGATGTCAAGGACCTTGCTGTCAACGAGGTAGAAGCGTTGAAGAACAGCCATTTCTACATCGTTTATGTCCCAAGCCCGAAGCTACACATTAAATGGTCTCAATTAAATTTTTGGCACACCTGAGAAGGAAGAATCATTTTTTTCCACATTGTTTAAGTGAGATGGGCCATTGTTACCAGGAAGGTGTATTTCACTAAGGATGTTTGAGGAATCAAAGCATTAAGTGGGGGTGTCTCAAGCTGAGATATTCACTTCATTCACTTAGTATGAGAAAATATCTCAATATCTGTTTTAGAAGAGCAGAATCTTTCACTTTCCAGTTCCACAGAGGGCCTCTGGCTGCCACTCTTCCATTAATTCTTACGTAATCTCTTTGTGTTCCAGCCTGTCCTGCAGGGACGTTCAAGGCCAGCCAGGAAGCTGAGGGCTGCTCTCACTGCCCCTCCAACAGCCGGTCCCCTTCAGAGGCGTCTCCCATCTGCACCTGCCGGACTGGCTATTACCGAGCGGATTTTGACCCCCCGGAAGTGGCGTGCACTAGTAAGTGTCTAGGAAGGGTTCTGGGCTGGGGAGGTTGGTTATCTGGCAGTGCACATGGTGGGTCTGCTCCAGGGAAGGAAGACAGCGTTCCCTTGCAGTGCGAAGCAGAAGTGCTGGCCAGGGTGCTGAAACAGACTGTGCTTGGGCAGCAGGGTGCGGGGCACTTCCTCAAGGTTAGTTCTTTTCCCCCTCCTTTCCAATGAGGGAGTCTTGCTCCCACTTCAGCAGACAAAGTCTCCTATTACATAAGGAAAGAAAATGCTACCTTGAAAAGTTATTTGAGTGAAAAATCAAGATCCACTCGAACACAGCAACAACTAGTAACTTTCCTAGTTACCTCCTCCAGGAAGCTCCTCCTGGTCCCATAGCTGAAAAATCTCCTCACCAGACTCCGTGTGTGTCTGCAGCTAGGCTTTCCTTGGGGCTCTCATACTTTTAGTAATTGTCCAGTTATTCCATACTTGTTTTGTCTTACCACCAAATGGAGGACTGTGTGCCGGGACCATATGTTCGACTCTGTTTCTTCCGGTGGTGCCCAGAATGGTGAGCACCTGTGCCTGTGCCAGATGACATGACTAGAAACCTGACTACAGAAAGCACCCATGAGACATAAGTTGTGGGGGTTTTGCTTCTGCTTGCATCCACTCTCCGATTTTCTGCTGGAGAGGGGAGGACAGTCCTCCTACCAAAACCGAGTGGCAGCTCTACTCCCTGAGTAGAGGTGAGCAAGAGAATACTTTTCTTCCAGTCTTCTGTCATATAATAAAGCAGGGAGAACTGTTCTCCTTGTTCAGACCTTTAGGGAATTTATTTCTCCTCAACTAGGTGTTGCAACCCGAAGTAGGGATGATCTCTGTTTTCGGTATTCCCATCATATTCTGGGATCAATACTCCAGGCTAGTCTCTAATCATGCCAGAAGTTTTCTCTGCATTGGATGCTCCCACTTGTCTTGCTGTGAGTAAGGATCTTGTCTTATACCCTCTTGGATCAGATCCTTCTCACCTCCCCCAGTACAGAAGGCCACAGAGGGACTGTTCATCCATACTAGCAGTCTGATCGACAGGAAAAAAAAAAATGGACTCTGGGTGGAAGAATTTCTTAATTCTGGCCTTGCAGCATATGTAGCATTTGCTGGGTACAGAGGAAGAGTGAAAGTGCCTTCCAGATCAAGGCCCTGAGATCGATCAGTGCTTATAGATTTAAGCTGAGGAAAAGCTCGTTCTCTTGTAAACTGATTTTTCCCCTAGACCTCCTCTGGTGGATGGAGACTGACAAAATGATTCCATTTCTGCTGACTACATCCCATCTTCGCGTGTTGGTGCCTCCTCCACTGATTTCTGAGGCTCCCTTGGGAGAGTCCTCCACAAGCCTGAAAATTATTATTTAATGTGCTCTTTTAAAGCCACTTAAGGGTCCTAAAAAGCGGCTGCGGAGGGTTCAGATAGAGGACCAATCCTCAGACAGCCAAAAGTTAAGTTCAGGGTTCGTGACTTTTCTCTCAAGAAATGTTGCTCTCAACCCCTGTTTATAGACCCCTTCCACTAAAAATTGTATCCTCCCAAAGACCTCCGTTCCACCATACCTACCTGTATCTGGACTTTGCATTCTTTAAACTGAACCTCGTAGGCTTTTCCTTCCCATCTAGTCCAGACAGCATACCTTCCTTGACCCCGTGTTTCCACCCATTCTCCTCAACTTACCAGAGTGGGATGGAGCTGAAATCCTGGCTGCGTGTCTTACACTCCAGACATAGAGTGCTAGGCTTAGACCAGAAATCACTAAATCAAAGCCACATGTGGCTGTGGAGGCTAGGCGTCAGATCGCCTCCTGAAATTGCTCATCTCTTCATCTCAACCTGCAGGAGTGCTTGGTGAGGGACCTAGAGGGCGGGGCTGGCCTTCAACACAATGTTAGGCAAAACAATTGTAAATAAAGCTATTACTTTATTGAACCTCATTATATATTTGATTTATTGTGTGCCAGGGAAGTACTGTATGAAAGAGTCAATTTGTTGCCTTTTATATTCTCATTAGGGTTTCCTTTTAAAGCATTCTAATTGGAGGTGCCATCTGTTCTCTTAAAAAGGCATCACACATCACCACAGCAAATAATTTTTCAGATACAAGGAGCACATCCGGAGTTGTTGAGGCAAGGCACAGGCCTGCACTGTGGCCTTGAGGGCCCCAGATGGTTCATCAAGTCAGGCAGGGCAGGTGTTCAGCACCCAGACGGGGCCCAGAGGCTGCTTGGGGCCTTAGGCTGAGAAGGCTTGTTCATTTTGCAAGTCAAGTCTTCCATTGTGTTCCATCAGGAAATAATTACAGCCTGGCTGGACACTGGGGATACCCATGTAAAGAAGGACAACTTTATTTGTCTAAATTGTGTGGGAGATCAAGCAGCTTTGGTGTCCAGGTCCTGTGAGTAGGGACGGGGAGCAGAGTCTAGAGTCCAAGGGCTGAAGCCTCCAACTCTGGAAGGACCTCAGGTCTAGCTTGTTAACATTGTTTTTAAGTGAGATTGTATCAGCACTCTATTCATTCACTGGCAACATTGAACAATTTCTAAAGAATCAAACAACCTTGAAATGTTCCTTCTTACAGGATAGCACAACCTCCAGTACACCAAGAATTAATATTTTAATGAAAGTTGTTAGTCTTTGGGGACCCACAATATGTATTCATTCCATTTTTGCAGTCCTAAGAGGATTAATTTATTTCATCTAAGCACTGAAAATACAAAATTTGTATCCTGGTTTGGACATTTCTTCGTTTTCTTTTTAATCTACTGGGAGAGCAAAGAAACACCTTGACTTCAGAGAGGCCCTGGCTGCCTTATATATCCAGCCAGTTCTTGAACCTCATCAGTGGAGTCATCAGGGATGTGGGTCACTGCAAGGCAGCGTGAAAGAGGCTACTGCGTACTCCAGGGACCTCAGACTTGCATCTCAGCACACTGAGTCCTCAGTCACATGGTTGCTGCCAGTCTTGGACCCCCACTTCCTTCCTCGTTTCTCCTTCTTCCTTCTGACACCTCTAGGTCGACCAGCAGTTCTAGCTCTGCTAGTGACTCCGTTGCTCAGCCCTTTGTAGTGATAGCCCCTACCCAGCAGGAGGCCTCAACTCTCCTTCTGCCCAAACCATGCACTGGAGGATGTGAGGACTTAAGGAATACCTGGAGACATGTCACAGGTGACTCTGCTCCCTTCTCTGCTAAAGAAACACTGAAGGAAGCCAGGCTATCTGGACAGTGGGGAATCACTTTCAACAAAGAATTACCAAAGGATCCCTTAGAGTAGGGTGGAGGGTCGGAGACAAAGAAGGAAAACGGGAGAAAGTGTTGTCCCATTTTCAGAGAAAAGTTGGGAAACTTGTGAACTGAGCAGCTGACTGACTGAAGCCATTGCTGCCCTCTTCTCTGTATCTCTAGGAGGAGCCCAGTGTTTATTTTTCCCTCGGCCTTTGTGTCACAATTAACACTGAAGGCTTCTGAGATCCCACGAGGAGTGAGCATTTGTCCCCACCAGCAAGCAAGCAATTCTGAGGCAGTGACACCAGCTACGTGTTCTCTAAACTGAGTCATGTCTGACATCATCTACCTGGAGATGGGATCAGCTCCCACAGGTTGTGGGCTTCACCTTCAGGGGCCAGTCAAGCCCTGGGTTGTTTTCCCTGTGGTTTTGACCAACTGGCTATAAATCCGAGTTCCCACAACCTATCAGATATTCTACAGTGTATTTGAGGGACTCATAGAACTCGGGGAGACATGTTTGCTAGTTTATTATAAAAGATATTACAGGAGATACTGAAGAAGAGATGCCTGGGGCAAGATAAAGGGAGAGGTCAGAGGCTCCATGCCCTCACAGTGACATCGCCCTCAAGAACCTTTTTGTATTCAGCTGTCCTGAAGTTCTGTGAAGTCCATGTTTGTGGATTTTTGTGGAGACTTTATTACACATGTGTGATTGTCTATTTTCTTACCCATTAATGACCAACTCAACCTTCAGCTCTTTTGTCCTCTGGGGAGTTTAGGGGGTGGGACTGAAATTTCCAGTTCTCCTTATTTTATTTTATTTAGAGACAGGGTCTCACTCTGCAGTCCAGGCTGCTCCAGAACTAACTGTGTAGCCTAGACCAGCCTTGGACTCACAGAAATCCTCCTGCCTCAGCCTCCCAAGCATTGGGATTGCAGGCATGTACTACCACACCCAGTTTATGTGGTGCTGGGGACCCCAACACAGGGCCTGTTGTGACATTCCTCCAGCCCTCCCAGTTTTTATGATCCTTCTCTTCATCCGCCACCATTATGGAATTACCTAGAGGTTGATGGCCATTAGCATGCCAAAACACATCACTTTGAGGACTCCAAGGATTTCAGAAGTTGAATTCCAAGAAGTAGGTAGAGGACAAAGGTGAAATATGTATTTTGCAGTGTCGTAGTATACTCCTAACGCCTTCCGCAGGCACTGCCCGAAGGCCCTGAGATCTCAGGGCAGCCGGGTGTCCTTAGATTGCCCTGATATTCAGAGCCTTGAGAAAGCTTGGATAATCACCAACTGCATGCAGTAACCGGAAGAAAGGCACTTTAGAGATAAATATTTACATCTTGACCATCTCTTACCTTTTCACTGACCTTGTCCAAGTTTCTTAACTTTCTTAGGTTCTGTCATTCATTCTCACAGCCTCATACTAATGTATGCCTTTTTGAGCTGCTATGAGGATTAAGCAAAATTGTGTTGTAGCATCTTTGGCATTGTGCCTAGCTCATAGTAAACTCTCAATAGATGTTGGAACCTGCTTTGGTTCTATCTCTAGGCTGTGTGATGATTGTGGCAGATACAGAGGTTTCCAACACGATGGGATGTTAGAGATCTGAAAATAGAAGTGGTTCTGCCTAAGGTGGAGCCTATATTTGTCTCCATCCCTGAAGTTCATAACAAAAGCCCTGCTGTGAAGATGTCTGCCAACTGTCTAAGTACACAGAGAGGTGGGTGTGAGGGAGGAGCAAGGCACAGGCCAAACATCTGAGATCCCATAGCAGAGAAGCTGCCAGGAGTGATGATCACCAGGATGTCCCTGTTCCTCAGGAATCTGAGGCTCTGTGACTAACCCTGGTGAGGTACACTTGGCCTCATTCCATGGGAGGGTCAGATGGTGAGGGGGCTGGGGGTCAACCTGACAGAGGGAGCAGACAGGAAGGCACAAAGAAGTGCACAACAATGTGAAACCGAGCACTGCAACGTGTGGCTTCAGTTTTAAATAATTTCTAGTTTACTGGGGAATGAAATGAAAAGGAGGAATTTATGAAGCAGGTGAAAATAGATAATTATGCCTTATAAAATTGCTATCTGTGAAAAACTCTGCAGAAGGACTGGTGTGAAAATAATTACATTGTTACATTTCTGACCATGGAAACCCTTTTTCTGTCACCCACATGGGAGAAATTTTGATGGATCGCAGAGACAAGCTAGTGCTTGCCTTGCTTCTTTTATTTCTTCTTCAAATGCTGTAGGTGTCCTTCTGTCGTTTTGATCACAGAAACAAAGTGAAGTAGTGGATCCAAGGTTACTGTGTCCCCCGAGATTTCTTGCTGTCTCTTGAGAAGAGAAGGGACAGTGCTGGTCAATTCTCTGGGGTTGCCCTGCAGAGTATCTCTGACTCCCTCCTGGTTTACACAGGATCAGGAAGCCTGAGTGGCAAGGGAGGCTGGGGCTTGGCTTCAGATGGTGTGAGTTGACACATGCTATTTAGACTTTAATTATAAATTTCATCATTAACAAAAATAGATATGAAACTCAAGCTGGGAGGCTGTGAGAATTAATGACTAAAAGTAAATGAGGATAAAGGATAAAAACTCATATTCATTTTACTCTAATGCTATGACCTCAATGAGAGTTAAAAATTGGGAGCTCTTAGAATTTTGTGGATGGTATGGCAGTGATGGTGATGCCGTTGTCTTTTTGACTCTGTTGCCTGGGGAAGAGAATAAGAATCCTTGCTTCTCTCTCCAAACCTGCATATATGAATTCTCTTCTTTAAGTTCATGTTTTATCCTTTTAAAAGGAAGAAGGAGTTCTCTCTCCTGCATCCCTATCACCATCAGGTAGCAGGGTGGTCCCTGTGGCACAGAGGTCATGTCCAGGAGTGTGGCATCCCAGTGCCTAGATTCTGGTCTCTCCAGGGAAACTGAGTGGGATGGTGAAGGCAAAGCCAGGGCCAGAGGATAGGAAATGGCTTGGGGTGACAGGGACAGAGGAAGCCCTCTGAAAGTTCATCTAAAGCTTGTCTGATGGCCATTAGTGCTGTGAAGTCTGCAAGGACACCTGCTACTAATCCTTCTTCCACCGATTTTGGGAGCAGATCAAGATGGTCATAGTTGATGAGATCTCCAATGACGCTTTCCTATAGACTGGTGGTTATTGCATGCAGCCCTGGATAGCAGCCTCAGTGTCACCTAGAAACATGCTTGACATTCACATTCTCAGCTTCTCCCTAGACCTGGTGATGAGAAACTCTAGGAGTAGAACCTGGGGATCGGAATTTTAACAAGCTCTGCAGGTGATTCTGAAGGCTGCTAAAGTTTGAGAACACTGCTTTAAAATTAGGTCATGTTTCTCTGTCTTCTGCTTTAGGATGCCTGGGAGAAAGGCCACCATGGGAATTTTTGCAGACTGAAAGCAGAAGGCCTGCCCATCTCTATTAGTATCTTGTGTGGCAGGCTGGCAGGCTGGGAGAGGGGCTGGAAATGCATGTGAGGGACAGACAAGGCATGGAATTGGACGTGAGTGTGCGTATGTGAATGGTTTGAGTGGTTCCAATGAGGGGCTCCCTAGTTCTCAGAATAACCCCCACCTACTCTGCCTCCGTTTTTATTTTGTTCTCACACTGGTGGTTGGAGCAGTGCAGAGACTTACAGTGCACTGCATGAGCTGGGACTGGGAGCAAGGATGGGGAAGAGAAGAGAATGGGAACTCAGAGAGAAACCTGGCTGGAGTAGGCTCAGGGAGGACTTAGAGAGAAACAGATGCAGAAGCACAGGACTAGTGGACACCATCAACTTGAGCTCAGATGGAGGGCCGAGTGGATTGGGGATACAAATTGTGATGGACATCAACACTTAGGTTGGCCCGCAGCCTACCTAGCAGAAAATCAGGCCAAGAGGAAGCCTTTCGGGCTCCTGTGCATGGAGTGGCATGTTGGCCAGTAGAACAGGGCAGTCCTCTGTGTGCACAGACTCCACTTGGGGCAGCAATCCAGTGGGGATTGCTTGTCCACACGCTACACTTTGAGAATGGTCTTAAATGGTTTTCAAAAGTAGACGCTTTGACAAGTTTTACCTCCTTTAATCTAGGTTTGAGGCTGTATTAAAGAACCTGCTTTATTCCGGGTTGACTTTTTCTTTTGTTGACCAGGGCTTTAGTAAGAGATACATTGTGTGTTCCCTTCTATATGCAAGAAGGCTGCTCGGTTTTATCCTGACATGTGATCTGCGTCGCGCCTAGAAAATGCATCCTTTGTGTAGCTCTGAGGGGAGTGATAGTTTGTGTTTTCCTTAAGGTAAAATCTAGATGAGGATCATAGATCAACAAGAATTGGGGCAAGAGGTTTCACAAGTGCATGGATGCAGGCTTATACTCTGAGATGTCCAGATACGTGCTTTGCACACCTGGACGTGGAATGGAAGGATTGTGGCTGCAAGCCAAAAACTATTTATAACTGTCGTTGCTGTTTCAAGAAGGGTCAGCATTGCCTGTGTAACTGTGCTCTCACGCTTCCAAAATCTACACTTTCTTTTCACAGCTGTTTGACTCAAGTGGGAATAACCCTTACGAAGAATGATATAACCAAGTTTTAAACTAATGACCAGGCACACACACACACACACACACACACACACACACACACACACACACTGACTTATGTTTCAGAGCATTTCATCAGTAGAGCATTTGGAGACTCCAAAACATTCAGGGCACCCAGTGGGTTCTGCACCCCCCAGGTGCCTCCATCACGTCAGCCTTATCTCTTCAGCAGCCCTGAGAGATAATCATCCCACTTTTATTTTTCTGAGTGTTTAGTATGAAAGACAGCTCACCTGTTCTGCAAGATGGCTCCACTCCATTGCTAGCAGCCATCATCCATCACTGTAGGAAAGATCTCCAGAGCTTAGTGTGGCCACACTGTCTCCCACTCGCAGCTGGCCATTGAGGACTGATGCTCAGGAGGCCACTACTTTCAATGTTCTCATCCTTTCTTGATCGTCTTATTTAGATCAAGCAGTTATGATTTTTGCCTACTGTTCAATGCACTTGGTTTCCTGAATCCCTGTCCCACTCTCACCATTCTGGCTAGCCTTTCTAGATTGCTTCTGTTTGTCATTGAAATTCTCAAAATGTGACAACCAAGAGTGAAACTTTTAGTCCTTACTTCAGAGCAGAGTTAAGTTGGGAACTGATTTTTCTTTTCTCCTGTGATTGGGATACTGCTGGCCGTTTACTTTGACTCCAGCCCCTGACACCATGGGCTCCTATCAAACTTCCTGGCTACTAAAGAGCCACCATTTTTGTTTGCCCCATCAAAAAATGCTGCCGTTTGGGTCTCCCCTACTGTGTACTTGTAAATATGACTTTAGAAATTTTGCATCGTGGATTTAGGCACAGTGCTGCCTAATGGATAGATCATTCTGAATACTGTTTTTATTATCATTTCAAGCAAGAAATTTATAATTGTTAAGAAGAGTAGGCTCTAGAGGCTGTCACCAGGTACAAGCCTTGTTCTGCCACTTGCCAGCTGTGTGGGATGAGAGACAAAGCTGCTCGATTCCTCTATTTCTTCACCCATAAAAGGAAGATAATGCTGGTGTCTGTCCCAGTGCATTTGCTGTCATGGGAACTAAATACAACAGTACTATCTGGAATAGTGTTTGACAAATGAAACATTTAATAAAAGTAAATTATTTTGTTTTCTTACTATTGTCAGAGTTGCCTATTCCACTTTAAAATCATGTTCAAAGCAGCTGTAATCTGCGTACTCACATTATTGTTTTGTTAACATTATTTCCATCGGTATTTGTGAACTTTTATCAGCTACTCTTGTGAAATTCTAGACATAGTCTCCCTATCCTTTTTTTTCCCCCGCAGGCCCATAAACTTTTAGAAAAGTGAGCAATGTCAGCTGCCCACCTTACACTGAGTGACCACAGGCTGACCTTCGTTATCCCTTCTTTGAGGCTCCAGAGTGCTGACTTCATCGTAAAGTTCTAGAGGTAGAAAATGATTAAGGCAAATGTATCATTTAATCTACTCATTTCTCTATTAAAAACCAGAACAAATCTGTTCGCCCATGCCTTTTGGTTTCTTCCTTGATATAAATCCTTCTTTACAGTATCAGGCAATAGCTCTGATGTCAGATTTACTAGTGCTGCTCCCAAAAGGGACCAATTGAACAAGAACACTGGAACTCAGTAGCAGCTACAACTCAAGGTTCTTGAATCTTCCCTGCCTGTGCTTTCTGCTCAAGAGAGAAGGTGAGCCTCAGGCAAGTGGTTCTGTGTCTTCTGTCCTTGGCCAGATTTGACCTCTCCCCAGAGGAGGTTGCTTTGCTGTACATACTCTGAATATTCTATTTACCGGTTCGAGCCATTTCAGCACAAGGTTTTTAACCTGTCCACTGGACTGGAAGCACTCTGATACACTAACATGATTTGTTTTTTTACCCCCTCTGATGTTACACAGTGGTGCCCAGTCCGGTCAAGGGATGAGAGTCATGCTGTTGGGATGAGGCAAGCCAGGGCTCACTCTTGGCTCCACCATTTTCTTCCCTTGCGTGGCTTACCTAACCATTCAAGTTTGTGACTTTTCCACTAATGGGAAATATTTTTTATTGCATCTTCTATGAAGTGCATATAAAATATTTAACTCAGTGTCAATATATGCTATGTACTAGATTCATTATTGTCTTTCTGGGAATGAACAATTCAGATCAAATGCTCCTGGAGAGCTATCCTAGATTGGCTAAATTCTGACACCCTCACTTTCCTGTTTCCATCTGTTATGATTACAACTCTGTGTATAAACTATAGGTACCATGCTGATCCCCGGTTTCTTTTTAGCCAGTCCTTATATGGCCTCTTGATTCTCTTCATTTCTTCTCTCACACGCATAATGGCTCAGCATTATATTCTAATCCAGTTCATCTAACACCGAATCCAAGTTTCAACCAAATGTAACTCGTCAGTAGGCTTCAGGCCAGTGTCTACTTGGTGGCAACTTCTTAAAGTCACCATTGCCAGTCAGACTTGAAGTTTATATTGATTTGCTACACTCCTTACCATATATCACTGACCCTGTCTCTGAGCAAGTTCAGAATCTACTCTGAATTCCATTACACTGGGTGGAGTCCCTAGCCCACACACAGCTTTCATCAGTTTTCTTCTCAAAGTTTGGATTTGTGGCTTTGTCACTTCCCAGGACCAGGTACCTCCTGTATCTCCCTGGAGAGTTCTACCCTCTTTTCCATTCCTTCGCATTCTAGCCGCCGCCTTGGAAGTCCAAAACCAGCCAGTATTTTTCAAAACCAGGATTGTGATCGTCCAGATTCCAAGGTTTGAGATGATAATTCAGATAGATGCCATTTAGAACTTGGATGGAGAGACTCACAAACATAGTTAGTGGCTTGGGGGGCAGGCAGCGCGACTCATCAGAGACTTGGAGGGAAGCCACTTTCAGCTTACTCCAGGGTAGATTTCTAATATTGTCTGAAAAAAACAAAAGCTGTCTGAGTAATGAGTTGTGTCTCCATAACTGGAAGTGACAGAAGGGTGCTGGTGTCACCTACCAAAAGGATTTCCTGTGAGTCATGTGGCAAGTTGGGTAAAGTGGACAGATAAGTTCTCATAGTCAGTTTGGGCATGTCCACGTTTTCTGGGCTATGTGTGGTATAAGAAAAGGAAGATATCATTTTGTAGGGATGTATTCTGAAACTGTCTGGACTTCTGGACAGTTTTTCCATGCACTTGGCTAGAAAATACCTAGTTCAAGCCAGGCAGCTGAGAACTGTTATGGTGTGATTGAATGTGGGGTTAAATGCTGGATTTCCCATTGTATAAGTAACCAGTGATGGCTTGGAGGAGAAGGAGCAGGCTGCAGTCTGGATGCAACTCATAGAAGGTCCAGGATTCCTCCTAGACTGTGCCTGTCTCCACTCTACACAGTTAATGGTGCTTTAGTGCTAAAGTCACATCAAGGAGAGTGGCTTACCTTCGACAGGCTGCAGGATAGAGACCCAGAGGCCAAGTGAACCTGAGGGTCACTCTGTCCTCCCACATCGTTCTACGTAGTGCTGGGCCTGGGAAATGACAGCGATGGCTGTACAATCCCCTCTGTGGCTGTGGGCTTAGACTTAAGAGAGTGTCCAGGGAGTCTTTTTGAGCATTTCCTCTGGGTCACTTCTGAGCTTTGCTCACCTCAAAAGTGTCAAGAAAGGATGCTGCGTCCCAGGATCGGGAATGAGCCTGCAGGACAGCCGTTAGCATGATGAAGCCTGACACAGGGCGTCTGTGATGGACAGATGAGCACTGAGGGTGTGTGGCTAACTGAGGGGGACTAGAGGTCAGGGACTTTCTTCTTTACGATGTGGAATATTTTAATCCAGGCACATGGAAGTCACATCTTCTGTTATGCCTTTCAGCAAGGTTTTATAGTTGTCCCCATTCTCTGTTATACAGGCCTTGTGAGATTTGATCCTAGGTATTTTATGAGCTATGTGGCTATTATATGTTTATTTTTACTTTTATTGAGACAGGGTCTCACTCTGTGGTCCAGGCTGGTCCTGAACTCACTTCGGAGCCCAGGCTGGCCTTGGACTCAAGACATTCCTTCTGCCTCAGCCTCCTGAGTGCTGGGATTACAGGCGTGCGCCACCACGCCCAGCTTATGTAGTGCTGGGGAATGGAACTAGGATACTTCGCACTTGCTAGGCAAGTGCTTTAACCGCTGAGCCATTTCTCCAGCCCCATGTGGCTATTATAAATAGAAACTTTTAAAAATTTTCTTTTCAAGCAGCTTGTGATTACTAGTAGATAACTCTGTAATGCTGGGAGTAGTGAGCTTCCCTCTGCTAGAAAGATCTAACAGAACCTGTCCAACTAGCCAGTGTGAGTGCAGAGAGCGTTTGCCCCTGTAACACACTGACTTCCAAGCTTTTTTTTTTTTTTTTTTTTTTCTAATCTAAGAGCTAATGTGCCTATGAAGTATCAGAATCAGGACTTGGTATTAGGTGATCAGTTACTCCCAGACAAGGCTACCTACCTTTTTTTTTTTTTTTTTTTTTTTTTTTTTTTTTTTTTTTTTTTTTTTTTTTTTTGATTCTCTTTGCTTTTCTTGACCTTGATTGTCTTTAGGATCTGGGCCTTTTCTGTGCACCTGGCAGGAGGCAGCACGTGTCTCCTTCAGAACTGCATGAGACAAAGCTCCATCTAGGGGGTTGGAACACTTCAGTGTGTGTTCTGCCTTCTGATTCCCTCACATTGTGAGAATGAAGCTCCCATAGAACAGTGCCCTCTCTTGGCCCAGGTGACAGATCTCCAGCAGCCTTGTTGGTCAGTGGTTTCGTGTGGCCACTGTGCAGATACCCACCTTCTCTGCAGACTCTGTGCCCCTCAGGTAGACAGCAGTGGACTGTTAACACACAGCGGAGCACATGGGGGGTCTGCAAATGTGAAGAATCAGCGAATGATTAGTGTTGAGTGACCTGCCTAGGGCTACACCATGGGAAAACTGGCACTTAGCCTCAGTTTTCTCTTTGAGACAATGGCATTTTCGCCACAATAGGAGGAAAGTGGTTTTAAAGGTTGTGCCTTTAAGATCACATGACCTATAGATCTGCTTGACTTGGTGTGTCCCCAGGAAGTTTTAGGGTAAGACTGTGGGGGATAACATCAAAGCTTCCTTCTCTTTGACCTCATTGAGTGTCACAAGTAGGAGCTTCAACTTTTTATCCCTTTGTCCCGCAGGCAAGGCCATGGGCATGCTCCTGCCGACCTTCACTGCACATCAGCTTCAGGGGCTGAATCCTTCCTCCAACAGCTTCTGCAGACCCGGTAGACCTGAACTCTTAGCGTTCAGGCCATGCCAGAGGAAGGCTATCTCTCTTCCTGGCATGTGGGATTCACCCCCGTCTCCCAATTAGCTCCACAGAAGTAGAAATACTTTCTACAAACATGGGAATTTGGCAAAATATGTAGCACTAGGCTCTTCGATGCTCCTGAAATCCCTCTCAGCAGGGTCCCTCCTTGTTTTGACTAATCATTTCTTCTTATTACTAACTGTTATGATTAGGAGAATTGCCTGAGTAGGGCCCAGTGTTTCTAAGGCTTTGCTCTGCTTCTGCAGTGAAAGAGCTAAGGTGGCTCATGAGCAGATGCTTCCTGCCTTCTTATGAGCCACCTTCCCTCAGTGCCTGGCTGCTCGTGTGTCACATCTCTGCCTTGTCCCCTCACAGGCCTGACTTTGGCTCGATTTTTGGTTTCAAACCAATCATCAGTCCCGTGGCTTGGCCTGCATTATTTGGTGGTGTTGTTGTTGTTGTTGTTTTACATGTAAGCTGGGTGTAGTACTTCCTACCTTGAAAAATGCTGGAACAATACATTGCATCAAGTAATATACAAAACTTTTGGAAGTAAAAACCAATCCATCATTCTGCTCTTTTGGACACTTCCTATAGAAATATGCTTCAGAGAAAGGATTCAATGTGTACGGCATAAATGTGGCACGAGAGGCTTCCACCTGGCCAGAACCATGTACATAGGAACACACTGGGCCAGGACGCCCTTTTAGTCACCTAGCAAGCTTCTGCCAACTAGGAGACAAAGGTGCTGGTGCCAGGTGTGTATATCTCACTGGCTAATGACTCTGTGATTATAGACAAGCCATTTGGCCTCTATGGGCCTCAGTTTAATCATCATTAAGGGCTAGAAACTGTGAATAGAAACAAGCAACGTAATTCCTGTTAAAAGGCTGCTCTGTAATGTTTAAGAAATATTCAGAATGTGTCTCTTTTCCCCTCCAATGCTACTGCCCTGACCCGAGTCACCATCATCTCTTGCCTGGTGACCACTGTGGACTCCTAACTGTTCTGCCTGCTTCCACTTTTGTCGTCTTACGTCTTGTCTTCACAAGGCAGCTGCAGCGTTACTAAAAAGAGTATGTTATCTCTCTGCTAAAGACACTCTTAAGAGTAACATCTCTCCACAGACTGCCCAGCACATGCATAATCTTCTTCCCTCTCTACCTTTTAAATCTATTCCTCCCTTTCATTGTTTCACAGCCGTACTCACTCCTTGATCTTCCTCACATGAACTAACCTAAGGGCCTTTGCACTTTCTGGGTCTTTGGCCTAGGGAACCCCCTCTGTAGATATTCACCTAGTTTCTGACTCACCACAATCAGATCTCTGTCCAAATAACTTCTCCTCCAAAACAGCTCTTTCCCTACTTGTCCATACTGATTTCTTTCCCGTTGCATTTTTTTTTTTTTTTTTTTGGTCAGAGCTGCATTACTACTTATATTATATATTTATCTACCTGAAGAAACATTGTCTGACTCCTTTGCTAGACTAAAAGTTCCAGACGAGCAGGTGTCTTCCCTGTGTCTTTTTATTTGAATTAGTATGATACACAAATGAATAACATGCACAGTGACCACTGGAGAAGCCACATTGCCAGCTACTGTTCTAACCCTTTACTTACAGTGCTCAGTTGGCAGTCTTTTACAATGCACATCTGGGTTGCAATCATCATCATCCCGATTTTACCAGTGAGTATGCTGAGGCTGAGAGAGGTTATACCAAAATCTAGGATTACATCAATTCCATCTGAATCTGAAGTTGTGTTACCTCCATTTTTTCATGAGTTTCTCTTGGGCGTCATTTAGACTGACTTCAAAGGAGGCATAAAATTGTTCCTAGAAGGTTGTGTTGATATGGCTAGCAGGAAAAGTGAACTGACACATTTTTTTAGGTTTTGGTGCCCTCTCCTCGTTGTCCCGGGAGGATAAAATACACTTTTATGAGGGGAACTTCAAAGGATATCTGAGAGTGCAAAAGGACAAGCATCAAGCAACCTTCTAGATCATGCTGCTCAAAACCCAGGACACATTTTTCTCTGAAAGAGATCCTTCAAAACTTCAGATTGAGCAAAACAGCATTCCATATATCAGGTGTTCATCAGTCACAAATTGCAGACAGTCTGCCTGAGCCCATCCAAGCTTCCTTGTAACCTCTAAAGGACTTGTCCATCAGTCCACTTTGATGCCATCACTTTCCATCAGATTTCTGATAACTTATTCCCAATTTCCCAAAATAGCCTCAAACATCACCCTCTTCCTATGAAAAGCACTTCTTCCACTAACTCCTTCAGAGCGTGGTGCCTCATATTTACAAGCTCCTCCTGGCCAGCAGAGAAGAAACTTCAGTGAAAGGAAGAGGGAATGAGCAGATTTAAGCCTCTATCCAAGGTCCTGAACCAAACACAGTGCCCTACATTACACCTTTTTCCTCTGAGGTACTGGTCACTGTAGTCTGACCTGTCCCAGAAATTCTGCATTGGATGAAGTAACGATGGATGAGGAATTTTTTTTTATATTTAAGAAGTGAGACATAGAGTGAGAAAAAGAAAACTGAACTTAGGCTGGTGTCATTCCTACACATGGCAGCTAGAAAGAATAAAGTTTTCACTTTTGTTTTTGTTTTGAAATAATCACTTACCAAAGAAGAAAATAGAGTTGAACATAAAACTGAATTTCTTCTTATTTGGTAACCCTACTACCTCTGTGACTGTGACAAACTTGTCCTCTTTTGGCTCTGTTACTGTCTACGCCATCCTTCTTTCATCCCTGCATATCATATTTAGGTAGCAGGCACAACAACCAGCCTGAGCAGATTTTGCACAGCTTGCATATTTTGTAACTACAGACTTCTTTGGACATCTACACTCTCCATGTCTCTATCTGCCTTTTCTCCTTGAATTCTCTCTACTTTTTAAATAAAGTTGCATAGAGTTTTTGACATTCTTCAGGAAACATTCTAGTCATTCAGGCCAGCTCCATGAGTTAGCTCTATCACACTGGGCAGCAGTGAATGTGATGGTCTGATAGAACCTTCATTTTGGAGAATTACTCCTGGACCACGCCACTTTTGTTTTCCTGAGCACTCACATCACACTCTTTTTCCATCACCCCAAGTGTTATTTTCTTATCCTTTTCTCTGTCTCTTAACCTGCAGTCTATATTGAAAACTGATGATTTTTTCAAACTACAATCTTGACTTTTTAAAGAACATTATATAATTTTACATTCTCTAATGAAAATATTAAGGAGTCTTGAGTATTAAATGCCCTTCCTGGCTCATTTCCAGGCACTACTTCTGCCTTTTCGCAAAGGGAGAGAGATTAGAGGGCACAATTTTCTGTAGGAGCAAAGAATGAATTTACGTGCCTCTACATCAGGGAAGACAAAGAAGACTAGATACTGTATCCTACACGTACGGGGCCATGAAGCAGAGGCTCAGGTATACACAGAGGCCAAATGCCTGAGATGTAATAAGAACTGAATTCATTCTGAAGATACTCACAAATAAGGTTCTACCCTCCTTGGTTGTGGTCTCGTGGGCCTGGAGAGTACAGACTGGTTCAGAAAGCCTCAAGAAGGCATTTGCCTTAAAGGTAGCTCCAATCTTGAGGACAGGACCCCACACATCTTCCATGAACACTTTGATCTACACTTTTCCCAAACATCTGTGACACTTTGCATCTGTATCATTTACTTTGACACTTAACTATATTTGTTTACAATTTCTAGTACTCCATAATAGGCATGGAGTCTTGCATCTGAGCTCCCCAACATAACCTTCATATTTACAAGGCTTTTACATTGCAAGCACAATTGTGGATGTAAGGTATGTGCTTATGGAAAGAGTGACTGGGCTTGATCGTCCTTATTTAGATGAGTGGGTCAGAGTTCCAAATGATTCAATAATAACAATGATACTAGTAGCAGTAATAGAAGCTGACATTACTTAATTCTTCTGTCTACCAGTCACAGATAAACAATTTGGTAATATTATCTCATTGAATTTTTAGGACTACCTTTTTTTAGATGGAGAATTTGAGGCTTAGAAATTTCACTCTCTCAAGGTCGGCCAACTTGATTGCTATGAATATTCAGGGGTCTCATTGGTTGGTTTCAGGGACCAGAACCCACTCACAGTTTTCAAGCACATAATCACGTTGATGAGGAAATGCATTGATGCTTTCACCAGATTCTCTTTGGAATAATGCACAAAATGGGGTGTGCCTGATACAAAATAACTCGATTCCAGCCTGAATGTGGGGTCCCCAGAGATCATCACCTCCCCACTATTGTCATCCTTACCAGACCTCCACGAAAAGGGCTTTGAAGATGCAGACCTGGCTGTGACCGTGCACAGTTAGCCAGACTCTGCTCAGCACCTCGTACCAGCCTGGAAATCATTTTGAAATTCCAAAAACTGGACTTTGGCATTAGTAAGATTTCTGATAAAGGAATAGGCTTTGGGGCTTACATATCTTCAGCCGACCTCCTTCCTTTGATTACTCAAGAGTGTTCTTATTTTCAACTTGATGCCTACAAATAAACCCAGCTGCTCTCTACCACCCAGCCTGTCTTTTAAAAAGAACAAACCGTGGCCCAACTGCATTAAGAAGCGGAAAGATGCTTTCTCAAGATGGCAACACTTGAGCTCTCCCTGTGACTCTAGAAAGATCCTTTTTAACTCTTTGAATTTTCACAGATAAGTAGACTCCGTGTGGGTTGAACCAACTTTTTGGACACTCTGGAAGACATTGGAAGCGTGTCTCCGTAACTCAGACCCCATCACCCCACTCCTTATTTAAATGGAAAATCACAATTCAACAGTTTTATCAGCCTTTAAAAGTACTGAATTCCCCTAGCCCTTTTAACAGAATGTGTTCATCTGTAGTAACCGTGGCAACAGATCAGAGAAGCTTCAAAAAGCCTGTCTGTGTGTAATTAAGAAAAATGAGGAGGCAGACACAAGAGCAGGGAGATCAGACAAGGAGACTGTGGTGCTGAGCCCTGCCGTGGCCATGAGGGCTTGTGCTGGTGGAGACGGCAGATGTTGTTGCTACCTTCTCTGCTCTCCTTTTACAACATTATTTTTACCCCCTTCCGGGATTGTTCTTGGGGCCCCAAATTCTGGCTGCATGCTTCCTGCAAAGAATATGGCCCAAATTCAGCAGATGAAGCTTAAATGAGCAGGAAGCAGCTCTAGCAACTTCCTCTAGGGAGATTTACACATGGGCCACCCTGCCCTGGCTGGGTTTCTCATTCAGACAGAGGCCAGTGTTGTACCCATCACATCCACACGCTAGAGCACAGATACCAAAGGCCACTGTTGTCTTAACCTCCCAGAGACAGTCCCTGGCCTTCTGTTCTGGGGCAGGTCTCATAGGAACAAGGGACAGAACACAGCATTCATAGGAGGCTGTCTAGACCCCGGGTCTGTTTTATTCCATTGCACTTATTTTTTACCTGAAATCATTGTGTTTTTCTCTTTGGTTCTTTCTTTCTTCTGTGCTCTGTCTCGCAAGACAAACGTAAGCTCCATACACGCAGAAGCTTGGTCTGTCTTGCTTTTTTCTGCATCTCAAGTGCCTGGAGGAACATAGGACATATTTGTTAAAACAGTGAATGAATTAAGAATGAATTAATGAATAAATGAATGAGTCCCAAGTCATTCGTGTGGCCCAGACTTGGGTTACCTCCGCAAGAGTGTGTGGCATCCACTCTGGGATATTAACAAAATGCCACCTTGCCTGTGCAGAGCCTGAGGTTAGAACACCTGGCAGGGTGTGTTGGGCTCTCCCAGCTCTCCTGTCCTCTCTCTGGGGGAGGCTTTGAATATCTGTTCCTGCCTCTTGAAGGAAAAGCATCAGATTGATTCACTCTTGGACTCAACAACTACCTCCTCAACCCCAGCCGTGTCCTACAAATGTGTTCACTCTAGATGGCACAAGTGTACAGGAAGGGGACAGTATTGCTTCATATAAAGGCTACTTCTAAGTAAGCACGAGGAAATGTCTTCTTGGAAATTCACTGCTTTTATTCTTGGGCAGCTGAGAGTACATGAATGGCATGGAGTAGTGTTGACTGGAGTTGGCCTTCCAGCACAATTGTAGATGAGGGAGAGGGAAAGACCCCTAAACCAGCTCTTAACTTGCTACCTTTATTTCACAGGCCTTTGACATTCAAGGCCTCTCTGAGATCCCTCCACATGCCTACAGAAGGGCATTCTGTCTCTTCCTGGAGAAAGGTACACACATTAAACCTTCAGTCAAGCACACTGAACAAATGTGAATCGGGAGGAAAGACTCCCAGAACGTAATGATGGACCTAGGATTAGGCATCATCCAGGAGTGGGCTTACAGAAGCCAAGAAAGAGAGTACATAACTGATGGATGTCAGGAAAGGCCCCTTGTGGCGTGAGCACCAGATCTGTAAGGGTGATCAGGAATTCATAGGTAAACAGGAATGGGAAGAAAGTCATGTGAAGGAAAGATGCTATGCAGAGTTTCAGCGGTATGAAGTTTCAGGAATCATCCTTCTCACCACAACGTGAGGAACAAGGCTCAGATACCCATGATGATGGTTGCCTTTAAGACCACAAAGGACCAGACTGACGTAGAAAGAAGAGTAAATATTTCAGGTAACATCAAGACAGGGCTTTGAGCAGAGGAAGACTGTGATCCCATGTGCATTTTAATGTTCACACTGTGGCAGAAGGGAAAGGATCAGGAGATACAGAAGCAATGCTGGAAAATTAATTAGGAGCTTTCGCAGTAGGGCAGGAAGATTGGCAAGGCCTGGCGTTGTGAGGCTGTGGGTATACAGAGGAAAAGAAGTGTCTCAGAAAAGGAGTTGGAGTGACTAGATCGTGGTGATGGTCTCTGTGTTTGGGAATACAGATGTGATTCCCAGAGCCTGGCTGGTTACTTCACAGTGTGTCAAAGAAAGTGAAGACTGAATTGTGTTGCCTGCATTCGTCAGGCAAAAGGCCAGTGGAAAATCTGTCATGGTGGAAGAGTAAGGAATTATCAGGCTGCAGCTGGCTGAGCAGAGAGAGAAGAGAGACAGTAAATACTGTCCCTTGGAAAAGCTTGGCTGAAGAGTAAAGAGAATATGCAGTGTAACGGTGGCATTGTTTGGATTTAAAAGTGACAATGGCTTGTGTAATTTAATTTGAGAAGCTGGAGTCAGAGGAAAGGGGTGGGTTGAAGCTTAAGAGAGAGGGGATCCTTGAAGAAAAGTGGTCTCTCAAGAATGAGGAGGAGGGATGGCCACTGTCTGGCCAGTAAAATGAGCTCAGCTCTTCTTCCACTCAAGGCTGTCTTCTGAATGACAGCTTGAAGACAGACTGAGGATGCAATATGATAACATTTTTAAAAGGTTCATCCCACATCCACCCGGAAGCAAGCACTCTGTGGATGTATTTATTCGAGGAGAAGAAACAGTGACCTGTGAGAAGGGCCAGGCCGTCTGTTCCAAAGTGTGACAGGTGACGGTGGTATTGACCAGTGGGAGCTTGGGCCTGACTCTCATCAGTCTGAAGCAAACAGACATGTCCAAGACAGGCATTGACCAATATGGATGTTAATGAATTGTGTGAGACAAGTCTGTCCTGGCCCAGTAAGAGCCCGCCTGGGACAGTACCTATTGCTATCGCAGTGTTAACTGTGTGCTGATTCAAGAGAGATGGATTCTTGGGTAAATAGGTAGGGAATTCTTGAACAGTGTTTTCAAGACTTCAGTAAAAATGCCTTATGAATTCTGTGCTGTCACAAGCATGCATGAGCGCTGTGCTGTAGCTCAGGCCTAATGGGCTTTATATAGTACAGTACTGATTTTCTTTCACGTTTTAATAGAATCTGATTTAATATTTGCTTTCTGCTCTAGCTGCTTGCTGTTGACTGATTCAACACAGAATCCTTCCCTGGTGCCCCCAGACCTTGTTGTTATTCCCTCATTTTGTGTGTTGGCATTTGATTCCTGTCTCCAGCATGAGCCACTTTACACATGTCTCGGTTCAGCTGGTGACGGTCACGTGCGTGGATTCTGAATGCATTACTATGCTGAGTGGCTGCTCCAACATAGCCACCACTCTGAATGGGCGCTTCTGGGTAGGATTCATTTCCATCCGTTAGACATTGAGGAAATGCAGGGCTCAGGCTTTTGGGTACTTCAAGATATGATCTATTCTGCTCTTGGGCAAGAGCTTCTCCAGTCTCAAAATGCCTAGCACTGTGACCGTTACTTCTGCAACATTTTCTTTTGTAAAAACTACTAAGCTTGCCAGAGTTTTGAAATCAAGCATTTTTTCTTCTGCTGGATTGTGAACAGTCATTAGCAGAGCTGTTCAAAGAAAGGAAGCTGCCCTGTGTCCAGTGAGCTTGGCTGGGGCTATTCCAAGATGGATTGTGACTGAAACCAGACACTTTGGAATCAGGACAGTCTGAGCTTCCATGATGGCTTCAGGTCTTATATATATCAAAACTTATAGCTAGTCTTCCCTGTAAGCTTAGTTTACACGAGTAATTGAGATGATGATTTTGTCTTTTTGGTAGAGTTCTTCAGTAGCAAATGAGGTAATACATGTAAAGCAGCAGGCAGAGTGTCCAGAACATCCTCTTACGCTTTGCTAACGTCATGAAGTCAGGAGTAGAGACAGTGGGACTGTCTCTTGCCCGACAATGCATCTTGTTTTTTAAAGTGTACTGAAGCTGGGATATTAATCTACCTTGGTACCCCAGCAGTCTGTCCTAGAGAAAAACTCCTGACACCAAGCACATGCCATCCAGATTACCGAATAGTGAAGGATGTTGTGCAGGATTTTGGGATCTGTTAGAGCTCTAGAAGAGCTCCTCACATCCCTCTACCTTTGAGTTCTAATACAATTAAGAAAAGACAAGGAAATCAGTAAGTGTCTGGTACACGCACATTTATTAACCTTGAACCTGGCTGGAAGATGTGACTTGACAACAAGACTTGAACCTACATCCCCGAATCGTTCTCTCTCAGGTCAGCACAGATGATTGAAAGAAAGCAAATCTTAAAGAAGTGGGAGGAGATGTTCAAAATCAGTGACTGGGACCAGTATTGTCTCTGTCCACCATTTTTTAAAAATGAAATTTACTGGACCATGATACTTGGGCTTGAGGAAAAGGAGGGATGACAGCTGTGATGGGGTGAGCACCAGTGGCAGACCAGGAAGATGCTGGACAAGGAAGCTTCTGCCCAGCCTCACTGTACCCTTCTTTATCTTCCTGCAGGTGTCCCTTCAGGTCCCCGCAATGTCATTTCCATTGTCAATGAAACATCCATCATTCTGGAATGGCACCCTCCCAGGGAGACTGGTGGGCGAGATGATGTGACCTACAACATCATCTGCAAAAAGTGCCGGGCGGATCGCCGGAGCTGCTCCCGCTGTGACGACAATGTGGAGTTTGTGCCCAGACAGCTAGGCCTGACCGAGTGCCGCGTCTCTATCAGCAGCCTGTGGGCCCATACCCCATATACTTTTGACATTCAAGCCATCAATGGCGTCTCCAGCAAGAGTCCCTTCCCCCCACAGCATGTCTCTGTCAACATCACCACAAACCAAGCTGGTAAGTCTGGAGGCTTCTGTGCGCCTGTTCTGCCTCTGTGGCTGGTCATTCATCCATCCTTGTGTAGGGACACAGCTATACCCACACCCATCCTACCAGCTGGACTCCTCCCGTTAGGTGATGGGCTTCTGTGGTCATGGAGGAAGTATTTAGAATGTTCAACTTTTGATTTTTTTTGTTTGTTTTTTGTTTTTATTTTCTGAGATAGGATCTCACTGGGTAGTTCAAGGTGATCTTGAGCTCACCATAACCCAAGTTGGACTCAAACTTGCAATCCTTCTGCTTTATCTTCCTAAGTGCTGGAATTATAGGCACGTGTTGCCACACCCAGATCAACATAACCTGGAAATGAGGGAGATTTTCTTGTTACCAGCATAAACCAGATACATATTTAAGCTGGAATAGGATCCAATTCTCTGCATTAGCTGAGATTCAGTAAATGTTGCCAGGATGGTTGGAAGGATGGACACACAGACAGTTGAGCAATCAGGCAGACATATGAGCAGACAGTGAACAAATGGATGGGTGATTGTGGACCAACAAATAGACAGAGGATGGATAGACAGAGAAGAGTGAAAGAGTGGAAGCATTGCATATCCTCGGGAACAGCAATACCACGAGGCTTTAATGGAAAATTCAGCAAAAGGAACTTCCCAGAAACCATATGATGAAGGCAATACTGCATTGATAGGCTTCTTTTCAATGAAATCCTCCTTTCAAGAGTGCATTCTTCTTTATAGCTTGCTCCGATGGATGCCACAGTGTTATAGAGACCTCAGATGGTGGCAATAGATCACTCCTGATGGCTAGTATATCCCCGTGGCATGAGCAGCTCACAACACATTTTCTTCTCTTTATTTCTGTATCTTTTCCTCTTCTGACATTTTCTCTTTATTGCTCTCCATACTTCTTATAACAATCCATTTCTTTTTATATCCATTTTACCAGTTCATCTATGCACTCACTCGCTTGTTTATTTACTCACTCATTACTAAGAAATGGTTACTTCAGTGGCCACACGTGGCCTCTCCTCCGTGCCATACTGTGGTTTAGACACTGTGAGAGATTCAGTGGTGCTTGAGCATGCTCATTGCTCCCATGAAACTCGTTGAGGAATTTGAAAGACTCAAACACACAGTGCAGAACTGCAAGGTGGAGTATTATAAGCACTGTGTGCTGTACACCTGCAGTGAACACCAAGGGAGCTGGGGAGGAAAGAATAGCTTGTCTGCTGTGTGATTGTGTGGAAGGGAAGTGGTCATCACATCTATGAGCAATGGAAGTCATAGGCAGTGGACCATCATCTTATTTGGAATTATAGATTTTCTCAATCAACAAGTTCTAGAAGGATACCTTGTTAGTGGAATAATAGGATCCAAACAACTCTCTCCCTCTATGTATCCCCTCCTTCTTGACCTCTTATTTTCTATTCCATCCTTTTCTTCTCTTTACCTCCCCATCCTCAGACATGTTCCGCCTGTTTTAATATCAGGCATCTTTGATGGCAGATGATTCTTGGATTTAAGCTGTCAGAACTGAGAAGAAAAAAAGGTGTTGTAGGAGAGCATGGCTGTCCAGATGGCTGAGTTGGTGCTGCGCACGTGTGTGTGTGTGTGTGTGTGTGTGTGTGTGTGTGTGTTCATGTGGTATGTTTGTATGTATGTGCATGGTCACATGTTTGCATGCATACGTGTACAACGAGAAAATTAGAGTAGAAGTGTAGAAGCCTCCAGCTGGTGACTTCAGCCCTGGTGCCATGGAGACAAAGGTTGTGACAGTTTGTCTTACTCAACGAAAAAGAAATGGTAATTTCTGCATTATGTTGAGCATGTAACAAGGGCAGCCTTTGTTAGCAGTATTTCCCTTGGAGAGTTTCAGGCAGAAAACTGGCTGAAATATTTTAGTGTCCCCACTTCTGGGAATAACAGTCCTGCCAGGCTGTCATGTTATGCTGGGCTTGGCTGTCTTTTCTCTCTCTCTAAGCATGTGCGAATAAACCTGCCACTTCTATCAGTTTGCTTTTATTTCCTCCCCTCCCTTCCCTTACTCTGCTATTCCCAAACCTGCCCATCTGCTTGTCTTGCCATCTGCACCTTCCCAGTCTGCAATGGAGCTGAGGGGCCAGGGATTTCACCAGAGGCTCTGCGTTATCACCACTCAAAATATTTATTTTTGTCTTCACCCTTTGCTCTTCCACAGACACATTTCTTACACCCTTGGTTCTCCCTCTAAAATACCCTTGATTTTTAACTTCCCTGCTTTTGTTGTCCCAGCCTCCTAGGACACCTTCTAACTTATGATTCCTTTAGGGTAATTCTAAAAGTTTGGTGTCAGAAAGTTCACAATTATTGAAAGACGCAACTACTTCTTGGTGCTGCATGGTTATTATAAAGCAAACATCAAGGTGACCAGAGGTTCCTAAAATGTGAGGTACAGGACTCTGAAAAACATCAAGCTAGGTTGGTGAATATACATACATACACATACATACCTGTACAAACTTACTTGTGTAGACATACAGAGAGAGAGAGAGAGAGAGAGAGAGAGAGAGAGAGAGAGAGAGAGAGAGAGAAATGCAAATTGTCTTTAGCCAAGGGAATTTGTTTGGGGGTGGAGTCTCTCTCTCTCTCTCTCTCTCTCTCTCTCTCTCTCTGCAGATTCTGAACTCACTAGGTAACCCAAGATAGTCTCAAACTCACAGCAATCCTTTTGCCTCAGCCTCTTGACTGATGGGATTATAAGCATTTGTCACCACATCAGGCTTATGTGGTGCTGGGGAATCGAACTTAGGGCTTTGCTCTTGCTAGGCAAGGGCATTAATTTCTGTACTATTTCTCCAGCCGAGTCAACAAATATTTTTTAAAGATGAAAACAACCAAGATAGTGCTGAAGCCTGTATTAAGAACACTAGAAATGTAACAGAAGCTATGCATTTTACTACAGATGGAAAAGAGTAAATAAGTAGTAGGTGTTATGAAAATCTGATGTTTCACATCCATTAAGGGACGAGGTAGACGAACTCATACATCATCAGTAGATCCTGGCACCTCTAAGGCCATCCACTCTGGGTGAGACCCAGGTCACCCTTCCTCTTCTGGCCTTATGGTATGGTAAGGTGCCCAGCCATACCTCTAGCCACCACTGTTCCAGTGTTTGGATTATGGTAGATAAATGGCAGGTAAAGAGTTTGACCAAAGGCAGTCCTGAAGTCTAATATTAAGCTCACCTATTAGTTTTTAGAACTAGAATTGTGGCATGTGGGACATTTGGGCACCATGAGTAGGTCCCAACAGCTGAGGAATAGATGCATATTAATTATTACTATTGATATCACATTATGTGTTTCTTTTGAATTTACAAAAGATTTTAAGATATGCAGATTCATTTCAGACCAATTATTGCTCAATATTACTTCTACTTTTGAGACAGAGAAGCAAAACTATAAAGAAATTTGGAGAACCCAGGACTGAAGAAGCGTCAGCCTATTAGCCCTCTTGTTTCTTCTTCTCATGTCCTGCCCTAAAATTGGACTATCCTTTAGGGATCCCTATTTCATAGCCCCTCACTATAACCTTTTTTGAACTGCGTTGTTATGAGCTAAGAAGAGATTTTGGAAATTATTTAATCATCTTTTGTGTTACGGGGAGCCCAGCAAGTAGACCTTCATCTGTAGGTGAACTTGACTGGAAGAACACTGAAGAGTCTGTTGAATCCTGAGAATATAAATCTCCATCTTCCATGTGACCCCTGTCATGTTGTGTAATCATGCTGTTCAAGGACACTGTATCACATGCAGAATATCAAAATTGGATCCCCACTCAGTTTGTAGGTACTGGCAGAAAGCTGCCACGTCTGAGCCTCCAGTGTCTCAACCCCTGGCAGGTTCTTTACAGAGGTGTCATGGGTCAGATGAGGATGAGGGAACAGGATCGGGGAGCTTACAGTCAGCAAGTCATATTTCTGGACTTCAAACTCAGGTTTGTGACCATTTTATCCTCAGACTGATCAAAAATCAGATTATTTGGGCCATGTAAGTTTTAAGCTCTCTCTAAGCTATTACCACATAGCTGGGCCACTTTAGCTGTCAAGAAAATGTCCATCATTTTTGGTCAGGCTTGGTCATGAATTATGCAAGCTCAGATTTACGTGATGTCTTCAGGGATGTATTCTTGCACTGAATGCACCTGCCATGAGTTTAAAATAGAGCAGATCAGGTGGAATTTTCTCTCTTCCATTGGCTGAGCGATCTGCAGAGACATCGTTATCATCACTAACTCTCACAGTCACTCTCTGGCCCCTAGCCCCAGATTCAGACCTATGGCTGGGTCATCTGGATGTCAGAAAGGATTAACCTTCACTTCTCTTTTCTGCCAATGACTCAGAATATCAGAGTTCAGGGAAGCGGCTTCAGAGAAAATCTCGGGGAGGAAGGCAGAAGAAAGTGAACTAGAGCAGCACGTAATTTGGGATTATTTAAACTGAAGAAAAACAAACTCCAGGTTCCGCAAAGCCAGGCAGGTAATGGAGAGGAGCAAACGAGGGCCAAGTGTAAGTCAATAGGGACTGGTAGGGACTTCAGGGAATGGAGGGACACAGGTGCAGTCACTGTTCAGCTCCAGCAAGTATTGCTATGCTCAGCCCTGCTGAATTTATAAGCCAAAATGTTGATAACTGATTGGAAAATTTTAAAGCACTTGAGAGCCAAAGAAATCCAATTCTGGATTTGGCCTGTTGGCTATGGTTTACAACCTCTGATTCCAAGAACACATCTGATTTACTCAAGCCTTAATGGTGCTTGTGATATGTTGTTTCAGTCTCATTCCATGCTGGGGTGGCCATTTTACCCAGCTTTTGAGCTCTTGATGTCAGAGGTATATTGGAGTAGGGCAGAAGCGGAATCCTAGGGAAGGTTTGCATATAACTGATGCAAGCTTTTAAGAAAAAATATGCCCCAATCCCTCATTTCTTGGATACAAAATGTGATGCCTGCTTTCTAGTAATGTAGTGATACAAGCAAATGAAACGCTAGATGGAAAGTCACCAAGCTATGGACTGGGAGATTAGCATCATCTGGGGGAATATGTCCTGATCCAGAAGGCAACTTGCTGACTTTTTTTTTTCTGCCTAGGCTGTTGTTTTCCAATTCTCTGTCTTTGTTTGGGACTCTAGCTATATGTATCAGATATGAAATAGATACCCATTTGTCCATTCTCTGCTGAGAGGAACGGCACAGGAAAGGAGACTGGCAAAGTCTGCATCCCAATGAGCTAAGGGTGAGGATGGGACTAGAGCCCAAGTTCTGCATACCTGACACAGGATGCACAGGATGACCTGGTAGCTCAGAGGAATGCTTCTCTCTCTGTTGCTTTTCTTTTCTTTTCTTTTCTTTTTTCTTTTCTTTTCTTTTCTTTTCTTTTTTCTTTCCTTTCCTTTCCTTTTCTTTTTCTTTCTTTTTCTCTTTTCTTTCTTTCTCTTCCTTCTCCTCCTCCTCCTCCTCTTCTTCCTTTCCCTTCTTCTCCCCTCCCCCCCCCCCCCCCCCCCCGGTAGTAGAGGTCCCACCCAGGGCTTTTGCACTAAGCTACACCCCAGCCCATTTTTTGGCTTTGATTTTTGGACAGGGTCTGGTTAAATCACTAGGTTGTCCAGGCTGGGTTTCAGTGGTGGTTCTCCTCCCTCAGTCTTCCGGATTGATGGGATTACAGGCTCACATGAACTTGCTCCACTTGCCTTTTTTCGTTGTGTTTTTAGAGAAGAAATACTTTTTCTCTAACTCACATGATTTCATCAGCGTGATTTATATCTAGCATTTATATTGCTCACAGTCCATGCATGGCCTTCTCTGTGTGTGAAATGCTATTTATCTTACCCAAAACACAGTTACCATCTATTACTTAATATTGTTTAAAAACACAGTAGTGCTTCTGTTAATAGTTGGAAGATCCTATTGTTTGTCCATTTTTCAGACATTTTAAAATTTCTTAGGCAATTAAAGTCACTCAGATATACTACTTTTCCTACAAAAGAATTACCTAGACCATCAATTCCTCAGAATTCATCACCTAATTTGCATTATTCCTTGGTTAAATATAGTATTTGCATGCATAAAGAATAATCTTTGAATATGAAAAGGAATTTAGGATATTGCAATATATTGAGCTCTTTGGAGGAAAGATATTATGTAAATCTCAAAATTAAATATTAAAACAATATTACACACTGCCTGTAAAAATGTAGAGTGTTAAGATCCCATATGCTGCAACCAGTTCATTTTTAAAGGCTGGTCTCATTGGAAATTAGCAGGCAGATTTGCTCCAGAGCAGAGAAAAGATTGAGTCACAACTTTAAAAAGACTGGAATAAGTTGAAAGGAAACTTTCATTAAGGCGAGTAAAGGAAAATTATGAAATCTTAAGTAAATGAAATTTTTACTGTTTTTAATTCAATTTCATAGTTCTTTTTTTTTAACTCATCCATATTCTAGAAAGGTTGCTTTATTATTTCCTAAATTGTGGTATTTAGTGGAGTAATCCTTGCCACCTTAGAAAGGGCCTAGCCTTTTGCAAAGAATGGCATGTGGTCAGTGGAGCTAAGGACACCAACAGGTACCCTGCCCATCAAGGTGTGGTTTCTACCTTGGCAGCCTTGGGGCTCTCCACCAAATGTGGCAGAAAACTCATCTTTCTCACCTACCACCAGATTCATGAGAGAGGAGCTGCCTAGTTAGTGCTAGGCACAGAGAGCCTTGAAAAGATATTTACAGGATGCCGTTATAGCCCCAGAGTAAAGCAACTTATGTAAGTATTTGGCAGGGGTGTGTTGATCTAAATGTGTCTTGATAGCCCACAGTTGGCATCTTACGATCAGCTGGGTGACTAGGTATCTCCCTCTGTGGCTCTTACATGTAAAATGTAGGGAGAGCTGCTCAGTATACTCCGAGCCCTGGTGCCCTCAGAGGAGTACGGAGAGACTCAGCCACACTCAGAGGGCTGGTTGCTCTGTTTGCACACTTGAGCTTCAGAAATGTATTTATCCATTCAACACACTTTTAATGGCAGCTCACTAAATCAGACTCCACGGGACCTGCTTCTTACGGGTTCACATTCATTCTTTTTCTCAAGTATTTATCGAGACACTGCGTGTGTTATACACTGCTACACAAACCAGGGACACCAGCAAGTGAAACAAGGAGAAGTCTGTACCTTAGTGAAACTCACGTTTTAGTCACAGCACCCACCGAGTCTGGATTCAGAGGCCAAGATAGTCACAAGGTGAATGCTATGCAGTGGCTTGAGTGGTCCAGTCCCTACAGCTGAGCTTTTGGTACCAGTCTCTGGCTGTACCAACTTCCACATTCCAAAGTTTAGGCTGTGGCCCCATGTGCTTGCCAGAGAGCATTTCAGTTTGTGGTGGCTGTTGCTCGACAGTGAAAGAGTGCTTGGCAGGGTATTTTGCTGTTCAGTAAGTGATAGTTTGAGCTTCTCATTGGATAGATATCACCAATGGAACCCCCAGCAGCTGGGAGTGGGAACTCTCCATTTCAGGTCCTGGGCAGAAGCTGGTGGTGCCAACAGGTAGAGATTAGATGAGAACAGCCCTGCCCTATCACTGCTAGGATTACTAAAATGACTCCAAGACCTACAGATTTATTTGCTCATTTCACTCCATCTTGAGCCAGCCACTCCAGGTTTGTGGCTTGTGAGGCAACAGTGGGGCTGCCGTCAATTGTTGGAAGTTTCTTACCTGTTCAAAGTCTGCAAAGGGTTGTTATAAGCTCAGTTCCAGTGGGAACATTAGTTGGATTATTAAGTAGTCATCATTTTTCTTGTGGTCTTGACAAGGGAGGTGGGAGGGAGAAGAGACTCTGATATCTTCCCAAACGGTGTCCCCGTGGCGTGTCTGCTCCACTAGTGAACTCTAACTTCCAGAAAAACATGCTCTGCATTCATTATATTGGCTGTTGTAAACCAGTGTCTAGCTATTATAGATGCTTTGAAGCTAGAAAGAATTCAATAAATGTTCATTGAAAAAACTAATACATCATTAAGTAAATGCATAAATGAATGCCTCAGTCTTTCTGGAACTTATCTCAGCAAACAATACAGCTTAACCTGTCTCTGTGGTCTCTCCATCAAGAATATTTTGGTAGGGGGCTGGACTGGAATTAAGCCTCTGTATTTTTCCAGGTATGAGTGAGAACTGAAGCTTATGGTACACTGTTTCAAAAACCTCTCTACTATGACTTGACCTATTCTCCCACTGGCAGGGACCCAGCTGCTTGAGTGAGCACTGTTGGGAGCGGTGGGGATGGCATTCCAGGGCTGTTGTTTGTCCACCTGCACGCCAGCTCCATGCCTATCATTTTCACAGCAGCATCTATGTTAAACAGGCAGGAGCACCAGGGGTTTTTGAATGTAGCAATTAACAAAACAGTAATCAAGCTAAGTGTTTAATTTCAGAAAATTGACATCTTCTCTGAGCGGATGTGAAAGATAGTAGAAAAAGGCATATTAAATGTTCTGGGTAAATAAAGGCAATGCTGGACCATAAATATATATTAGTGCAAGGGAGGCTCTGTCAATCCCCCAGGTCTTGGTGCTGGTTTTCTTTTAAGAGTCAAATTATAAGATATTAGCTATAGAACTGAGCCCTAGGACCTCTCTCTCTCTCTCTCTCTCTCTCTCTCTCTCTCTCTCTCTCTCTCTCTCTGTCTCTCTCTCTCTCTTTCTCTCCCCCTTTTCTATCCCCCATCCCCACTGACAGAGCAAATGCTTTCCCCATCCAGAAGAGATAAAGAGATTAGAAGAAGAGTCCAGTCATGCCTCCTGTGAGCATTTCTCCCATATGGAAAAGTCCCAATGTGATGATATCCTTCTTCAAACTGTATTAGTTTAAGGGATGGCGCAATGAGTTCCTGGATGTACACGATTTGTATGTGTTTGTGTGTGTGTGTGTGTGCACGCATGTGCAGGTGTGTGTGTGCACATGTGCATAGGTCACATTTATCCTAATAGATCTCCTTAAGAAAGAGCCACATTTTACTCCTTGTGGGAACTTGGGGCTCTTGGCACACTGTATCTTCTGTCATAGAATTCTGGTTGGCCTTGGATGTCTGTGGGCAGGAGTTGTCTTATAAACCAATTGGCTTGGATCTGCTTATACGGATTTTTATGTTGAGGGGAAGCTTATGGGGAGGTGGGCATGCAGAGGGTTGGGTGGAGACAAGAGGAAAGCAAGATCATCCTCATGTCTGTTTTTCCATCTGATCACCTGAATAGGAGTCAGTGCCCAGGGCTGAGAGTGGGGACAGAAAGTGTCTTAGTTATTTTTTCATTACTGTGACTCAGTACTCAATACCCACAACTTTAGGGAGGAAAGATTTATTTTAGCTCACAGTTTCAGAAGGTCTCAGCCCACTTGTGGGTGGTGGCTGGGAATTGGTGATATTACACAGGGCGAGGTCAGAGCTGAAGTCGGAGACCAAGCTCCTCACTGCACAGCAGAACAGACCCAAGTCAGAGAGAAAGGGCAGAACCAGCACCCCCCCCCCAAGGTCAAATCCCAAGTATCCACCCCTTCCAGGAAGGCCTCACCTGCCAGTAGTACACAATATCCATAGGGGCACGAGGCTCTTCGCAGGCACTCCAGATCTCAACCACAATGGCAAGGAAGGGGGCTCTGCACTGAGATGCTATGAGGTTTGAGGCACACAAGGCAGCCTTGAGACTCTATGATGAGATTTTACAGTTAACTATTAGGGTTCAACTCTCAGGAGTTCTATTAAGCTCGGTACTACTTGAGAAACCACCAAGAACTATAGCCACAGGCTTGCAGGTACTCAGCAAGAGGACTGGCCATCTGGCCTAATGAGCACCTTTCCTGGAGAGATCTTACAGGCACATTACATGACGTAGAAAACAAACAAACAAAAAACAAAGTCCAAGGTGAGAGAATGGCTTGCAAGATCCTAGGAGATATCCCAGGATCTCCCATATGTATTCAGAAACAATATCTAGAGAGGAAGCATTTGGTTCTATAAACATGGAGCAACCAGTGGAGATTCTGAGTGTCTATATTCAGGCTTCTAGTTTTCTCTGTGAAGTAGGAGAGGGGTTGTTTTCTAAGAGTCAAGGAGAAATAATTGGAGTTGAAGGTTTGAGAGGAATGGACAGATTTTGATAGTTCCACTGGGAAAATGGAAGATAGAATTAACCAGAAAAGTTCAGGGTTTTCAGTGGGTGTTGCAAGCTCATTTGAAGTTGATGATCACATGTTTACAAAGCCACTCACTTGTCCTCATATTGCTTTCTCAGTAGTGTGTGGCCTCTGCAGACTAGACCCTGTGACAAATGTGTGATGGGTCTACCTGTGATTGAATTTTGACAGTTACATGTTATGAAAAGTTAAAGCAACCCATGCCTAGGAGTATTATGAATTGTGTTAATGGAAAGATAAAGCTTAATCTGGTAATGAAGAATATGAAGGCTGATTTACTGTTTGGAAGTGAAGGCCAACAGGGTCAGATGAGGACTATAAGAGTTGCACTGGGCTTGTCTGAGGTGTCCACAAGGAAACAGAACACTGAAATTTACGATGTTGAAAATGAAGTAACTTCAGGCAAGAGGAAGTCCAAATGCACAATGAAAGTTGAGCAGACATGAGGGAATAGTGGACCTGACTGAGTGGAGGGGGAATTTGTATTAGGTGTTTATTCTGTCCCCGAGGTAAATACCCACAACCAAAAGGAGAGGAGATTTAATTTTGCTCATGGTTTTGGGGAATTCAGTTCATAGTAAGCTACATCAAACATAAGAACATCATGGCAGAAGGGCATGGAGGAGCAAACGTGCACAGTTCATGGTGGCCAGAAAGCAGAGCAGGAGAAAAGTGGAAACGAAGAAGGACCCAGTGACCACATATAGTATCCATCCAAACACAGTAGTGTGCCTACTGATCCCCTAGCTAGTTCCCATGCCGGTCACTTTGACACAATGAAGCTTAACCACCAGAGCGTTGTTGAGATCAATATTGAAATCATCCAGAAGAGGGCAAAACTTAGGGTAGAGAGGAAGAAATACAGGAGGCTAGGTCTTCAATGAATGAGACAAGGTTGGTTGGAGGAAGTATGGAGTGATTCTAAGACCTGGAGAGTGGTGGTCCAGCCAAATGCAGCAGATAGTGAGAAACAGTGTGAAAAAGGTGATGGGGGCAGGGAGGACAGGTCCCATTTCCTGTCTCTGAGATGTATTTTGCATAAAATCACAGACTGCAACCAGTTGAGAGAACTGAAATGCAGAGGTATCTTCAGGGTAGAGCTGCTTTTCCTTAACATAGATGTGGAAGGAATGTTTTGAGTGGAGGTAATGGGGACTAGGAAGTTTCCTGATTTGTGAGCAGTTGCTTTGTTAGGCCCAGGGGAAATGTGTGTTTAGCAGTGGCAGGGGAAATTTGAGGTAATGAGAAAAGAGATCTGAACTTAGTAGGTATGGAATTACAGAAAGAAGCTGACCTGCATCCTAAAAGATGGGGAGTCGTGAAGAGGAGGACCTATGGGTCTTCATTCTGGAAGATCCAGATCTCTGTCATAAATTAGGAGAAAAGTCCTGGTGACTGCAAGTATAGTGGTATTAGTCTCAGGATGGTTGGTGGTGAGTCCCTCTGCTGCATTGTGGGCTCTGCTGGATGTGTAGGTAAGAGCAAGGGGGGAACCAGAGCACACAGCCCACTGCAGGGTGTGTGTCATATGGCTCTCTCAGTCTGGTGTTCCTGGTGAACTACTTTCTATGATGAATACTGAGCAGACCGCAGATCCTTATTCCACATTAGGAAAGGCTGACAGATGGGGACCTACAGGAGACAGGTGAAACAGTGTGCCTCAGTGGACACAGGAGTCCCAGTGATCTCATTGTCAGTTGTCATCACAATACCACCGGGAACCTGCCAAGGATGAGCGCTTCCTGACTAGTATCCCCCCTCTCTTTAAACCCACGCCTACACAGCACCCTTGGACCCAGGCTCACAGAGTTCAGGTTTGCTGTCATTTCCACAATATATTCCAACATTTTGTGGCACTTCCTGGCTTCCCCAGCAGGGAAGAGGAGTTGTGGGAAAATGCCAGGCTGGAGGATCCAGGAAGCAGAGGTCCCCAGCAGATCAGTGATTCCCTTCCTCCTTCTCACACAGTGCATTCTCCCCCGGGTGTGTGTGATTTGTGAAATCCTGATCTCCTTGACGACAATAGAGTCCTGAAGACAGTGTTCATTCATCAGTGGCACAGCCTTACCTGTCTTATGTCCCCGTGCAGGGCACCCTGAAGGGGCTCTGGAATTGCTGAGTGCATAAGTGTAAGGAGAGGGAGAGAGGACCTGCATTGGTCTTGGAAAGGAGGCTGGGCTATTTCTGGTTCTACATTAACCTGCTAGGGACTTAGGGATGTCACTTTCCCTCTCTTATCCTCAGCACTTTAATCAGTAAATTTTAAGAGTTGACAGAAAAATGAATGACCTTGGATTCCTCTCAAAGCTTGACATTTCTCATTTCTAGGTTTCTAGATAAGCAATTCCGAGTGTGAGAGTACATCAGACTCATGGGAAAATATGGTTAAGCACGCTTTACCAGCCCAACCCAAGGTTCTGACTCAGTCAGTCTCAGAAGGGCTTCACAGTTCTGCGTTTTTTCTAGCTCTCAGGTGATGCTGATTTGGGATCATATTTTGAGAACTAGTAGGGGCAGGCAGATGATCCCAGTAAAGAAACTTTTCCCTTCACAATACTCACACCGCAGAGGTTAATTTCAGAAAGGAAGAGCCCTGCTGTAAACCCACATTCTTACAGCAGCTTCCTGACCCCAACCTCCAGTCTGTTCTCTCTCTCTCTCTCTCTCTCTCTCTCTCTCTCTCTCTCTCTCTCTCTCTCTCTCTCTCTCTCTCTGTGTGTGTGTGTGTGTGTGTGTGTCTCTCTCTTTGTCTCTCTCTCTCTCTCTCTCTACACACACACACACACACACACACACACACACACACACACCCCACCCTTTGGTTGGAACCAAACCCCTTAGTGGATAGACTAGTGAAGGAGAATCCTATGGCCACTTGCTTGGGGTTTCAAGGTGAAACTGGACCCGAAGCCCTCACTTTCTCTCTCGTTCACATGTCCTTGAGCTCAACCACCAGACTCAGCCAGTATTCTACAACAGTGTGAAACTGAGGCTGCCAGACCAAAGAAGCTTTCTGTCCCCAGGTAACCCCAGGGCAGGGAGGGAGATGAAAAGATGCGTCAGGGTCATCTCATGGCCAAGAGCAAAGTAGAAACAAACAAGAAGCCAATGTCCACACAAGGAAAAACAATGAGAAAAATAATTCTTCTTTTATATTCATACCAAGTCTCCAAACTAATTGCTTATTTGTTTAATCTTCTTTGATCAGAAGTGTTACTGCACCAGAAATATTTAATGAGTCAGACTTCTTAATGTAAAAATCAAGTATATTTGTGCTTTGAAATTAGTTTTCGTCAACTGAGGGTGAACCTGTTATCTAAGCTGGACCTTCTGCACAGAGTTGCCTTCTGGAATAGAAATGTCAGAGAAAATGCAACTCATCTGTGTGCAAAGTATTCTTTGTCATAAGTACTAGTGGGCCTGAAGTTTTTAGGTGACATTTCAATAAAGCTTTTGGTTTTATCTCATGAGTATTTTTAACACAAGAAAAAAAAAAAAAGGAAACCTGCCACTCCCAACCACTTCCTCCCAATCCCATCATTCATTTCTTCAGGAACTTACATAATTGAACCTGAGGTATCAAGGGAACTTCTGGAGACGTCAACAGCTTTTAGATTTGTCTGCAAACCCTTCAAATCCAGGAAAACAGGTAATGGACTGGTTTTAGGACTGTAAGACCTTCTCTGATTCACCCAGGGCAGCGCTGAGTAATTTTATTCATACTTATAATTCAGAGGAGCTTTTATTTGAAGAAAAAATTTCATGGCTGAAAAAAGTTAGAAACCCACTGATGTTAAGATCACAGTGCAGTTGAACCATCCCAGTGAGACAGGGATGGAAGGACCATCCTCTTAGTGCCTTTAAGTACACAGTGTAGTAGAAACTCTCCTGTCTCTCTTTCCTTGGGATTCCTATATTCACACCTACTTTCCATTCCTCTTGAGAACCAAAAACCTGCCTCTCTGCTTCCCACCCCTCCATCCTTTGAAGTTCAATATTCATGATTGATAGAACTAAGGCATTTTCTATCCCCTTTTCTTTCCAAGGTTTCTAGAGAAGGGCCCACAAACATTCTAGTGACAGGAAGCTCTTTTTAAATATCTAACACGTGCTAAAAGTGAGAAGAGGCTAAAATTATGATTCTTGCTCTAAGAAGTTCACTCCAGTGACGAAGTGTAGACACAAGCCTCTGGAGGTTAGGCAGCAGTACACTGTGGCCCAAGTTGGTGATTATACCCCAATTAAACTTACAAATAATAAGAGATTTGAATTGGGTAAAGGAAAGGCCTCGAAAAGCTAACCTATAATGGTAAATTGATTCATCTTTGCTTTTGAAGACTAGCAGAGGAAGCGAGGAAGCCACTTGTGGTGGCCTGTAGGCAAAGACTGAGAAAGCTGAGGTCTCCTGAGACACAGTGTCTTAGATACTTACTCATTGCTAGGACAAAATACTTGACATCCACAGCTTAAGGGAGGAAAGATATATTTACTTATAGTTTCAGCAAGTCTCACACAGCTCGTTCATGGGCAGCAGGCAATAGTGGAAACACGTGGCAGAGGCTGGAGACCTACTCATGGCATTGCAAACAGAAAGCCAAGTGAAGAAGGAAGGCGTTGATATCTGGAGACTCAGGCAAGGTCTGAGCTTTTCCAGGAAGAAGCTGTAACAATGTTTCTTCTTCCTTCCTTTACCTAGGTCAAGCTGCCAGTTGGGCTGGTGCCCCTCCTTCACTTCCTGGCCCACAAATCAATAACATAAACCTGAAAGCTCTGCCCTGGGCACCCCCAACACAAATTGACATAATCCCCCCAGGCCATCTGACCCTTCCAGCCAGGCTCTATCTCCCAATAGCACATGGTTCCATAGATATCCCACTCCACTGAAATACATGAAGCTTTTGGGGAATACCCAGATCCAAACTGTAGGGGTCTCTATCCCACAGGGACCCACAGAACAGCTGGGGCGGGGTCAGACGACAGAGTAACCACACTCTGGGAACTCGCTTTGGTGAACACAGTCCGATTTATTTAGGATGCACAAGGCTTAAATAATGCAGAAGTCATCTCGGGCCAATTAGCAAGACCTTAACTAGCGGGGTTGCTCAGAAGGAGGGAGGGCATGGAAGAAGGATGATGGGGCCACCAATCAGCAGTTTGTCACTGGACACAGGGGCATGAGGCCTGCCCCGGACGCCAGCTATGTGGTGAAGCCTGTTTCTACTGAAGTGTCCTGGACTTGTGCTAGATAGGCTTCAACCCAACCTGAATCCCCCACACCAAACCATAGCAAACAGGAAGTAGAGCAGATGGCCCAGAGTAGCAGGTTTCTGAGAGGAGCACTGGGACACAGCCTGGAGTGGCTCGCATCAGAATACTTTTAAGTGTTAAAGAGGGAGTGAGAACTTTTTCAATGGGGAGCCATTGAAGGTTTCTGAGCATCAGCATAACAGATAAAATTGAGCTTTTGAAGACTAATCTGGCTATGGTACACTTTGAAGCAGCGAAGATGAGGGAGCTTCAACAGCGAGGTGAGGTGCCAGGAAGCACAGGTGACATGACCTGTGGAACAGCTGAAGCACAGCCTTAGGAGCACTGTGACTTCCGGACCTCTGCACTATCAAATAGTTAGGCTAAGGCTGGTCCCCTTTTCAGAGTCATGGGATCTCCTTATCCTTAGGGACACCTGGAAAACAAGTCATCTCAATTCATTACAAGGCAGGTAGCTTTAATTTAAAGCATATGTCACACTAAGTTGTGAAGACATCTCTTCACTAACCTCCCCCTCCCTTTCCCACCCCTTGTCTCCCAATCTTGCTCCTACCTATCACCTCTACCTTGACAAGGTCAACATGTTTATTTATCCCTTCAAATGTATTTATCAGACACACACCCAAGGCTGAGACCGGACTGTGCTCTCACATTTACCTTGGGAAACAATCCCAGGGACTGATTTGCATATGTTAACAGCAGTGGACCCAGAAGGAGAATTTGGGGTGGCTGCCAAGTGCCCAGCCTGACAAGTAGGATCTAATAAGAAGAATCAATAGACCACACAGGGCACACCCTCAGGACACTAGGGAAAGTTATCATGTAAAGATAAACATTCTTGTTTTATAGTTGAAGAATTTTTTTAAATAAATAAAATTCAGTTGCCTTAGCTGAATACTGGAAGGTGCATATTTGTACATTCACAAGGTTATCTTTACATCAACCAGTTTCCTTAGGATAAACTTTCATTAGTGACCTAATAAGTGAATTGCTACAACAAAACAAAGTTAAAACTATATCACATTGCTACATTAAATGAACTTAAATCTATACCACATAAATATACTTAAAGCAACAGACATGAAGGCAAACCTAGTTATTTCAGAATTTCCTAAATTTCCTATCTTATTTGCTCATATTTCACTGATTACTAACCTACTTTTTTCTCAGCTCCTTCTCCTCTAGCTGTTGTCATTTTTTTTTTCCTCTGGGGTCATTGGTGTCGCTGGTCTCCCTTTCACTTTCCAGGTTTCCTTTAAGTATTTTCTGCAATATTGGCTCACTGGCAGCAAATTCCTTTAAACTGTCTCTGTCATGGAAAGTTTTAAGTTCTCCCTTTAAATTAAAAGATAATTTTGCTGGATATAGCAGTCTTGGTTGGCATTTATGTTTATTTTAGTGCTTGGATGACATTGCTGCACGGTCTCCTTGCTTTTAGAGTTTGGATTGAAAAATCTGCCATTATCCTGATGGGCTTATCTTTGTAGGTCACCTTCTGTTTTTCTCTTACTGCTTTTAGTATTTTCTCTTTGTGTTGGGTTTCTAGAATTTTAATTATGATGTGTCGTGATGAGGATCTCTTCTGATCCAAGTTGTTTGGTGTTCTATATGCCTGAAATAGTTCCATGTTCATTTCTTTTCTTAGATTTGGGAAATTTTCCTCCATTATTTCATTAAACATGTCCTTTAAGCCTTTTGTTTTGTCCTCAGTCTTCTCCTCGATTCCCATAATTCTGAGGTTATTTCTCCTTGAATCATCTATCAGCCGTTGTAATGATTCACTTTGTTTATTTACTTTGTGTTCTTCATGGCCTGTATGCTGCAGCTTAGTCACTTTATTTTCTAGGTCTGACATTCTATTCTGAAGTTGTTTAAAGTGGTTGCTTATTATTACCTGTGTGTTTTTCATTTCCTGAATATTTGCATTCAGTTTTTCTATATCCCTGTTGTGTACTTTTCCAATTTCTTCTTTTGTCTTCATTATCTTCTGGTATATTTCTTCTTTGGTCTCCTCTAGTTGCTTCTCAAGGCTTGCTTTTTGCTTAACTATGTGTTGGTGTAGCTCTTCTGCTGTCTGTTTTATTTCCTGCTTTAATTCCTGCTTTAATTCACTGAATTTCTGGGCCCAGAAGTTGCCACCATTTTGCCATATTCACCTTTATTAACCCTGACTTCATCTCCTGGGGTTTCAGGTCTTTTTGTAGATTTATAATTGCACTTCCCCATTTCTTCTTTGGTCTCCTCTAATTTCTCTTCAAGGCTTGCTTTTTGCTTAGCTAAGTGTTGTTGTAGCTCTTGTGCTCTCTGTTTTATTTCCGGCTTTGCTTCCTGGTTTAATTCCTGCTTTAATTCTTGTTTTAATTCACTGGCTGTCTGGGTCCATAAGTCACCATCCTTCTTGCCCATCTCTTCCTTGGTTTCTTTGGGTTCTGCAATTTCAGCTCCACCTTGCACCCTCCCCTGGGGAGTCCGATCTTTTTGTATAAGATTTGTTACCACGTTTCCCCATGGTTCTGCTACCTCTGACTGTCTCTGGTGTGCAGGAAAGAGAATGGCTGCTGTTGACGTCACTGCCTGTGATGGCTGTTGAGCCCCGTTTCTGATCTGGGATCCTGGGGCCTTTTCTAGGAGGAGTGCACAATGCATTTATAGTACACACACCCACGGGTTGGTGTTTCTGAGGCTGGGGCCGCCCACAGACAATGATTCCCGCTTATCTGGACCCGCACTTACCTCAGGCTAAGGTTCTGGCCTCTGGACCTTGTTTGTGATCTGTGGGTGCCGGCAGCTCAGGGCTGCGCCGAGTCGGCTGCTTCTTTCCTCCTCTTCCGATGTTACTTCAGTATTTCAGACCCGCCCACAGCCTCCTCTCCTGTCGTTGGTTGCTCCGTCCTCTCCCAGCTCCGTCCTCTCCCAGCTCCGTTCAGTCAGATGTTCATAGTTGAAGAATTTTAGGCCCAAAGATAAAGCTTGGTTTAACCTTAAACCCACATAACATAGTAAGCAGATGGCAAAGCCAGAATAGGACACCCGTCTCTGCATCCTCTGTAGGGCCTGATCACAGCCACTTTTCATTTCCACTAACGCCTTCTGCTCTGGGTTAGAGCACTTGCTCCTTACTATACCTTATTGTAGCTGCTTTCCTCGCAGTGGTCTATGATGTAGATTATAAGTGGTTTGTCCAAGGTTGGTTTAGCTGAGAAATACTATTCTAGAGAGAATGGAAGAGGTTAATATTGCCATATAAACAAGCAATTCCAATCCTAGGTGTATGTCCAAGAGAAACGCAAACATATGTCCACACAGAAAGTTGTTTATGAATGCTCACAGAAGCATTATTATTAATAACCAAAATGTGGAAACAACCCAGTTGGTGGGCATTTATCCTAAAAACAACAGAGCCCGGGTTGGCAAAAGTAGTTCCCAAGCCTCAAATGCACTGATCAGGCTGAGACAACAGCATCACTCTGGGGGGTCTGTGTGAGGAGCACCCCCCACCCCCAATACGAAAGGACCAGGCTAAGCTGCTCTATCTCTACTCTATTCACTATGAGTTACTGAGAGGAGGATAAGTCAGCTTGTTTCCTACCAGTCTCCTTGGAAATTTTAGATAAGAAAATCCCTCGGACTTGAGACATCATTTAGCTTCTAGGAATCCTGCTAGAGCTTTCTCCAGAGCTAAGTTAGAAGAAACCCAGCTGTGACCTGTACCTCCCTTGAGCCATAAGAGATAGCCTTAGGATAGGGCCATCCCTGACGTGATTTCCATCTGTGGAAAGAACATCATTGTCCCTTTTAGTTCACCAGAGCAACCTAATTTTTAATGTCTTTGAATTTTGCTACTATTTTCCTTTAAAACTACTTACAAATATTTTTGATGTCTTAAATAAAATATTTTAACATAATAAGCTGTTATATCATTTATTACATCCCAAAATGGATTATAGTTAAAACTACTGAAAGAATCATTTTGATCCACAAATAAATTAAGAGATTATGAAGTAATTTCGAATAAACAAAGATAGTGCATTAGGACTTAGTAATTGACCTATAAAAAAGCATTACCTCATTCTCGCATTGGAGAATCCGAGATGCTCGATTCGTAGGGGAAAGTATCCCTGTTGAATACAAAAAGCTAAATGAGTAAGAACACTTTGAACATGCCTGAATCTGTAATTAAAGTGAAAGGATCCAGGTATGTGTGGTACCATGCTACGGTGATATGACAGTAAGGCTGCCACACGTTAGAAATCTGGGGTCCAGAAGGAGAGTTAATAATTTTTGATAGGTTCGTACCACTATCCTAGGCCAAGTTTGAGTCTTGTGGAATTTATAACTGCCATGGTCTCCCTTGGAGCATTCTTACCAGTGAAGGGCGGGCTGGTGATCTGCCAGACCCATCCCTCATGCCACTCACGTTGACCAGCCTTTCGCTAGATTGGGCTGATGATTGCTTCACGTCATCCTTAAGATCTTGACTGCTGAAGCCTAAAGCTCCTTTCTGCTTCTTATCAGGCTTAAAGGGCCTCATTATTGGCAGTGGACTCTCTTAGTGGACATTCCTAACTCAGGCTGTTTGAACCCCAGTTGATGTTCTCTTGGGGCCTTGACCAGACACTTTGCTTTGCTTCCTGCTCTCTTTTTTATTATTTTTTTTTTTTTGGGGGGGGGGGGCGGTCCTGGCTTCATGTTGGATTAGCCTCTTTGTTTTTCTAAGAGGAGCTGCACGGTGATTTTGATTCTGTTTGGATTTGGTGAACACCTTTTTTTTTTTTTTAACAGACTGTAGATTTTTGTTAAGGCTTCAACACCTTTTTCTCAAATAGCTGCTACATTAATTCTTTCTTTCTCCTTTTTTTTTTGTTTCCTAAAGAGCAGTTCTTATTTATTTCTTTTCTAAATTTGAATAATGTTTTGAACTCTTCATTCTCATTTTCTTCTCCTACTAAAATGTTTAATGTAATTGGAAGCTTTGTGTGTGTCTGAAAAACAGATTCTTTCAGGCATTCAGTTAAACCATTCCTTCATCTGAGGATTAGGGAGAACAGATGACTTGCTAAGATTGAGAGTGGAAATCAGCACATTTGTGTGCTACAGGGATTGCTTCTTTGATTTAGTCTTCCCACCCCTCTAAGTTTTGCTAGGGGAAGTTAGTGTTTGAATAAATACTCTAGATCATTTTTTTTTTCTGGTTTCATAGCACTGAAAACACAAGATCTAGAGGTAGCTCCTTCTCATGGAAAAGAAAAAAAAAATTATTACTGTAGGTGATTACTGACGGTAGGCTGTGAATTTGAGCTGCCCCTGATTTTCAGGGACAAAAAATGTTTTTTTGCCTTCTCCCATGTGTAAATCCCATTGAAATTAAAATATAAGACATTAGAGTGAACTGTGCAAGCACAGGAAGTCTTCCACAGGGCCTATAACCATCATATCATTGCTGTAAGTCTGAAAAATGCAGACAAGGATGACCATTACCCTCCAGCAACTTCTCCTGGACTCATATGCTGTTAATTGACTACTAGAGTATCCATAGCATTTATAGTAACAGGTATTCATCTCTGTGGATTTGGGCTGTTAGTTGCCCCTGGATCACCCTCTCCTGTGATTGTCTCTTTACAGTTTTACCTAACTAGACTCCAAGGACAGTGGGCAAGGCCATGACTTTTCTATTTGTCCTCTGTCTCCAAGGACTATAGCAGGCCTGGCATGGCATAGGGTAAATAAATTATGAATGATGGCTTGTTGAAGGGTAGAAGAAAAGAGAAAAACAAAGCCTAGGAAAATACTCAGGCTATTAGGATTGATAGTTCCAAATTTTAATAGATGATGGCTCAGCTCTCAAGACGGGGGATCGTGAAAACGTATAGTTCTGCCAAGTTCAACGATATGTAAATTGTATTTTCATATATACCTTCGTGGGCAACCTGCACAGCAGTGTGTAGTGGGGAAAGTGTTGTCACCAGGAGTCCTTTGTTCATGCCCTTCTCGGTATACCCACTGGCATTCCCAAATGGTATGGACTCGCTCTGGAAAACTACCTCACCTTCCTTGAACTGCCTTCATCCTCTCCCACCATTCTGCTCGATGCATGTGATATCTTGAGAAAAAATGATCATGTGCCAACCATGTGGTTAGCCATTGAACCTGTAGCAAAAGCCAGGATTCCATTCCTAGTTTCATTTTACCTGACTTAGCAGCAGCATTTAACATACTCCATCCTCCTGGGAACACTTATTTCCACTTGGTTTCTAGGCAGTTGCATTCTCCCAGACTTATTTCTGCCTCACTGGCCTTTCTTTCTCAGCCCCTCTGCTGCTTTCTCCACCCCATCTCATCTTACAACATGTTCAACTGGTTCTCTTAGTGATCTCTTATTTCTGCTGCTTTCTATATCTTTGAAATAGTGATGGCTCCAAATTTATATCTCAACCTTGCACCTACATATGCCTCCTCAACATCTACCTGGGTACACCTTGGACAGCCCACACCTAACAGGTCCGAAGTGGAACGCATAGTCTTCCTGAATTGCTTCTTTTGTGATTGCTTCCCTGATCTGGGCTGATAGCAGCCTTACACTGGAAGCTGTACAGGAGAGATACCTGACAGTCACTTAGACTCTTTTGACTCTTCCATATATGGCATTTTGGAGATATTTTAAATACAGATGTTCCTCAGCTTACAATGGGGTTACATTCCGAAGAACCATTGTGAGTAGAAAATATTATTTATTGAAAATGCATTTAATACATCTAACCTATGTAACATTGTACCTAGGGTAACCTAGTCTAACTTAAATATACCCAGAACCACCAGCCAACAATTGGGCAAAATCACCTAACACAAAGCCTATTTTAAAAGGAAATGTTTAATATCTCATATAATGGATTGAATATGTGCATCAAAAAACCCCACTGGCAATATAACATACTGTATGGGTTGTTTACTGTCTGCATGGTTAATGAGAGCTGTGGCTCGTTGCTGTTGCCCAGCATTGAGAGACTGTCATGTAGCATAATACCAGGCTGGGAAAATACCAGAAGTCAAGATTAGAAGGAGAGTTTCTTCCCAATGTGTGTCACTTTCTCATTCTATATGATCAAATTGAAAAATCTAAGTCAAGCCGTCCTAAGTCGAGAACCATCTGTGTCATGTATCCAGAAGCCGACCATTTCCACTGTGTGGAACCCCATCCGAGTAACCATGGTCTCACAGAAGTCGCTTTAGGAAGGGTCTTTCTGCTTTCACATGGCCCCCATTTTCTGATTGAAATAACATAGAAAGTGATCTTAAAAGTGATGTTAACAAGCAAGTTAGATTTCATCACTGCCATGTTGATAATTCTCCCATGGCTCCCCAATTCGCAAAAGTCAAAGACTGTGCTTAACAGAGCCTCCTTTCTTGTCTGGTTCCACTGGCTCTTTGACGGTCCCAAGTCACACCCTTTCCTCTGATCACTCCCTTTCAAACGCTTTTCCCCAGGTGTCCCCAGGGCTCCCACCCTCCCCTCCTCAGCTCTGTGCTCCTCCATCTTCTCAGGGAGGCCCTTGCTGACCACACTGGCTTTCCATATCCCTTATCCCTGCTCCATTTTTTTTTCATTGCACTCACCATCTTTTAAAATATGCTTTGTGGTGTCTTTACTTTGCCTAACCTCTGAATCCCTCCTTTTGAAAGTAAGTTCTGTGAGGACAAGAAATTTCATTTTGCTCATGGTATCTGTAGGACTCAGAGCTGAGACTGGCATACGGTAGTTGCTCAATTACTCTTTCTTTAATTTATGAGTTAATCTGGACTGCCATAATTTGGGAGAAAATGATACATTTGTTGGGTAACTCAAGATCAAAAATTATTTCCGTTTACTGAGTTAATGGGCCAGATTTAGCACCATTAAGGTAACAAGCAAATTCTGTAACTGAAAACCAACTGTTCAGGCAAAAGGTGACAGAATAGTACCAGACAATCTAAACATACATGACTGAACTTAGAGATGAACAGCAGGGACATGTTTTTGATCAGAAAGCTCATGGTCACATTAAAACATGTAGGGCACATAGATCTTAGTAGATACCAGTTTTATACTTATTTCTGTAACTCAAGCAGTGGGGAGAGAGTTGGATTTGTCTCTGTGCCTCATTTCTAATAAGAAATTTAGATAACATGGTCCCTAGTGTGTGTGTGTGTGTGTGTGTGTGTGACAGAATTATCTCTCTCTATAGTCCACGCTGGTACAGAACTCCCTATATAGCTCAGGCTGGCCTCACAGCAATTCTGCTTCATCTTCCTGGGTGCTGGGAATATGGGTGGGAGTCACCACAATTGGCTAATTTGTATCTGCTGTTAGTGAATTGAATCCAGGACCTTGAACATCCTAGGCAAGTGCTCTGACCACTAAGATACACCCCTCACCCAGCATGATCCCCATTAGGAACAGAGCCACCACCACTAGCAGCAAGTTATGTTCATGGGAGAAATGTTTGTGGTAGCTGATTATTCTTTTACTTGGAAAAAGTTGGGGGTGATCTAACCAGTTTCTTTAGATATTTGACAAGCCATTCCGTGGAAGAGGGAGCATCCTGTATTACTTTGGTTAGTGGGACTAAGAACAGTAGGAAGAAGACAGATATCAGACAAGGAGAAGAGGGTATGTAAATTTGTAAGACGGGAGTATAGAGAAGCAACGTCTAGAGGCAGTGTGAGCCTTCCATCCCTGAGGGCACAGCAGGGTTTGACAGCACATATCTGACATGGAAAAATTGTGAAACTCAAAACTTTATTAACTTAGCTCCTCACACAACAAGATGGGGTTAGATATATAAGAGATTTATTGGGAAAATGAAGTGGAGCTGAAGGAGATGGAAGCGCCATCAGACCACAATGCAAGTCTTATTCCTATTAGGGAGAAGCGAAGGAAGGAAGAAGAATTAGATAGAAAGAAACTTATTTTCTGTGCTGTTTTAGTGAAGCATTGGAAAGACCAAATGAGGGTCTTTGAGCCAAAGCTGCCCATCAGAAGAATTCCGTAGCATGCAGGGGTAGGCCTGCTCCTCTCAGTTGCTTACTGAGAGCATCTGTGAGAAGCGGACCTCTGTGAACTTGGTGATGGGGTTCAGAGCACAGCATCAGAGACCATTACTCAGTTACACCCCTGAGGGTCGAGGCTCCAAGAGGTGCATTTTCATAGCTGATGTAGTCTGTGGTGAGAACTGTGCAGACGGGACTTCAAAGTCCAGAGGAAGCTCTGATTCTAAGGCTGTGGCATCATGAGACTTCCCACAGATCCCTATGTGGTTCTCCTAGACTGGGAGCATTTCAGATATGTGGTTTGCATCTCCTCGCTCGGTAAAGGCTGCATATGGTGGGCACTCTTGGAGAAGCCAGTGAGCAGTAGAGAAGGCAGCACCCCTCCCTCCCCCCACAGCCTGTGACCCAGTAGTTGTGTTCTGTAATTCCAGGTCTTGGAGGGAATCTATTAACTTAAATTGAGGATAGTAAATGTCACTCAGCCATGGTCCCCAGAGAAAGCTTTGCAAAGTGGAGTTCGAGTGAGGAAACGACCTTCATCACTGTCGAAGCACCAGGACTAAACGGAACAGCCCCTGAGCAGAGCGCAGATGGAAGCCTCATCCATTACTCACCTCTTCCCCTAGAAAGACAGCCCTCATTTATTATTTCCAGACTGTTTTCATTTTACTTACACTATGTGAAAAATGTTGTATTGGGAAATAAACATTATTTCCAAACAGAGATTTCCTAATCAACTTTGCAGATTTTGGAATTATTGTCCTGTTTCTGAATGTTTGTTTTGCATATCATTTCTTCACTTATATTTGTGAGTTCTTTATTGCAAATGTCTTCCTTTGGAAAATTCTGACAGTTCCTCTGTTGTGGGTCTGTGTTCATGCCTTCTTGAAAGATACCTCCTCTTTTGCTTCTGAAGTAAAGTGAAATCTCACTTGTGGTACCAGAAGGGAACGTTCGCTGGAGTGTTCCTTTCCGATGCACAGTCACTCTGCAGTGAAAACGTCTGTTTTGTCGCTGTCATCTCTTGCTTCCGATTCTCCTCTCTGCAGTAGCTCAGTCCATTACTTCAAGACTAGCATTCTTTCTACTCCAAACATCCCATTGTTCTTTCTTTTCTTCTTTCTTTTTCCCCAAACCTCTCTTGTTTTTGAAGAGCCTTCCTTTTCTCTGCCATGAAATACCAAGTTCATTCCAGCCCCTGTCCACACGCACTTTCCTCTGCTAAGTTAGTACCTTTTCTCTCCTGTTATGCAGACTCCTCTCATTCTACAAAATTCATAGATAGTTCTGTATGAGAAAAAGCTAATGAGAAAGAAAAGGCAGAGATCAAATGCACCTGGCATTTCTCTCCCTACTTGTCTCTGAAATATGGCATTTTTCCAGTTATTGAGTATCTATTCAGCTATCCTGTCTCTTCCTCTCTCCACAGCCCCCTCTACCGTTCCCATCATGCACCAGGTCAGTGCCACCATGAGGAGCATCACCTTGTCATGGCCGCAGCCTGAGCAGCCCAATGGTATCATCCTGGACTATGAGATCCGGTACTATGAGAAGGTGAGCCAACTCTACCTTCAGCTTTGCAAGATGGACCAGCTACTGTTCCCTGACTGGTGGCCATCTGAGGGCACAAGGAGGCAGGCTGAAGGATGCATTGAGGGAGAAATCTGTTTGTGAAAGTCAGAAGCTTCCGGGGGAGTTAGCCATGTCTTCCCTGGCAAAAATCTCCAAAGGCCAGGCACTCTCAAGAGAGAAGCTTCCAATCATCACGGTGCTGCCTGAACAGCGTACTGGGCAGAACTGGGCAGTACCAGTTCCCATCTTCAGCCGTGTACTCGTTATATGTGCAGATACTACAAAACTGCCAAATATCCTGAACCCCTTGCCCATGGTCACAGAGCTGGGAAGAGGGACACAGTGTTTTGTCCTGCGGCAGGTGGCAGTGTTGGAAAGGGGCAGTGTGTATGGCAGGTCACCAGCTCCTTGTCCTCAGCTGCTGCTTGTGCCTGTGTGCCTTGGCTTCTTGCTCCCCACCCAGCCCAGGCTCTTTCGCTGCCTTTTCCTTTACATTTAAACCCTTGCCCTTGAAAGACTCAAATTGACCTCAGCTTCATATACTATGAAGAAACTTATTCTCTTATTTTAGGCCACCTCCTTGCGTCTCATTAATTCAAACTAATTATTAACAGACACAGATACACAATGCCTGAGGCAGCTTGCACGTGTCAGTGAAGCATATTGTTGTCCTGACTCCAGAGGATAGGATACTTTCCTTGGAAATGCAGCAGATTCTCTGCCGAAGTCTTGGTAACTATCCAGGATATTACTGTAGACCTCTCTTACCCTTATTATGTGCTCCACTGTGAAATCCATTACGTTGTTTTGACCATTTCTGATATGACTAAGAAAAAAGACATTATCTTGTGAGGATGTCATAAAGTAATAACAATAGTGATAATTCATCATATACTGAGTACTTATTATGCTCCAGCTACATATAGATATATTATTTCTGATCCTTGAAAGGAAAAATATACTCAAAAACCACATATAGCCAGTTTACAGGTGATGTAAATAGGTTAAATGAGTTAGCCATGACCATGCGGGTCACAGCTAGGAAGTCACAGAACCAGAACAATTACTATTTTTATTGTATTTCACTTATGGTAACTTCTGAGTTCAATATGGGAGTGGGTACATCACCACTGATGCTGAGGATCTCTGAATTTGCGTGTTCTGGGAAATGAGAGTATCTCAAAATCGAATCCAAATGCCCACAGCCCGACTAATCTGCTTTCCTGCTCCATGTGGTCATGGAATCCTGGTCTTTGGAAGATGCAAACACAAATAGTCCACCCCAGAAGATGTCCTGGATTCTCTCCAAAGAAGCAAAACTGTGGATTCCTCCAGCCTGAGCCACTTTCTGTCCCCCACTTTCTTGCCCTTTCACCACAATTCATTCTTGCAGGAGGGTAACTATAGGTAATATGTCGACAGATGAGCACAGCTGCGTTCCAATAGAATTTTATTTGTGAAACAGAGAGTGGACCATGGTGGTAGTATTGCAAAGTCTGGAAACCCTCCCCAGGTTTCCTATCCTACATCACCCTCTCACTTTGTGCCAAGGACACCTTTCAATTTCCTCTCTGAGAAGAGAATCAATGAGGCTTTGGTCTCTTCCAACAGCTCATTAATAGAGAGCTCAGATGCCGTCGAGCTGATGACACTTCCAGAGTCTCTCCCATGTTCATCTCCTTCCCCATTTTAATAAGTTCCCATTCATCATTCTCTCTTGTTTACTGTCTTGTAGCACTTTTCACTCCTGGTGTCTGCGCTTGTAGGCAAACCATGGGAGGAGCATCTACATCTGTTCTCAGCTGTCTTAATGATTAAGTGTTTAGATCTTGCTGGCACTTAATAATAACTGTCTAGGCTAGGACAGGTTGGTTTAGGTTTGGGGAATTTCTACCCTTCAAATTTTACCATCATTTACTCATAAAACTCTTTTCTGGTTATACCTTGTGCTCCACCAGCTGGTTCATATAACTGGATTGCAGTGTGCTGCTCACTTAGCCTTGAGTTTTTGAGAGTGGAGGCAGTGAAAGCTACATGTTGGGGTACCAGGGATGGGTAGAGAAAGGAAACATAATTGCTGCTGTCATCAGCCATATCCTCTGTCTCCACATGCACATAATAAAATCAGTCACCAGCAACTTTGCTCATCACTCTCACTCATTTGCCTGGAATTGATTAATGACTTGGTGGGGAACAAGAACTGATACTCATTTTAATCACTGAATTTCTTCAAGAACGTGTGGACTATAAAATGATTAGGGGTTAATGTTCAATTCTCATGATCCAAAGGCCAATACAACAAAACACATTTTTTTTTTTTTCAATAGAAGTTACCTGGTCAAATGTTTCACGTACAGAATTCCAGGAAAACTATAAAATTCAGGCAGATGCAATGGAATATTATTTTAACTATAAGGTGATGAGGTGAATTTTATAGTATTAGTATTAGTATCAAAATAGTAATTACCAAAGTTCTACATGACATCTGTAGTAAACAGCTCTCTTTCTGCTGAATTTCTGTTGGGGGCAAGAGCGAGGGCAAGGGATTCCTATGCTGTTTCACTAGACCAAATCATGAGTGGGCATTCCCTCCACATGAAGTCTCTTTCAGGAACTAATGGCTAACCCCTCATAAAGATGAGTGTGTGCCTTTATAGAACTTTTAATGCTCAATGGGAGACAGCCTAAAATCTATGATCCTTTGAGACTCCTTCTGAATTGCCCATTGCCACCTCTTTAATGCCCTCACTTTAGATATGATCATTACTTGAAGATTTCAGCCCCAGTGAGCCTTGCCTTTGCACGTCTTACTGTGTTTTCACTGTCTATGATCATCCATGTGGCTATGTGTTCATCTTCCATGTCTCAATGCCGATCCTTGATCACACTTTTTTTTTTGAGATACCTGAATACCTGGGCTTGTTTATTCCCTTGATATATTACCACAGCCTCTTGAGCTGCTAAGTCAATCAATGAATACTTCTATTATTTTGTGTTTATTTTCCACCAGATGTTGTGTTCCCAGAAAAGAAGGACCATGCCCTTGCAGTCACAGCTCATGTATAGCACCCAGATAAGTTAGTGAGTCATAAAAATAACTGCCTGGGGGATTGAGTCAATGAACACACATCAGGTCACCTTCTATTTTTGCAAAGTACGTGTTTATATATTTTAAGACAATGGGAATCTCTTATTATTGTGCTATTTTTCTTTTCTCCTGGATCAGTTCACTGAATAACGTATGTTGTTGACTGAGGGGATGGTATTTTGTCGTGTAGCTTTCCTTTTGTCACCTTGCCACTTGAACAGTTGTGACCAGGACTCATTGTAGAACCTAACATCTGCCTTAGGAGTATTAGAAAGGCTCTCCTTCCACAATCCCAAGCTCTTCATTTTCACTAAGGTCATTATCCCACCTCAAAATTCATGATGCATGCAAAAGAAGGCACTGGCTCTGTTTTAGTTAGCTTCTTGTTGCTATGACAGAATACCCAACATCAGAGACTTATTTTTCCAACATCCGCAACTTAAGGGAGGTAAGACTTATTATAGCTCACAGTTTCTTAAGGTATACACGCAGTGCATTCATGGGCAACCAGTAATGGTGGAAGCGTATGCCCGAAGCTGGAGAGCTGTTCATAGTATTCCAGACAGAAGCCAAATAAAACAGGAGCTAAGTCAATGTCTGGGGACTCACCCAAGGCTAGAGCTTTACCAGGAAGAATCTGTAACAATGTTTCTTTTTCCCTCCTTTAATTACTTCAAGCTACTAAGTAGGCCTCTTAAATCCAGGGTGGGTTCCCTTCCCTAGCTTCTTGGCCCACAAATGAACAACAAATATTAAAGCTCTGCCCTGCCTCACTTCCAGACTTAACAAGTTGACACAATCTTTCCTGGTCAAACCCCAACCGCGGGACCCTTCCAGTCAGGCCCTGCCTCCCAATAGAACACAAGTCCTCAGTTTTCCCACTGTCTCCATACACATGAGGCTTTTGGGAGATACTCCAGATAGCAACTCTAGTAGGCACTAATGTTTTGTTTTGCACACTTAGAGATAGCCAGGAATCTTTGAAGAGAAAATATATGCTCACATGAAAACAACTAGAGACCAGACTGGTGTCTAAGGTACCAAAGGAACATGTAAATTAGGACCACACGGAAGAGAGTCTGTGGGATAGAATAGTGGGAGGAGACTTGGAAGATGCTGGCTAAAGAAAGGCCTAGAGGACAGGGCATGATCCTAGAGGGACCTCAAAGTCAAGATTGAGGGGAATGTGAGAGATTGAAATCAAAGGATCTGTAACCCTAAAATTAGAAGTTTCATTCTGGTATGATAGTTTTAGGAAAGATCAAGAAACCTTTTAGAAAGTTTGGCATTGGATGGAGGTTAGCTGAGTGAGGAGCATCATAAAAGATGGAGGGCCACAAAAATCTACGTGTAAATCATATGTGTTTAGTAAGATCAACAATAATGGAAGGAAGAGCCAGGATGAAGAGCACAAACGATTCTGTGCCCATCTCATGTTTGCAGCCCAAACATAAGATGCACCTGTATGAATCACAGGGATTATGGAAGACATAGCAGAAAGAGTAGGAGAAAAGGACAATAAAGTGGGGCTGATCCCTTGAGTAGGAGGAAGGATGGTAACACAGGGAAAAGGGTCATGCTCTCCTTGGATTCCAGGGGAAGGGAGCTGGGGAATGGGCACCCAGACACAGGCCAAGGAGAAGAGGTAGGCAAGGAGGCGGGAAGGCAGTCCAGAATGGCTCCAACCTCTTTAGCAGAGGAGAGGCAAAGCCTTTTGTCCAAGCCTATGAAGGAACTTCAGGATGGTCTAGAACAGCCATCAAGAGAAATTATCAGGGAGATCTTGAGAAGGGAGAGAAAAGACTGAAACTCAACAGATACAAGGTGGGCAGGCAACTAGCAGATGGATGCTGCCGCTTTACTCCTGCTGAGGTCAGATACTGATGAGAGTTGTGCAAAGCTGGATGAGCTCTGCTATTCTATCTATGAACCTAGAGAAGTAGGGCAGGGGAGAGAAGAATGAGCCTGGTCATGCCCTGAGAGCTCAACCCTTTCCTCTGACACCCTTCTTCAGATTTCAATCACCTCATGGTCCACACCCAATTCTGCATTTCTTTGGTACAGGCCTGACTGTCTGCATTTAGAGGGATACAACTTCTAGCAGGTCTGTAGCACCAAGGACTGATGAGGCTTAAGTTCCAGGGTAGAGGACGTAGAGGAAGTAGTGCTCAGAAGTCAGCAGGTGACCTTTTTCCTTTGCTCTTCTGCAGGAGCACAATGAGTTCAACTCCTCAATGGCCAGGAGCCAGACCAACACGGCGCGGATCGATGGGCTGCGGCCTGGCATGGTGTACGTAGTCCAGGTGCGCGCCCGCACAGTGGCTGGTTACGGCAAGTTCAGCGGAAAGATGTGTTTCCAAACTCTGACAGATGGTAAGGCGTGGTAGAGTGAGGGTGGGTGAGACAGTGATGTGGGCAGAGGGCTGACAGTTGCAGCCCAGGCATAAGCCTTCAGAAGGCCTTGACCCGCAGGAGGGTCACATAGATTGGTGTGAAGCACGTTGGTACTCTGAAGTTCAGCCTATTTCTCTGCTGATCTTGCATTGTCTTTTCCCTTTATCAGCTCTGTACCACACGGGGTCCTGCATTTGCTCAGTAGAGAGGCCCTCCTTCGTGGCTCTGTATGAGGGTCCAGGTGTCTGTGCCACTTCCTTCTGACTCCCTTCTCCTCCCTCTGCTTGGGGCCTGGAGCTGAACTCATGACCTAAATGCATGAGCGTGGGACTTTAGAAAGGAACCGGAGACAGCGTTTGAGGCAGAGCAGTCTTATATATCAAGGATCTCAGAGTACTTGTAACAACTTGTAGGTACCTGGCAGTAAGTCCTGCTCCGGTGTCTCCAGAGAAAACAGCCAAGCTTTTCCCAAGGCTAGAAAGTCCGTCCTCCCAAATACTGGGGTGGCTTTATTAGTTTTCTATTATATTCATTTCTACTAGTCCTTTGAGACACGTCACCTTCATGAGTTCAAAAGCTGATTTTCCTGTAGCCTTAGCACTGGACCTGGGTGTACCTATCCACCGCCCTTTCCCTTAGCTGGCCACTCACCATAGTTTATGCGTTCCTACATCTATCTGCCTGTGTACCTGCTTATATTGATTTATTTATGAGCTGCTTCCAGATTGTTTTCCAAATGTCAGTCTAATTCTGACTTCTCAAATTGAAAGCCTTTGATGTTCTCTTTGTTAGTCAACTTATTTAGGGGGAAAAAAACACCTGTTTTTGCATAGCATTCTATTTTAGGTCAATGCTCTTAGTTTGGTTGCTTGTGCTTTTATATTGTCTCATATTACATTTAAACAATTTTATACTAATTAGAGACGTGTGAAATTAAGTGATTTTATGTGAAAAACAGAATTTTAATTTTCATGTTGTGAAAAAATGTAAAAGAAGCCAGTGCTGGTGGGAGTGTGGGAGTTCTGGTGTGAGGACCCCATTCTCAGGGGCACAGTCGCTGCCCCCAGATGGTACCCCCAGATGGTACCCCCACTTCCCAGGGATTCCATCTGGATGCTTTACCTGGAACTGTCTGGCTCATTTAGGATTGAAGTTTGCAACCTGTTTTGAGTTTATTTTAGGTGAATTTTCTCTTGTACTTTGAGGATGGTGAGTTAGAGGAGAAAGGTGAGCCAGTTTTTGGAGATTAATAATGCTGCTGGGATGAGAGAATGCAGGCCATCTGCTTTTCCCTTAAGGACTCAGTCCCCCCCTTTCACCTCACTTACCATCTAGATTTATAGGCACTTTGGCAACAGGAGGTACACAGGATTAAAAGCCCAAAACTCAAAGTGTTGTGAGCATTGGTCTCTTGGCAATTCTGCTAGACAAATCAAGAAGTAACAGATTTCTCCCAAGAAGGCTATTCCTTTTACGCTTGGCAGTTAAGGTTTACAGACCCAAGAGGGGCTAGGTATAAGAGAGGTCTGGGGTAAGTGGCCACATTTTTGAGTATTTATATTGATGATGACGGTTCACATACCAGTAGTGATCGTGTTTGCTGCTCATCCGCAACACAAAGGTGAGTATGAAGGTTGAGCAGTAAGACTGTCATGTGTGATCTTGCCCAGTGGCCATACTGCGGTTGGGTAGTGGCCTGGTAGGACAGCAGCTGTGCAGCCCCAGCTGCTCTGTGCTCCAATATGCGGTGTTAGCATGATATATGTATTTTAAGCCATTCAGGGTTTACATTACTTCATAAAGCTTTTAATTCAGAAAGATAACGTTAAGAACACCTTACAGCCTTTTTGTTGTTGTTTGCTAACTTGATTTTTTCTTAAACACCTGTATTATGAAAAGCTCCCGTGTGAGGGCAACTGAAGCTCTCCCTTTAATCTTTCTGATTGACTTATACTGAGCAGAAAGCTTCACAAGCCAGCAGTCTATTCTTTAAAAGTCTTTCTTTAACTGACATAGTTGAGGATGTTTGTAAAATTGTGGAGTGCTAAAAACCCACCAGTGTTTCTGAGATGTATAGACACCCTGCTTTGCACAGTTCTTACCAAGTAGATCTGGAAAGGGCCCAGAAATAGTCATAGTTAACAGCTGTGCTCTGAGAATTATGGTGCAGGCCAAGGGGTCTCACTGTAGTTAGAACTGTCATGAGGTGAGTTTGCTAGATAAAATATAGGATGACAAGTTCAATTTGAATTTCAGATAAGCAACGAATAAATGTTTTAGCATAAGTATCTTCAATATAGTGTTTAGGTCACATTTATACAGAAATAGCATTGGCTATTTATCTGAAATCAAAGGGAACTGATGGTCCTGTTTTGTTTTGTTTTGTTTTTCTATATGTGACACCCTAATCACAATAGAACATAAATAGTTCATCCTGTGTTGCCTGAAATCAAGCACGAGATAATGGTTTCATAATATCACAACAGTAATTACGTTATGCAGAGCCAGATGATTTAGATAGATTAAAAAAGAGAGAATTAATATTTGGGAGAACCTACAATAGGTCACATATTGAAATGTTTACATGGCATGATTTAAAAAAAAAAAAAGAGGTTTGAGGGTCAGAGAGACTAAAATATTTGCCCAAGATCACCAAGCTTACAGAAGGTAACGCCAGGGCTTGGGTGAGCTTTGTCTTCCTCTGTGACCTGTGGGCTTCCCATTGCCCCCAAATGCAGCCTGGGTTTCACATTTGGCAGACACCTTGATCCTTTCCTTTTCAAGTGGGACCTCAGAGCACACCAGGCTATTTCTCGAGCGCTTCTTCATCCTCCACAGCACCTGCTACGGTGCTGCTGGCTCACTCGGATGCACTTTAAATATCTGCTCAATGAATCTGTGGACGAGGCTGCGTTTCAACAGCTTTGTGTTTTCGAAGATACTTCGGTGGTGGGTTTCATCTGCTGTCAGTTGGTTGCACTTATCCTTAGCATGGCTGACAGTCCCCTGAGGAACCCTCGAATGGCAGGGTAGAGATTGGGAGTCGTCTTTGCTCCACAAAAGAGTGTCATCAGCCCACATCTCCAAAACTCTCAGTCAGGCTGTTTTGCTTTTACTTTTTTGTCTTTTGGTCTTGGTAGCTTTTGTTTATTGGTGACTTAAAGATTACTCTTTGTTCTGGTCGGATTTATAGCTCAAAGCACAGACACTGTAGTCATATATTTATCCATTGGTAAATGCCAACTGTATGCAAAGGGCGCATGGGGAGAGGGATTCTAACGCCGCTTTCTTGCCTAGATGATTATAAGTCGGAGCTGAGGGAGCAGCTGCCCTTGATCGCTGGCTCAGCAGCTGCCGGGGTTGTGTTCGTCGTGTCCTTGGTGGCCATCTCTATTGTCTGCAGCAGGTAGGCCCGCCACTCTTTCCTGCTCCCCCAGGACTGTAGGCACCCCCTTGATGTATCACCCCCACCTGCACCAGCCTTCCCCAGCTATTCAGACCAGCCAGTGCTTGACCATTCACAGGCACAATCTTCAGTCCATCTCAATACATGGGCTGCCTGGAATTCTCCAGATTACTTCTTTTTTTCTGTGCCTGACATAAAATTCACTATGGGAGCCAGGCAAGGCTATAAGTAAGCGGCATCCAGCCTCCAGCCTCATTTTAGCCGCCCTCATATGCAACGGCTTTTCAGAGTGACAGTTACAAAATTGCATTTGACCCACTGGAGCATCACAGCCGTCCACAGCCCGTCCTCTGGTTAGAGAGCACAGCCCTGTGCAGCAGGCACAAAGCAGGCAGGCAGGAGGAGAAGCAAGGATGAGGAAAAGAGGAGCCCCAGTTCTGCACAAGGACTGGCCCTGAAGGCCTTGTGAATTTTTAATACTGTTTGCTGGAGCCTTGGGTGTATAGCCCAGATGCTTCCTGCAAAGCCCTCTCGCTGGCTCCCTCCGAAGCAGTTCTGCAGTGAGCCTTGAGTGTGGATGGGAGCCCTCATTCTTGCCGCTTCTCCCTCCTGCCTGGGGCCCACAGGCCGGCCAGGGAGGCCAGCCAGCTCTGCAGCATGGCCTGAGTGTGGACGGGAGCCCTCGTTGCTTTTGTTTTCTAAATGGGCCCCACAGTCCTGCAAGACCGTGACCTAAAGTCACTCCCATTGACCACAGAAATGAGTAATGATCAGCTAGAATGCTGACTAGAGTGGGAGCAAAATGTGAAGGTGAGAGTTCCCAGTCCCCAGTTCCCAGTCGCCAGTCCCAAGGCAAACTCCCATCTGGATACGAGTCCTGCGTGTGCCTTTCCTGAGAGAGTCCTTCTTTTCTGAATCCACAGGAAACGAGCTTATAGCAAAGAGGCCGTGTACAGTGACAAACTCCAGCATTACAGCACAGGCCGAGGTGAGTAGAAAGTGCACACCCATTGCCTGACCCTGGACAGGCCAACAAATGAAGCATGCTGGTTTTACAATTATTCTTGTAGCCACAATGGCTGGTCCGATGGCAAGTCCCTTGCCTGTGTCCCATACCCAAGCAATCATCTCTCTCTGAAGATCCCTGTGGTCCACACACTGTCTGACCTATCTTCCTCCTGCCCTTTTGGGACCCTCATGGGACAGCTGATGGGTGGATCACCTTCTGCATTGATAAGGTCTTTTAGGACACCGGGAAAAGATTGAGTTTAGCAAGTCAATGAATCCTGAAATCCGACTCAGTGGGAAAAGATGGAGCGTTCTCTATTAACATCTTCTGCCTTATCTTATCCAGTTGAGCGGCTGGGGAATGTGCTAACCAAGTTCACAGATAAGCTACAGAACATGAATGCAGGGAATTAAAAAGATAGCAGAACCCAAGAGGCCAAAATGCTAGGATATCTCCCAAGTGTTTTCTTTTTAAAGAGTGCCTTAAAAAGTTTTTCCTCATTCATTATCTTCTACCTCTCTCTTTTGTGTAAAAATACTCATAGCTAAAATTTCTCTCCACTAGTGTGCAGCGTATAGTTTTGTGGCAGAACTATTCCTTCCTCTGTGTGGTTACACCATTGCAAGAACCCAGCAGGCCCCTTGAAGTCAGTGGGACCACCTTCCTGCCTCTAGAAGCTGCACGCTTGGACCCTTACAGCAGATAAACTTTTTTTTTTTCTAAGTAACGTCCTTAGAATTCCATAGATGCCCTCAGAACTCTGCCCCAGTACTGCTCTGTCACAGGCTTCCTCTGTAAACAGCCTGAATTCTGGCTGTTTTTCTCTCTACGAGTGGTTCTGCCAGGCCACCATGTGGTGACCATGTGCACAAATGTATGCTTCCATACACAAAGCCCTGTTTACCCCACCTTCCCACTCCATGCCAGTCTGGTTCTCTGTTGTGACTGGTTTCCAAGGGATGAGCTCTACTGTGTCCCATCCCATCTTTTGCCTTGCTGCAGAAGCTGTAGCCTTCACTCAGGTTAACCCATACATTCATGCTCATAGGCAGGGACTCAGCTTCCCAAGTTAGAAGGCAGAGATGTTGGCTCTCCAGATTCTCAGATGACGTGCATTACCAGCATTCCTCAGAATTACCCAAAGGGCTTTTTGCTTCTTCCTGCTTCCCTCCACCTCCTCAAGCTTCTCTGGGCCAACCCCTTGCCATAAACCACCATGAATACTGTGGATGAAACATCTAAAGATGATCATGTCAGCCTAAAAGCAGAGTCAGGACCACAGGGCTAACAGTTAGGCTCAAAAAGAAGAAACTTATTTTGAAGTCTAGCAATATCCAAAGGTACTCCACGGCCATTTGGGCAAGAGGTCTATTTCAAAAGGTATGCACGCTGGGCTCCAGTGCCACCTCCTCAGACAGGTCCACAAGGTCCACAAGTACCCAGAGGGTATAGTGTAGTACTGTTTTGGCCACTTCAGCCTGAGTTCAGCCTGTTCTGCCCTTGAAAAGTGGCTCTGATGGACCACAATATGGTGACCATGTGTACAAAAGAACACTTCCAAAATGTTTATACCTTTGAGGGGACTCTGTTGCTTCTAAAGCCAGCACAGGAAAGCATCCCTTCCTCCCAACATCCGAAGAAAAACCAGTTTCCAGTCTATTTCAGTGGGCCCTTACTGTCACCTCTGAGGACAACTGAAGGCAGTGTTGACAAGTTATGTAGTCATTATCTCTAAGACTCAGGTGGACATTGAATTTTTCAGTGGCTTGAATTCACTTCCTTGTCTACCTTTGAGACCTGTTCCTTTTAAAAATATCTTTCCCCTCTACTCATAACTATTCTCTTTTTATATCCAATTCCTGACACCTGGCTCCTCTTTGCACCTGGGCTCCCTATGCTCAGTCTTACGCATCAAATTGCGATTATGCATTTTCTCCTGTGAGCACCTGTTTCCCCAACGAAAGTTATTATTATTGGAGAATCACAATTGAGAGTCTGTAGGGCTGGGGAAAGACTCCATACACAAACAGAAGAAGAGTACCTAGAGTGTTCTGATGGAGGGGGAGCCTGGCCACAGAGGGAGCAGAGGCACGTGCAATGGATTACGGAATGCTTCCTCTGTGTCATGCATAGAAAACTTTATTTTGCTAGCTACTAAACTCACCTAACCTCCAGACACTCTGGAAAGCAGATGCTGACATAAGAAGGTTGAGTTACTTCCCCAGGCCACATGGCTCATAGGCAGCAGAAGTAGACAACGTGCCACCTGCGTTTGACTGCAGAGCTCATGCTCTCTCCATGCATAGGCTTAAGGCACATGGTCTTCCAGAGGAGCTTCAGGACTAATTCTAGAGGCCCTGATTTGCATCTCCCTCTTAGGGTCCCACTCCGGGAGGCAGAAGGCATGATCTTGAATGTGAGCACATCACTGTGCATGCACCAGTCATATGCGTGCTCTTCTTTTTGTGACGTGGACAGCAACCTGGAGCCCTGAGGGCCTCCTAACCCCGTAATGATGGAAAGCCCATAAGGGCTGCCCAGCTTCACTCCCTGCTACTCATGACAATCCTGCTTTTCCCCACTGCAGGCAGGATATGAGACACTTGAGAAAGACTGGTGATCCCTGCTTTCTCAGGCACTGTGGTGTGGAGGAAGACATCTCACAGCATGATGAACAGGGAAGGAGGGAGAGAGAAAGAAGGAAGAGCTGGAGGCAAGAATATGTCTTTCCAGGCCGTGCTCTAGTATCATACCCCTTTTGACCAGACCTTACCGTGTAACAGAATATAAAACCATCAATGAGCCAGTGCAACCCCATAGTTCAATCACCTTCCAAATACCCAAGACTTTTGGGAGATAGTTCAAATTCAAACTGTAACACCTCCTTTCAAACTGTTTGCAAAAACTAAGGTAGACAAATTGAAAATATTTGCAGATTCCCTTCCGTAGTCAGAGGAGGTTTAACAGATCCGGTGAATTTGAGATCATAATGTGGTCCTAGGTACTGGTGTATTTATGTCTCAGAGCCTGGAGCTTGATGAAAAGAGATGTAAATGGATTTGGATGTGAGCGGGAAAAAACTGGCTGGAAGGCAAAGCGGGAAGAGACTAACTTATGTGATGTTGCGTATTGCCATGAAGAACCTGTGAGCTAGTGGTTCGTGTTCGTGGGGGACTGGAAAGTGGGCTTCCAAGTTCTGGAAGAGCAGACAGTGTGTTCTTATGGTTTCTGTGGGACAGTCCTCAAAAAAAAAAAAAAAAAAATGCTGGCTGGGGAAGTTACTTGGGCAGAATAATATATGTTCAGTTCTGTCAGATTTGTGAACCTAGGAAAGTAATTGTTGATTCTACCTTTAGGAGATGCAACAAGTACTAGAAGAGCTTAGGTTGCACATATTTTATCGTGGTTGACACTTCCTTCATTTCTGAATTGGGTGGAGTAAGTGGGCCTGGGGAAGAACTGGAGATAGGAGCCAGTTAAGGGCTTCCAGAAAGCAGCCCTGATTTAAAAAAAAAAAAAAAATTCCAGATGTAAGGGACGACAGGTAAAATCACAAAGCTATTACTATTAAGTTTGGGGAAAAACAAAAACAAATGGAGGAGATGCCCCAAAACTTGAGATTGACGAACACCTCAATTTTCAGTTACAGTAAGAGAACAGAGCACAGAGAATCTAAGAGTGTGAACTCAGTTCCTCCCAAACACTTAAAGACTGTGAAGCAGACAGTCAGATGAGTCTGAGCATTAAAGCTTGGAGTCGATGATCATTGGGAATCAATGAGCATTCATTAAGAAACAATATTATAGGGACCTCTTTGTATTTTCTAGGGTTATACACTTAATAAATTCAAGAGGAATTGAAGATATAATGAATTTTTATTTCAGCAAAAATACCTTGTGGTTTCCTAAGAGAAAACATCATTAAGGGCATACTGAGCTTGTCTTCATACCAATGAAAAGTGTGCTAGTGACTCTGCCAACAGGAAGTCCCCGGTGTTATTTTAGTCCTTGTCCTCTTCAATCTCCTGTTTGTTTGTTTTTTAACATCACGAGTGAGAGGCAAGTACAGGGATGCTGATCAAATTTGTAGGTAACAGTTGGAAAGCATAACTAACACCGTAAACGACAGAATCAAAATTCAGAACTATCCAACAGCTTTGCATGCTAATTTGAAATCTGCAAGACAAAATGTTAGCAGGATAAATCTGGAACCTAGTGTTTAGGTTACAACAAAAATAAAGCAGTAGAAGTAGGAGGAGACCTGACTTGCTATTTATTTGTGCAGAAAAAAATTAAGTATTTAGTTGACCACATGCTTAATATCAGGACTATTAGTAATGAGTACCACTACTGCAAACTACTAGAGCACTTACTATTTTAAGCATTTTATATATTAACTTATTTAATCCTCCTCACAGCCCCATGCAGTAGATTTCTCAGAGAGAACAGGTAATCTTCTTGATCTTGGAACTGAGGAATATAAAACAAGGTTCTAAACTCAGGTCTCTCTCACCCTGTGGTCCTGATTAAGGCTCAGCTTAGAGGAGATGACACACAGACATCTCTCCTCTGTGCTAAAGAACACTTCTAGAGTGATGATTTGGGTTTTGGAGATTTCATTTCAACAAGCGCAAGGTCTGCACAGTACCTACTCAGAGGAAAGCAGCCTGCATGTGGAGGTGTGACAAGTTCTGACTCTTGCTGAAGAAACTTGGAAAGCCAGATTTTGGGGGCAAAGACATGTGAGCAAACCTGTTGGTGACATAGTCAAGTGCAGAACAATCGTGACACAGGAAAGAAGTGGTGTGATTTGTGAGGCTCAGTAGAGCCATCAGGTGAACTCTCCAAGTCCGCTGAGTTTGCCTCCCTATCTAAATACTACCCCCTTGCCTAGAGCAGAGCAGCAAAGGGATAGAAGGTTTTGTGGGAGAATGAGCTGTTTGTCTGTGTTCAGATAGAGGGTAGATAGCTTTCAGTAAAAAAGTTGATTCCTGCGTTAGGGGAGAGATGAATATCCAGAAATAAGCCTTGTGCCAAGATGGCGTCCCCAACCTCTTGATTCTGGGTTATGGGTGCAGTTGAGAACTGTAGAGCACACAACGTGAGCCCATAGGCCACCAGCATGCAGGACAGGTGTGCAGGCTGCTGGAGGAAGGAATCTAACCATATCATTTCGCTGCCTCTTCTGGAGGGTGACAGGGGCATAAGTAACTAACTGAACATAAGTAAATGAGGACCTGTAGGCACATGAAGAAGGGCTCCTTGGTGCAGAAGGTGGCTGAGTTTACAGCAGGTGGCTATTAAACATCAAATAAATTTAACGACCTAGATTTACCTGTGTGTCTGCTGTTGGCTCTGTGCCAGAGCTGGGAGAAGCTGTGTTACCACTTTAGGCCTGTATTACTAGCTGCTGCCTTTGATTCCTAGCAGGATTTACTGGTCCAGAAAACAGAGGGTCTTGCTCTGGAGGGCCTGTCAGTCCTGGTCATCGATATCCACAAAGCACGGGGAAATAAAATTGTTTTTCCTGCAATACTTCGATCCACAGGAAGCATCTTGGGTGGGGGCCACGTTTTCTTTTTTAGAAGACAATATTTAGCAATGACTGTTGTTTTAGGCAAAAATTCTAAAAATGAAAAACCCCTAAGCAGAAAGTGGCACAAATGTTGGTCCTTCCTTGCATTCGCTACCTTTTCATTCAGCCTCATTGCCCACCCTAAGGTTGCCTGTTGGATTCTTTCTTACACCCAGACTGAAAGCCAGTGACCCCAGCTTTCTCATGGAAACATATCCACCTTTTGTCTTGACTGTGGTCTCTGGACATAGACGGAGTCTCAAACTACAGACTCCAGCCCCCTTGAATGTTTTTTTCCTCTAAAAATGTGTAACCTGGTAAATCCCAACATATAGTTTGTATTAGCCAGTTTCCCAATTGCTAAGACAAAATACCTGACACACAACTTAAAAGAGGAAGTGATTGACTCATGGTCTCAGAGGTTTTAGTCCTTTATCATCTGGCTCTCGAGCAGGAACACCGTGGCAGAAGGTTGGGGTTCAGTAAATCGACTTACTTCGTGGTGGCCAGGAAGCACAGAACAAGGAAACAGAACCAAAAAGGAAGTGGTCAGGAACAAAATGAGGACCCTGAGGTCCTTCATGGCCCAATCAGATGTTAGCTTTACTATCTCCTGGGGTCTTCCAAGCCAATCAAGTTGACCATAAGCTCAACCATTGCATTGATTTGGATTTATCTTGTCCTTCACAAATTTATCATCTGAAATCGTTCACCAGGGCTGCTATCTATTCTTTCAACTTTTTCTTGCCTCTTCTGCTCTTACTGCAGCATCTAGGTTGAAAACTTTTATCTTACATCTTAATTAATCACTGCAACAATGCCACAGTCATTTTTCCAGTCTACAGCCCCTTCCCCCACAAGAATATATGTAAATGCTGCAGGCTGCCAGCAAAATGAGCTCCTCGGTGTCTTGCATGTGCGTCCCTCCCCTGCTGAGGGACGAGTTGTCACCTCTGTGTCAGATGGCATCGATAGGAATGGCTTCATTTGGTAATCAGGCCCTCCGATGCTAGTACAAAAACATTGCTTCACTTTGTACCTCCTGCCCTCGGCCTCAACTTGCTCTCTTTCCCCCTGCCCATGGGATGCCAAGCCTCTCTCTGAGTCGCGCCTGACAACACCCCAAGCTTCCCTTCTTGCAGATCTCTACGCACTTGTCCTTCCAATTTCAGCCCAAAGCCTGGCATTTCTGGGGTTCTGACTTTGTGGACTGACATTTATAACTTCCTCTCTTCTCTAGTCTTTCTAGCCTTTGTAGTCATTCCCATGTGTGGCACCTGAATGGAGACCATCCAGCACGGTTCTCTGTTATTTCACATCCTGCTCACCTGAAGAACCTTACAAGCTTTGCTTTCTGTCAGCTTCCATGGTCAAAGGCACAGAGCTAGTTGCGTGTCATCAGAGCTGAGAACAAGGAGGAATGCTCACTTGATGTACTGAGACAGAGGATTGGGGAAGACTTGATGTTATATGCAGATCCCTAAACAGCTCTCTTCCTATGCTTAGGTAAATCACAAATATGGCAAAGTCTGCCTTGAGCCTGGAATGAGGTATAGGGAGACGTACTTTCCCTACTTACCCATGATTCCCTCAAAACCTGCTGGGACACCGCTGAAGTTTCACAGCTAGCTGTCGTCTCCACTGACCAAAGGTGTCCTGGGTACTGCTTTTTGCTTTTGGCATGTGTGAGAGGCTGCAGAGGAGCCATCAGTCTTCCCCCTTTGGCTTTGAGTCCCCAAATAGGACCTACTGGTTAGAATTGGCCTTTCCCAGGCGCTTTGCTCTCCCATGAAACCCCCCTCAATTGTAAATGGTGTCAATGACTTTTAAAATCTTCCATGTTTGACTTCCAGCATACCCAGTGACCCTCCCAGGCACTTCGCTTCTGAGAGTGCACTGATCTGTTGATACAGGGCTTCCGAAAGTGCCCAGGAGCCTCCAGGACTGCTCCCTGCTGCACAAGAAGCCTCCAAGACAGTGGCTAAGTCATTTCTCCCTGAGCCTCATGCATTTGAAGCCTTGGTGAATGTTTAAGCTTTTGCAATTCTCCTGGGACTCTGGTCCTGTGAGGCAATCCAAGCTGTGCCCCTTGCCGTAACGTAAGTGGGTTTTGAGGTCACAGAGCAAACATATTTGCAAATTAGATCTTTAATAGAAACTGGTGAACTAAAAGATCATGAAATAGAAGGTCTTTTCTTTCTCAAAGCACTAGAAATCAGCTTGGGCCCATATTTTACATGTTTGTAACAAAGATACAAAGAAAACTGGAATATTATAGCTAAAATATTATACATATGTTAACAATATTTATGTTAGTAACAATAATTGAACCGTCACAAATTATTTTATAAAATGCCGTGGAGTAAAGGGGGATTGTGCGTCTGATGTTGTCATTACTGCCACTCATAATATTCGTGCCACACTCCTGATCTGCAAACGTCTTCTGAGCTCCGTCTTCCAGTGTTTTTGGCCGGTTCTGCAGCTGACTTGAATTCCTTGTTCACTGTCTGGTGATTCATTGCGCTAAATACCATTTTCCTGATAATTAAAAACTGCTCACTGGCAAGTGGGAGCAGGAACAGGCCGATGCGGGATTTATGCAGAAGCACAAAATGAGCCAAAGGACAAATGACCTGTTCCGCCTAGCTGAAGGCACTCCCCCTCGTCTTCTGGGACTTGAGAACGGCTAACTGTACTGCAGGCGAGCGCGCCTGGGAGAAGCGAGGCCCTGAGGAGAGGCGGGTGAAGGGAGAGCCAGTACACACGTGGCTGGCTAAATTGCTCTCTCGATTTAGAGCACACACACTCCTGTCCCCACAACAGGAGAGCTGGGCCAGTGTCCCCTCTGTCTTGCGCCTTCTCAGACCTTTGTGACAGGAAAATCGTTGGATTCAAGCCATTTATTACACCCCGATTTTGTTTTCTTAGTTTTTGTTCCTAAATATGATGATACTTTTCTCAATTTCAAGGGAAACAAGTAGTGATTCCTAGGGTGGCCAAAAATGTGACAATTAATTTAATCAGTCTAAACAGCATTGTGTTACCATACCTGGGCTTCAACCTACCTTCTTGGCTTTGGGTGAAAGGCCTCAGGGGCAGCCAAAGTACCTGGCCAGACAGCCACTGTGATATCACACACAGACACACAGACACACACACACAGACACACACACACACACACACCCCTTAGTTCTGGAAGCCCACAAGGCAACAGACATATCTTTTGAGTAGATGAGTATGCTGCACCCATCATCATAACGCAAACTGGCTCCCATGTGGGTGTACTTAATCACTTTTACTGGCCTAAAATATAAAGGCACCATTAAGAGGTAAGCTCTTTCCCTTTTGGGAATAGCTCCTTCCCCAAGCCGACTTGGGCCAATATCCGTAAAACTCATTAACTCAGAATCCTTCCCCATTCATTCTTGTGTATGTCTTTACTTGCAAACCATTCATTACAGCACATTCTAGGTTGTTTAATTAGTTTCCATGGAAGAGCTCCTGCAGGACAGCTTAGCATACATCTTTAAAAGCCCTCCATCTAAAATAACAAGGTAGTTATTTTTAAAGTAACTAATATAACACTAAGCGGCTTACGTTCCCCCCTGCCCACCCCACCTCGCTTCCTCTTCCGACCTCCCCCAAAACTTCCTAGAGTAATTTTCTGACAATGATAATGAGCCTATTAGTCAGGGTGTCCTCACTGTGCATCAGGCACTGTGCTGGGCCTGCCATTGGAATAAGATCTTGACTCTCACTGCTGCCCTGGAAAGGAGGAGTATGTCTTCCATTGATGGCAGACAAAACTGCTAAGAGAACAATCACACAGGGCCGGGTAGCGCTGGGGTTCTGACTTTACCTGCGGGCCCTGAGGTAGGGCTCTTTACCTCCTCTCGTGCTGCACAGTGTTTGGGAGAAGTCACAGCTTATTAATACCGACCCACCATCTCTTTTGCATTTTGAGAGGTAGCAATTGCCCTCAGTTTTCTGGTCCCCTCCCCAAACCCTCGGCAGCACACCACCGACTTCCAGCTGGAGTCTCTGTATGTCTCTGCCCAAAGGCTTTCTCTGGGCTTGAAGCCTCCCACTCACCTGCAGGACAGGTCAAGCAGCCCTCACCAATGACTGATGGGAATCAGTGTGGAAATGCTCAAATTCCTTAACCCTAGGGTGGACTAACTCTGAGGCTTGTAATCACCTACTTTTGCTCCCAGAACTTTCCCAGGGTGTTTCCCAGCCTGTTTCCATCCCAGGGTAGTCAGTGGCTTAACAACTCACCTGGTACATGATGCCTTCTTTTTTTCTACTTCAATTCCCTTCTCCATCAGACTCGTCTTGGGATTATCTCCCAAATAGGCCACTTGCTTTTGAAGCTCTGCCTCAAGGATTTTTTTGTTTATTTGTTTGTTCATTTTGACTTTTGTACTAGGATCAAGACCAGGGCCTACAAAGATCCCAGTCTGTTTTTTTAATTTTAATTTTCAAATAGGGTCTCTCTAAGTCACTAAGTTGTCTGAGATGGACTTGAATTTGCAGTTTTCCTGCCTCAGCCTCCCAGAGCGCTGGGATTATAGGCCTGTGCATGGTCCCAGCTAAGGTTTGTTTTTAAGAAAATCCATAGTGAGCCTATGGCAGCCTGGAGATGCTGATGTGGGCTCTTTGCATACTGTCTCTCTGACCTCACTTCTTGCTCCTTACTTGTTCTGCATAACAAGTGGGAAAGAGATGGCATTCCATGTCTGCTTTGCCCTTGTTCAGTGATCCTAAAGCAGAGCGGTCTCTCTGTCTTCTCCAGTGTACCCCTAATGGGATAGAATGTTCTAGATAAAGGAGAATATCTGTCTGTTTTGTATTTCCAAATTTTAGGCAGTGCATTCCAAAGTCAATGTCATCTCAAGGCTTCTCTGGAGCATTCTAAAATGGTGTTAAACACTCTAAAACAAATCATCCAGCCCATCAGAAGTGACTTCATTTAATGACTGGGAATGACACCTCTTTCAGAAAAGGTCATTCTTTAGGGCAGGGAACTTGGCTTATTTTGGCCTTATTATTTTTTTTTTCCTCTCGATCCTTTGCTGTATCTTCCTTTTTTTCTTTGCCTTAAAAAGTGACCAAAACAAAACAAAACTTAAGAGAGAGATTAGAATTTAGATGAAACACATTAGAACTAGAACATGTGCGAAAGACTGGGAGTTAGCAAAGAAGGAGTTGGAGAGGCAGAGCAGGAATGCCTCAGCCTGAGGTCGCAGCCACCCTGCATGCGGCAGGGTGGCGTTTTGAGCCTTGTTTGTCCTTGCTGAACTGATTCTTTCATGGGCGATGCAGTAGCAGTTGGCAGGGAAAAACCAAAACTGGAACCAAAGCAAAACCCTTCACAAAGATGTGACCTTACACCTTGTTCTTTGACCTTCAACACCCCCACCTTTCTACTACCTTATCACTGTAAAAGCAGGTCTTACATTTTGCTTAACATAGTATTGTACATGTTGAAAAATTACCTTGCAAATAAATCCATTTGTGTCTTGAGTTCCATTTTCTTTTTTTTTCTTGTTCCCCTCTATTCTATTTTTTAATGTATTTTTTCTGCAGTGACAATTCTCTGTTTTGTCCCCAAGCATCCCTATCTATCTTGCCACTGTATACATCAGTGACAAGGTCTATATTCCTTTATGTATTTCTCGTCTACCATTTTATTCGTTTTTCATACTTCACTGTGTCTGAAGGCATGGAGGTTCAATTACCATTTTTCTTTCATCCCAACTCATTTTTTCAATGTAGACTTTGCTCTTTCTTCAGTTAGTATTTTTAAAGTTTTTCTCATCACATTTTCTCTTATGGTATACTGCCTTGGCACTTCTATCTTGAGAGTTTTCTAACAGCAATTTCTTTCTTTTTAAAAAATCCACCCTCATCCCTCCTGTGTCCCTGGACCCCAGCTGTCAGTTATAACCTTAACAGTGGCCTCCACTCAGGAAAGTTGTCAAGTTGATAAATATTGATATCTACCCTACCATTTTACCACCACTTTTCTGCTAATGCATTCGGTTGGCATCCATCAGTTTCTTTGCCTTCCATAAGAACCCCCTTTGTGGGAACTGGTCCTGATCTGTCACTTATAAGTAATCTGTTCCACATTTCATCAAGAGCTCAGAAAGAGAAGAAACCATAGAGGGGAAGTAGAGGACAAAGAGCCAGGCTGGAGGTGCCCAGAGGGAAGGAAGATGGGGAGGCCCAACAAGATGAGCCAAGGCAGGGAAAGGCAACAGCCTGATGTGTAGGAGACTCCCTCCCAGGACTTCCCCAAGTGCTGGGGACGTCAGCAATACTTAATGACAACCTTTCCTCTCTAGGATGTTAATCCTGCTTATCTCCTCCAATAAGGCTCCCCAGGGATGAAGATCTACATTGACCCCTTCACTTATGAGGACCCCAACGAAGCTGTCCGGGAGTTTGCCAAGGAGATTGATGTATCATTTGTGAAAATTGAAGAGGTCATCGGAGCAGGTATGGGTCTCTCTTCCCCTTGTCTTTGTGTTCTTGGTGTCCAAAGCTCTTCTTCCCACCATCTAAGTGTTCTCTCTCAGAATAAAAAGGCATCTTGTTGGGAGGAAAGCTCACACCTTCTTTTTCCTCAGAAGATGAAACTGGACCATTTATAATATCTGTTTAGTGCATAGAAAAGACATCACTCAGAGCTTTGGAGGGACCCTGACCATAGTATTGATAGTCAAGCTTGTCTCCTAGTACAGAGAAGTCAGGTGTGGTTTTCAGAAACACCTCTGGAAAATGGACTATTAAATGTAGATAAGGAGAGAGATCTAGGGTATGACTTCAAAAAAATTTAAAAATTCAGATGCTGGATCTTTTATCCCTCTCATTGGAAATGACATCTCAGTGACTTGAGGTCAAGTTTTCTTGGTATATTTTCAGTTCTTTTCTGTGTACATGCATTTGAATCTAGACCACACATTGGAATAGAAAACCAGCTCAGTGTAGACCTAACTGCTGAAATGCTTTCAGCAAGCAGACCTAAATTTAGGCTGATCTAGAACTCTCATGCTTCTTTCATGGATTTGTGGCTTAATCAGTTTGGTAATAGATTCAACTTTATTAATGTAAATGAAGCAAAATATCTCAAAGTGTTTTTCGTTTATAAATAACCTCTTTACTGCCTCTTACGAATCTTCTTAAAGGATACCTTTGGTTTTGCGTCCCTTTCCCTACCTGTGTGCTCTCTTCTACAATGTTCTTTGTCTTTCCTTCCTCAGCCCTTAATAGGCGTGTTTTTAAACATTCTTTCTCCTAATGTACTGTGAAGATAGCATCTCCTTTTTAGCTTCTAGATCTAAAGTGCTTTATTCATATCACTAGTTGGAGAGCCAATGGCATCTCCTGATAATATTTTAACACGATAAAATATGTTTAGCCAAAGATTTACAGACAGCCACTTCATATATTATCTTTAAGGGGAATGTCACCATCCTCCACTCACTGCATCTCTTAATGCACTGAAGGGTCAGAAAAGCCATCTGTGAAATTGGAAATCACATTTGAAAGCCTGGCCCATTAGGCCGCCATTTTCATGCTCTGCTTTCCCTCTTGAAGAGCTTCTTCCTGGTGCCTCGTTCAGCATCACGGAGGTGGGTGCTGGGCCTCTCCCTTTCTGAACACGCTAGCCCCGCCCCCAATCTAAACCCTTTCGGGAGTTCCTGCTGACTGGCCAGAATCCCGAGCCACAAGTCTATACATAGTTCCCATTGACTGTCATTAAATATGTTACCCAACCATGACTTTCACTTTTGCACAGATCATTTCCCCATCTTCCTTAGATGCTGACATACTTAAGGAACATACCATGGAAGGCTGGACACCAGATAAACAGGCTTACTCCTAAGGGCTCAGATTTCTCTAGTAAACTTGAAAGAGTGTTGAGGAGATGGGTTTTCAGTCCTGCACTCTGTCCGTGTTATTAATTGTTGTTGTGGCTTGTGGTAATGGTGCTAGTGATTTTAATGTTGTTATTTATGTCGTGTGTTTAGAGTGATGTGTTCTGAACTGCATTTCATCCCAGAGGGCACACGGCAGCCCCCTCCTACCTTTGTCAGGGGAGGAGTAAAGAGGTTTTTCACTTTATGACCCGGCCGGGCAGTTACAATTTGGTGTGAGCTCTCCAGCTGCTGGATGCCCGTAAAGGAACAATTGATGGTCCTGCTCCATCCTTCCGCTTCCATTTGTGGGTAGCATTTGCCAGTGCTGCTGTGTTTGTGCATTCCGCTCAGAGGAGGTGCAGTCATCTTCCTGGCTCACATGGTTTTGAGGAGAGATGCATTTAGCAATGTATATGATTCCCAGCAGCATGGTATAGAGACCTCTGCCCAGTTCCCGCTGGCTACCTTCTGCCAGAATCCCATCTCTTTGTGATGCGGGACCATCCCAGGGCTAATCCCTGTGGATTCTAACTCATTGTGCATCACCTGATGCAATTTTAACACAAGGAACTGCTGGCTTGAATCAATCTTTCCCCAGTTCCATCTCTCTGTCATCACTCTCCCTTCTCCCACACCCTGAGACTCACTCCACATTGTACCGACATACCTGGTGTGAAGGACAAATAAAACTTTTTTCCCACGGTAAGGTTTATACAATATAATTGGAAATGTTGCTTTTAGCCAATTGGAGGGTTTGGAGCAAGGGACAAAAATTTGGTTGCATTTTGGGGGAAGAATTTGAGGTTATTTTCTTTCTTTTTCATTTTCTTCTTTCATTTTCCCCTTCCTTCTTCCCCTTCTCTCTCTCAGCGAGCTTGTGCTAAATGCTCTTCACATACTGATGTGGAGCTCTCCCCTCCCACGATTTGACAATCTCTGTGGGAAATGAGCAGGCCGGTAATGGTTCTTTCACACCATCCACAGCACACGCATGTAAGGAAGCCTCCTCAGGGGAGATGACCCTTGACCTGAGCCTTCCAGGATGAAAACTTGCAGAAAAAGAGTTCAAAACACATTAGAAGGATTGAGATAGTGAGTGACGTAAGAGGAAAATTAAATCAGTCAAGAAGGAAGGCAACCGTAACTTCCCAGACGTGGGTGCAGGAGCCAGACTGGGCTAGCCCAAGAGTGTCAGTTGTGTGCGTTATCTCTCCCCATCTCACGGTGAGCGGTATGTTGGTATTTGGATGTTAGCTATGACAAAAGTGCTTACACCATGGGAACTGGCAAGCGCTACCCATCATAGGTATATGTTTTTGTTTGTTTGTTTGTTTGTTTCTCTTCTCCTTTGCTTTCAGGAGAGCTGGTAGTTGAACTCTAACCAGCGTGCCCCACGTTATTTCAGATGTTAGCAAGGCCTTTACCCACTGGAAGTGGAACGAGAAGAGAGGGCTATGTTTGTTGCAGGAGTGATTAAGTTTAGAGTTCCAGGCAATTCTCATTATTAGACATCAGTTCTGTGGCTGTGGTGGATGATGGGAAAATATACTTGGTACTTAATAATTCCTACTGTGCAGGTCTTATAGACCAGAACACAAACACACAATGTCACTCTGTGAGTGAAGAGCAAAAATCGAGAGTTGAGAGGAGAACCCAGAGGACACATGGCCTAGGAGGTGAGAGTAGAAGAACTTAAGAAATAGGGAAGACTAAGAGCAGAGGGACCTGAGCAGCCTCTGAGGACGTGGCATCTTGGATGGGCTGAGAAGAAGGAAAAGGGAAGGCTCCTGAGAAGGGCTTTTCTATGAGTAGGTCTGGAAAGCCAGGCTGGCCTAGATCCAAAAGTTGTGATATAGATTTATCCTGTGGAAAAAACGTTTCTGAGTATGGTGAGTGACTGAATTATGCCTGAGGAACAAAATTCAATAAATAGTGTATTTGGCTCAGACTAGAAGAAGGGTGAAGAAAGAGTAAGCCTTTGGAGGCCTGAAGAACAGATATGGGCCTTTGCTTAGACATGAAGTGTGGCAGATTCTTGGAGCCGGAGTAGGAGAAAATGCTATGTTGAACTAACGAGATGTCCAAACCGGAGTCTATCCAACATGATGAATAGAATAGGTGCTGGGCATGGTGACTGAAGTCGATAGGGATGTTATGAAGGCTGTGGCCAGAAATGAGGCCATCAGCGTATGGCTTCCAGTCCCAGGGTCTGCAGAGTGCCTGTTGTGTGTTAGCAAAGGCAGATAAAATCAAATCTAAAACTTACGAAATGGAAGAATTGCATCAACTGCCAGTATTTCACTGTTGAGAACATTGAAGAAAGAAGTAAAAAATAATAACTGTGACCAACTGCAACACTACTCAAGAAAACTGAAAAATCATTGTGTAATTGCTTGTTTAATGTCCAACTTTCCTTGTTAGGCTCAAAGTTTCATGAGTGTCAGAGAACATGTTCTTTGCTAGTCAAGCCCTGTCCTAGTGGACGGCACTTAGTTGCCGAGTTAAATATTTATTGTTTATGGTGATGAAAATGGGTCTTTTGGAGAAAAATACAGTAGGAATAGACATTTGGAGAGATAGAATTCAGAAAAATTAAGAGAGACTTGAGAGGTAAAGTGAGATTGTGAATTATTTCAGGTCCTGAAAGTAGCCCCAAGGAGTGAAAAAAAGCCAAACATTCCTCTTCTCCCTGAAGAGGGAAGAATCAATCTACTGAAGTTTCTTTAGAGAAGGAAAAGGCCACCTTGTTGTCCGTTCACTGTTAAAGAGGGAATGACTAATAGGAGTCACGTCATAGTTCAGTGCCAAAGTGTTAATTAGTTTTGATCAGTTGACTCAGGAGACATACCCAGAGAATAAGCCAGGGCTGCTCTGTGTGATTGGTCTCTATAGCATATGCATCTCTCCTGTTGTGTGAAGTGCAACCCGGATAGCTGTACATAGCAAGAGGATCATGAATTTCAACTGCACGAAAACGTAGGTAGAGATGTCACCAGAAAGTGTTATCCAAGAGAAAACATGCCAATTATGTTTTAATGAATGAATACATTTTCCTTCTTTAACTCTAGCAGCTGTTAGTTCAGCTCTTCCACCATGGCTGATCATCAAGGATAAGAATGTTTGCAGTGAGTGAGATGGGTGGAAACAGGTGGGATGAGGGATACTGTGTGCAAATGGGAACAGAGTAGCCAAATGAAGTCAGCAAAGCTCAACACGGCATGCTTCTTTTGGGGGAAGAGGATGAGTTTCCTTGGGGATGATTTGACAGAAATGTTGCTTGCCAGCCTGACTGTCCTGGGATCATTCGGTGTAAGGGTGGGCAGCACGAGGGTAGCAGGAAACATTTCCAGAAGCACAAGTCATACACAAGTCTCTGGAAATTATAATTAAAGTAGTTGTCATATATTAAACACTAACCTTGTGCCTGCCACTACTCTCAATTCTTTATAAGCAGTGTCTCATTTAATCTTTAATCCTCAACAATAACTCTGTGAGTTAGAGCATGTGTGTATATGTGCATGTGTAAGTGTACATGTATATATATATATATATATATATATATATATATATATATATGTATATATAAACTGATGAGAAAATCAACTTTCGGAGGATAGTTTGCTGAAGGTTGTGCTGCCAGCTGTGTTAATGGTACAGATAGAATTTAAGCCCAGGCATAGCTGATCTGGACTTCACGAATGTAACCCCCGCAGTTTGCTGCCGCTTTGAATGCTGGGGAAAAGAGCAGCTAAACAGTCATTGTTTCTGATGGTGAACTTTTTCTAACAGCTTGTAATAACCATGCCTCTTTGAGGGGAATTATGATCCTGCCACATGATATGACTCATAATCCCCATGTGGCAGTACTATAAGACCATTCACATTTTCTGGAAAGAGTATGTGTGTCTCGAATACACTGGGCCCATCTTCTGGCTCTTCTTACAAGAGTGATTAGTTTTCTGCCTGAAGAAGGACAATAAAGACCAATCTACTCTGCACTGTTAATCATATGTGCTTATTTATTTTATGAAAATAAGATCACTGTATACATACATGCGGATACACATATGCACGTGAAGTATACAGGTATTCTCTTGTCTAACAACCACAAAGAACTACAAAAGAGAGAAATTGATTTGTCCTTACCATCTGGATATCAAGCAGGTTCATCTCATAGTCCTGCTCTAGTAGCCTTGGTAATGAACCTCTGAGGAATGCTGCAGAGAGGATAAAGATGGTGGTAATCAATTAGTGACGTCCATCCTTTGCTCAGCGACAAAAGATGGAATGTGTGCCACAGTCCTACTATCACTGGTTAGACCATAATCTACTTACCTTACATAGGCAAGTGTGTTAAAACCTGCTTGAAATCATTCTTTAAAACCTAGCTTAAATTTATTCCTTAAAAGTTCCATGTCTGGCATAAGCTTGAATTAGTAACTAGACACTCTGCTTTTCATTTCCCCCCACCCCACGACAGTCTGTGACTTCAAAATGCTGCTTAAAAAAAAAAAAAAGAGTGCAATTGTGTGTCTAGATTCTCTCTGCACACAGCCAACAGCTACTGCTTGAAATACCTGCTGGCAGGTTGGATGTTTCATTTTCAAAAATTGAAAATTCTTTCCTTCTGATTTCATATATAATAGTTGAGGCACTTAAGGCTGCTGAGCCACTTTTTCTGTCTTCCTCATTTTGTCAAGGAAGGGAGGAAAGAAGTATTGGCAAGGGGCTGAAACTTGTAGGAAATAATTTCAGCTGCTGTGTGAGAGGACCATCAAAGAAACTGGCTGGACAATCCCTAGCTGACTGCCTCGAGGGCTATGATACTCAACCTTGGCCCACCTGGAAGTATATTAAAATACAGCTCTCAGGAGCCTCTCTACTATGCTTCTGGCTCAGTACGTCTGGTGGGGCTCAGGAATCTGCATTTTCTAACAAGTTCCTAGCTGATACTAATGAAAATCTCTGCTGAGTTCATTGGCTCCCAACTGGTTTGATGATGGAGCTTGGTGGTAACCAACTAAATACTTGGCTATGAAAGAGGGACCTAGGTTCATTTGCAAAGATGCGTGTCAATCAAAGTCAAACTGGACCAAAATTAGGCTGTTTTAACTGCTGGTAGGAGTCTCCAGGAAGAGAATCAACCAGCACCTCAACCTAGAAGAATCATAAATATGTTAGTAATTGATTTGTTGAAGTTAGCTTTGGGGTATTTATTATGCATTTTTATTTAAGAAACGAATAAATACAGCCATGATGTGGCCTTTCATATTTAAAAGGAAATTTCTTAAGATTTTTAGATCATGGTAAATCAAGAATCCATAGACCTGAAGTTCTGGCTCAAATTACAAGAAAATGTGCAGGCAAAAATAGTTTCTTGATGATAGCATATAAACCAAAGTCAAAAATCACAGGTGACAGCAGTTCTTAATTTTCTTATTAACAGTGACAATAGTCCACTGACTCTCACGTCCCTATGCGACTATGGAGATGCAAAATGCCAAAGATCCAAGACTTCAGCATCCTAAATTTACCTGAGGGTACTTTTCATGATTAAGAGCCGGCAAATGAATTTCACCACTGCCCCTGGCAAAAGGCCCTGCGGTGTCTCGGACCCGACATACACTGCTAAGTGTTCCAAGGCTGCAGAAATCTACTTTCCTTCCCCTTTCTCTTCCATTGACACACTCCACACTATCCTCTCCATCTATGTTTTCTCTTTTTTTTTAAAATCACCAACCATGTGTGTCTTGATCAGACTGTTATTTACAAAACACTTTTTTTGTAGACGCCTCTCAGTGCTCAGTTAAGAAGACAAGACAGTCCATAGTTTCATTTTACTGTATGACAATGAGAAAGCTGAGTCCTGAGAGTGAAGGGCCCAGTCAATGCCAATGGGCTCAGGTATGGTATAGAGCAGGTGGACAGCCTCTCCTCCCCACCCCTTTTCTCATTACCTGAATTTCCTTCCTAGATACACGTAGGGGCCACTTCACTACACCTGCAAACACAACCTCCAAGTCACTGGATATATTAGGTGACTTTTTTTTTTTTTTTACAGTTGATGCTTTGAAAGCCTCCTGGTGTGGAGAATATGAAGTCATTTCTTTTCTAGACAGGAAAGGAACTAATTTTACACATTCACCATTGTGCACACCCCTGCAGAGTGGATTTCTGAGAGCACGGACACCATGACCACCAAAATTACCAACTACAAAGCCCACCTTGCTCAACCCAAGAGAGTGTGTTTTTATTGTAAAGTTTTTAAAGACACAAACCCCTGCAGAGCATATGTAAAGCTAGTGTTAGAAGTAGTGCACTTGAAAACCAGCCAGTCACAAAGCTCAAACAATAACGCTTGTCAATTATAAAATTAATTTGATCTTCAGCGTTCTGTGGAGATACCACTTTTCACAGCCATACCTTCATAGTTCCCCTATTCTTCTTTTCTTCTTTTCATTCACATAGATAGAGATCACTCTCTTTTAGGTCCTGTGTATGTAGTGTGGACAACAGTATGGAAGCTTTGCTTTGGAAAGTATTCTGAGGTTTAGAGATAAATTCCTGGTACTGTGGGGCTTTGGGCAGTTTGCTAATGTATGTGAAATATGCTTGGGTGGTTTGTTCCACATAGTTTTCTGCCTCAGCTCCACTTCAAAGTCACTTGGGCAGCCGGGCCTGGTGTCACGTGCCTGTGACCAGTGTGGATACATAGAGCTCCGTGTTCAGAAAGACCTATGCTTAGTTTAATGCTCTGCTGTCACAGTCTTGAAATTCTTCATAGTTTTTGAACAAGGAGTTTCACATTTTCAGTTTTGCACAGGCACTGTAAACTACATAGCCGATTCTGCAGGTGACTTTTAAATATGTCAGTGCTCAGACTGCACCCATTAATCAGAACCTCTAGGTGAAGTTCAGGACTCCATACGGAAGACTGTCCTAGTGACTTCGGGAGGCTGCCAAATTGAGAACCATTGGTGGAGGACAGAATTTTTCAAAGGGATGTTTCTGTGCGCGTTATAAGGGGCATATGAGTCCTCTGGAGCATTCTCCAGGACTCTATACACTGATGAGCACAAACTGATACTCTGATTCTTAAATATTTTGATTCTACCTGACTCCAGACCGAAGCCTCAGATGAAAGATATTTGTCCGTGAAACAGTCTTACTTCTTACTTGCTCTTACCTGGATACTGTGTTGCTGTGATAGCCACTACATCTGCACATTTGGAGCATGATGGTTCCTGGATTGCGGCTTTCCTATCCAGAGGCAGGATGGTAGAAAAAGAGATAAACCTGGCCCACAACCTTAGCTCTGAGTCACAGCTGTGCACCTTGGCACTTTGTGTGTGTGTGTGTGTGTGTGCGCGTGCGTGCCTCTTTATTAATTTTCTTATTGGTAAAATGGGCATAATAATACCCAGGTTTTAGGATTGTTGTGGAGATTCAGTGAGACAGGACATGTAGAGTGCCTGGCACAGAGCAGGGCATCCAGAAGCATCTATGTACTGTAATATCTCCCCCAAGAATGAATGTGAGTGTATCTTTCCCTCCTCTCTCAATTGTATTTCCTAAAGGCAAATATAATTCATTATGGCAACAATGAAGAAATACTAACCAATATTATTCAATTAGTATATTTATCAAATATGTGATTTTTATTCATCTAGTCATAGTTATCAAATATTTCTTAAGTTGAGGTGTCAGAGGGGTTGATTCTCTCTCTCTCTCTCTCTCTCTCTCTCTCTATATATATATATATATATATATATATATATCATAGAAATGAATCATACCTAGAGACAAATACATACTTAGAGTTACATACATGTGTACACGTACGTGTGTATATATTAGCAAACAGATATATACATGTGCATGTATATGTGTATGTCTGACAGGTCCTTCTGTTTTCTTTACATTTTAGCATTTTAACTACCAAAGTAATGCTTGTTACAACAAGTCTAACAACATAAGATTAACTAAATTAAGCTTACTAATCTCTGCTTCCCACTCCCATTCCCATCCTTCTAGTGTAACGAGTTTTAAAAATAACTTGAAGTTAAAAATAAATTTGATAAAGAGTTTTCATATTTTTCTCTTTTGCACACACACACACACACACGCGCACACACACGCACGCACGCACATGCACACACACGCTCCATATGGGCACATACTGCACACCACCTTTTGTGACTTCCATCTCTTCTTCACTTCAAGATGTAAGGTGCACATCTTTCGAGGCAACGCCCATCCGCCATCTATTAATGTCAATAGTGCATGGCTTTCCACAAAATGAGCAAGCTGTTTCCCAGCCTTCCCCTGCTACAGTCACTCTCCCTGTCTGCAGAAGATGCTGCAGCAGTGACCATTCTCTCACATAACACATTTAACTACTGGTACTTCCATTTCTTGTGGATAACGCAGTGACAAAGCCTCAGTGGTTTATAACCCAGTAGCAGACAAGGCAAAGGCCAAATAAACAATAATGCATACTATATGCCATCTTCTATTGGCATGCCTTCCACGTACCCGGCGCTGTGGTGGGTGTGCAAGCTGTGAATGTGAAGGAATCTCTGTCTGACCTGAAGCAATTCACCAAAGCGGCATATGATTCAATGTCAAAGCCAATGCTGAAAATTATATCTATCTTAGTATTAGGTCGAGGTTGAAATCTCCCTAATGGTGCTTAAGCCAGCCTCTCTCCAGCCCCACATCCCATCAAGTTCAGCAGACACCTTTCATGCCACTTCTTTCTAGTCTTCCCTGTAGCAGAAAACAAAAGGAACTCCCAACTAATTCACGGAAGCAAAGCTAACTTGCCTTTCTAATGTGGCCAGAAATGTATTTGATTGCTCACAGTTTGCTCCATTATTTTCTTTCAAAAGCTGAAAGTGAGAAGGAAAGTTTTCCCAGCAAAAAACCCTGTTTCTCTTGACAGGCCTTGACACACATTTCAGTGATGCACTTACAAGTAGATACTTAACTGCTTCACACTTGAGCACTGAAAGTTACAGAACCAAGTGAAATCATAAAATAACTTTTGAAAGCACATTAAGCAAGATTCAACAGATTTTTTTAAGGCAGCTATGAAATAGTGTTATCAGAATTATTTTTACTCATGGCAGTTTTACTGCAAATGTGTTTAAATGCAGTAGCACCCATGAGGTGTGCACCTGGCACCTACATGGAAGAGAAACTCGCCCTTCAGTGGCCAGGAATACAATTAATGAATGGCCTCCAGCTGCTGCACCTTTGGGGTCTGTCCCCGCTTTGCTGCAGAGGGCCGGCTCTTCCAGGCAGCCTCTGGCCAGCCGCTGAGCCTGGTGGCGATGTTAGGACATGGCTAGTTCTGGAACAGGAGCTCTTTGCTCTGGAGCTCCTGGTTAGATTGGCTGGAATTTGTTAGGTTTGCATAGATCGCATCTTTTTGTGACTGGGGGCTCTCCTTGTCCAGTCCTGCACCCTCTGCCTTTTACCTCTCACAGGCGAATCTCTTCTTTTGTAACTTCTTGGTGGCTACTCCCTGGAGAACCCAATAGACACAAGCACTTTTGCAACATTGTAGGACATAAAAATAGTGTACATATAATTCGTGGGGCTAAAGTACCCAAACACATGCCAGTCCCTCGGACATCCACACACAAGACTTGTCTAAAAATGAATTATGATTCTGCCAAAGTGAAACTGACCCTTTCATTTCAATTATTCAACTGGGATATAAATGAAAAATTAAATGAGGGCAAAAACAAGCGTATGTATTTTGAAATTCCTTTTTAGTTCCTACACTATTTCTTAGAAATGACATAATCAATGTATTTTGGTACTCCTTTTGGACTTTGCATGAACCGATTAGAGCTGAGACATCATCGTTACAATGAACAGCACCATTTCAGTTCCTGCTACTTTAATCACAATTCCACATTGAGCACCATTGTTCTCGATGAGAGGCCTCCCCTGGGGTCCCACAGCCTGAGAAGGAAGAGGATACTAATTGCATTCTTGCTGTTGCAGGGGAGTTTGGAGAGGTGTACAAGGGACGTTTGAAACTGCCAGGCAAGAGGGAAATCTATGTGGCCATCAAGACACTGAAAGCTGGGTACTCAGAGAAGCAGCGCCGAGACTTCCTGAGCGAGGCAAGCATCATGGGCCAGTTTGACCATCCCAACATCATTCGCCTGGAGGGGGTTGTCACCAAGAGTCGGCCAGTCATGATCATCACAGAGTTCATGGAGAACGGTGCTCTGGATTCTTTCCTCAGGGTAAGAGCAACTCTAGGGCAGAGAGGATGTAGCGCTGTCGGGTACAGAACAGTAGCTGGGGGGAGGAGACATTTGAGGACGATCTGCCTTTCAGGGGTGGATCATGGAGACATTGTTATTAGCAGAGATTTGGTGCTCTACAGACAGAGCAAAGAGGACTCCCAGGAAGGATGCGATGGAAGAGGGATCAGCGAATGCTGTGGGATGAGTAAAATGAGCAGGTTAAAGAATGGCCACTGGCATCTGCATGAGTCACAGAGATTAACAGAGAATCTAGATGGCTCCACAGCTCTGTGAGATTAATGTAGACCCCAGTGACAATCTCTGCCTTTCACTGGCACATGTGTCCTTCCAGCCTGCATTTTTCATTGGCAGTTCAGAGAGAAAATAAATTGTCCTTCTCTGATGCCCGAGCCAGCTGCGCTCTGAGGAGGCACTTCAGAACAGGGAGGTAGAAGGTCCTGTCCAGGAGTTTTCCTCCACAGCGGCTCTCAGCCAGCCCACAGCAGATGGAGAGGTAGCTGAATGCACCTTGAGTGGGAGACCTGAAGAAGATCCTTTTGGAACGTGCTCAGGGATCCAGGCTCATGAAGGACTCACTTTTGTTTCCCTAGATATTACAAGGCCACATAGGGAGGAATGAAAAAGAATGGCCAAGGTGCTGGTGCCCAGGCCGTGAGCCTAGGTTGGGTGCGGGCCCTGCCTCAGACCAAGGGTCTGAGAGGAGACAAGCGGGGAGCCTGAAAACAGGGTTCAGGGTAGTGCCTAAGGCAGTATAGAGTCTTCTGAGCCTGAACTTCAGGCTGACCCCCAGGAGCAGATGCACATATTGCCAAGGCTACCAACCCATAGCTGTGGATGATGATCAAGGGGCCGTTTATTCATATAATTTGTCATTGCAATGTTAATGGGACAACTGCTCTGATTAGGCCTGTGCTGGAGGCTGGACTCACAGAGACGAGAAAGCACTAATACTGTGTAACAAATCCCAACAACCATATATTTTTGCCTGTGAACCCGCAACTGAGGCATGGTTTCTGGGAGGATTGCATTTCTGTTCCACGTGAAGTCAGCTGGAAAAGCTTAAATGCTGAGTCTGAGCCATCCGAAGGCTGAAGGCTTGTTTAATTGGAAGTTAACATGAGGTGAGCAGGCAGTTTTGTGTGGCCTTCTTGGGCTTTCTCAGAGCAAGCTGGGTCTCAAGGGTAAGCATCGCAAGGGAGTAAAGTGAGAGAGATCAGCTGTCTTAACAAACTATTCTCAGAGGTCACATAGCACCACTCCCACCACAGGGGCAAGCCCCCTCAGATCCAAGGAAAGAAAACAACGCCTATCCGTTGACAGGGGACAGCAGCCTAGTATCTCCTTATATGTCAGAGATGGAAGATCGTATAATGTCTATTTCACAGGCCACAACCTGCCACCGATTGGGTCGTTACCCTGAGAACCTGTGTGTCCGAGACTTCTAGCTATCATCTAGCTATCATCTGTCTATATCATCACCTTTGGCTCTGTGAATAGGGAAGACAGATATCCAAGAGAAGAAGGATTCACATCTTCCTGGGGAAGCCAGTGAAATATTAAAGAGGAGAGAGAATTTTTCTGATTTGGGAGGATAAGGAATTTGCCACATAGGTGGGAGAGCAGCCAGGCCAATCGACAGAATGGCAGCAAAGTGTGTACAACAGCCTAGGTAAGCAGGATCGATTTGGTAATCTACCAGCAGCTTCCAAGACTCAGGTACCCAGGAGTAGAGCTTAGGGACTGCAACATGGAAGGGTGACTAGGGGACCTGGCTAAAACTGTATTTGTCTACTACTGAAACTACCTTAAGCAGTCACGATTTTTGTTTTGGGGAAAGGGGGTGAAGGCAAGTGATGTAAATTAGGGTACCCATGTATTTTTCCTCATGCAGCCTCTTTGAGGGTGTGGATTAAGGCTTCTATTTTTGAACCCCAGTACCTAGCATTGTGAATACCTGGTAAATGCTAGTTGAGTGAAAATCATGAACAATGATTCTTAGGACAAAACGTCAGACAGATTTAGTTGTCCTATGTACACATGATATCTCGGTCACTGTCCCTGTAGCCACATTGGAGCAAAGCACAGTCTGTGTTTTCCTGAAGGACTCCATTTGTGATTAGAGATCTCGTGCGGACAATCAAATAAATGTGACTACAATGAAAATAAAAATGCTAGAAGATACAGTATTTTGTGGACCAACCTCAAGACCCTTTCAGGAGTCAATTATTTTCTACCAGTCACCTGACTACTTTAAAGCAAGTCACCTGGTGATTTGGGGACTAGGAGTAGACTCCTTCCCTGGGACATGAAGAAACAGAGATTTATCCTCAGGAGCCTTCAAAAATCAAAATCACTTACTGCTGCTCCTGCCTAGGCCTATTTCCATCTGGAGCCTAGGAAACACAGGCACATTGGGCAGCCAAGGTTTTCACGAGGCTGAGGCCCAGTATGCAGTAGGAGAAAAACCTAGAGGCCAGAGAGAAGCCCTAGAAAACAAAAGAGTGTATGGGAGAAAGGGGCGGTGAGAGCAGACAGCGCCAGGAGCAGAGGGGAAATGAAGCGTTTCTGACTGCTCACACGGCATGGAGGCAGGTAATCTATAAATCTAATTTCAGCCTTACCACCAAACCCTGGAGCATAGCAACATTAATTGATGTATCTGCTGCTTGATAAAATTGAAAAAATAGGTCATCAGTTCAGTTCTACAGGGTCCATCTTCTGGGAAGAAGGATAATTTTAGGATCACCATTCAGAGAAGAAAGGAAAAGGGTTAGTTCTTAGTGTGTGCACCTGTTTTTTTCTCTCCTATAACTGCAGGGCATAGCAGCTTTAGTGGGTGGTCTTGGCTGTGGCACAGGTTCAGGACACTGGGGGTAGGGTCTGAACACCCACCACAGCTTCCCACTGTCCACTCACTATTCCCAAGATTGTAATCAATGTCTTGTGCTGTACTAAGAAGGTTGCCATGCCTCATAAAGTGTGTGCCTAAGGACAACCTCGCGGTTGCTGCAGATCCATTCGCAGATGTTTCTCACTAGAAGACCCTTGGAACTCGTGGAATGATGTCAGATGGGATCATTTCTTATCAAGGAAGCTTGTTCATAGGCTGAAACTAAAAGACAGCAGTCCAGGTGTCAGGTGGTCAACACCAGCTTGGAAGACCTGAGATTTTGAGGTGCTGCCTTAGCTTCTGCTGTGATTCACCCTGTGGCCCGGAGCAAGCCTGTTAACTCAGTTTTCCAATCTATAAACTAAAGGCATTGAGCTGGATGAACTTGAAAGTTCTCTTTCAATTTAAAAAGAAAAATCTATGATTCATTCTCTTCAAACAAATCAAATAAGGGTTTCATTTCCTGAAGTGGATTTGTCAATGAAGTTGAAATACCTAAATCCTTCCTGTCTAATATAAGGGGCAGAAAGTGGCTTCAGTGCATTTGCAGAAAAGCAATTTCAGCAGAAAGCACTTCATGAAGGGAAGAAAGTCTAAATCACTTCATCTAGGCCTATATTTTTTCCCTGTGCTATTCTTATTATGTGCTCAGCATGGAACCATATTTTTCCCCAAGTTGCCAAGGAATTTGTTGCTGGTAGTAGTTTTCTGTCTTTCTTATTTTGTGTGCTGTTGTTCATGTTGCTGGAAGTTCTTGGAGAATTAGCCCAATGAATTGAGTGTTGAAACAGTTAAGCATGTCAGTAAATCTCAGTATGTTTATATCTTCAGGTTTCACCAAGATTATGAATTCAGCAAACAGAACCCTGCCTATGGTGATCTGCTGTTCCCCTGTGGACCCTAAGGAAATGTGTTGCCCACTGCACAGTCCGCATATTCCAGTGGACAGGACACTGGACAGGAGTTAGAAGACCAGATAAGAGTAGCATCATTAGTCAGTTGGGGTCATTCTTCCTGCAAATCTATGCAGTGTTCTTGTCCCCACAGCATTCAAAGCAGCCGTGACCAGTTGGTCCAAGATGATATATCAGTGGAGAACAATTTGCCATTCTGGGTTTACATTCTTATTCCTATGATAACTCAAAACCACACAGAACAATTTAAAGCCAGTAACTTATATTTTCTGGAACTCCATTATCTTCTCCATGAAAACATATAGTATTTCCTCTCTAGCCTCCTATCCAGGACCAGTTTTAAGACTCAGAACATATTCTATAGAGTATAACTTGCCACTCAAAAGTCAAGTAATGGAAGAGATGAATGCTTGCTAATTAGTTGATCCAAACTTCAGGCCTGCCTCATTACGACTCAGTCATCTACTATGGATTGGGGTTGGGGACATGTGGCGCTGTTACGATTGTTTCCCTGTTACCTGTTGAGCCCAAAATGCTGTAAATTGGGTTCTCTAAGGGCAACGATCTGAGGATGTTTCCCATCATACCTGGAAGCCATAAAAGAGGCCAGATTCTGGCCTCAGGTGCCCCTGGTCTCTCTCATCATGCATGCTTGAAGTACTGGGAAGTGCTATTTTGGAGGAGACTGAGCCCCTCTAATAGTAGAGTGCTCATCCTTCCATCTTAACATCCACAGGTCACCGAGTGAAGCTTTTCTCATGTGTTATCTCAGTTTACCCCCTAAAATCCTGCAAAAAAAATGGGCAGGCCATTCTGTTACAGATATTAAAAATCACTGCTCTAAAAATTACATCACTTGTTCAGGCCCACAGAGCCAGCATCTGTCAGAGCCTCCAAGCCAAGCTGGGTCTGTGTGGTTCAAGAGCCCAGGGTTTTAGCCACTTCTTGGCTTTATTGATCTGATATAAATTTTAAAACAAATAAGATAATAAAGCAGCTCTAGGCAGACTTCAATGATAAAGCAAAAGTAGTGCCGTATTGCCACCCGTGCTTTCGGCCTTGCTTTTCACAGGGTTGTTGCAATGCCATCGTTGCCCTCCCCAAAATGTCAGCTTCTTTAGGAAGACAGTCATTTTTAACCACACTGTCATCTCCACTTACAGAGAGGAAATAACAAAATGAATTGAAAAAAATACAACCTGTGTGACTTGCAGCTGAGGTAATTTTTGCAGTCTACAGGAGTTATGAGACAACTTTTGGAGGGGGCAGATCCCCAGAGACCTACTTGGATAAATGCTTGCTGTTAACAAAAGGCTGGGTAACTTCTTGAGAAGGTGTTGATTGAAGTTCATTAATGAGAAGGAGAGCTTGCATCACTCACTGAACATCTAGCTTTCACAGATGGGCAGCATGTGCTGAAAGCTAGGCAGATTTTCCAAGAGCTGTTCTGTACTTGCTTTTGGAGCTGGTGAGAAGAAACCATTACAGACAGAGCATTTCAGGCAAGCTGGAAGGTGGACGGTGGCTGATATTTGAGTTAGCAGCAGCCTGGGATGCGAGGCGTGTGAAACCCGGCATGTTTGAGGGCCTTCCTTCCGGCAGCGTCTCTAGAAGGAGGAGGGAATATCAGTTTACTTCACTCTTTCAACTGACTGGGGTCATAATGCCACCCCCACCCCCATCCCAGAAGATGAATCCAGGCTTGGGATTTTGCATGAGAAACAGTTTTCTACAATTCACACTGTCCTTGTTAGACTTCTTAATTGTCAATGTTTTCTCTAATAAATGATGTGTGTTTGTAACAAATCTTTTATGATCCTTTATTTTTTGCCTAGAAAAATGCATTTGCAGAAACACAGGTATGAATGATATGCCTACACATTTAAATGAGATAATACGTGTGAGCTCATCGTGTAGCTTTTCACATCTGTAGATGCCCCATGAACGGGAGTGCCTCACATTGATTTTGGTTTCACACGAGGATTCTGCAGCAGAGGTGTGATTGCTTCCCACTGCCTGCGTTCAGTAACAGCTGACTCAATTCCAGGTGTCCTGCCTCCTCCAATCAGTGCCAAGTCTTGCCTGACTTATGGAACACAACTCATGGCTTTTTGCAGAGTAGCTGGGGTTGTGCTGGATGGGGATAATATTTTTGGCAGGGTGAGCCAGGGTCTACTACTAATTGGTACCACTGTGTACAAAGCCAGGACTCGGGAGTTTGGGGTGGCAGGAGAAAGTCATAGATTCGTCTATTGAAGAGTCTTTCCAACCAAGGGAGGGTGTCCGTACAAGAAGCTTCCAGCCCACCAGTCACTGGAGAGCGTGTGGCACTTTAGGCTAGCCTGAGGAGGAGCAGCAGCCGCTCCTGTTGCTAGCAGTGTCCCACGTGCCCAACTCTGTATGTGAGTTCCTGCTACACTCCCAACCCCCATGACAAGCTGTGGTTGTCCCAAAGCAGAGACTCACAGCTCTGAAGCTACCTAAGGAAAGCAACTTAAACAATTTAATTCTGGAAGTAGCAAAAGATACACAATTCACCCATTCAACTGATATTTATTCGATTGTTTCTCCCTATTTCCCTTAAAGTTTTTAGCACTGATATTACTGTGATGACCACATTATACCCAGCCATGGTGAACACTTTTCATATGTGCTAAAAATAATAGTAAAAAGCATGTATTCAAGGTCTCACTAAGTCTTTAATTTGTCCAGGCTTGGCTCCTGGCTCAGCCTTCCAGAGCGCTAGATTACAGAAATGTGCCACCACACCCAACTGGGGGCGGTGCTTACATTTGCCAGTGCGTATGGTTAAGAGCATATCCTCTCTGAGTCAGAGGCATTTCAGCAGAAACCAAAAGGGAGAGTAAGTACCCAGTGTGGGTAAAAAGCAGAGGGAAGAAATGGCATATGTGAAGGTCTTACGGCAGGAAGAGCTTGACTTGAATACAACAGAGGGGTCACCAGTTACTGTGGCTTCATTTAATACAAAAGTAAAGGGCCCAGTGGCCTAAGATAAAGGAGCAACTGATCCTACGGGGTCTCCTGGGCTGTGCCAAGGGGTTCAGTAGTTTAACGCCATGGGAGGCTACTAGAGAGCTTAAGCCGAGGAGCAGTGTGGCCTGATTTATGTCCTAAAAAGATGGCTCTGGTGGCTGCAGTGGATTGTAGAGGGGCAGGCGTGGGAAGCTGCTACAGGTAGTAGATGACGATGGCTTGGTTGGAATGGTGGCAGTGGAGAGGGAGAAAAGTGGATGGGTTTGAGTGATTTGGAGAGAAAATTGACAGGGCTTGGCAAGAAAAGAGCCGAGCTTTCAAGGGAAGGGATTGGTATGGGAGCCGGGAGGAAGGGGTCCCACTGAGCTGCACGCTTGGCTCTGACAGGAGCTGATAAGCAGTGTGCACGCACCTCGGCTTCTGTTGGACCATTGGAGCCTGTCTTGATTCCGATGCCCTTTGTGTCTCATCACAGCAAAATGACGGGCAGTTCACAGTGATCCAGCTGGTGGGTATGCTCAGGGGCATTGCTGCTGGCATGAAGTACCTGTCTGAGATGAACTACGTGCACCGGGACCTGGCTGCTAGGAACATTCTAGTTAATAGTAACCTGGTGTGCAAGGTGTCTGACTTCGGCCTCTCCCGCTACCTCCAGGATGACACCTCAGACCCTACTTACACCAGCTCCTTGGTGAGTCCTTTTTGCTGTTTTCAGGGAAAGCGTGGCGTGAGTAGAAGGTGGTTGCCCAGGGCTGGGGACCTGTGGCCGGGCACGCCAGAAAGGACTGGAACCTGAATTGCTCTTCTCACTCACCGGGGCTCGCAGATTCTGGGAGGTCCACCCACTCAAGATGAACATGAATGGCGGTGTTTTTTAGGGAGGCATTTGAGCATAAGCTGTGGAGCAGGGTTAGTGCATAATCTGAGGCCGTGGGGTACCTTGACCGGTGGGAAGAAAACTTTTGAAGGTAATCATTTTAGATAATTCAGTCAGATGGAGGAGGGTAACAGGAGACATCTGTCAGCAAGAAGCAGGCTGCAGGCATGTTTTAGACTTTCAGTACCAGTTGGGTATGGTACCATGTCACCAGGTAGACACTTGGTCTTTTTCATTTTTTTTTTCTATATCACTTTCAGATAGCTGTAAGTATCGTTGACTTCATGAGTACTCTTAAATTTGTATTTCCTGCTTAGCTTCCCCCTCCACAGCCTGAATAACTGTAATCATCTGTATCCAGCTGCCTTCTTCACATCGTTCCACTTAGAACTTTAGCAAGTCCTACACAGAGCTACGAGTTTACGCCCCAACTGTCCCACCCGAGCCTCTTTGCCTCAGTAGTTAGCACTACGTAAAGGAAGCCTGAAACCTAGGGACCACCTTTGCTTTATTCCTGGGCTCTGTCATCCCTCTGCAATCCCTCAGCAACTCTCCGAGGATCCTACACAATCTATTCTTTTTTCTTGCCTCTCTACTGCCTCCACCTCATTACACAACACCTTTCTCTTGCCTGGATTGCTGAACAAGTTTCCCGTCTAAGGTCTCTGGTCTCCTCTCTTCTCCTAGTGTCCATTGCTGATAACAACCAAATAATTAGTCTACCTGATTCCCGGCCTACCGAGCTGGCATCGTTAATCTTTCAAAAGCATTTTATGGGGGATAAAAAGGGAAGTAAACGTAGAAAAACTAATAAATTACAATTCTCCTGAGGTGAAGATCAGTAAACTGTTTCTTAAAGGATGATCTAGTAAATATTTTAGGCTTTCATATAGCCAAGAGACAAAATAAGGATATTACAGATATAATTATATAGCCATTTACAATATGATCCTTTAAAAAGTTATGAACATCATTTTGGCCTCTAAGGCTATAAAAAATGATAAGCCGGATTTGGTAGTCAGGCCAAAGTTCTCAACTCAGTAAACCACATTTTCAACAAACAGAAGCATCACTTTAAACAATCCGATGTGTTTCTTTTCACCATTTTCTCCTTGTTTATAAATATGGAAATGTTTATTCCACAAAACTGGGATCAGCCTGTGCCCATTTTCCTGCATTCCATGTATCTCTTGAGCATGCTTGCCGGCAGACTGATTCTCCAAAACTATTTCCCCAGGAATATGCCCATTTTCCAGTATCCTTACCAACCCTGGACGTGATCAGTCTTCAAAAATTTGCTAATCCAATGATAAAAATGAAAAGCTCATTTTAGTTTTAATTTGCATTTTTAACTCCTGATAGATACATTGTCTTTTCACACCATTACCAAAATTCATGTTTCCCTTTCTGTTCTGTACACATGTCTTTATTTGTTCTTCTACTGGGTTGTTTATCAACCTTTAGATTAAGGAGATGTTAACTGTCCATGTCATATGTGATACAGTTGGCACCTCTGTGTGTAGTTCTATTGTTTGCCTATGATACTCTGACTTACAAAGCGTCACACATGTGTAATCTGTTTTTTCCCTCATACTTTTTCAGGATTCTTGTTTTGTTCTAAAAGTTCTCTTCACTCAAAGGTGATACAGTGATTATTAAAGTTTTCTGTACATTTTATTGGAAGAGGATGTTTCATATTTAAATATTTGGTCCACCTGAAAATTTTTATGTTTAAAGTTTAAACTTGCATAGAACTTGTAAATTTTTGGCGGCAAGCAGCAATATACTCCTATGAACTAGACTGTAGAACTAATATCTTACTAAATTTGCTTTATTTTATAAATTCTATGTCTCTGTCCATCCATGACTCCATCCTCTTTTGTTGTTTTGTTTCCAAATAAGTTGCAGACGTTGTGCACACGTTTCCCATAACATAACTAAACACGTTTACTGAAGTTACATTTTTTCCTGTTTGAGAACTTCTGGCATATGATGAAATGGACAGATATTAAGAGTACATTTAGAGTTTTAACAAATGTATGTGATCCCAGAAAACAGTCCTGATGATGTGACATCATCCCAGGAAGCTCCCAATGTCCTGCCCCAGACAGTTTTCACTTTTCACACAACCAAATGTGACCAGTGTTACAAGTTTTTCAATCCCATATTTGTTTCAGAACTTTGTATTCTAAAACTTCACAGAAGTGGAATCATACAGGATGTGCGCTTTTGTGTCTGAGTGGTTTCACCCGGTTTTATGTTTGAAAGACTCAGACATGTTGTTTGGACAACAGATATTTATTTTATTTGTTTCTGAATTTATTGTTTATCCACTCACTTTCTTGCTGCCACCAGCAAGGGGAATTCTGAAGTTTAGTTTTGAACATATATTGGGAATCAAATTCCTACCCTGTTTTGTCTAGGGGAAAAGAAAATTATGCGAACACTACTTATCATTCCTCATCCTTTATTGAGTCACATGCCATCTTTAACACTAAGTTCTATATATGAACTATGTTTGATTCTCAGTTCTATCTCATTCATAGGCTCAATCATACTGTTCTGAATATAATAACAAGTAGCAAAAATTCTACTTTGTATATTCTGTTTATAATGATTTTAGCAAAAAGTCTTACTGTTTGAGCAAAGAAAGTCGTTCTTCAGTTTTTAAAAAAACATGCCTCTTGGCTATTCTCAAATGTCTTATCTTTCAAATGCAATTTAAAATTATCTGATCTTAGTTCAAAACGTGTGTGTGTGTGTGTGTGTGTGTGTGTGTGTGTGTGTGTGTGTATGCTTACAGTTGTATTTTGAATGGAATTCTATTCTGCTTTTAGAAGAACTAACATTTTAATGACCTTAAAGTAACTAAGTAATGATGTGGGCTTAATATACAAATTATTTATATCTTACTTTAAAGGCTGTGTGGGTAAAAGTCTTCCCACATCATTTTCCTGCATTATTTACATTATTGTGATTTTACGAGTGTCTTCTAGATGATAAACCTTACTTACTTTTGACCTTAGAGTTTTCAGGATGGGTCACAGTCATTATGATTATTTGCCTCACCATACTTTATGCAATTTCTTTATATTTCATCTTTCATTCATAATAGTAAAATGTACCATATTTTCTGATTAAACAAGTTGCGCTTCTAAAATTTACAAGCATTTTATTCATCTGAAAAGGTTTTCCTAAGCACCTATTATGTGCCAATGCTAGGCTACACACTGGAGATGTAATCATAATTTTTAAAAGATCACTCGTAGCACACTGCCTCGTTTAGTAAAGACAGGTACAGTCGTGATATATGTCTTCAATGACTGCGCACTGCCAGCTGAGAAGGGCCACGATGTTCTATGAGAGTGTGAATAAAACTATAAATAACAAAATGGTCTGATGATGTCTAAGGTAGCTAAAGAGAACTTCCTGAGGAGGAGATGGCATGGCAGCAGAGATAAAGAGTATGCCACTGTCTTAGCTTGGCTGAGATCTCCTGTCTCCGTCTCTATTTAGAAAGGCAATAATGCTATCACGCAGGATCCACCTTCGTGACCGACTTTGACTGTAGTTTCTTAAATATCTATCTCCAAATACCATCCTGCTGGAATTAGGCTGGACTTAATAATATATTAACTTCATAATACATGTTTGTGGAGGACACACAAACATTCAGTGGATGGCATTCCTCCCCAAATCAATGTGGAAGGTGAAAGGTCAGACCACAGGGGCAGAGCAGCACACACAAAAGCCCTGTGGCTGGAGGGAAGATGGAGTAAAAGTGATAGACACCTCCGTTCCTGGCATTTGAAGATCAAAGGTAAAGAGCCAGGAAGATCAGCAGCAGTTACATCACATGAGATCTCCCAGGCCCTGTGAGCAATTGGAAACCTTTCAAGGCATGTGTGCGGGTGTGTGTGTGTGCGTGTGTGTATGTGTGTGTGTGTGTGTGCTTGTGTGTGTGTGCACGCGCGTGTGTGTGTGCATGCTCCTGTTTGCACATATCACCAAAGATGACAGATTTGCAAATACCTTGGCTTTTTCTCTTGCCTTTCTATTCCATTCTCAAAAACAACCAAACAAAACATATTTGGCTTCCTGTTTTCTCTCACTAAAATAGTCATTTGTCAATCAATAAATAAATAAATAAATAAACCAAGATTGATGTCCTGAGCATGGGAGGCAAAGCCCCCGGGGGATCAAGACCTCTGTCTGAGGGGACCAGCAGCCCAGTAGGATTGAAAGATTAGCTGTATAAAGGGATGTTCGGAGATATTTTGGGGATAGCAGGAGCTGTTGAAAGAGAAGATATAAAGAGGGAAAGCATGAAAGCTACAAAGAATAGTGTAGTGCTGAATCAGAATCAGAGATGCTGGTATGAATTGTGGTTGAAACACATAGAGATAGTGAAATAAATATAGGCTGGGAGTTCTTTGAAGCCATAGATTCTCTGCAGCAAAAGTACACCTGGGACTCAGATTCTGATGCTACGTACTCCACTAAAGGACTCACCAGAGATAGGGCTGCTTCCAGAACCCTGGGTAAAGAAAAGATGAGCCAGCAGACCTTCTGGTCCTGGACTGTGAGAAAGTACTGAAGAGTGCTCACGCGAAGAATCTTCTAATACCCAAATTTTGGATAATTTCAGCTTCAAAATATTCCAAGATAGTAACAGATCGAACCTATTGAATAAGATAGAAAATGTTGAGTCCAAACCTATATGAACCTAAACAAATAAACAAATGGAGGCCAAAGAAAGCTCTTCTTTACAGTAGAAAGGGCAGTGTTAATAGAAATTTCTGTTTGGCTGCTACCACATTCATAGTTAATTTAAATAAGAAACATCAGTGGATGATAAAACTTGGGGAGAATGGTGGGGAAAGAGAATTTTACATAGCCCCAAAGTACCTACCCCCAAAATATTTATTTATTACTAAAGGGAGAAAGTCTCTTTATAGAGGAAAAGTTTGGCAAATTCCATCTGAATCAAGTGATTAAAGTTCATGCTACCAACAACAAGAGAAGTAGACTTTGCACGTCACTTGTACTATGCAAAGGAAAAAATTACCTTTCTGATACTCTGTTCAAAATGTGTAACTCTTTTCTCATCGTGCAGAAATACCAGCCTAAGATTAGGGTGCATTTTGTTAAGTGCCTGGTCTGCGATATTCAAAAAGAGCCGAGGTCATGAAAATCAAAGAGACTGAAAGACAGTTCAATATTGAGAGATGTAATAATTAGATTTGAAGTGCGATCCTCAGCAGGACATTTCTGGGACAGTTGTTGCTAGTTGGAACGAAATGTCAGGATGTACAGTGTGTAAGCATTCTTTGTAGTGTTCCTGAAACTTTTATAATGATTTGAAATGGTTTCAAACTGGAATTCTTACTTGTTGTACTGGGGATTGAGCCAAGGGCCTTTACACTGACCTACATTCCCATGACTTTAATTTTTTTTTTTTTTATTTTAAGATAGGATCTCACTAAGTCACTAAGATTCCCAGGCTGGGCTCAACCTTGTGATCCTCCTGCCGCAGCTTCCCAGAATCCTGGATACATAGGCCTACATCACCAGGTCCAGCTCATTTTTTTAATTTTTAATTTTTTTATTACCTTGGATGCAGTGTGTAGTATGGAGAAGAAAGTCCATGGTAGGAGCAGAAAGATGGACTGGAAGACTGCAGGCTAGTGGAGGGGCACCATGCATGAGTCCCAAGGGGTTGTTTAGGTAACACAGAAGGACCTGAGGGTGGATGGTGTCACGGGTAAGGATGTCAGAGGTCCACAGAGGATGCCAAGTATCCAACCTGTGCAACTCAAAATAATTACCATGTCTCTTCTCCTTCCTTCACCTCTAAAGATCCAGGTTCCCCTGTTATCATCGTTTGGTTTGAAGAATTGCCTTTAATATCTTCAGTAGTCCAAATCTTCTGGCAAGAAACTCTCCTGTTTTCTTTCTCCTTTTTTTGAGAAATGTTTACGTTTACCTTTCATTGTCAAAATTTAATTTGGCTGGGAATACAATTCTGGATTGAAAGAGTCGTTGTCCCCCAATTAGGTGAGGTTTGTTTTGTTTTGTGGTGGCCATGGTTTTCTGAAGAGTTTTACAGTTATTTCAGTCATTATGTCACACACACACACACACACACACATATTCATATATATGGTCATATTTCTCTGGCTGTTTCTAGGACTTCTGCATTACCTTTGGTTTCTTTCACTTGACAATACTGTGCATGAGCATCTCCCATCCTTCCAAATTTATCTTATTTGAGGTTGCGAAGGCCTTTTAAATTTGTGAATTTATGTCCTACAGTATATTGGGAAGTTACTCTTTTCAGCCCCTTTCCAGGCCCTTCTGGTCCTTCTGACAGTGTCTCCCGGGTTCCCGAGGCTCTGTTCACTATCCTCCCTCGTGGTTTTCTTCTCCTTTTCAAGATTTTTCTTCAAGGTCACTGACTCTCATTTGTCACCTCCTCTCTGCTACTGAACCCCTCCAGGGATTTCTTTGTGATATTGTAATTTTTTTAGTACTACAGTTTCTAATTAATCCTTTTTTATACTTTCCAATTCTCAGTTGAGGTGTTTTATCTTTTTTTATTCATCATAAGCATATTTTTCTTTACCTCGCTGAGCACAGCTATAATAGCTACTTTAAAGTCTTCGATGGTTTTAACATCTGAATTATCTTGGAACTGAAACCTTTTGATTGTCTTTTCCTATGAAAATGAGTCAAATTTCCCCGGCTATTTGTTCTCTAGTAGTTTTGGGTTGTATACTGTACAAATGTTATAATGTAGAGATTATAGATTCTTTTACATTTATCCAAAGAGCGCTAATGTATTTTATTTAGCAGGGAATTATCTTGACGAGTTTCTGTGGTTTCTGTAGACATGGGCTGGGGTCAGCGAAAGAACTAGGCCTCTCACTCTCGTATAGCCCTGATGGCCACCACACTGGGCTCCCTCCCTTGGTCTCCCCAGCCAGAAAGAGAGTGAGTTTTTCTACTGGAGTTTTAGCAGAGAAGAATGCATGATTGTGCCTGCCCAAGAACAAAAGGACAAGTCTTAAAACCCTAGCTGTTCGCTTTCCAGAAACTTCGGTTTTCCACTCCAGGTCTTCTCTTCCACTCCCGTCCCCGCTTCCTCCCTTCCCTTTCTCCTCCTTTGCCCCCTTTGCCTGCCCTCTCAGCTCTCCTTCCCTCTCCTCTCCTTTCTTCCCAGTTCCAGTCCTCTCTGCTCCTCTCCTGTCTTTTTCCTTTCGTCATTTTCTGAGAGTGTGTCAGAAGCATATTCCTCCACACCACAGGTGGACGCTACAGATATTGTACCTCTAACTTCACTACTGTAAGGCAGTCCTTAAGACCTGAGGCTCCACCTTAATTCTCCTATTTTGTGCAGTCCTTTCAGTACTTTTTAGCAGTGCCATCTTGTAATACATCTGGTGTTACTTTACAAGTGAAAACCTCGTTAATAACTATTAAAGCCTGCTCTTTTTTTCCTACTAGGCCCTCATCCTTCATCCCTCACTCTGACGTAATTCTCCACCCTACGTTTTCCCCAGGTGTTCCTTCTCTGGTTTAAATTGCTATTTCTAGCCCCGGGAGCGTTTTCTTCCCAACAGGCTCCTGTAATAATGCACAGATAAAATTTGTTCCTTTGTGCTTTCTTATGATTGCGATAAACCCACTAAACTAGGGAAGATTTCTGAGCGGCTTCTCATATTCCCACACTCTAAGAGGGACGGAAACATAACACGGGCAGGGCTGTGCGTACATTTACACAGCTTTCCTTCGGCCAGATGTATTTTCGAGTACAGTTATGTGTGCCCAAGTAAATACCTTCCTACTTCTGTCATAGACCAGCTCGCCATGTTTGACCTCCCAGGTCACAGTTTCATTATCACAGGCTCTACCCAATGTGACCAAGAAGGACAAAGGCACATGCGTGCCGGGAGAGACACCGCATCTCTGATTCTGTCTTTGCATTTGGGGCCAACACAGCGTTCCCGAACCTGATTACCACGCCTTCCCAGTTGACAGAGCTCTGAAAGCCTCCTGTAAATCTCTGGATGCAGGTACATGTTGCAAGTTGAATCAAAAGTTGTGTGCCATCCAGCAAGGCTTGCTCCCCGTATTGGCAGGAAGAGGCCCACCCTGGCCAGTTGGGAGCATTCCGCCTTCTTCATATGCAGCCAGGTCCCCCTCTAAAGTGGTGTCAACCTTCCCGTCCTTCAGAGCCCCTGGGCCGTCTCTCTGAGACTTCCCCAGCCTCCTGCCTTTGCACAGCCCTGCTCCCTGCAGGCCTCTCTGTTTCATCACGAATTGCATTCAGTCTTCAAGGCGCCTCTGCTCTCCCTCAGCCCTTTCCCCTCTGCCTCCTGCTGCTGCTCCCGCCTTTCCTCTCAAGCTGTCAGTCCTCCCACACCTGTGCCTGCGAGGCTTCCGAGGCCCCCTTCCCTCTGTGCCTGCCAGGTCCTCCTGCTCCTCCTCCTCCTGCCTTCTCCCTAAGCATGCTGCTTACGTTCTCTTCTCTGCCTCTGTCCCCCTCTGGGAGCCTTGAACAGGGTTGCTCCTGGGGCACCTGCCCCTGCTGGCAGGAGGCGGAAGCCTGTTCTGTGGCTGCTCCCCAGCCGATGTTGTCCTTCTTTGATCTTCCGGCCCCTCGCCCGCACTTTCCCACATGCTGCCTTTCCAGTTACTGTCCTTCCTTCCCACATTGGCTCTGTGGACCGCTTGGCGACCGTTTGGCTATTCTACCGTCCTGTACAATCCACCCATCTGCATCAGACTCATTTTTAGCCCTGCCCTGGGACACGAGGCATGAAGGATCCATCTCCCTCATGGAATAAGAGACGTCGTCCACTTGAGGACCATGTCTCGGAGCGCCTGGTACCGTGGCTTATCCCGCATGGGCTCTGAAGAGACCCGAATTTCCCTGTGATTAACATCAGTCATTCCAGCTCACGGCACAGGCTGCACCCCCGTCTCAGCACTGTCCTCCAGCCCCACTCCATCGTCCGTCAGTTCTTGTGAAGTGTCATCTCAGAGGCAGCCGCATCTGTTCTCTAATTCCAGGACAGCATCCATTTTGACCACAACCAATTTGGAGCTACAGTCTGTAGAGGCTTTTCTTTTGCAAAAATGTCTGGCCTTCGTTCCCTGTTACTGTGCTGCCCAGCTGAGCTTCCTGTTCCTGCACATGGTCTGGGAAGAGGCGAAAGACCCTTTTCTAGACCTTTTCGTTTCTCATGATGAGACAAAACAGTTGTTTGTCATGGCAGGGACAAGCGGGATTTGGATCAAGCTATGTTCTATGAACTTGCCTGGGGTCGCCTCTCCTGTAAAATGGGATTTACAAGATTTTGTTAGGTGAATAGGAACTCCTATAATAAACTAGTGGCAACCCCTGGTGCAAGGCTTGTCCCGTCACAGTTTGATTGCTGTGGATGCTGCCAGTAGGACTCCCAGCTTCTCTGAATCCTTACGTGTTGCTGGAGGCACTTTGTACATCAGGACTGACTGGTAAAGAGATGCAGTGAGATTCCCTGTTTCTGATTACTCCAGAACAGCAAATTATAAAGCAGAGAGCCTCGGGAAGCCCAGGCAAAGCTAATATTCACAATGAAAAAATTGAAGGCCCTTGTTACAGGATTGCTCTGGGAGAATTTTGAAGAAAAAACTTAGGAGAGACCAAGTGAAAGACAGTTAAGATTGGGTCCACGGGCACCTGTGGTTCTTAGTCTTGACTGTGCCTTACAGTCCCCTGGGAGCAGTGACGACACAGTTGTCTGGTCTTACCTCAGAGCTCACGCTTGCAGGCCTGAGGGGGCAGGGCATTGGCAGTGTACACCCAGTGCCAGATGACATTGACCATGCTTCACTGGACCACACTTGCAAAGCCACTGCACCAAATCTGTTTCAGACAATGTAAAATGTATTTCATGAACTCTTGCATGTAAAAAATGCCAACTACCTTCTTTTTCAAAAATCAAAGTAGATTGGTACTAGGTCTTTTCCGGGCGAAAATGTACTTTTGCAGCCATCTTAGAACTTTTCCTTCTCTTCTTAAGCCCAGGAAGTATGAAGGTCTTGATCTTAATGCGACACTAGCACCTTCGCATAGGCTGCCAACATCTGTGTCTGTAACCCAACACACCTGCTGCCACCCAGCCAGGGCATCACCTCTGTCTGAAGAGGCAGGAAGGCAAGGACCAGGCGTGCCCCTCCCCACAGAACCTCCAACCAGCAACGGCCCCTGGTCCTGCAGCTTCATCCTGACCCTGCTGTATTTGCCACCAAAATAACTATTTCTGAGACATTGAGCCTCTACATTCATTATCTTTGAAGGGATAAAAAGTTCATTAAATCATACCTGGAGATGCTGGGGATTACTCTGAAGGAGTTGAGCAGAACAGTAAAGACTGCCCCCACTCCAGACACTCTGATACTATAGCATCAAAAAGACAGAGTGCCAAACATAGTGGCACATCTCTGTAAGGTCTGTGACCAAGGAGACTAAAGCAGGAGGATCATAATTTCAAGGCAAGCCTACTCAACTTAGCTAGACCTGTCTCAATGTTGAAAAAAAAGTAAAAAATCTGGAGATTTGGCTCAATGCAACAGCCTACAGTCACTCGCCAGTAACAAGTTTTTCAAAAAAACAAAAACTCGTCATTTTTATTGCCATGTTCCTACCAGTGAACTTGCTGCCCAGAAAATCCAAGGGAATTTCTTGCATTGCATTTGTTTAGCCTCTTCTTTTCTTGATAAACCTGTGTTTATGGGAAGAATGTAGCTGTTATGACTTAGATCGGAAATGTCCCCCAAAAGCTCACATGTGAAGGTGTGGTCCCCAGCCAAGGGCACTATTGGGAGGTGGTGGGCATTTTAGGAAGATAGGGCTGACCAGGAGGAAGTTAGGGGAGTGGGAACATGTCCTGGAAAGGCACCTGGAGGCCCAGCCCTTTCGCTTTTGACACCTGGCAATGAGGTGAGCAGCTTTACTCCACCAAACACGCCACTTCTACCATGATACTCAGCCTCACCACAGTCTCAAGGTCACAGTGCCAGGCAACCATGAACAGAAACCTCTTAAACTGAAAGCCAAAATAAATATATTTTTTTCCTCTTAGGCTGATTATCCTATGTATTGTGTCACAGCAACTGAAAACTGACTAACAGGGTGCCTCTCTGAGATGGAGAGTTCTTTTCCACCCCAGGAGCTTGTTTGGGAGTCTTTCAGAAAATAAATCCGAAGAGAAGGGACACGGAGGGCCAAAGGCTTAGCCTTACAGACTTTTCCTCTTCCTCCCAGCAGCCTTTACCTTTAGCGATGTTTTCTCTGTCATTCCTGGGAAATAGCAGGGGATCAAGGGCATTGCTGGGAACAGACACATCCCTGACCAGGCTGCCCAGACTTTGCTGTCCTCCCAGGGGCCAGCAATGCTGTACGCTGCCCTTCTGAGGGGAAAATGGTTGCAGTTAAAGGAACTCTATGCAGAGGACAGTAAGCCTCTCTGAGTTTTTCCCAAGCATGAGTCAGTGGCTTCCCATCTGTATCACGCGCGCACGCACACACACACACACACACACACACACACACACACACACACACACGCAAATGATATCCAGACAGAAAAAGATATGATGTGTGTGGTGCAGATTTGCATACACAGATTTAAAAAGCATAGTCAGAGAAACACAGAGGGATGTAGCCAGACACACAGATAAACACACACAAGCACCCAGGCCTCCTAGAAGCATACATATGCACACACTGGGAGGCACTTGGCAATAGCTGTGCTTTCTCCTTTCGTTACCACTGAGAAGTGGGATTGAGTGCTACAATACTGTTTTAGATTTTTTTCTTATAATGTACTTAATTCTTAAAAGGTACAAAGAAAGAAAATTATCTCAAAGATAATCCTCCTGCAAGACTGTGTCTCCTTAAGAAGTCGCTGCTGAGTAGGGCTGATCCTTCTGCCTCCAAATCTCAGCTCAGGCCACCCTGTGAACCCTCCAGAGAGAGCAGGGTGGGCCGGTTTCCTGTCCCTTGGCCTGGCGTCCAGTTTTCCTTCTCTCCTTAGCTCTGGGCTGTTTTACATTTAAATCATCCTTTTGGTCCCCTTCTGACCTGCAGCCTCCCTCATGAGGCCATTTCCCAAGTATGATTCCAGCTTTCCTTTCAATCCCCGGGCTCAGGAGTGTTTCTGTCTCTTGGGTAGGTGGGAAAATGGAGAGGAATGAAGACAAGCAAGGAAGAGACAGGAGGACCCTTTAATTGCCGCCAGAATGAAACTGAGTCTGGTCCCCTGGAAATTCTTCTCTGGTGTTAATTAAGCTGAGGGAAGAATAATTCAAATGTCACTCTGCCCTGTGCTCTGCCACTCAAATCACTCTTGCCAAGCAGTCCTGCCTCCCTCCTCCTCTCATCTCTCCCTGGGTCATTTTTGCAGCAGATGCTCAGTTAAGGAGACCAGGCCCCGAATGAAGTGTCCTTTTGAGAACGACTCAGCATAATTATTCTTAGTAGGCCTGTGTATTATTAGCCTGCATGCTACTGGTGTGGAATTTCAGAGCCTGAGCCAGCCTGTGAGGGGACTAGAGCAAGGGGTGGAGGAGGTTTCTCAGAGGGAGCTTCTCTCTGCCCCAGGGTTGTGGGAGTGTGGTGTTTGTGGTGTGTGGGCAAAGCCCTGCCCTCCTACCCTTGTCCTCCTGTGGGTGGGGCCAGCTGCCTGGGTGCAGCCCCCATAAAGCTGCAAAGCCACTTGCCTGCCAATGCATTTGTTAAGTGCATGACATGTCCAAAGCACAGAGGGAGCAAACCCCACAGTTTCTGAGCACCTGGAATCTCCTTCCAAGTGAAAAAGATAGACATTAAACTACTCAGACGCAATTGGTTGCATAATTACAACTGTTGGGTGCAATGATGGAGAAGCATTTACTAAGTGTGTGTCATTGGACCCTGAGAGAGGAGCACTGGGGTTGAGACCCAAGGGAGGAGAGGAACTAACTTGGGGGCTTCATGGAAGCCAGTCCGAGTCCAGAAGCAGACCCTTTTGCTCACTGAAAAGTGTGGACCGGAGGAGAGTGTCAGAGGGCCTCGGCTCAGGCATATGAGGAGAAATTGACATAGAGGCGAGTCAGCATTGTAGTGTGAACAGGGTGTGAGCATCCCAGCATGGGCCACGGTGGATCTGCTCCAACTTTAGACTTGGGGTTATGGGAAGGGATGACCCACTGGGGGACAGGTCTTCAGGAACTGACCTGGGGCCTTGTGAGGAAACACAGGATGAGCTGTGAGGACACCATGATTGGCTGCACTCTGAGGGAAGGATGGGAACCTGATTGCACCTGGCAGCTGAGGTCTCAGCGAGAGTTAGGCAGTCACTCAGTAGATGTGTCAATCAAGGATCATCAATTTTTTGCACGAGGTAAGGAGCTCTCTTGGAGAGGGAAATTAAACTTCATATTTTGTATGTTGATGGGCATTAGTATGTGTATATTCTGTATTAAGGTGTATGTTTGTTTTTCCAATTGCATGTTTAATAAATAAACATTTGGAGCCATAACCTTAGAGAAAGACAAGATTGTATTCAGCTGAGAAGGAGAGAGAGGGGTGCAGTAGATTCCAAGAAAAATTAAATGGTAGAAATAAGCACATGGAAGTTCCTTCATAACTATTTATAGATGAATGGATGAATCAGTAGGTGTGAGAGACGGGTTATGCAGGCTCTGGGGCCAAGGCTTTTATAAAGAGTGCTAACCAGTGTTGGGGAGGGGAATGAAGGGTGGGCTATCCCTTGAGGGGCCCTGTAATCAACAAATTGTGTTCCTCCCAGAAGAATATACTTTTGGCATTTTTACCAAGTCCCACCTCCACACACACATACACCTATAATGTGACCTTATTTGGAAATAGGGTCTTTGCCAATGTAGCCAACCTAAAATGAGGTTGTATGGATTTGACTGGGACCTAAATCCATGACTTGTATCTTCAAAAGAATGAAATTTAAATGGAGACACAGAGGAGAAGCCAGCCATGTGAGCAATTTGATTAGAAACTAAGGAATGACCAAATTTTCTATAGAAAACTGGGGACTGGAAGAGGAAGGAAGGATTCCTCCTGCAGATTTCAGGGAGAACATGACCCTACTGACACCTTGATTTCAGACTTCTAGCCTTTAAAACTGTGTGATAATAAATATTTGTTGGTTTAAGCCACACAGTTTGTTAGAGCAATACTATTAAACTAATACAGGCCCCAAGAGACCAGCTCTACCCTGGGACAGTTGTACAGTGAGTGGGCAGTCAGGCTGTAAAAAATGAAGGTTTGCAACAGAACTTGAAGAGGCTCAGATGCTCATCTGAAACTTTTCCAGGAGTAAGAGGAACCTGAGGTTTACACATTTTATAACCTGTAGTTGTTGAGTTCACTAGGTGGTAAGGACATCATTGGAAGATCATTGTTTTAAGGAGCCATGACCACAACATATTAAATAATAGAGACTCCTCCGTTTCCAAAGCCGCAACCTGCCAGGCTCTGTGGGTCTTTGCAAATCTCTCTAGTGCTGTGAGAGTTCTGGATATTGTTAGAGATACAGAAAATGAAAATTCCGATGCTGCACACCTGGCCTAACAGAACCTCTAGGGCCTGGTACAGCCTGGCCCATAACAGAGTAGAGCTGTCTCACCAAAGAAAGGCCTCTGGGCATAGTGAATCTTTATAAAGCAGAGCATTTACCCAGGAAGAGGAAGCCAGGCCCTTGGATTCGGTGCTCTGAAAGTACAGACACAAGAGTGATTTCCTAAAGATCTGCTTGCTCAAAACCAGCACTATCAAGGCTGAACATATTATTCCTCCTCTGGGAAAACTGAATAAAAAATCTGAAAACAGCCAGGACATGCTCACCCAGCAGTTTACAGATGCAGAGGTAAAAGAAAGAGAGAGTCAGACCGTAAGCTAGAGGGAGAGGAACGGAAAGACCAGGCGCGCTGATCAAAGGCCGCTCTGCGAGCTCACTGCAGATGCTCTAGCTGCGGGGGGAATAGACAGGGAGGATTTTAGAGGTGAAGATTTCATTTTAATCCTCCCACAAAAGCATTGGAGTAAACCCTTTCCTGTGAGAAACTGAGAGAGTCAGAAACAGGAAGGAAGCTTCTCAGCAAAAGGATCCATGTAGACTTCTACTAATGCTGCTCACTTAGAGAATACATGCCATCTGGGTGTTTGATAAAAAGGAAAAATGCATAAGAAGAGTTCAGAGCCATGGATTCTGCCTGTGAGTACAAGCTGCTGGGCTCCTCCGCGCTTTCCCTTGCTGCAGGCAGGCTCTTTCTTTCTTTCCTTTTCCCTGGGTCAGCAATGACTACCTTTTCAAAGTGACCTGTCAAGTCACTTTATTCCCTTCTGGCCAGGGAGCTAAGAAGTGAGGAAAAAGGGACACAGGTGACAAGGGCAAGGCTGACCTCCTAAGCATTCATGGCCTGAGAGTTTTCTATTAAAATGCACAGCACAGCCTACATGTGCCTGAGGCTGACCCCGGCAGATGAACATCTTGCTACCCCACCCCAGTAGAGACACGAATACTTTTCTTTGTCTTTCTGTATCTTCCTGTTTCCTATCTATGGAAGATGAAGGCCCTGGGCTCACTCTTCAGTAACACACATATCACACACAGACACACACACACACACACACACACACACACACACACACACACACTTATGTGTGTTAGCTCAAGCTCTAGATTCTTAGCTAGGAGTGGTCATGGGGCCTAAAATTGAGACCCACAATTTTTTTTTTTTTTTTTGAGACAGGTTCTTCCTCTGTAGTCTCGGCTGATCCTGAGCTCACTATGGAACCCAGAATGGCCTCAAACTTATTGCAGTCCTCTTACTTTAGCCTCCCGAATGTTGGAATTACAGGCATATGACATCATGCCTCGTTTACGCGATGCTGGGGAATTAAACCCAAGGCCTTGTGCTTGCCAGCTAAGCATTTTAACCTCCGAGCTGCACTCCCAGCCCAGGCCCTCCATTATTGAGAAATTATCTGGGGAAGGAATGTGGCCCATTCCAGGAACAACAGAAAATGGCAGGAAACCCAGGAGTTAAACAGTGTGAGCTTACATGAATTTGAATCTACACTCTCTGTAAAATGGCATTGTATTAGAATAATCTGCCCTAAGAAATTAGAAGGGCTAGGTCCGATCAGGAAAGGGATAGGGAGCGGATATAAAAATCCCTCAGTATCACTTTAAGATAGCTTATGCTCTTCTGAAATTACTTTTTTCCTATTGCACATGCTACAATTCTATTACTCTGAAATAATAATTATTTACAATTACTACTATTGTAATAATTCTCAGTGTTAGAAAGTCATTTTAGTAAGTAAATAAGGATCCATCATTTAAAGCCCATTATTCAGTTTTTGCTGTGATTGTTTATTTGCATTGGATTTTGATACCCATTATGCTACTGCTAATCGTTATCTTTAATAATGAACACACTAAGCTCATTTTTCCTTATCCTGTTTTTCAATGTTTTCATCATATTTCAAATCACGTAGCATAACAAGTCTCAGTAGCTCTAAGGATGGACAATTCAGTGCACAGGACTTAACAGTGGATAACTCTAAGGCTTGAGGAAAATGTGAGTCAGCCCTTCTAAGGACACGGCTGAATACTGAGACAGAACATGGCTGGAGCCCTGTCTCTGCCAGTTGCTGAATTGGAGTGAGTCACTCTATCTCGCTAAGGGTCCTCTCCATCATCTGTCAAGTGGAAATGATAGAGTAATATACTTGGTCTGTATGGACAGAGCTCAAAGAAGTATTGTGTTGAATATTTTAACAAAACCTCAGAAGTCCTAAAAAATGAAAAAAGTTATTAAAAATATCTGATGAAATAAAATAATTAACAAATGATTTTAGTAAAATGCTTTTACTTGAACTTGAAGGAAAACCAATTCCAAGAATCTCTGCCCTGCTAAATATGCTTAGAAATGAATAAATTTCTTTCAGTTAATAATGTAGGTACTTAATATTCTAATATAAAACCTAACTGATGAAAAAAACACAAACTTAGATGACACTGAGCTTGAAATTTAAACCGAGATCTGTTTCTGACATATTAGATAATAATCTGGGAATGGTATTTACTTTAGGAGTCTCAGTTTTCTAATCTGTGAAATGGGAATTAAGCCTGTCTTTTAGTATGATTGTGTAAAAACTATGTGATATTAAATGTGTCAAGTGCTCAGCAGAGTCACTTAATGGTCACTTAACGTTCCTTTGCTCCTGTCTCCTCTGGAATGCCCCCAGAAAGTAGAAATGGCCATCCATGCTGCCCTATTATGGTGAATATGTCTTAAAGTGAGTACTCAATAGGCGGTTGGCATGGTGCGGAATATCCGTGGCCTATACTTACATCTTAAAGCAAGGAAGGACAGGCTTTACTTACAGATGGAGAGAAAAGCTTAGTATAACGCAAAGACCTTAAGAAAAAGTTGGTAATTAAAAGAAGACACACTCTCTGGTGCATGGCTGGTTTAGTGGTTTCCAGAGCCACCTTATTTTCTGCCCTGTTATCTGCTGAAGCAGATATTGAGATGATGAAACCAAACACATTTTCCTCTGTGTTATATTCTAATATTTTAACATAAGAGATTTTTGTCCTGGGTTGCATTTTTAGTGTAAAGAAAGCTGATCTGTATGAGACGTAAATGCCTTTGGGGCTTGTGTCTTCAAGGAAAAGTCACAGCCTCTAGGGGCTAAGGCTGCGGAGTCTCTGGACAGATGCAGTGGGTGTAAAAACAGGCTACAACATTGCCTATACCACCATTAGTATTACTAAGCACGTTGTGGTTTTGTTAGACTTTCAATGGACTTCTCCAAATAAATTTCCTCCATTGGTTCGGTTATTTTATTGTCTAATTTTGCAAAATATAGTGATTTAAAAAAACTTGTATATGACATTATTGATGACATACTGATATCAGGAAATTAGAGTCCGTTCAGTAACCTTCAGGAAGATAAACTCCCTTTAAGTATGATAAATAGTTGAATCACCAGTAGGCATAACCATTTAAGACAAGGAAGAGGAAGCTTTTAAGTTTTCCAGTAAGATCAAAATTGAAATACGTATGTTAGAACATGTACCTGAATCAAGAGGAAGGAATGTGGATTCTCCCTCCATGTTTCTATTAATGTGTGACATGTGGCCAGCATTCTTTTCTCCACTTTCTAGAGCTTTATAGAATGGCTCAAGGCACTCCTGGCCACACCCACACCTGCACTTTCCTTTAACCACAGCAGGTCCCCACCCTTACCTGTCTTAGATACTGTGCTTTCACCAAGGTTTTCTTCTCTAATAAGGGTTTTGCTTCTCTCTGCAAGTTCAGTGTTTGAAAAGTATAGGGCACCAAACATGAAGATAATGAGTCATTTAGGAGGTCAGCATTTTTGTCCCCTCTCATACTTATTCTAAACTTAGAATAGAGTCTATAGCTTATGCTCAATATTCATTTTTCAAAAAGATTCCAGAGACATTTTATTGCATTTTAAGAGTTCCAAAGCTAGGAAATGGTCCACACTACATTTTATTTACTGTCTACATTTGAAGCCATGATAGAAATATCTTCATATTCTCTTCATTGGCTTATCTAAGAAAACAGCCTCAAAGGCAAATGCCATTGTTTTGTGAAAGAGCTCATAAGTTACCTGGGTGGCTGACAGGAGATTTTCTTTCCAAAATTTTTATTTGGGTCATATTTCCCAAGAAAAGATTTGATGCTGAGTCTAACTGTGGGTCAGATTTTTAATTTTGCTGAAACCCAACTCCAGTAGAAGTAATTGCCCTCCGGAATGAGCTTAATCTAGTTTGCTTTTGGTTTTTCTATTTCTTCAAGAGTCCTTAGATCTGGAATATTTCCACTCCTTTGTCTTTTGTGATATTGGCTTTCTTTAAAAAGCATATGGTCACCTCTTTTTACTAATACAACAGTCCTCCCTTTGTTTTTTTTTTTTATGGTGTTCTTCATAATTAGATTTAAATTCTGATTCCTTGGCAATGATTCTCTATTAGATGTTGTGTCCTTCCTAGACAACAGTGTCCTGAGGAACATGATACTCATCTTTCCCTCCTTGGTGTGATTAATTCTGATCAGTCAGTTGAGTTTCTGTCCCATTTCTCCGATGTATTGCTACATACAGTTTACATTTTTTTAAAGTAAGAGAATATTGTTAAGCCATGCAAATATTCTGCTCCTTATCAAAATTCTCCTCTGACTTTAGCATTTACTGATGAGTTTTGTTTAAACTTGTCTGTATTACTATGGCCACAGAATGTTTTCCGACTCTAACTAACCACCATATATATCAGTCAGAGCTTGACAGGGAGACACTTGGATGTTTCCACAAACCAACCAAATCATTTTTTTTCTCTTTGTAGATTCAATCTGCTAAAATTTGGAGATCCTCTCTCTCTCTCTCTCTCTCTCTCTCTCTCTCTCTCTCTCTCTGATCTAGGAAGTGTTGAGCTCATCTTTGGTCAACAATATCAAGCTTTTCTTGTGCTCTTATGATCCAGGTTGCTGATCCATGGTCTAGACTGTGACTTTGAGACCTAACATTATACTATCATTCTTGACTTTGCCCATACTTTTCTGTCAGTCTGATTTACTTGGGGGATGGAAACAACAGAACGAGATGGAGAGCAGACAAGTTCCTCTCTGCCTCACAGATAGGTCGGTTCTTTCTTTCTTGTGTCTCTATCTTCATGGCTACTGCACTATAGAGCTAGGATGTCTGGCCCTACCTGTCCTCATCTCATCCATCTCACATCACAGACAATAAAATACATTCCTTGAGGTCCCAGAAAAGTGAAAGTCTTTTAGGACTTGGGAGATTATGAAATATTCCTGTAGAATAAAGGAGCCTCCATGATCAACGAAGCCAGCTATAGAGGATTCTGACTTCTAGGTGCTGAGGCCACAGAGCTTAGGACCTCCTTTGGGATATTCTTGACCTATGGTAAATGATAGTCATCTGAATTTTCTTACCCTATGATACAGTTAATATAGATCTCGGGAGATCTTCATTTTGCAGGAAATGAGAGTTTTGGAGGCTGTTTCCAGTTTGCCAGCTTCAAATATAAGGGGTTCTGAATCCCCTGAGAAGGGCAGATATTTGAGATTCAGTGCAAGGTACTGCCATGCTTGATAATTCTAAGCTCTGGCCTTCTAGGCTGACCTTTCATATCATGGTAGGATTAGGTAGGCTGCAAGTCTGGTGAGACACCAAAATTCACAGGTATAGAGTCCAGCATTGGCAGAACAGAAACCAAAGAGTCTCTTCTTCGCAACTCTACAGAACCCAGCTGCCCAGCTGCCTTAGGAGCAGCATTATATTAAAGGTATCGTGTGCTCTCATGGCCCAAGCAGGATCCACAGAGAGATAGAGGCTATGGATTTGAATCCACCAGGCTTGAAGAAAGTTCTACCTGGAGATGTGGGAGCAAGCTCAAGGGCTGAGGAATGCGACAATAGAAAGTAATTATTAACACAGATTCAAAAACATAGATTCCAGTCAAAGGGGAAAGGACAGATAAGATGAAAGCAGCACCGTCTGAAGTGTAAATTGAGATAGAGTGTTCCTGTATGTTCCGAGGGGAGGGCCCTCTAGTGCAAACCTCGGAAGACCAACAGAATGGAAACTGGCTTAGATAGTTTGGCCTGTGGTGTGGTTCATCCCCAGTATACCCTCAGCGCTGCTTCTCTTACACCCTGTCCTCAGTCATGCCAGTTCCCTCATCCATCCTGCTAAGGAGCTCCTCAACACATCCACCTTCCTCACGCTGTTACCCAGCCGCTGCACTCTTCCCTCTCAGCAGCTGACCTGGCTTTTTCTAGGACATTGTCCTGACCTTTCACGCGCAGCTTAGTGAATGTTTTCAGAACACATTAAGAAATTTAGGTACAAAACTGTTTCTGAAGATCTAGGATGCCGAATAGAATGGTCAGCTTAGAAAGTAGTGGAAGCCCTGTTACTCCAGGCACTCTGGGACTGCCCCAAAGACAGCTGTATTCTTCATAGTAGGAGAAAGAGACTCCTGGGTTTCTGTCCTCCCAGCCTAAACTTGACTCTTTGCCTTGACTCCTAGTGACTCTTATGACGAGCCTCCTTCACCAGACTTTTGGCCATCAAAACTCCACTTGTCCTCTCCAAAATTAGAAGTAGAACTGATCCCAGAGGAGACAAAAAAGGAGGGCGTATTGGTCTAACTTAAAAGGTCCATCCATCTTAATAAAGGAACTCAACTAAATACTCAGAATATCATACTTTAAAAATGCTATTGTGGTTTTACTAAGATGATGCATTAAGATATCACAAAATGTATAGAAATGTTTTTAAAGTAAAAAGTGAAGCTGATTCCCCCTTCCCAATTTCCAAAAACTACAATTAATCATTTCATATGTTTCTTTTCTAACTTTAGTGCTCTGTGTGTGTGTGTGTGTGTGTGTGTGCGCGCGCGCGCGCACACACGCGCACGCGCATGCACGTGCACACATTTTAATCTCAGTAATCGTCTGGCACTATAGATACCGATCAGTTCACGGGCTTTGTTTATTACTTAACTATGGGTTCTGAACTTTCCCTTCTCCCCTCTGAGTCCCTTACTTCATGCCGTTGGAGACTTTTCACTACTGCCCCCAGAGGCGTGTTTTTCAGGCTCTTTCTCAGGCTCCCTTGGCATGAATACTTTGCAGGAGCTATTTCTCTACCTCTCACCAGGTTAAGCCCTAAGCATCCTCCCCTTCTAGCCAGGCCCCAAATCCCACAGCACACAGTTCATCTGTGGATTGTTCATCTAGGTGGCTTCTGATACATTGTGAAAAACAGTTTCAAAGAATATGCTTATATAGATATCTCTGGACACTTGTACAAATAGTTCTTTGAAATAAATTTTAAGAAGAGAAATTGTTGGGTCAAAGAAATTGCATATTTTTAAATGTAATTTCAAACTTGAAAGGAGTTCCAAGAATAAGAATAATACAGACACCACCCACTTACATTTTCCTCAGACTCCCCACTTACAGATTTAATTTTAGCCCGTTTTTATTTACTCTTCTCTCCACCTTTGTGAAAATATATTTTGAACTTATAGAAGATACACTGCATATATATCATAGCTCTTTATCTTCATATACTCCTCTGTGTATTTCCACATTTCCTAAGGATAGAAATAGTGTCTTCTACAATTGTAGCAGTTTCCAACTTTAGTAATGTAACATAGGTAAAATGCTTTTATTTAATCTATTACTTCTATTCTAATTTTGTTAAGAGACACAAAAATGTCTTTTTAACACTCCCCTCCCCTCGCTAGTGAAGAATCTAGTGTAGGATGAGATATTACATTTACTTGTCATATTGATTCACAATCTTCTTTTGTTTTTCCAATTATATTGATGTTTCTAAAGAATACCTTTTGTTATGGTTTGCATATGGAATGTCCTCTAAAAGCTTCACATATTTGAATATAGTGGGACACCGATGGAACTGTGTGCTGTTGGGATTTGGGGCCTGGCCAGAAGGGGAGGGTGCTTAGGGCTTCACCTGGTGAGATTGTATCAACTTGCTGAGATGGGAGAGCAGCCACCACAGAGCTTTCAAGTATGTGTAATTGACTATGGGCCAGGAAATGAGTAAGAGCTTCTTCCCCAACTTGAAGTCTTCCCTGTGCTTCCACCACTGCCAGCCATACGTCAATGGTCTGTATGAGACTTTCTAAAACTGTGAGCCAAAAATAAATCTTTCCTTCTTTAAGTTGTGAATGTCAGGTGTTCTGCCCAGGCAGCAAGTAAGTAACTAAGACATCTTCAATATATTTATAGTAGAACCTCCTCTTCTTGGATTGGTCTGATATCTTTTTGTGATTAGATTCAGATGGAGCTTTAGGTGTCACAGAAATGACAGTGTGTCTTTCTCAAGGTATCACAGTCTGGAGGTGTGTGATGTCTGTTTGCACTTTACAGTGATGCTAAGTGGAAGTTCACTTTCCAAAAACTTTGCTGACTTCCACACTTGCTACAGCTTGTAAGATTTGCCCATTTATCCATCTCCTCCCTCACACGGACGTTGTTAGTACTCTTAATTTATTCCTAACCTGGACTCTGTGCTTGTTAACATTTTACTTAAAAAGAAAGCAATCACTGTTTTTGAACAAAGTGAGTGGCTTTGAAATCTGTGTAAGTAAAATAAAATCTATTTCTGTTTTTTGTCCCCTTTGGAGAGACGAGGGAAGATACTACTTGTCCTCTGTGTTCAAGAGCATGTTTCCCCACGCATCTTATCTCCTGTTTTCCAGCACAGAACAGGGGAAGGGCAGCAAAAGATTTCTGATAAGAAACCTGCTTTTACTTTTTCACCATTTTATTGATATGTATATATGTAATACCTAATGTTTACATTGAACTGGAGACTATTTTGTGTGTGTGTGTATATATATATATCACAGCAAAATTACAAATTCTTCCCTGGAGACACCTGCTTTTAGTGCTTGTTCCACCTTCCAAATGCCACAGACCTCCAGCTACCTCATTTCCAGGCTGTAACGCAGGGCTCATAGGACCTGTTCACACCACTGGTGAGGAAGGTACCCAGCAAGGAGCTGGCCCCCCTGAGTGATTTCTGGGGATGGCTGGGCTCCTCCCTGGCCATTCATAGCCCACTACTACCATTGGAGAACAGGCAGCCAGAGAACAGGGCTCCTGGTGGGAGGCAGGTGGATCAGCCTCCCCTGTTACATTCACGGCAGGAGCGTTAGCTAACAGCTCCTCACACACCCTCTGAGATAATTAAGCATTATTATCCCTATTGGCAGGTGGAGACAGTAAGACCGAGTGGTTAAGTGACTTGGTTATAAACTGCAGAATTGTTTGAGGGAGAAGTTGTGCCAGAAAGGGAGTGCGGTTCAGGAGGCCAGAAGAGCTTCAGCTATTTAATGTGGTTGATTGTTTTAAAATAGCTGTTAGAGGTGACAGCAGGAAGAGAGACCGGAGATGAGTTTTGCAGACTTTGGTAAGACATCAAAAATGACCGACTGAATGAGGGGTGGACCCAGTGTGCCAATACTTTGTGTGGCGTTTGTCAGAGGCTTATAGCACATGAAGAGGAGGGGGAAAGTTTTGAGGCTGTAGTAAACTCAGCAAGGACCACAGAACAAACTCCACAGGCTTCCTAGAGCTGGGCAGAGGCTTCCAAGATGGTTGAGCAGAGGCCAGCCTCCTCCTAGAGCTGCAGCCATCTTGGAGACAGAGAAGCCACCTCCTGAGCTGCTTGTCCTCTTGCTGTTCACTGCCACGAGCTCCTGCCTTCTGTGCTGCTGCAGCCCTGCCACCAGGCAGCGGGAAGTCCAAGTGTCTACTGTGTCTTTCTGTCTGCCATGCTGTGAAGAGCTTTTTTTTTTTTAACAAGACCTCTGCCATGTGCTTCTACCCTTGCCAACTGGCCATGGACAGGCTGGGAGACCATTCACACAAGGTTAGAGATGCACTGGGAGATGATGGAGAGTGGAGTGTCATCAGGGCCCACAGACAGAGATGCAGCCACAGAGGCCCTAGGCTGACTGGCCCAGCAAACGGACTGGCTGAAAAAGGAGAAAACATCGTCTTTTTAGGCAGGCCTGGCTCTGAGGCGGTTAGCACCGAATCGAGGGAGAGGAGAGGTTCCAGGTGAAAGCACAATTCCTGCTATGCTCAGTGAAACAATGATGCCCCATGGGACGTGGCCCAGGAAGGGAAGGGAGGGCAGCAGAGTGGATTTCAAGTCTCTTCCTCATCCCCTCCTTTCCCCTGTACCCTGGTACTCCACGCCAGTCTGTCATTCAAAGGCCTTAAGTCCCAGTCTCCTTAAAGGAGCACATTTTGGTGGTTTTAGCAGCAGGGCAGGCACATCCCTGCTCACTAGACCATTGATGGGCTGCTGGCTCCCTCCCTGGGTTATCAACAAGCAAAACACTAGGAAAGGCAAAAATGTAGGGAATCTGAAGCCCATTGGACCAGTTAATCCTGCTACTTTCTCCAGGGGCAGATTCTCCAGTAGTACCGGTAGCTGTCTCCAGGCTTCAGGGATTGTTCTGGAAGGAACGGACTGCATTATTACTGGGCTGACCATACTAGGAAGTTCTCTGGGCAGTGTCCTCCTCATGGCAGAAGCTGTAGTGTCCCCTTCCCCTCTACTCCCCCCCCCCCCCCCGTCTCGCCTAAAGAGGGTATCCCTTGCCTACTTGTCCAATGAATGAAGGCAGCTAGCAAATTACTTAGTCATTGTCTTTCTGCTCTTTCTTTTTAATTATAGGCTCAAAACTACAGCCTTAAAACTTTCCCCCTCCTCTTCATGTGCTATAAGCCTCTGACAAATGCTGCACACAGTATAGGCTCAAGAAGTGCTATATAGTGCTAAAGAAAACGTTATAATGTGTACATCCAGCCATCAGAAGCGGTGTTGGGTGTGGATAGTAAAAAGACAGCTGTTTACCCTGCTAGTATAGTACAGAGAAACACGACTTCCGTTTGGTTGAAGAACCGAATTTTTTTCCATTTGGAAAACGTCACCAAGTGGCCTTTCTGTTCTTCACACATGAAATATACACTATCACCCGCATATTTTTAGTTAATTTATGTCCAAATAGGCCCTTCTTGAGCTGCTGGAAAATGATGTTTGGGCTGCAATTACCTTTCGCAGCATCTCACAGAAGGGTTTCAGCGTGCACAAAGCTCAGGGGAGAAGCAGCCAGGAGCCCACTGACTGTAAATCTTTCCATTTGTAGTTATTCAAATCACATATTTTGTTACTAGTACAATATACATTATGTCATTCATTTTGGAGGAGCGGCTAATGCTTTAAGAAAAGCTTTGAAAAACATTCTATTTAGAAACAGTTTGTCTGCAGCCGATGCTGTGTGTCTTTTTCCTGGGCTGTCTGTTCACCTAGCCCCTTCCCGCACGGTGGCTGTGTGTGCTATTTGCATGGCAAATGAGACCACCCTCTCTCGGAGCCCACCTGTCCCTGCAGCCTGCCTCTCCCCAACAAGGCCTCCCTTGTTTTCTGTATGTTGCATCAGAATCCTTAGCATGGTAATAAATTACAGTGTCACCATCAAGATTGTGGCTTCTGGAAAGAAGTAAACAGCAGGGCCAGATGAACTCTTTCAGAAGATGGAGAGACTGTTTTCATGCAAATTCCGGGCTTCCTGGGGAACTGGGAACAGCCTCTTTATTATATAGACTCAGTTGCAATTCAACAGCCAGAAGCCATTTCCACTGGCTGTTAGAAGCTGGTAACACTCGGAGATAGATAACCTTTTAGGCAGAAACTTCTTTTCCTTTTTGGCTGATAGAAATCTTATCTAGGGAAAAAATCACTTTGCTGATTAGGCTAAGAAAAATGAGTTAGTGTACTTTCAGAGTGCTTTTAAGTTGAGGCATTGATTCTGAAATGTCTTTCTCACTTGGTACTTGGGGTTCACTTGAGAGCTCTTGGTCCAGGGCAATGGACAGTGACTGGGGAACAGGAGGGAGTGTGTCACATGGATGCACCCCAAGGGCAGGGCCATCTGTGTCCCAGCTCCTCTGTTCTACGGAGGCCTTCACAGAGACTCTCACAGGCAGATGCTTAACTCAGACTGGTCAACGGCAGAGTCTGAATGGTCACTGCCCCAAGGGAGGTGTCCAATCTGCCAACTCCAGTGTGACTGGAGTTTTTATACAATGTGAACGTCATCTCAGTCCACCTTTGTTTCTTTTTGCATCCTTCTAAGATCTTTTGAGCTTTAGTACACAATTGGCAAATACTGTTCATATGGATATCCATGCCCTCACCACTGCAGGTGTTGCTTACCAAGACCAATACCCTGCTTCTCTGTGTACTCACAAGCCTAGTAAGCAAAAAGTCCTCTATCGTGGCTGCCTGTTGGAATTATTTAGAAGAGATGGTTTCTGTTTGTTTCTTTTGTTTTTAATGTCATGAGGATTTTATTTATTTAGAATCTCTGGGAGTGGTACTCAAACGTAAGTATATTTTAACATGCTTTAGCCGGGGCTGGGGAACTCTTTTTCCTTTCGGCTGAGGGTCATTTGGATATTTATATTATTCATAGTGCACACAAAAATATCACCTTAAAGTTAGGCTGCAAAATTCAAGCCAGCTTGAAACCTTGTCTCAAAAATCAAAAACAAAAAATGCACTGGGATATAGCTCAGTGTGAAGGCCCTGGATTGAATCCCCAGTACCATAATACATACATACATACATACATAAACATATAAGCACACACACATACACAAAAATCACCCTGCTGTCTTTGGTAAATATTTAATTAATAACCCCTAATATGATGTTTGAAACTGTTTTTCTTTGGTGAAGCACAGCGTGGGCCAGGCTAGACCAGATGATTTTGCAGGGCCTTATGTGGAGTCATTATACACTCTCTTGCTGTGCCCAGGTGAATCCTCAGATTCCTTCTAAGCCCAGCCACCAAAAATGGTCAGAGTTGGTATTCAGAGTAAGACCTAATGCAACCCATGATTTATGCTGGGTCCATCTACACCAGTGGCTTTTTCACTGTATGGCAACTAATCCAGGAATTTGTTAGGAATGCAAATTCTCAGGCTCTATCTCAGAACTAGGAAACTTGAAAGTCTAAGTTGGGGCCAGTTTTATCAGCCCTCCAGAACATGCTGGTGCCCTGTCAAATCAAAGAACCACTGCTTCAGCCAGCAATTGTGATGAATGACTGCACACTAAAATCACCTACCAGTGATTCTAATCTGATTCAGTGATTCACGTAGAAACCTACCAAGGCTGGGCACCACTCCCAGAAGTTCTAAATTAGAGTACCTGTGCCATTTAAAAAAAATTAAAAAGCTTCCTGAATGCTTCCAGTGAGCAGACAAGCTTGAAAACCACTGGGCTAGGAATTCTGCAAATGCAGAGGAGCATTGGCCTTGCCTTCAGACAGTACTGTGCACTTCTGATGCCACTGACTACGCTTAAAATGGCCATCCAGGTCTGAGCACACTGTCTGTACAGTGAGGATGGAGTTCTCCCCTACGAAAGCTAGGGCAAAGGGCAGTCCTCCAGCATGCGGACTGTGGCTGAGCTCTGACCAACAGCACTGAAGTTTACAGTGGGCCCTATGGCTAATCAAGAGGCTTTAATAGAACAGGTTGGAGTTAGCCTTCTTGTCCGAATCCTACTGCTTTTTAATAGTAGTCTAAGATAATTGTGCTACTTAAGAAATTACTAACATTACTTTTAAATTATCACCCAATGAAATTGTGTATATTCGACATGTTAGTTTCCTACTAATGCAACAAAATACTGCGATGTGGGTGGCATTAAATGAGAAATATACTTTCTCACACTGTGGAGGCTGAGAGTCTGGGAACAAGGCATTGGCAGAGCATCCTTCTCTGAAGGCCAAATGGGAGAATCTTTTCCATGCCTCTCCTAGGTGTGGTCAACATTGGTTTGTGAATACGTCATTCCAAGTCTGCCTCCGTCTTCACATGGTACTCTCCCTGTCATCGCATACCTTTTTATTAGGAAACTAGTATTAAATGTAGGACCCGCCCTAACCAATGTGATCTTAACTTAACTCAAATATGTCTGCAAAGACCCTATTTCCAAACAATGTTACATTCAAAAATATTGCAAATTAGGACTTCAACATATCATAGCTAATGGTAATAGTAGTATGATGTGTGGTTTCCCTGTCTATCCCATTGGATTTTCACGATTTTCATATGTCTTACATATTCTAAACCTTTTGAAGTAATGGGCTTATAACATTCAGAGCCAATGCATGTTCTTGGTCCAAGCTTCAGGCGATGTATGCAGCATAATTCTGATATCTGGTGAACAAGTTCATGGTCAGCATAAGCAATATCATGAGGGCCCGGATTCCTGCCACAAGCCTACTGAGACTTCATCTCACACAAATTGTTGATAAAAGCACTACCTAATGTGTTCTCCAGGATAAACAATTAGGACACGGAATCAGTGCTATGCCCAGAAGCCTTCACAGTCAATTGTGCTCTATAGCCAAAGCTGTAATATTGTTTCTTCTAATCTCACTGTGGCAAAACAGTGAGTTGGTCATGTGACATTAGAACATGAGAGTGGAGCTGAATCTTAACTCTGCTATGTCCTTAGCAGACACAGTGTCAATGTTCGTTACATGTTGGCTGAGACCAAGGGACTAAAGTGCCCCTACCCTACACCTTCTACCCATTGAAATCATATCTCCTGTTAGCATCACACCATTGGAAGATTTGAGTATGGGTTATCAGGTGATCCTGAAAGTGATTGGGTTAGGGTTAGTGCACTGCCAGATGTCTTCTTTCGGTTCATAAAATTCTTCACACACACGCGCGCACACACACACACACACACACACACACACACACACATTTATGATTGTCTAAAATCTGTGTTAAGACATTGCTTGGAAGCAGTGTTTTTTAAACATTTGAAGACTTTCTTGGCTGCAGAACAATTCAATGCAGAAGTTTAGTAAATAAAATCTTACAGGGAACTTAGAGTCCTTCTGGTATTGAGGCGCCTGTTCCTCCTCTCCTTTCCTCTTACTCCAGATGCAAACAGTGGCCCATAAGGCAGCTCTGGAAAAAGTTACTTCCTGCAGAAGCTGACCTCTTCCTCTGCATCCTGGAGAGAGGTGTGCCACCAGATGCTTTGCCAAACCCATGCCAAGACCAGTGTTCTGTTCAGTCACTCTTTACCCATGCAGATAAGGAACATTTCCCAGTGAAATCCTAGTTCTTCCTTAACACTTTGAGAGTTCGGTCCTTGTGTTTCTTAGCAGTCACGAGAGAAAACCACTCTACTCTAGTCTTTGTCCCCATGTTTACGTTGGAGAAGAGGGATATTTAAAGCACTTCACAGACACATAAATGCACCAACCTTGGCTTTCTCTCCGGGCAGCAACACTTCCTGGCTAGCAAACGCCCTGCCTGCTGCAGCCTCAGCCCTCTCGTTACTCTCATTCCTCTCCAGGCTGGTCACCATCTTCGAAATTCATAGAGCTCCCATCACATAATTGAAAACAAGTTAAATAATCATAGCCATCATCATAATTACCTCTGACCGCCAAGGCAATGCTGCTAAGGTAATGTTTGAAAACACAGAAGGAAATCTAAAAACTCCCAAAAAGAAAAGCACCCTCTGCCATGGTCCCCTCGCTTTGTGGTTCCCTTTGTTCTGCTGCAGAAGTTAGTGTCCCTCTACTTGAGTAGGAGAGCAGGTCATGACAAGCTGTCACCTGCCTGTCCAGGGTAGCTCTTCTCGAAGGCTCGGCCACCTGGCAGGACAGAGGGGATGTCAGTGACAGGCCATGCTCTGTGTTCAGTGAGACCCAACAGCACAAGGTGGCATGAGGGCTTGAGCCTCTTCGCCAGCGGGCCTGGCACTGCCACTTTATATGCAAGAGGGAAGAGCTCAACAGCTGTCACCGACAGCCCCTGGGTCTGCTCCAGACTCAGTGGAAGAGGACACTTCCAGATTCCCAAATCACCTCTTTGAAATTCGGAGGAACTACACTTTCAACGCCTGTCTCCCACCCAACACACACACACACACACACACACACACACACACACACACACACACACATGATAGATAAGCAAGTCCTAAGTCTCTCTTACCCACAGTCCTATACTGACAAGTTCTCTCCAACTCTCAGTCTTGCACACACATATTGATGAGGGAAAAGGAGAAGAGAGGAGAGAGAGGGACTAGTGGCATTCCTGCTTTGTCCTACCCCACTTAACCCAGGTAGCCTGTCTCCTGGAGTGGGCAGAGAGGACGGACCACAGGCCATCTCAAGGCAAAGCAACAGAGCCCTCCCCTAATAGCCGCATAGGACAGGGGTCCCTCAGACACTGGCTTTGAGGTGTTTGATAATTCCTGGTTCAGTGTATGAATTTCCCAATTTCCCACCTCTCTTCTTGGCTGTGGGTACAGTGTCGACAAAGCCAGTAAATGCACTCATGTTCTGGGCGGTGGTGAGGACGGAGCATCCTGTTGCTGTGCAGCACAAGCCTGCCCTCCAGGCATTTGTCACATTGCTGGCATTTGAGCTGAGGATATCTCCCACCACAAATGCCTGCCAGCATCCTCAGGGGAAATCAGGACTGTCTTCTCTGCAGGAAGTTGGATGTGTGCCTGGAGAGGTTCAGGCCAGGGTGCCTTTATTCCTCCCAGGCCCTGGATAGGAACCCAGATAAAAATACACTTCAGGGTTTGCTCATGTTTTTGCTCAGATTAACCATCTTTAAGGTATTCTTACCTAAGTCCATTGCGTATCTTTGGTAATTCAAACAGATTTTAAGATTGGTCAGTGCGAAAGGAGCCTCCTTCAACTGACTCACGAGGCAGCAAGGCAAGGAAGGAGGAAGCTGCCGACCCTGTTCCGTATGGCCCCCAGTGCCCAGTGGCCGGGTCTCCTGAGCTGTGGAGTGACACTGGAGCTCAGGCGTAGAAAAAGGGCTGCGGGGTGAGATGCTGACACTTGACATGAAGAATTGAAAATGAGCATCATGGGCCGGAAGAATGGCTCAGCTGTTAAAGCACTTGCCTAGCAAGTGCTGAGTACCGGAGTTCGTTTCCCCAACAGCACATAGGCAGGGTGTGCTGGTGCATGCCTGCAATCCCAGCACTCTGGAGGCTGAGACTGGAGGACAGGAGGATTGCCATGAGTCCAAGGCCAGCCTGGGCTGCATAGTGAGTTCAGGACCAGTTTGGGCTACAGAGTGAAACCTGTCTCAAAAAAAAGAACATGTTCATTACAGAGAAAGATGAGGTTTAGAGGATGACCTTGGTAAATAGCCTCTTTAACTCCTGGAAGTAGCATCCGTCAATGTGGGACAGACTTTATAGTGCTCTGCCTTGCTCTACAACCTACCTACTTTTATTAATACTTCTCCCTGGGCATCTCCTGCTTTAGCCATCCAGGGTGCTGGCAGTTCCCATCCTCCTCTGTCTACTAGCCCGATGCTCTCTGCTTGGATTTTATTAGAATGTACACATGTAATACATGATGTTCATGTTGAAGTTGAGTATTTTGTGGACATGTATATCATATCAGACTTACAAACCTTTTCCTTCTCCCTTTTTTTGACCCCCCTATACATTCCCCCTCCCCATTACCTCCCACTTTCCCCCAGTTAGTTCTAGGAAATGACTGTATTCTGGGTTTCTCATATTAGAGAAACCATTCAATATTTAACCATCTGTGTCTGACTCACTTCACTGAGCTTGATGGTCTCAAGTTGGGTCCATTTACCTACAAAACCATCAAAACTACCGACATTCCCATCACTAGACCAATGGATACAAAAACTATGGTATGTGTACACAATGGAGGACTACTCATCAATTGTCTCCCCGCTGATTTTTTGCCTGTTGAACTTCTGATCACTCTTTAGGGGTGAACCAGTAACAGTTAAACATGCATGTAGCACTTATTGTGGATGACAGACCTTGCCCCCAGTTCCGTGTGGATGTTAAGCATTTAACTCTCTTGCAGATGCTGGTAAGAAACAAAGAGAGGTTAAGTTACTTGGGCAAGTTACCTAGGTGGCAAAGTTCTGGTGTCGAAACCCAGTCAAGCTCTAGGAGCAATGCTCTTTGTTCTGGGCACTATTTGAGGAAGAGCTGGAGGCCCAGAGATCAGCTCCTAGGGCCTCTGTTCTCATGCTGAAAAGGACAGTGGGGAGACGGACCAGAAACAGAAACTTAAAATGCAGTTAAAATAATTAGAAAGTGGAAGGGTAAGGATGAAGACGAGTCCAGGGGGTCTCGAGAATTGGAAGAGACTTTCTAACATAAGCAAGGTCAGAAGAGATAGCTAAGAGCTATCAGAGAGATAGAATCTTGTAGTGGTCAGACCTGATGGATAGATCAAGGGTGTGTGTCAGGTCCTTAGATAAACAATACAGGCCAAGGTCCAGCAGCCCGGTTAAAAGCCGAGCAGAGAAGCAAGCTAGGAACTTTCTGCATACATGGCAAGAGGATGGAGAAACAAGCCCAAGGGTATCCCTTAGGAAAACAGGTCTTCAGTCTCTGAGATGTTCTGCTGACAGGCAGGGAAGACAACTGGTATGCAGACAGGCCACAACCTCGGGACCAGGTCCTATAAAACCCACAAGCAACCTGGGAGTTTCTGCACATTGAGGCATTAGAAAAGCCTTTCCACCAGACGTGTGATGCAGCACAAATAGGGCAAAGGGGCTGCCCAGTGTGATCTTGTAGCAGGAGGGTCCTCCAGATGGAATGTCTCATCAATCTTCTGTTTGTGTTGTGTTTCCTCCTGAGGCAAATCGTGTGGCTTTTACCTTACCGTGGGACAAAAACAACCACAGTGTGCACCTTGTATGGCTAACCTCTTGTGGTTCCAGAGAGTTTGGGACAGTTATATTCTCTCTTCCTACCCACTTCTCAGTAATTGAGATGGGGGAATGAAATCTCAACACCTGTCATCTGTTCACATTTGGCATGCTCACATATGGCATGAGACCAGCATAGGCTATACTGATCCCTTTCAGCTCCTCTAAGTAGGCATAGCAATGTCGCCTGGTTGTGGGACAAGAACTGTCCTGGCTCACTTAATTCCCAGCCTGTGACGGTTGGGGGTAGGGTTGAGAGATGTGCATGCTTTGTCTGTTTCCAGCTGCTGTCAACTAGAAGACTGATGACTAGGCTGACCAGATTTCTTCTTCTTCTAGGGAGGGAAGATCCCCGTGAGATGGACAGCTCCAGAGGCCATTGCCTATCGCAAGTTCACTTCAGCCAGTGATGTCTGGAGCTATGGGATTGTCATGTGGGAAGTCATGTCATTTGGAGAGAGACCCTACTGGGATATGTCCAACCAAGATGTGAGTATCAGCAGCACCTAGTTTCCACAAACACCCGCAAAAAGGATTCACACACAGCAGATAACCAGCTCCCATCTGGTTTCAGCTCAGATCCTCATAAATCTGACCTTAAGTTTTTTTGCGGAATACCCTTGGCTTAGAAGTTTGAACTATCAAAGAGTCAACCATGGAGAGTGACAGTCCCAGTAGCCACAAAGTCTATAAAGATACCCAGACTACAGACTTCAACCCAAGAAGCAGCAGGCTGGTTCTGAGTAGCCATCAACCATGAATGGATCAGGAAACTCAGCAGGAGATTCTACTCTGTGTCTGTATTCTCCTTCTAGGTGCCTGGTGGAGGAAAGAGAGGGAGTACTGGTCTGCGAGCCAAGACCTGGGTTCCAATCCTGCAGTGCCTGTGAAAGCTTGGCTGCTTGAGCCAGCTGTAGTTTCTATCTGAGAATTGCCTCCTTGGCTTTAAACGGAGCTTCTCTCCCCTGAGAGCTGACTCTTCTGCAAGTCTGTCTCTACCAGTGGAAGAGGAGCTGAGAAAGCTTTCCAAAGCTGGTCAGATTCAGATGGCCACAGAGGCAGGACCCTGTCTGTGATAAGGTCACCAGTATTCCTCCCTGGACCCTCCAGGAACAGAATGGGAAGGAAAGCAGAAGGGGCATCAGGACTGAGAAGAGGCATGGGGGGGGGGGGCGGTTTCCACATGGAAACTTCTGCTTTGTAGCTGCTAAAGGTGAGAAAGTCTTATTAGAATGATTTGTTTTGATAAGGTACCAGTAAGAAGTCCTCCCTGGACTTTTGCACTGCCTTGGGCCTGGCTCTTCTCCAGAGAGAACACATAGGAACAATTCAGTATACATAGAATAGGTTACAAAACTGACAGGCAAAATATGACATTCGAGATACTCTGAGTGTCAGTGCATTCACTTACCCTGAAACCGAACAGAGTTTCTGATAACAGATTTCCAGAATTCTTGAATCACTCATTCAATACTCTGTCATTGTGCTGAGCCTTGTGTTGGTTGGCTATTCTTGAGGAATTCACAGTCCAGTGGCATATGTAGTGTTTTAGAAACATGTGGATGAGGAAAGCTTCCTGGATATCTGATGTTCAAGCTGAACATCAGAGTGAACAGGAGCATCTGTAAGGAGCAGTCTACTCTAATTTTGTTATATTTCTCCATAATAAAGCCCCGGAGTGTTTTCCCAAGTGCAGTTCTGCTCCTGACGGTAGGCAGGAGGGCACTTCATGCCTATTCAGAAAGCTTCAACAACCTGGTCTGGGAGAGAGCCCAGGGGTGGGGGTGGGAGGCTCACAGTGGCTGGGCTGCAGCCTCACTCATCAGAAACCGTGGAGGTGGTGGCTGTAAAGGATTTTACAGATGACAATTGAAAGGCTTTAAGGAAGAGAATTGCAGAGGCAAGTCGGAGTGCTGGTAATTGGGCTTCCGGAGCCCAGGAAGGTCTTTGAACGTGTACAGAGACTTTGTCAGCCAGAGAGAGTGACTTGGAAGTTCTGCTGCTTGGATCTGATTGACAGAGATAATGAGAGTGGCAGTGTCTGTGGAGAGAAGCTGCGGTGTTATTGAAACATCAGAGCTCAACTTAACCCCCTCTGCCCTGGTTCCTCCACTGCTCCGAGTTCCTCTGCTTCACTCTCCAGTGCAAGGTCGACTAGGCGCCAATGGCTGCCCAGCCCATTAACGGGAAATATGGGCCTAGGGGCAGCCAGCAGCCCCCTCAGAGGATGAGTTTGAGGAGAAGAGCCCTGCTCACTTTTCACAGCAGTCACCTGGGAGTCGCCTGCACCTAGCACCCCCCCCCACACACACACACACACACCTACTGCTTCTGAGTTCAGGTGAATAAAATCAGCTGCTGCACGCCTTGCCATCCTGACCCTTCACTTTGAAGTGGCATGCGTAGTAACAATAGCTTCCTGAGACTTCTCTCACTGTCCCTCCATCCCCCTACCACCCCCCTCCCACTTCACTTTCGCTTCTCTCTGTGAATGCCACCTGGTCCCCTTCTAATGTTCACTCTCCTCAACATCCGTACAGCTCATCCTGCTAGGGAGCAAGCTAGGGACCCAGAGGTCACTCCAATTTTCACTTCTGCCTGGCAGGATGCCCTGTGTCTCCAACCTTAGGCCAAATCCTTCCATTCAACTTGAACATGGTCACTAGTATTTAGGGCCATCTGGTGACCTGATCGAAGATGTTTCTTTTCACCATTTGGCACCAAGTACTGTTTTTGAAAGATGACCGTGAGGGTGGGGAGAAGGATGGCATCAGGATAATTTAAGCACATTACATGTATTGTGCATTTTATTGCTACAATAAGTATGTTTTATATATAATGAAATAATTATGCCGCTCTCCATAATGCAGAATCAGTGGGACTCCTAACAGGAGGTGAAGCTGAGGCCATGCATAATGCTAGTGGTGGCAAACAGCCTGCTGCTCTCCTCCTACACAGCAAAGGTCACTGACAGGCATGGACTGGCACAGGTCTGAGACTCGGGGGTTGAGAACCACTGCTCTAGAAAAACAAAAATGTTTTTTGATAGAATGATCTTTTAATTTGATTATATAGGTTACACATGTTGAGAAAACTTATAAAACACCAAAATTCTTTAAAAGAGAAGAAAAATTTCCAAAATCTTCAGTCTAAGATGAGTAGTTAAGTGCCACCCATATACCAATTAATTGTTTTTCCTTTGGGGTATAAGGACTTTGTGTACATAGATTTTCATAGAGTGTCACCTTGAATACTAACAACATTATCTAGAAGAAATAGCAAATGAATTTCTTCTTTATAATCATGAATGTGAGAAGGGGTTCCCATGTCTGTTCTGTATCCCAAAATGTAAGAAATGGGACATGGCATCTACTTAGACACCGCTACGTAACTTGTGATTTTTCTAGAACTGTTTCTTGGATGTCCAGAAGGCTGTTATTTCTTTGCCAAGAAAATGTCTAAGGTAGTGCTTATGTCTAAGGAGGTGCATCCTTCACATGATGAAGGTCCTTCCTGATAGGCATCTGTGTGTGCTCAGCATGCATCACCTCATCGTGTCGTTGATGTTTTAATGACTCATCTATGCAGTCTCAGGAAGTCAAGTGAATCTTTCAAGGTTCTATAGCGATGGCTAATAAGAAACGGGGCGAGGATTTGAACTCGGACTTCTACGACCTATGTCTCTCTCTAATAGTTTTAGTCTACTCTCACCACTGTGGCCACATGGATATGTGTGGCAGACCAGCCTGTCTGCGAGGGAGGAACTAGTGACTTTTTGATGTCCTCTTCAAGAGAGAATAAGCACACCAAACAGAGAAAACACAAAAACAAATTCCAGAACACTCTTAACCAAAATCCCATGAGGTGACCTGACAAGGAGACAACAGAGGAATGCAGTCAAGTTGCTTCAGTCTAGAGCTCCCTGGAAGCATGCTGTACACGTGCACCCTTCCCATTCTCTCAAGGCCCTGCTACATGCCAGCTGTACGTTGTGACATTGTGCACAGAGCTTCGAGCCACGCTCTCTTTCCCGTCTTAGGACATATAAGACAGTTGCCTTGCCAGTAGGAGAAATGCATAAGTGGAGCTCTAGCACCAAATATTTTGGGCAGAGGTGCCAACAGTTTGGGGGAACAGTAAAATACTAACTTCCCTGGACTAGAAGACTTTGGAGTTCCCTATATACATAAGAAGTGAAATTTTAACACAAGTTCCTCTTTGCAGCCCAATGTAGCTAACCCTTAGGCACGATCTGTGCACAGTGAATAGAGGCCCAGGGCCCCTCTATCTGGTTGGCTAGAAGAAGCTGGAAAAGGACACAGATTAATAAGTCAGGCTGTTAGAATTGATGACCAGCCGCTCATTCTCATAGGTTGCTTAGTTTAACTCCACACTCATTTCATGTCATGAAGATACTGGACAGCTCCAGGGTGGATGTCTGGGCTGAGACTGCAGTGGTAGCACCCCAGCACCCAGGAAATATGACTTTGTAGCCCTGTGCCTCATTCCCAGCCTATCACTTGCCAGCTACGTGCCTTTGGGCAAATTACTACATTGCTTGTGCTTCCATTTTCTCACGGGCAACATTAGGTTAAAAATGTTGTCGTAAGAGGGCAGTAGAGAATTGATTGACAGCAGTTCGGAGGAGGTAAAAATTTGTCAGTGTGATGCATTGTTCAAAAGTGACTATTCCCAATTACTGGTCTTTTTATATAGAAACAAAATTGGTGTGGTCGGTATGTTTGCTTTTCACCATATCGGATAGAAAAAAATAAAACACATCGATTATTTCTGATAACTTCAGGTTATTTTATTGCCCATCTTAGGTCCTACATACTGGGCCCAGAAATTGTGAAATAAAAACTGATTGGAAATATTTTTTGAACAATTAACAGTGTTAAAAAAGAATAACTGGTTCAAATGAATCTGATTTTTTAAAAATTGTATAAAAGCATCAGAAAATGCCTGAACTCAGTTATTTCCTTTGTTGTTTAAGGTGCTTTAGCTATGCATTTTAATATAAAAACCAACGCATGACTGCTAGAGATAATAAAAATACAAACAACAGAAAGCCACGAAGAGCATTCATGTTCCTGCCTACCCAGCAGCAACCATCGTTAACTCCGCAGTAGATATCCTTAAGTCTTTTCCTATGCGTGCATATAATTGTTGGGCTTTGATTTGATTTGACTTTTGTTTTTTTGATAAATCAATATTATTTCATACCTGCAGTTAGACAGCCTGATCTTTTGCTAACATTGCAATGCGATCTTACTTCCATTTCAATATAGATTTTTTGCATCATCGCTTTAGATCCTGTGCTAACACTTGCTTTCCTTTTGTACATATTGTGAGTCTATCATAGTAAATTCATATCTTTGGCACCTGGGTCATGTATAATATTTTTTCTAGTACAAAAAAAAAAAAACCCCACAGAACAACCATAATTGATTTAAATAAATTAGGAATTAAGAATTCCAGGTTGGAAAATGCAAAAATCTGAAAAATAGGCAAAGTACTAGGAGCTCTTAAAGTGTTGACAAAATTATGCCCTAGAATATGTGAAATTACCAAAACTGATTGAGATGCTCATTCCATTTGATTACCTTACAATTTTGATTGTTTTTATTTTACTTAACCAATTTGTTTGACCAAATTATCTCCAACTCCATTCGTGTTGCTGTCTCGTGAAGATGAAGGGAAGTGAGGGCATAGAGAACATGGAGATTCCTGGCACAGATCTAACTGCGGACAGAACAAAAAGGAGCAATCCACTATAAGGTCTTTTCTTCCTAGGAGCCCACAGTCTGGGGTGGGGAAACCACATACAGAGAAAACCCACATGGCGGGAAGTGTGTGGTCACAGACCAGGTCGCCTGAGGCAGCCTGATCAGGGAGGCTCCTCCCTCACAACATAATTTGTGAATGACTGGGGGCTAGCTCATCATCTAGTCATGCCTTTCCCCTGTGTACAACCATAGGTCATCAATGCCATTGAGCAGGACTACCGGCTACCCCCTCCCATGGACTGCCCAGCTGCGCTACACCAGCTCATGCTAGACTGTTGGCAGAAGGACCGGAACAGCCGGCCCCGCTTTGCAGAGATTGTCAACACTCTGGACAAGATGATCCGGAACCCGGCAAGTCTTAAGACTGTGGCAACCATCACCGCCGTGTGAGTCTTGTGGAACGGAGCGATTTCTACATATGGTGAACTCATCACTGAGGCTTAGCTGGGAGCCTTTTGTTTTGTTGAAATGGGGAGGGGGGGTAGAGCTTAGTCATTACTGGAAAAATTTACAAGACTTGCCTTCCTGCTCTAAAATATTCCCTGCCTCCAGCATGTGCTATAGACAGATGTTAAGAAACCCGTCTGGGTCACTACCTTCCCTGGCTTCTTGCAGACTCGGCACTGGGCTTTGTAGTAGTTGAGCTGTATCTTATCTGATTGGTACCATGACCTGCTGCTGCATGATTCCGTTTCCAGAAGGCACCTTTCTGTGAACCACATCAGTCTCCTAGGCAGGTGGAACTGGAGATTTGGAACCTTGGCCAAAGTTGTGATTACTCTGGGACAAAGAAATACAAATAATTGGCTTTGTTATAAGTGCATGCACAGAAAAGCTGTCAGCTTTTGCCAGCTCTGCATAACATTTGCATTGTTAACTCAATGAGTGATCTATCATTTCAACCAAAATGTGTTAGATGGTTACAGGCCAAGCACTCTGCCTGGTGCTGGTAGTACAGAATGAGTAACATATACACAGTCCCTACCTTATGAAGCTTGAAATAATTTCAACACAGAAAACATTAATCAGATGATCATGAAAAGAAATACAAAACTGAAAACTTAATGGCTGCTGTGGCAGGGAGGTATATGGGGCACTGAGAGTTTGTGCTTTTTCCTGTTTCTAATGAATATCATCTCAGCTGCGAGCTGAAGGGTACAATGCATAAACTGGATAGAAAGGGAGATGGGAGTAGAAGAATAAGGGCGCAGCTTGTGCAGAGGTCCCAAGATGAAAAGGTCATGCTAAAATGTGCTGGGTGGGGCTGAGACTGGCCAAGTGACAAGGACTCGGAGCCTTTAGGCTATGCTAAGAACTCTGATATGATTTTCAGAGCAGTGCAAATGCACTGAAGGTTTTGACATGTATCAGTTTCAAAGTGAGTGTTTTGGGCGTGATCATGCCTGTATTTTCAGAAAAACCCCTGGCTGTAGTGTGGACCTTATATAGGAAAGCGTTTCAGCAATCACAATAGAAAAGATGGCACCTCAAATCTGGGTCATGGCTACGCAAAATCTAGATGGGTTTGAGAATTGGGAGGTAACATCTTCATGAAGGATTAGATGTGAGATTGAAAAATACCAAGATGCCATCCAGTTTCTGGTTTAGATACCTGATATTCTGCCTTAAAATTATGCCGGAGAGAATCAGTAGGGAGTTTCTGAAATCACTTTATCTAAGGAGTTGAGGATGACATCAGAAATATAAAAAATGTTATCAGTAGATTTGGAGAGGTTGTAGTGAACTATAAATATTTTTAAAGGACTTTTTAAAAAAAATGGCCAGGCATCTACATTTCAGTTGATGGAGGAGATGAGGCCTTCCTTCCCTCACCTGCCAGTCTGTGTTGGTTGATCTGCGGAAGGGCCCAGAGGCGGACAGACTAGCACCCAGCGTTAAAGATGATGCCAATCAAGGATTCTCTAAGGAAGGAAAGTTAATTCAAGGGTCCCAGTCCACTGGGAATGCGCCATCTATGAAGTCTTCTATCCGTCCTCAATGTTCTTTGTCCCCGTGTCCCTGTTGCTATGGTGTCACCTGCTGCTCTCTGTCTCACCAGGCCTTCCCAGCCCCTGCTCGACCGTTCCATCCCAGACTTCACGGCCTTTACCACCGTGGATGACTGGCTCAGTGCCATCAAAATGGTCCAGTATAGGGACAGCTTCCTCACTGCTGGCTTCACCTCCCTTCAGCTGGTCACCCAGATGACATCAGAGTAAGTGATTAGAATCCCCTTTGTCTAGCCCATAGGCATGGATAGATGAAGACCCCCTTCCCTGCTAGTGCAGGTGATACGTCTTATTTTTGGCCTCCTCACCAGAGGTCTTTCTCCATACAGAATAACACCTGTACGGTGGGGGGTGGGGGTAAGAATTACCTTGGAAGATGGAAGAGAAGATGGACTGGGCCTGGAGGGGAGGGGTGATCTATTCTGGGCACCAAATGAGAGCTCTTCAAAGTCATAGCCATATGTCATTTGCCTAATCACTGAGAGTCTCTCCCACTTAAGTTTATAAACTCAACCAATCAAAGAGGGCATCCAGATGGAAAGAACACAGCCGGCACTTTAAACAACAGCAGAAAAGGTGCTGCACAGATTCCGCAGCAAGCGTCTGCACGGGGAGCAGATCCTCAGACTTAGACAGCCCTTGTAAACAAGCGTGCACTTCCACCTCCCACAAATTATTTACCGGCCTTGTGCCCCCGCAGGGGTTTGGAGGAATACACAAAAATAAAATTATTCAAATAAGATGAGAGAAAAAAAAAGGCCTTAAAGATCCATGTGGTCCATCATTTCCCAAGAATGTTCTGAGTAGAACCAGTTGTGGGAAATGTTAATAGGTTCTCCTTGGAAGAAAGGTCCCATGGTCAAATAAATTTGGGAAATATTGTGCACTTTATCACCCTCTTGGAGATTCACTGCTCATATTAGCATTATAAAGGCCATGAAAAATCCTGAAATAAAGAAACCCATTTAAAATTATTAAATACCGTGGAACTGTATTTCTGAGGGACAGGTTTTATGGAACTGTAGTTTGGGAAATATTTATCTGGTTCTACTCCTTCTGTTCATTTTGGTGCTTCCACTTGGCAAGGTCGGGGCTTGAGCCTCCTTCATGACTGCCAGTTCAGTATCCTTTACCCCAACCCAGGGCTGCAGTGGCTTCCCTACTTTGTTTAACTTAACTGAAACCACTTGGGGAAACTTTAAAAACGACTGATGTCTGGTTCCCACTTCCCCGCTTCTGACTGATGACATCTGGATGTTTTTTAATTTCCCCAAGTGATTCTACTTTGTAGCAGTCTGGGAACCACTGGGTTAGAGTTGGCAAGGGTCAAATCTTGCCCCTTGCCCTCATAAAATCTCAGGTAGTGTTAACAGGAAATCAGCTCCTCTCCCCACACCAACACACATGCATGTATATGTGTGCAGACATCACACACACACACACACACACACATCCGAGTGACCTCATAGGCTGCCTAGGCGGTATTGTGTACGGATAGTACCAGTATGAGCTCTGGTTGTTATAACATTTCCCATGTGAGATGACCCATCAGTCAGTTGGCAAACATTATTTGGTCTCCTATTATGTGTGAGTCACAGCGGTAAGTTTGGATTCCCTTGTGGTCAGGCTAGCTGCCAAATCCTAGAAGAGGGACATGGGGAGATCCACCCTGAGCACATCGGCCCCAGAGAGGCAGCTTCCTGATATCAGTTTTCCAGACGTCTGACTCCTCTCTGAGGTCTGTTCATATCAGAAGTGATGGAGCCTTCACTTTCTTAAGAGAGATAGCTTGAGTTCATGTACAGGTAGCCTCAAATCCACTCAATATCAGGATATATTTTTTAAAAAGTTTATTTCCTCATGATGCCTAGATGTCCGTGGCAGTCCATGGCATTTAAAAATAATAATATAAAAAAACAGCCCCAAATCTCCCCGTCCTGCAGCGCTGGAATGGATGGCCCCAGATGAGCTGACAGCCTGGGTTCACCGAGAGAAGTGGGAGCTCATGAAGGCAGGGTGGGTCCTGCTTTCCCAGTGGATCTGCCTGCTCTAGGGGATCGGTGGCACGTGATCCCTGACAACGCGGGAAGATCGAGTGTGGTAATTCCCGCTATATGAGAATCATCACATGAGAAAGAAAAAGAAGAAAACTAAAAGGAAAGCCAAACTGAAAATTAAGAGATTTAGTCCAAAGTGAACCATGTCTACACACTATTGGAGCAATTCAGCTTGTTTCTTGAGGGATAAAAGATGGAAAAAGAAAATGAGAAGTCAATAAAATAGATTGTGGTCAATTTGTGAATTCAGAATTCAAGTACGCTTCCCAAAATTATTTGCTGAAAAGACACGGACAATTTGACTATCTCAACCAGCTGCAGCTCATGCAGCTCTGACTACCAGCTGAAAGGGGGTTGAGGCAGAAACTAGAGACAGGGATCCCTCCCTGTACATATCAGCATGCGCAGCATGCCAGGTAACCAGCTATACTGGGCGCTGGGGCCCAGGTGCTTGGGGAGGCTTTGGGGGAAAGGCAGTCAGAACTCTAAGAGCTCTGCAAGAAACCCTCGTCTGAGACTGGGGCCATAGCTCAGTGGTTACAGGGCTTATTTGGCAAGTGCAAGGTCCTGAGTTCCATTTCCAGTAGCATATGAACAGGATATGGTGGGGCACAACTATGATCCCAGCACCCAGAAGGCTGAATCAAGAGGATTGCTGTGAATTCAAGGCCAGCCAGGACTATCTTGTGAGCTCAGGACCAGCCTGGACTACAGAGTGAGACCTTGTCTCAAAACATAAAATAAAATCAAATAACAAAAGAGGCCAAAACAACACATAGCAGAGATATATGTATACCCATGTTCATAGCAGCACAATTAACAATAGCTAAAATATGGAAGTCACCAAAACACCCATCAGCAGACCAGTGGACACACAAACTGTGGTATTTGTACACAATGGAATACTATGCATCTATAAAGTCCAACAGCGTGGAGGCTTTTGCAGGCAAATAGAAGAAGCTTGAGAGCATCATGCTTAGTGAAGTGAGTCAGAAGCAGAAGGTGAAACATCGAATGGTCTCTCTGATATGAGAGACCCAGATCACAACTATATCATAGAACTTAAAACGAAAAACAAAGTGAAACAGGAGGATAGGGTGGGAGATAGGGAGGGGTGGGTAGGGGGAGGGACAAAAGGAGAGTGGGCAAGTCCTTGTCACCTTGACAAGATACGTAGGTGCACAAAATGCTCAACTTCATTGTAAACCTTAAATTTTGCACTTATGCATATCAATAAAATGGGGAAAAAAATCAAATAACAAGATTTTAAAAAAGAAAGAAACCCTACTCTGCCCCTGAAATCCAGGCCATCCTATATTTGAGTCCCAACTCTTCACTGTGTGACATTGAATACATTACTTAACTTCTCTTAACTCTACTCACCTTGTGTATAAATGTGCATATAATTATATATGTGTATAATTTTATATATGTGTGTAATATATATAATTATAGGACCCATCTCATTCGTTTGTAGTTGGAGAAAAAACAGAATAGCATAAATAAAGCACTTGGCCAGTTACCTGATCATAGGGCACACATAGGAAAATATTTCTGCTAGATTATTATTTTCCATGATTTTGTAGTGGTTTGTTATTTTGTATGAAATGCTCCCCTATAGGTTTACAAATGATAGTATATAGCACATAGATTGCATTCAAGCAGTTTTACATATCATCATCATCGTCATCATCATCATCATCATCATCATCATCATCATTATCATCATCTAAGGAAAATTCTTTCCAAGGTCAAATTTAAGCCACAATCTTATTTACATTAATATTCTTAGATCAAAGATGAATCCCACTATACCCCTGGCCCTAGACATACTCCTTTGAGTTCCTGCTTGGGCTAATATTTTAAAGTTATTTTGAGCTCGGCCTTCTTAAAAATGCATGACATTAAAATTCAAACAGAGACAGAAATTAGAAACTCAAGGGAAAACATCAGAAGACCAGGCAGGCCCTACATCTTCTCAATCTCAGTGGGTGTTCACTAATTTAGGCAGAAAGCTCCACAGAATAACCGAAGCCCCATGGAGTATGCGCTAGAAGTGTTCAAAGAGACAGCAGAGAAAAATTCCAATCCAACCGAAGGTCATGGGTGCCAAAAAGGGGACGTGGCAGAGCCCTTAGGTGTGGAACACGTCTGCAGAATGAGGCACAGCACTTCTAGATTGTCTAAAGTGGTGGGGGACTTAAAGATGGGGACTAATGCATGGAGAATATGAAACTGAGCAAGAAAGTATCACATCTGGAGATCACGAAAAACTTGGGTAAATTAGGCTACATGAATTTTAAACGCTTTCGTTTGCTCACCTGCTTTCAGGAGCATGCCTTTGGTGATGGTATTTATCTGTGAAATGTTGCCCTAATATAATCATGATTTCTTTTGTGGGTTTTCCTTCCTAGAGATCTCCTGAGAATAGGGGTCACCTTGGCAGGCCATCAGAAGAAGATCCTGAGCAGCATCCACTCGATGAGGGTCCAGATGAGTCAGTCACCAACAGCGATGGCATGAGAACTCTTGATTTCTTGGGGAAGGAGAGAAAGGAAAAGGACCAGGGTCAAGGAGGGACCAGCAGTGGACCCCTGTGGGATGTGCTGGAGAGATCAGCTTCTTAGCTGAGGAATCTGTTCCATCGACGAGGAAGAATAAACTAGACGTGTTGCTTACAGGCAGCCTTCATTTCTCAGTGACAGAAGCATGTTTAAGATACCGTGGGAAACCAAGAGTGTAATAATTAAGATGCGGAAAGGTGATATTTAACGGCAGTGGAGACAAGCGATAGGCATTGGAGGAATAAGGGTGAACTTGGCTCCCATCCTCCTTGGGCTGGAGTAATCATCCGCAGGAAGAAGGGAAGGAGGTGGAGGGAAGAAACAGAAGCCTTGTTCCATTTTCTTCCTCACCAATGACGTTCTTTCTTTTCTCCTTTCGTACTCCTCCCCGAGAGTCCCTCCCTCTCCCACATCCATTTCCCTTTGCTCGTGACTCCTGTAGGGAAGTTTCTTCGAACAAAACCCAGCTCCTGAGTCTCCAGATGTTGTTCTGTCAGTTGCCAAAGGACTCTGCTGACCACTGCATGGGGATCCAACCAATTCAATTAATGTCTTCATATTGAAGAAGAGATGTACCTTCAATTGAAAACCTTGTTTTTCTTTTGTTTGCATTTTCTGCAAAAAGGAAAAAGAAACCACAAATTGGAAAAAAAATAGAAAAACCTGTTTCCGTGTGCAAGAGCACACATATATATGTCTACGTTATAAAATGACTGTGCTTGCTCGTAACAGATGCAAACAAGAAGAAAGGAACTGGGAAGCCTTACCCCTGGGAAATCCAAAGGCGAGAGGGTATGCTGTGGGTTTGGCTTTCTGGTTGGCCCAGTGGCCTCTTGGCTGAGTGGGAAGAAAAGAGAGAGGGAAAAAGTAAAACGGAAGGAAAGAACTCTCAAGAGTTAGCAAATTCAGACAGGAAACAGGTGAGTGGTTTGAATTGGATGCAGTGTGGGCCATTCTAGAATGATACTGACTGATTCGTGATTCTTGATAACATCTGAAGAAAAGGAGAAGGAAAGTGTCTCTGGAGAATGTTCTTCCACATCCCTGGAATCTGCAGTTTAAGAGGAGGCAAGGGAGAATTCTTGCCTGACCTGCAGACTGGATTAAGCTGTGTGGCATCCGAGGAATGTTTCAATTGTGTCTGTGTTTCTCTTTACATTCCTTATTGTACCTCATTGTTCAATTCACTTTTGTAAATTCCACCTAACATTTAAATATTTTTAATTTCTCCTTCTACCGTAATCTCCTTGCTAATTTTATCTGTCTAATTAAAAAGAACAGAAGCATGTCTGGGTTTACGTAGAATGGCGTCAGAGTGTGTGTCCCTGGATGCATCCAGGGGGTTGTGCCTACGTAGCAGGAGAATCCTCAACAGCCATCCTTCCTCTCAGCAGTGTGGAAGGGCGGAAACACTTCCCTCATCTCCGAGCCTCCCCAACTCACTGGCACTGATGTGACACAAAGGACAAAGCGAATAAACAGGAGGCATAAGAAGTCGTGGCAGGTAAACACAAACAATCCCTCAGGATACATTTTGCACCGGTTTTAGTTTATACATTGCATTTGCGAATTTCATGTATAAGCCCGTTTTTGTAAAAGCCACCAGGAGCATTTTAGACTGCTTGCTCATGTTGTGCCTGTGAACATGCAGTTCGGGAGATGGGAGACAATGACAGGAGTTCTGGTTGCCAAGTAGTTTATTTAATACCTATTAATGCCTTAACCAAGGCAATGTCAACCTTTCCTTTGAGTTCTAGACAGTGGTGATGTGGGAGGTTCTTACTTCCTGAAGTTATTAACTACAATTCACTGTAACAGGAAGCTCCTCCACTAAGGCTCACAAGCATGAGGTTAGAGCCCTGTTGCAGGACAGCTCAACCACAGTCAGCCCAGTGGGAATAAAACAAAACTCTGTATTAATTGCTTACCAAGATACGCACAATTTACTAATCACTCTGAAGACCTCAATGCATGGAATGGCTAGGTAGTTTGGCTAAACAACTTCCAATTTTCCGTAGGAATGAATTTTAATTTGACACCAAATTTCTCAAGCAGAAACTTTTACCCCAAATTCTTACCATATCTCCACCATGGCAACCCATCTTCCAGCTGTGAACAAAGCAGGGTCAGGGGGAAAGTGAGACCTTTTAATTTGGCATCACCATAAAAGGCCAGAAAGGAGAGAGAAGGAGAACCCAGAGTAAATGGAGGAAAGCAGGTGGGAGCAGCAGAGCCAAGACCAGGTGCCTGGAGACAGTCCTTCGTGGGACAGAGGGATGGCAATGACGAATCTCTCCGTGCCCTCACCCTTGTCCCACAGTGCCCTACTCATGTGAGGTTCGGACCTCTACCACCCGGTAGATGGAGGGGAATGAGGGGTACACCGGTGAGGGAGGCCTCACATTTCACCTCTGAGGTCTTCAGCCTCTCTGAGCCTCAGTTTCCTTACCTGTGTAATGGGAGTGGGCATCTACATTTGATAAGGAATATTGGTCATTCTGCACAGGATTTGCATGTCCTGCGCTTTGGTTTGTTGTCACAGGGCTTTCGCACTGAGCTACCTCTTGGGCCCATTCTTTACTTTTGATTTTGAGACAAGGTCTTGCTAAGTTGCCTAAGCTGGGCTTGAACTTGCAACCCACGTGCCTCAAACTCCAAGAGTGTTCGGATCACAGGCCTGTCTTACCATGCCCAGCTACACATTCGTAAGTGCTTTATGTGTCTACGCTGCTTTCCTTTCTAACTGTGAGAAGTAGTAGCAGAGATATCACTGTACCCAATGGTCAGGTAAGGAAACAGAGTAGCAAAGACCTTTCCTTCTCAGATCGTACATGGTGGGGTCAGAATTTTCACTCAGGCGTCTGACTCTGCTCTCAAGCACTCTTTCCGTGGATTTTATGCTGGAGTGTGCATTGTCACCACCTGGGGAAGATTGTCCCAGCACAGAACACTATTTTCAAAAACAACCTGAAATTTTGTATTGCTCAAGACATCCACGGGGCTGAAAGAAGGGACCAATTGGTTTCTGATTGATTTGGCTGCAGTTGAACCCAAGAACCTGCACTCATCACAGGGAATTCGGTGATGGCAATGCTTCCAGTCTGAGAACCATCGAACTACATTAATTTACCTTCCCCAGAATTCATGATATATATAAAGTCCTCGGTTCAAGAAATGATAGTCCTTGAGGTTCTTGAGCTACCCAGTGGAGGGAAATGGACATGGAGACTTGGGAGAGGCTGACAGGCACGATGATCTTCTGTGCAAAGTTCTCCACGCTCATGGAGACTCTTGGCTTTAGAAAAGTTCCCTGGCACCTTCAACAGAAGGCCCTGGTGACAGTGTTCACCATTAATCTCCTAAATTTTCATTACACATGTGGCCTTGATATTCAGGAGAGGATTAAATCCAATTGAGACCTTTCTTTAAAACATGGTTTGCACAGTGGCCACTGGCCTGTGACTCTGAAAGCGAAGCTGAGATGCTATGCAGGCAGTTTGTGGCTCTCAAGAGGGGACCACCAAAAGTCAGAAGGTGTCCATCAGAAAGGGGGCAAGTGGAAGGCGATCCATTAATGTTCCTGAGTCAGGAGTTGCAAGATGTTGCATGTGGAGGAGCCCCGAGGCTTAGCCCCCTCCCCATGTCCTCTCTTGCCCCTCCAATACTCCAAGAAAGGAGAACTTGTGAAGGTCGTAGAGAATCTAATGAGGATAGAGGAACAGGAATATGGGCGAGGGGCAGGATGAGGGAGATCTATGGCAGGAAGGAGGATTGGTTCAAATGCAAGAGTGAGACAGCTATGTTTCACTCTAAAAAGACCTTGTGGTTAACCTGGGGATTTTTATCATCATTTTAGAAATAATAATGGCTCTGGAACCAATTGACTAAGACCACAATTAAGTCCCTCAGAACTGTGAGAAAGTGAAAGTGTGAGGAAGGCATAGATAGCTGTGATGAGAATCAGCTGCAAAAAGCTCTATTCAGTGTTCTTCAAGGGGCCCCAGTGCTAACAGAAGCTGGAGATTCGCGCCTGGGTGAGTTCTGCAGGCACTGTGTCTCACATTGTGCTTTGTGTGTTGAAGGTAAAGCATCGCTTTCAGAGGCAACCTGAAATGCGGTATGCTCACGACATCCATGGGGCTGAAGAAAGGGGCCCTAAAGCGAGGAATCTCTGAAATCACAGAAAGGTAGTCAATCTGAACAAAGGGTATCTGGACTATAATGAGATGTTACACAAGTTTATCGAGATCAAAAAGCAGTTTACCACCAAAGAGTCTCTTGAGAGCACCAGTTTCCCAATGTGAGCAGGGGCCTGGAGGCCTGAGAACCAACTTTCAGTTCCCGGTAGAGGACAGGCTCTGATGGGTAGCAGGGCGATGCGTTCTGCAGGTAGGAGAGATGACAGACGCCATAACACAGCTGGGAGAAAAAGGAATCTCAGACCCTGAATCCTTCCTGAGCTGCCTTGTTATCGCCAGCCCTGATGCTTTCTCACACCTCGTGGGAACACCTCCATGCTTCTGGGAGTCATGACTTGGTGCACGTTCCTGCCATTCCTCCAGTGAGAACAGACAGAAGGTGTGTCCTCCTCGCCTCTGCTCCCACACTCAGTACACTGTCTGACCTGCGCAAGGTGCTTAGGGAATGTTTGGCAGTTAAAATAAGTTTGAATTGAGAAAGTTTAACAAGTCTTTATTTCACCTACAGAAGTCCATGACCTTAGAAAGCATACTTTAAAATGAATTAATCTCTAGGTGTTCAGTTGGAATCCTTCTCAATTACTCTTCAACTGCTATCAATTGTAGCCTACCCTAATTTTAGTTTTGAGAAGCTGAAAGCATTCCCTTTCAACCCTGTCTGAATCTTTAACATGATGTCACCATCTTCCCCAGAGTCCCGCCTGGGGTGCAGCAGCCTCCCACTGAGTGTCAGTCACTGAACAAAGGCTCTAGAGTCAGAAATTAATCTGTCTCTGTTCCTGGTCAAATCTGAAGGACAGGAAGAAGCAGGAGACATAGGAGGGCCCACCCTGACAGTAGATCCAGCCGTGTGTCCTGCTAGGGTGACATATCCTCAGAACAGACAAGGAAGCTTCTTCATAGGTTTCGTAGCCCGGCTTTGCTAGATTTTCTTCTAAAATTTATTTGACCTTCCTAAAGCTACCATCATTGTGAAATTTCCTGTAGCCTGCCTCTCACCAGGAATAAAAAGGCAGTTGAAGTAAGAAAAACAAATAATATGGGCAAGAATCTTTTCCAAAGCTACTGAGCATGTGCTATTCGATTTGCCTAAAGGAGAGAGGATCTCTTCACCTTAAAATGACTTTGATTCCCTCTTCTGATCTGATTTAAATTTATATTTGCATGTACATGAGCAACTGCTCTAGCTCTGGAAATGGGTTTCTGACACAACATATAATGACAAGTATGTTTGACTTACAGTCTTTAGAGTGAAATACAACGTGGTAAGCAACTTTCATGGGAAAATGAGCAGGCTGCAGGAGCCTTGAAAGGGAGCTACCATTGTCTCAGAAGGTTGTAGAAGGTTCTCCCAAGGGGATCTACTAAACTGGATGATGGGGAATGTAAGGAGTCATCAAGTTGTAAGGGGAGGATGTTAGCAGAGGAGGAAATGCCTAGGCCAGCTTTCAAAAGCTACAGAGTCGCTGACATGTCTGCAGGATCACGCGTGTTCATCAGGGCTGGGGACACAGTGCCGGAGGGAAGTGACTGGAAAGTATGCAAAGGCTACATTATGATATGATCAGGTATCGGGATATTATTCGGAATGCAAGAAAAGTGGGTTGAAACAAGGCAATTTTATTTTATACAAGTCATTCTGCCCACAAAATGGAAATTAGGATGATAAGAACTAGACTTCATTCAGAGACATCAGGGATGTTAGTCAGGATTTTGCAACAATCTAGGCAAAAGATGATAGTGACCTGCCTGTGTCAAAGTATAGACGTAGGTAGCCGCGGGAATAGGGAAAAAAGAATATGTGCAAGAAATATGAAGAATATGCAGACAAAGGAAGACATTTCCGGGAGGGAGTGATTGTCCCAAGACTGCACACTGAGGCCATGATTGGACAGTGCCCACGAGTTGAGCCACAGGAAGGCATGGGTGACCTTGTAAGGACATTTTCAGCAGGGTCATAGAGGCAGGAGATGCTGGATGATGGAGGAAAGAGAAGACATCATACAAAAATGTTCTAAAGAATACAGCCTTTGAAGGGGAGGAGGACTGTAAGGATGCAGCTGGCAAAGGCACCTTTCACTCATTGTTTTTTGGTTACTGCTTAATGGGAAAGACTAGAGTGCACTTAAAAGCTATTGCAAGAAAATTTTTGTAGAGGAAAAATGGACATAATTGAGAAGACCAGGCCCGATACCCAAAGAGGCAGGGCAGTACAGGTGGAGGGAGTGATGCTGCGGCTTCAAGTGCACCAAATCGAGTTTGGTTTGGATGAAGAATGAAAGGAGGACTGAATGACACGGATTTCCAGCAAAACTCAAGCTCATCTCTGGCTTCCTCACAATTAGGGCACTTAGTATCTACGATCACATGTGTGGAAGATCCAAAATGGAACTCATGATCCCTGTGTGGTGTTGTGAGGCAGGTACACATGTTTCTGATGAAGTGGGTGAACAGGCAGTGATAGGAGGTAGAGAGGAACAGATGACAAGTATCAGAGGCCCCTCTCCTGCTCAGTATCCCTCAAGGGCTACACCACACCAGTGGGACTGAGTCCAGTTCCTAACTGTGTATAGAAGGCCTGAGCCTAGCTCTCAAGCCAAGTTTGATGTTCCCACCTGCTGCCTGCCCTTGATCCTTCCTGCCTCCGTGCCTGTCCTTGAGGCTGTCCTTTAGTGAGGATTTCTTCATTCCCAGCCCCGGAGCTGAATGGGGCCAGCTCAGATGTCATCTGTCTTATGAAGGTGGCCCTTTCTGCCGTCAGTCACCCCCTTCATTATCTCTTACATGACGGCCCTTATTTCCATCATACTCAAAAAGATCATCTTCTAGCCTGTGGATTCCTTAGGGACAGGGAATGGTCCCTTACTTACATCTCCAACACCCGTCCCAGGGTCTATACACTATAAATGTCTGTGAGAGGCCATATCAAGAAGGACCAAGCCCAGAAGGAAGAGCATTCTGTGAGATTTGTGAGAAAAATACACAATTATGTGGGAACAGGATCAGAGAGAGCCCCAGACACATACAATGGAAGGTGTGCTCAAGGACCCAGAAGTGGGTAGTGATCAGCAATGTGCACCCAAGAGAAGTTCCTACACATCTTAATGAGTTGAAGGTCTTGACAACAAGACTAACTAGGAAGCCCCTGAAATCAGGATTAGAGTCTTAGCCATAGTGTAGGACTCAGGGTCAAAACCCCAGAATCCCTGAAATTAGGGCAGGAAGTGGGGAGCTGAGCCACAGTAAAGCACTCACTCAACTGCTCACTCAACCAGAAGACAGGTATGAGGCTGATGTTGGATGGTAGGGGCTTTGCACACAGTCATCAAGTTGATGCAGCATTGCTTCCAGGGCAGAGTCCCAACCTGCCAGTGAAAGCCTAAGCCTGCTTAGGGATAAGGCTTTAGCCACCGCAAAACACAGACACCGGCAAGTCTTGACTATGGTAACTCACTGAAATAAGACATAATGGGAGGCACAGCAGCCAGGAAAGCCAACGAGCCAAAAAGATGGGGCCTTTTCAGTCCGGTGTGCACGCAGGAACAGGCCGCTAGCCTCCTTCAGCCTCAGCTTCCCCAGCCTTCACAAAGGAGGAAAACTAACCTGGATGGAGTGTTTTCATTGGGATCTTTACTTATGCAGGACATAATCCTCGGTATGCACAAATCTCCACGTGTTCAAATGCTACTGGATCAGCTGAACAAACAGATGAACAGGTGCCTAAGTGTGGGAATCTTGCCTTCCCACAGTAGGTGCTGAAGCAGGAAATAAAGGCCTCAGACTGTGTTCCATGTCTAAGCTGTACTGACTGAACAGATCTCTTTCAAATCCCATTTCACCTCTTGCTAAATTGCTATGGTTCTATACTGTCTGAGGATCTCTTTCCCCAATGCTAAAGCAATTGCCTTGCTCCTCTCTGGGCACTAAATACAGGAGATTGAGCATGCCAGTGCCTGACCCCAAAGCCAGCAATAATCGGCAAGCCAACTGGGCTTCCCTTGCATGATCAGAGATGTCTCAGGGATTTCTGACCATGGCCAGGAGATGTTCACGAGAGAGTAAGCTGATTGGGGCTCCCATACCAGGCTTGGGCATAAGGTGAGAGCTGGAAGTGCTCTACACTTAGAATCTTTCAGAGGAGGTGATCTTGGGTGAGAGATGAAATTATGACCATTTAGAAAGTGGTCCAAAATAATAATCACAAATCCAATGATATACGTGATAATAGCAATTGTAATTTTTGAGTGTTTACTGAAAGCCAAGAAAACCAGTTATTTATCTAGGGGTGGGAAATATATTTTTTTGTCAAGGGCCACTTTGATATTTGTGACATTTTCACGGGGCATACAAAATTATTAGCTTAAAAAGCAGCCTGCTTGACTTGGCAAAATATTCAATGAACTCACTGCTAGTATGACTGTTGCCTAGACTGTGCTGGGCCATAGGTCTATGGGCTAGACTTTTCCCACCCCTGCCTGTACAACTGGTATTATGATACCCATTTTGAGAATGAAATCACTAATAAGGCTCTGAGAAGTTTAAGAAGCTTGTTCTAGATCATGTTGAAGCTTGAGTATCTGAACCCAGATTATTTGCATGAAGTAAGTTCTCTGAGCCACCAAGCAAAGCTGCCTGGGCTGGATACCTGGGAATTCCCACGAGCCACCCTTATTCTAGAGGCAGTGTTTATAAAATGAGAATGGTATTTTCTACCCCACAATGTTTTTGCTAGGGTAAAATGAGGGGCCACATGTGAACCACATAACATATAAAACACATAGTTTCTGGTTTCATGGGGAGCTTAATAAATGATGGCAAGAATTAGTTCTTTTTGTTACTAAGGATTTGGGAATACGACCTAAAAATAGAAACTGAATCAGTACCTGAGGTTTGTTTTAAAAAGTCTTCATGCCTTCTGATAAAGGTCAGTCCCTAACACCCATTGATTAGGGGGTTTTATGAACTTCACAGCTGAATGTATCTGTCATCTTAATCATTTCTGCCCATCACCTTGCACGTTTGCAGAGATTAGACTGAAAGTTTGCCTTGCTCCTGGGTGGATTCCAAGCTGCTTGTCATATTGAACTAATGGTTGGATTCTGAAAATTTTTCCTCAATGTGTTGCATAGGCACATTTCTCACTCATTGGAATAGGCCAGCCGTGTTATCTTGCTGGTACTTAAACCAAAGCTCTTCTTTTGAACTAAACCCTATCTCTGGGCCTGTTCATCAATGTGAAGGGGTTTCATGAGCTAAACTTTAGCTAGCTAACTTTTTAGAGACTTTCTTGTGACCACAAACTATCAACGCAGTGAACCTGCTCAATGCACAAAAATATGGCGACTGTACCATTGATTGAAAGGAAGGTTTTGGGAGGCATGTAGTCAAGTTCTCCAAAATTGTAAGGTTATTTGTTTACGTTAAGATACACTAAAGAAAATCGATCTAACACCAAGTGCATACACTAGTAAAAAATATGAAGCTTTCTTTGAATTAAGTTTATTCAAGTAAAACTCCCTCGTGGTTTCAGGGAAAAACCATAACTAAATTATAGCACAGTTAATAGGTAGATATGGCTAAAACATTGCAGAGATAATTGGAAAATGGAAGTCTTGAATCATCGTCTCAGCTCTACCCCTCTGGCACTCACAGAAGCACGTTCTCTGATAACTGCGCTTCTGGTCATATCCTCTTCCACCTCCCCCCACATGGCTCCTTCCTTGCCATCCCAGCATCTTCCCCCTTGGAAAAGCTGCTTCTCCGTGTGGCCCCTCAGCTCCCTGTGTTTATAATCATCGTGGTGTTCAGCTCTCCAGTTTATGATAATCTTTATCACTGAGAACTTCCCTAAGACATGGAGCATACTTCATTCATGGCTGATTCTGCAGGCCAGACACAGTGATCCTGTATAAATCTCTGAAATAAATGGGCAACAATTCATCACCTTACGACCTTGGATCTTTGTCATCAGTCACCTCCTATCTAGGAAACCAAAGGACTAACCAAACTCATTGATTACATTGATTCTTCTTGAGGTTATTTCATCAGAGGCTCAAGGTCAGACCCTGTTTATTATAACTCTTTAGGACCCTGTGTACATTGTTTTGCTCACATGGTTTCATTTGAGCTCTTGCTAAATAGAAGTGCTGCAGCTGAGTAGGACACCTGGTGGAAGGCCTCTCTGCAGGAGGGAGCAGTTGGCAACAGCTCTCACCTACTTTGCCCACTGAGAAGAAGGCTCCTCTGCCTGTTGGTGACCTCCAGCCTCACTCACAGTCTGATATTTCCCAAATGCAAAGTGCCTACTGCAACTTTGAAAGATATCCTCTCTGACATCCAATTTAACAATTAACATTTTTTTTTATTGTTTTTCCTGCCATGGGGCTCAGATCCTGCCGGGATGTTTCACAAAAAGGGCAGTTTGCCAAGCATTAACTTGTCTGGCCCCAGGGGCTTTACTGTACAGCTGACTTCATTTGAGTGAACATCATTCCTTTGGTCTTATTTGCAAACTGTCATGTGGTGCTGAAATTTAGTTAACTGTTTGTGGTTCTGAATCCCGTGGCTAGAAAGAAATCCCGTGGCTAACAACAAACCAAGCAAGAAAACTGAGATTCTAACCTAAACTCTACTGGAGTATCTATCCCACAGGTTGGTGATTTAGTAAATATATTAGGTTTTATGGACCATGTGATCTCTGTTGCAACTATTCAACTCTTGGCCTTACAGCAAGAAAGCAGTCAGCAACCATGTTTCCATGAGCTACAGCTGTATTCCAATAAAATTTATTTATAAAAACAAGTAAAATGCTTCTTATGTTATATTGGCTATAGTTTGCTGAGTCCTGTTCTAAAGGAGTTGTAAGAGCTTCGGTTCTGCAGTCTGGTCGACTTGGGTATGAGCTACTTAAAGTGGCCTGGAAGGGCAGTGGCTATGGTCAGAGAGATCGTGGTGAAATTCAGGTATCCAAGACATATGTTACAAAACTTCAGCTACTAAATTCAGATCCTGAGGCTAATTAGCCTTGGCGGGCAGTCTTTACCAAGGTATCTAGTGGTAGTTCTTGAAACTTAGTTCAAGAGAATCTTATTGTACAATAATACTCTTACTACTACAGAAAGCTGGATACCAATCAAGGCCCCAAGAATATAACTGTGAATGAAGGAATGTAGATAACTCGTTACCAATGGTAAGAAGACGGTGGTCCTGCACTAAACCACAGGAATAGCGACCATCAGCCACCACAGAATTTGGCTTTTTGGCAAACGGTGATCCCCTATCTAGCGGACCATTGAAATTGGAAAATTAGAGGAAAGGGCAGTGGCAGTAGCAGACTTGTGTGGAATCTTCAAAAGGCAAAAGTTTGTACACACACACACACACACACACACACACACACACGTACGTTCCTTTGCTCATTAGCTCACTCACAAATCTTTACTGAGTAACAGTCAATTTGCCAGGGGTGAAGATGCATAAACAGAACTATCATAAACCAGAGAGCTGCAGGGGCATGTGGAGAAGCAGCTGATTCAAGTTGGAGGACTCAGGGATGCCTTCACGTAGCATTCAGCCTCCGAGGATGGCCAGGAAGGAGCCATTGGGGAGGAGGTGAGACAGGATAGGACTGGAAGCACAGTTATCCAAGACTAAGTGCCAGGCCCAAGTCTTTGTGCTAATGGAGCTCATGGTCTAATAATGAGAGTAACAGGTAAACTAAAATAATAATAGAGGCAGCCATCCTGTAGGAGGCCAGGTGTCTGGCCTTCTGGCCTTCTGATCTGGGGATGGAGCGGGAGGCCAAGCAGTATGAGGGTTGCCCAGGAAGGAAGCTTTGTCCCTAGCTACTAACAACTCTTGCTCACTGAGACATCTCAGTTGGCCTTGGAAGGGGACCCAAACACTGCCTGTTCCTCCCTTGGCTCTCAAAACCATTAACCCACCTCTGTGGCCTCTGAGCTCTCAGAGTTTTCTCAAGAGCTAGGGTAAAATTTACTGTACTCCACACACATGATGGGGAAGTCATCCTTTTTCATGATGAGAAGCAGGCACAATCAGCTGCCATACACATATAATTAAAAAAAAAAAAACGGAGAGAACACTGATTAAGTAGGACCAAAATGACTGTCATAACGAAGGAATAAATCACAGAGAGAAACTTACTATAACCAGACAGTACTCCTGTCTTCCCTTTACTGAACTTCCTGGTTTTAGAAGGGATCCCAGGGTCACCTCACAACACAGAGCTCTGTCTTGTCCACACCGTGAGTGATCCTACTGCTTGAGGGGTGAGACGCAGGCTTGGATCCTCCTCCTTGCACTGCTGCATTTCTGTAGATGCTGCTACTTCTATTATTCCAGGTCTCATGATTTCATTCTTTTCTAGGTCCTGCCTCCACTGGCAAAATCTAAAGCCCTGACTGAGATGGCTATCTTCACATAGCCCTCTTTCACATCATTGGGTGGGACAGCCCATTGGTGAGGGGCTCCTGTGCAGGCTCCCACTGACTATGACTTCTTACCCGCCCCCCCCCCCCCGCCCTTTTACTCTGGAAAATGCTTTTCAGCTGTCAGTCCCATTTCTAGATTTCTAAGGCAACTACAACCCCCACCCTCATTGCCTTTTTCCCCACCCCCTCCTCCTTTTGCAAAAGATTTGTAGGGAAGCAGCTGACAGGCTGAGCTTCCAGTAATTTTGTTCATAAAACCAATGGCTGAGAAGGAGGAGTTGAGTCTGAAGAGGGGCCAGCCAGAGGACAGACACGCAAGGGAAGGCGACATGGCATACACACAAGTAAAGGGCCCTGGGGCAACGCAGAGTCCAGTGCTCCTGGGCTCACAGGCTAGGGGACATATAGGAATTTCCCTGCAAACGTCAGCACGCAGGTGCCTGGGGGAGAAGGGCGCATACTAATAGCTTTATTATCTGCCTTTATTATAAATAAAAGAAATATGGTTTTGCCTGCTAATGACCTTCAAATTAACAGCTTTTTCAGAAAACACTTATGTATTTTTAATTCTAAACGTAGCTGAGTGTCAGTTGCAGAAGCTATGAAAGCAGCAGGACAGCTGGGTAGTTTTAAATAAGAGGAAACCCAGATCATTATTTTTGAAACTGTCAGCTTTTACGCCTCTTAGTGGATTCACTTCCTGTCATCTTTCCCCCTACCACTATGGCCTATGAAGACTCCCAGGCATGCTCTGCGGGGGAGCGGAGCAGAGGCACAGACCTGTCATGTGCAGGGGCCTGGGGCTCTCGTTCCTACCTTGTCTATAAGGGCGACACGGTCACTTGCAGGGAGACAGCACAAACCCCTTCAGAAGGACGCCAGAGAGGAAAATTTCTGCCTGGGATCTAAGATGCCAGATAGTGAGATGTGGGGCTTCCTTCTGTAGCCTGATCTTGGCTCCAAATGACAGAAAGAGAAATCAGTGGCCTCAGAGCAGCAGAAAGAGAGGTGGAGGAATAGAGACAAAGAAAATACGGGAGGAAGCGAAGAAACAGAGCAAGAGGCCGAGAAGGGAGGATGCGCAAGTAACAAAGCTCTGCTTGCTAAAGAACCCCACCCCTACCACATCAGAGCCACCAGGGGGCGTGCCAGAGACGCGCACTCTGGGGCCCGGCCTCCATGCTGGTTACAAAAAATGAGGGTACAGAGTCTTGCTTGAGTCTTCCTAAGCCTGGCTGGTGATGCTGATGCTCACAAATTGTGAGAACTCTTGGTCTTCTGGGGTAGAGGAACCATGCAAAGGAAGGAAGAGGAAAAAAAGCAATGGAGAGAGTGACTACGAAGAGGAGGCGAAGGATAGCAGGAACCCAAGGGAAGAGAAATGGGGACTGAGTCTGAGGTTACTCCTATACCAGGACAATGCACTTCCTGTTTTTTTTTTTTTTCTTTTCTTTAAACAACCATCGCTTAGACGTCTCTTCCATGGAGCTTAGTGACATCAGCTCCCAGTTGGGCCTTGATCCTCTCTTGAACATCAGTTGTTTAGGGAAGATCGACCTCTAAGTCACCAGTGAATTTCAATCATCTTATTCCTCATCCAATGAAGGGGATGGGTATAAAACCATTTCACTGGTCTGAAAACTGGGATGGGCATTCCGCTTTTGTTCACATGAACTCCTGAGCAGGCCTTTTAATTATCAGAAAGTATCAACTCTCAGGCCGAATTTTAGATAAAGTTGAATTTTTCCAATTGATTAGGTCAATGGACAAAGAGTAAAAGTTGTTCCCATTTGGTCATAAAGCTCATTTGGTGTTTACAGCATTACAATGCAAGCTATCTTTAAATCTAACCAAAAGATTTTCAGAAGGTGTCTGTTCCAATGTGAGGTGACTCTGGTCTGACTGCTGTTGTGAGTTGATCATTAGAGATAGGAACTCACTCTGAGAAACTCCAACCCCACACAGACTTCAGACTGATGTTTGCCTTCTCCAAAAACTCTGATCTTTTCAAGTGTCAGAGTGAAAACATCTTAAGTAGTCTTTTGAGATCATTTTTATTTGACACTGGTAAATATAGCATACATTCATTCAACAAGTGTTTATTTAGTAAAGACTCCAATCTGGCACAGTTAGGAATGGACATCAGTAAATAAAACAAAGATCTGTGCTCTCAATAGGATCTGGCAAGGGGAGAAAAATAGCTAACAACAACCATAATGTATGTGGTATCTTTGAAGGTGAAAAATGCTGTGGGAAAATAAAAAAAGAAGTGGGAAGTAGGAAAAAGTTGATTTGGAATTTCATTTAAAGTGATCAGAACAGAATTCATTAAGATGGTGTCTTAGTTACTTTTTTTGTTGCTGTGACTCAATACCCAACACCCACAAATTTAGGAAAGGTTTATTTTAGCTCACAGTTTCATATGGTCACAATCCATTCAGTGGCGGCCAGCAGCAAACAGAATACAGGACAGAGGCAGAGGTGGAGGCAGCTTCTCAGGACATCACAAACAGGAAGACAAGCTGAGGCTAGTTGAGACTAGTCCCAGTCCTACAGGAAGGCAGGTGCAGCTCAAATATCCTTTCAGGACTCCACTCAGTAATTAGTCCCTCCTGCATCCAGGTGTGGCCACTACACACCGTTAATCCTAACTTAACTGCAATCCACCCCTCCAGACCAGACCCCAATCCACCAACATCACATAGTTCCATAGACAATCCATAACATCAAAATACATGAGACTTTTGGGGGGACACTCCAGATTCTAACCACAACAGATGGTGAGATTTTCAACAAATGGTTGAAGAAAGTAAGGACCTGAGCTATGATGGAAAACTCTTTCAGGCAAAATCCATAGGAGCTATGACACAACATATCCAAAAAGTAGGCTGGTGTCCTCAAAGAATGGCCAATAGACTTTCCACCTGTCACCTCATTAAGTCTCACTATGCACTAATGCACTAGGAATTATATCTTAATTATCACTAAGTGTAAAACCAGATTCAGAAACACTGTGTACATGCTTTGTCTAAGGCTGTCTTCTTAGTAGGTGGCAGAGCTGGAATTCCTGCTCTGATCGAATAGATCCTGAACCTTACACGAGCCTATCCTACCTGTCAGTGTGCAAGGGTGGGAGCTGGGGATGCTCGTCACAATGAGATGGAGTGCTCAGCCAAAGGAGATGCCACAGTCAGTGCACATATGACATCGCAAGGATAACTCCACCTTCTGTGGCTCCGTCTCTGAGACCAGTTGGGAGGTTATTTCTCTGCCATCAGGAAAGAACTCACACCTGAAATTGTAAAATCTATGAACAAGAGAAGATGCAAATCCTAAGCAGTAATAGGAAACCAAGGAGAGGGTAGCCATTATATGTACTTTAAAAATCTCTTGTCCCAGATGATTGATATTACAGAGTCCCAGAAGTTATCTGATTGAAAGGAATTGAGACAATCTAGGCTTCCACAACTGGGTAGATCCGTACTCAAAGTGTGGTGGACGTATGACACAGAATGCTGTGTCTTCCGCAGAATGCACTACTGGGTTTTCACAAAGCAATCTCCATAGTTTTTAAGACTAAAGTGTTGCATGAGAAATGCAAGAAAAGAATGAGTATGTAACACGACAATGCCCATCTTACAAGGACGTGTATTGCCAAGATCTCTGTACTGAGCACAATAAAATTATGTTGCCTATAATTGCCTATGGTCGTGGAAGATGAGGGTAGTTTACTCATCCCCCACTTAACTGCATTTACAGCTTATGAATTAGATTCATACTTGTGGATATACAGGTATCTGTTTGTAGCTGAGACGCTTCGTTAGTCTGCCAACTCTTTTTCAAGATGAAACTATCTTAATTATTGCAGCCTCATTGCACATTTTAATATGGTTTACCATGAATCATCCATCTTTATTCACTTTTGTAATTCTCATAACTATATTCACCTGTATATTTTTCCAGGTGAATCATGAAATGCCCTTGTAAAATTCCAAAACATCAGTATGTTTGTTTATGTAGCTTCAAAAATTAAGTTAATATAAGTGTGAATTGACCTTTTTATCAAATACGTTTTCTAATTTATAATTATGGTATTTGTCTTCACTTCAGTAATAATCTTTTGTGGATACTTTTATTATAGATATTGTATTTTTGCTCAAAATTTTAACTAACTCATATTTTTGTGGCCAAAATTCTTCTTTTTCATCATATTTTAAAATTTTTAATGTATTTTGTAATTTTTAACACACTGATCAATATTATTATTAAATATTCTTTTATTAAATGTATAGGTTTATTTTTCTTTTTTATTTGGTCACATGATAATATAATTTAAGCTAAGAGAATATTTATTCCAGGTTGCAAATCTTTTATAATTAATTTTCCTGCTTTATTGCATTGTCTAGAACTTCTAGAAAAATATTTAACATTTTTTAGGCTTTTTTATTTAAAGAAAATGAACTTTAATATTTCACAGTACAGTATAATATTGTTTGCAATTACGGATATATGAATAAGAGAATGTCATCACTTTACTAAGAATTATTTAAAATAAATGCTTTATTTTTCAAATACATTTTAGCTTTTATAGAGAATTTAATGCAATAAACCAGATTTGAGTTCCTAAAATGAACATTGTTTTCTCAAGGCATGGTTTCTTTTAATATACTGGTGGGTCAGATATGTTACAAATTTACATAAAATTGTTGCTTCATCACTAGTAACTATGATTAGTATTATTAGTTTTCTTATTGTGTATTTGTTCTAGCTTTCTCAGCATATCATTATCAAAAACTCTTTAATCATTTCCCTTGCCCAACTTTCTCACCATTTTCACCCTTATTTGGGGGGATGAAGCTTCCATGTGTATGTTACATTTTATGCATACCATGGCCTTGAATATTTTAACAGTAAACTTAATTGAAATACAGTAAAAAACTGACCAAATTATGCATCAATAACTTGATGAATTTTTATTGAGCAAACTCATTCGTGTTACCATCAGCAAATCGGTAAATGAGAAAGACACTAGCATCAGGCTCGCTCCCAATTATTATCCCCCCAGATTATTTTGCATTCTTTTGAACTTCTTATAAATGAAAACATACAGCACTAGCCCATGCTTGATTTGTTTTGTTCAAATCATATTTTTGAAATTTATTTATTTTTATAGTAATTCATTTCAATAGCATATGATATTGTTTTATGTGAACACAATGCAATTTATTTTTCTCTCTTATTCATTTGTACCATTTCCAGTTTTTCACTGCTATGTGCTATGCACATTGTAATATCTTTGGGTGCACACGTCTTGTGACATATGCATGTTTTCATTTCTATTATTATATGTTTGAAAGTGAGATCACTGATTCATAAGATATCTCTACGTATTGTCTTAACAGTTACTTTCAAAATGCTTTTTCAATATGGTAAAATAGCAGAGAAAATTTCCCTCAAAGGGACAGCTGCCAACCTTACATCTATGTAAGATACTGTTGAGCCAAGCTCGCTGAATCTTCAGATATACTGTTTCTACTTGACAATTGAAATATTATGAACACTTTCCAACATATTAATGAATAAGTCTGAGCTGACCCACCAAAAAAATGAGATTATCATCCCAGAGGTAACAAACACTTCATGGATCAGACACTTGTTTTCAATTTGTGCAAAGTAATCAACATTTCTCAAAAGAAGTGCTTCTGAACATCACTTCAAGAAACCCTACATGGAGAGTTGGTTCGAATTTTGTCCAGGTTTATCAACCTCTTTAATGACAGATGATTTTTCTACCATTAGAACTATTGACATTCAGACTTCCAGCTTGCCAAGTAATAGTATACCATCTTTTATATAATTAAGGATTTGAACATCGGGGAATAGAAATACTCATACTGAAATTTAACTTCTCACAGACATATTTAGGAGCTACTGTGACTAAAACAACCTAGTGCTGACATCAAAACCAACACACAGATCAATAGAATTGAAGAGAGGTCCTAGCGGTAAGTTCACATACTTGGAACACTTAAAACAACTGATCTTCTACAAGGACACCAAAAGCACACATCAGAGAACAGACATCTTTATCAACAAGTTGTTTGGAGGAAACTTGATATTCAGATACAGAAGATTAAAACTTAATCCTCATATCTCAAAACTCAATTCAAAAAGGATCAAAGACCTAATAAAACTGTTAAACTACTAGAAGAAACTACTAGAAGAATACATGGGAAACACACTTTAAAATGTTGGTATAGGCCATGCTTTTTTTTTTTTCATAAGACGTCAAAAGCACAGGCAACAAAGGCTAGAGCAGACAAATTCGATTATATCAAATTAAAAAGCTTCTGTGCACAAAAGAAATAATCAAAAGAATAAAGAGACAAATCATAAAATGAAAGAAAATATTTTCAAATTACTCACCTAACAAATGATTACTATTCAGAATACATAAAGAACTCGAAAAACTCAACAGCAACAACAAAAATAATAGAATGAAAATAATCAAATTATTTGAATAGCTATTTCTCATAAAACAAAATTCAAGTGGTCAACAAATATAATAATATTCAATATAATTAGCCATGAGGAAAATGCAAATCAAACTCACGTTGAGGTATCTGACCTCAGTTAGAATGGCTGTTATTTAAAAAGTAGTATCTGCTAGTGAGGATGTAGAAAAATGGGAAATGGGAATCTACATGCATTGTTTACATTGTATACATTGGTGGGAGTGTAAATTAGTGTAGCCATTGTGAAGAACAGAACGAAGTTTCCTCATAAAAACTGAAAATAGAACCACCATATGACCCAGGGACCCTACTTCTTGGTATAGATCCAAAAGAAATGAAATCAGCATATCAAAAAGATACCTGCAATTTCACGTTTGTTGCAGCATTATTCACAATGGAATACTATTATATCCTTCCGTTCATAACAAAAAGAATGAAACCGGAGAACGTGGTAAATAAATCAGACACAGAAAAACAAATAAAGCCATGTTCTTTTTCATACACCAAAGCTAATAAAGAACTTGAACGCAGAATAGTGATTCCTGGAGGCTGGGAAGGGTCGAGGAAGGGTAAATAGAAGGAAGGTGAACGAAGTGCACCAGAAGGCAATTAGAGGAATTATCTTAGTGATCCATTTTAGGGTGAGTAGGTCAAAACAGCCTATTACATGTTCTATTATGTATTTTCCAGAGGAAGGTAATCAACAGAAAGTCCATGTATAATTATGCAAAGGGACAGGTATACAGAATCACGAGAAGAAGAATCTACAATGGTTATTCGTGTCCTCGGGAGCCAGAGGAACCAGCAGCTTCTCAGCCTGAGAAAATGGAAGCACAGAACAAGAGTTATGCGGGATGTGGTACCAGTCAAGGTCCACAGCCTGGAAGCTCACTTTAGAGTTACTTCCAGTATTCTGCTTGGGAATGCTAAGAAACTAGAGACTTGTGTCCAAAGATGATGGAAAGATTGGGTGTCTCCCCAAAGTGGAAACGCTTCTTCCTCCTTTCCCTTTTTATTTCACACAAGATCACGGCTAGTGCCATTCATTTCCAGGATAGGTCATCTTTCCTAGGTTTACAGGCCTTCCTATCAACCACCCACAGACATACCCCGAATTGTGCTTTACTGAAATGGTAATAATTTCTTAATCCATTCAAGGGGATATAGCTTTATTAGTGGCCACACATATTTTATAAATAATTAGAAAGAGCTCAAAAATTTTAAACTTAAAACAGTGATAAAAAGGTAAAAATTCTTTGTATCCTGATTTAATCATTACATTGTGTGTGTGTGTGTGTGTGTGTGTGTGTGCGTGCACGTGCACGTGTATGTTGAGTTATCACAGTGTACCCTGTAAATATGTAAAGTTAAAATTACAATTTACAATTACAATTGACTGGCATGGATTCTAAAACTAAAGCAGTTTAGGTAACCGTGGGATAATTGTCCATGTAGCTTTTGTCTTCATGCGTTCCAGAAGCGTTCACAGTATATGTATATGGAGCATCAACACAGGATTCCTCCTTTATCTGTGGCTTTTCTCTCTATAGTCTGCAAATATTAAGTGGCAAATTCTAGAAATAAACGATTTACAAGTTTTACATTGTGCACTGTTCTGAGTAGTATGATGAAATCTCACACCACCATGCTCTATGCTGGCAATTCAAATACATTAAAGAAAAACTTTAGCTTCCTGTAAGTGTATTCTCACAGCAGCACGAAGAGAAGGGGCAGTAGAGCACCGTAAACTACATTGAGTTCAGAGACTATGTTCCCACAGCTTTATATGCTGCAGATTGTTATGATTATTCTATATCATTTTAGTTTTTGTTATTTGTCTTTGTGACTAATTCGTAACTAAACTTTATCAAATATAAGTCTGTATAAAATATGTCTGGGATTCAGTACTATCCAGAGCTTCAGGCATTTAGAACACATCTCTTTCAGTTAAGGGAGGATTTCTGTACCAATTATGCATTCAGCAGCAGAAGCCCCAATAATTAACATAGAGCTTCCAAGGACATGTTAACTTTCTTACCACATTCTGAACCCTACCCATAATCCTTAGCTGAATTCAGCCAATAAGTAGGATGGTGACCTGGGTACTTAGGTTTCACACAGCCATAAATTTACGTCCCCTCTTTCCCCTATATTCCCAGGATATTCATATAGGTACACATTACCTCCAGTATTCCTTTGATAAGGGTAGACCTTGGCCTCATTTGAAAGTATTTTTCTTAAAGCACCTGATGTCAGGACAGAGGGGAGAGAAGAATTAAAGTCCTGGGGAAGAGAGTTGTTCCACATGAGTCAGCAGGCATATTTACTTTTCACTGTGGGAAGTGCAGGTGCCACTCTAGACTCAGTCAAATGAAGCTACTTGCTTTCAACCAACTCAGCCTTACACTTAATGGTGGAGTCCTCATGTCTGGGACCATCTACCTTATCTCTGGTCATGCCATATAACAGGACTCAACAGCCATACTACATTGATTTCCAGCTGAGGCTGTGGTACTTGTGCCTTCCGGCTGGCTTGGGTTTGGCTGACACAGGGGTAACCTTAGAAAAGCCCACGTTAATCTACAGACTCATTTTCTATTGATAAAATAATACCGCATAAGTTCTTGTTTTATTTTCACATCAAGATTGAAATTTTTTTTCTTTTTTTTTCTTTTTCTTTTCTTTTCTTTTTTTTTTTTTTAACGGCAGCATGGCCAAGAGCAAACATGTATTGAAATTTCTTTGGGTTGATTTCACATTCTGCATTGGGTCACCTACATCATTATTGTAAACCCAACACAGAGCTTTAAAGACCCTGAATGTTGATCAATGGTTGTCCAAGGGAGTTTTTCTGGTTCTAGGGTAAGATCCTCAATAGCCGCCAGTGTCACAGCTACATAGAACTGAACCTGTCACTGCTGTCTCTAGGGATCTACAGTAGGCTTGACAGACTACAGAGGGGCTGAGCCACAAGCTGTCTCACATGCTCCAGTGCCGCTTTAATAAACGTTACACATCCCCAGTCTCATTAACCTCCCAAATCAATTAGCTAGAAGTCTATCCATTTTTCTGATATCTGCACATAGTGGTCCCAAACTTTCCTAATTTCCAAGGGTAGTCATGAGGTTTCATTAAAAGTTACTTGATCATTCCAGCCTCTGTTCCCAGAAAAATTTTCAGTATTAATTATTACAACTAGGTGAACTTGAAGCTGATCACCAGATTGGTGAAGAAATCCCCACACTTGAGGACGTTTGGGACATTCAAAGCCCGTACCAAAGAGCTGTCATTGAATCTGAGTTCTTGACCTGCAACCATCTTCACAATTTTTTCTCAGTAACAGACAACTAGGTTAAGGGCAATTTATTTCCAGGGTCAACATGTTTGTTTTCCTTCAGTCTCATTAATCAACTCACTATGTCCTCATCCTCTTTCATAGAATTATATCACTATCAACATCTATATTCACTGCTAACGATGTCAAAACTACCTAGAGGCAGAGATTTTTACTATACTTGAAAGCTAACATGTTACCCTTCCACTGTTTCATGGATGCTGGTAATGATGCTTTGGGAGCAGACTCAGAAGAAGGGTTGGTTGCTAAGTTACATAGTAGTTATAATATTTTTTTTAATTTTTAAGAAAATTCCACATTTTTTTCCTTGGTAGTTCACCAGTCCACATACTCACAAATAGTGTACCAGGGTTCCCTTTACATCACACCTTCACAAACACTTTTTAGCTCCTTTTTATTCACAATAGCCTTTGTAACAGGTATGAAATTGTAAGTTTTAACTTACAATTCAACAATGATCAGTGATGTTGAGCACATTTTCATATGCCTATTGTCCGTCTTTATTTCTTCTTTGGAGAAGTATCTATTCAAGATTTTTACTCATTTTTGATCAAATTATTTTGGATGGGCTTTGTTTAACTAATTTTTGAGCTGTGCAAGCTTTTTTATTTCAGTTATTAATCCTTTATCGGAAAAATACTGGGCGCTGTTCCTCTAAGATTCAGGACAAAAATGAATGCCTATTCTCACCACTTTTCTTTAACATAGTATCAGAAGTACTAGGCAAAACAATCAGAGAATAAATACAAATAACAGACATCAAATCAGATATGAAGAAATGAAATTATGTTGGTTTGCCTATATCATGATCTTATGTGTAGAAAACTCCAATTCTGCACTAAAAGAAATGCTAACTAATTAGAAAACTTATGTAAACTTGAAAGACATAAAATCTTAACATAAAATAATCAGGTATATTTAATTAATAATAATATATCTTAAATCAAGACAACAGTCACATCTGCAATAACATCAAAAGGAGTGAAATACTAAGTAACATTTTTTTACCAAGAAACAAATTATTAAACACTGAAAACTATAAGACCTTGTTGAAAGACATTGAGAATAACACAAATAATTTTTGTCATGTGTTTATAGTTTGAAAGAATTGATATGATCAAAAAGTCCATGCCACCTAAAGCAATATAAAATTCAACACAATTCCTATCAAAATTCTAATGACATTTTTCAGAGAAATAAAAAAATGTAATTTTGTGTAGAAACACCAAAAAACCCTGAGCAATCAGAGCAACCTTGAGAAGGAAAAAGCTCCAAGGCATGAACTTTTTAATTTCAAATTATATGAAAAAGCACTAATAGCCAAAACAATATAGTATGAGCTTAAGGCAGAAATACAAGCCAATAGTGTGCAGAATTGAGAGCCAAGTAAAGAACTCAAATATACACAGTCAATGAAATGTTGACAAGGACACCAAGAAGGCACAGCAGGGGAAAGGATAATCTCTTCAATAAACCATGCTGGAAAAATTGGATATTGGCATTCAAAAAATAAAACTGGTTCTTAATACCATACACAAAAAATCAACTCAAGGTAGATTAATGATCTGAACACAAGATCTGAAATCACTAAATCCTTGAAGAAAACATTCCAGGAAAACATCTCGATATTGGTCTTGAAAAGAATTTTTGGATTATCTTATTCAAAGGACAGTAAACAAAGGCAAATACGTGAGACTACATCAAACTAAAAAGCTTCTCACAGCAGAGAAAGTTCTTTTATACATTCTGGAGAGATAATTTCCACTAAGCTTTTTCTTGTAGATATTTCACCCAACTGATGGTTTCTCCTTTCTTTTATAACACTTAAAAAAGAAATATTTAAATTTTGATTAAATCACTTTGTCTTTTTAAACTTTTATAATTTGTGCTATTTTTCCTCTCTAATATGTCTTTTCCTAAATAAAATTGTTTCAAGTATTTTCTTTGGGAAGTTTTATGATTTTTGTGTATTATAATTAGGCTGGTGTTTTGTATTGTTTTTGTATAAGGCACGAGGCACTGGCTGAGGTTTGTTTATTTATTTTTGCATGTGGATAGCATTGTTTCATCAGTATTTGTGAAAAAACCTGTCCTTTCTTGGTCGAATTATATTGGCACCTTCAATGGAATCAATTTAACATGAATGTTTGGGCTTATTTCTGATCTCTATTCTGTTTTAATTATCAATAAGTCTAACCTTTCAGAAATACTTCATCACTGTAATGTTTTAATAAGTCTGAAAATGAAAGAGTACTACTCCTTTGTGTTCTTTTTTAAATTGGTTTGGCTATAAAGATTTCTTCTAGATTTTCGATATAGATTTTAGGATTAGCTTTCTGATCTCTGCAGAGGCCTGCTGGTATTTTCAGTAAGATTGCATTGAATTTACAGATTTGTAGATTTATTTCTCCATTGATTTAGGGCTTCTGTGATAAGTTTCATTAGTGTTTTATAGTTTCAGCTTACAAATCCTGAAAAATATTTTGTTACATGCCAAGTTTTATGACGTTTTTATAAGTGGAACTTTTTAATTTATATTTCTGAGTGTTTATAGTATGAAGAAATACATTTTATTTTTATATTAATCTTGACAAATTCAGTTACTAATTCTTATAGTCTTTCTGAACATCTTTTGAGATTTTCTACCTAGGTGCTCATGTTATATTCAAATTAAAATATTTATTCATTCCTTTTCTTTCTTTCTTTTTCTCCCATTTTATTGATATGTATAAGCAGACCAATGGATACACAAACTGTGGTATTTATTAGTTCCTTTTCAATCTGGATTCACTCTCTCTCTCTCTCTCTATCTCTACCTCTTTTTTTTTTCTCTCTCTCTTTCAGGGTGTATGCATACATGTGTGTTTTATAGTTCTGGGCGAAATTTCCAGTAAAATATACACAAGAATTTATATTATATACTTTTCAAACAATTGGAAATTGTCTAGATATTCTTTTATTGGTTTGTTATATAACACCACTTATGGTTTCAGTGATTTTAAATTTATTGATTTGAATTTTATGGCTATAACATAGTCTATTTTAGTAAATGTTACATACACCCTTGAAAAAATGAATTATACCACTGTTGGATGAGTGTTCTACGAATGTCCCATACAACATGTTGGTACAGAGTTGTATAAGTCTTCATATCTTTATCAATTTTCTGTGTGTTCTGTCAATTATTAAGAGGGGAATGCTGAAAGTTTCAGTAATTGTTATAAATTTATCTGTATCTTTTCTCAGTCTCGTCAGATTTTGCTTGTCCCTTGGGAAGCTCTTACTTGGGTCATAAACATTGGATTATTAAATTTTCTTGCTATGCTGACACCTTTACCTTCATTAAACAACCTTCTTTAACTCAGGTAAGGTTTTTTGATTTATGTTAGCTGGCTCTGCCATTTCTGCGTTTTCATTTTTACATTTTATTATGCATTAATTATGCAGTACTGAGGGTTGAGCCCCGGGCCTTTCCACTGAGCTTCATTCCCAGCCTTTTGTGTCTTTTGTCTTGCCAAATTGCTAAATTAACCAGGCTGGGCTTGAACCTGTAATCCTCCTGCCACAGCCTGCCAACGTGCTGGGATTACTGCACCACCATACTCAGATCCATCCTTTTATTTCCAATACATCGTTTCCTTATATTTAATGTGCATATCTTTTAGGTAGCAACTAAACCTTGGCTGCAGCAACTTGGTCTTAATTTTTATTGAATTTCACAATTTAGCTTTTTGAGGGCTAAAAGGTGCTACATTTAATGTAATTATTAAATAACATTATCATAAAATAAAATATTAATATTAAGAGGTACAAAATAACTTTTAGTAGCAGGCTTCTATCGTATTATTAGACAAGAACAGTGTATTTTATAAGAAAGACAATTGTTCTCAATTAAATATCTAAATTTAATTTGACAACATGAAACCGAAAAATATCTTTAAATATAACATTGAGACAGAAATTTTGTGTTTTTATACCTGTTAAAATGATACATTGATATGGAAAGACAGTTTATGATTATACTACTTCCAATGTGCCCAATATCAACCAATTTGGAAAAGTAACCATGGTAAAATAGCTACAAAAATCTGAAAAATAAAAATATTAAAGTGATGTTAGCATTACAGATGTAGAATGTATTACAAATCTCTTGTTTTGTGTATCTTAACATTCCTTCAAAGTTATATTTATAAAAATATTATTTAAGAAAGGGTTAACCCACTGATTGTTGAGCTCATAGTTGAATGGGCTATTAGGAAGCAGTGTCTAGGTGGAGATCGTCAGGCCCCACCTCCAACACCCTACCACTTAGGCTCACCTTGTTCTCTGATTCTTGTATGTCATTAGTTGAGCAGACTTCCTTCGTCACAACCTTCCACCACAAGGTCTCTGCCTTGGACTCAACCAGTCTCAGGATGGAAATTCAGAAACTGTAAACCAAAATAAACTTCTTTTTGTTTGTGTCAAATGTTTTTCCCAACAATAGAAAATTGACCAATACAGTAATTACAAAACAGCTTGCTATGGAATATGAGTGGAAAACCCATTACATGAAATGAAAGAAGGAATGAAGAAATAAATCGATCTAATGTTCATTCAAAATTTAATATATGTGATGGGTGGCATTTTACATATGTACAGAAATTGAATTTTTTAAATAAATGAATATTGAGAGTGCTCAGAAGCTCTCAGAAGAAAACTCACCTGAGTCCATTCTTCACATTTTATATTTAGGTAAGTAACTTTTGGATTGATCTTTAAATATAAAATACTAACTAAAGACATAAAAGTTACAAGCAGCAACATAATAGAAATTTATAAATAATCTTGTAAATTAATACCTTTATTTCTTGAGAGCTTGGAAAACACATTTTTGTGTGTAGAATACAAAACGACGTTTTCAACAAAATTTATAATTCTGAAAACATAAAACTATATGTAATACATGTTATCAACTAGTCTTTGACAATGCTATAAAAGTAACCAATGGGAAAAAACAGTCTTCACAACAAATGAGACTGGAGGAATTACACTTTTATATGCAAAAAAGAAAAGAGAAGAAAACAGATGCCGACTTTATAGCTCACAAAAATTAACTCAAAAGGATCCATGGAGCCAAACGTAAAATGCAAAACTATAAAACTTCTACAAGAAAGATTGGGTAAAATCTACCTGTTTGGGGTTCTTGTGATGAGTTTTCTTTTAAATCCATAATCAAGACTTTATTGAAAAACTGATATCAAAATAGGAGGTCATTACTGTATACCTTACAAAATCAAGCATAATTACATCGTCTTGGTAGATTAACCAGAATTGCTGAATTTATGATAAGGCTTTCTGTGAGAAAACAAAGGCAGGAAGCTGTATCGCACAGTAGTGTTGCTTTCTTCTAGATGAGCAACCTTCTGTGAGTCTGGCCTTTCCTCCTGTAGGCTGACATAAAACTGTTGAACAACTGACACAAAGAACCACTGTGTGAGCATGGCTGAAAACTGTAGCACTCTTGTAGCAACCTGGGCACTTCACATTCATGAAGTAAGAATTTGGGCTTTGAAGTGGGCGTTTCTTTTTGTGTTTTTTCTTTTCCTCTTCCAAGGAAGGGTGTAGTAAGTCCCGAGCCAAAGGCATGGTGACCCGCTCTCAAGTCTGTCTGGAACACTCTGGAGACTGACACTGCTGGCAACCGTACGCAATTGTGATGAGTTTTTAAAAGACACAACATAAAAATAATCCCCTAAGAAGAAAATATTTGTATACTGACATAAAAATGAAAACATTCGTTATAAAAGGAAAATGAAAAAGAAGAATTCTGTCTGTTAAGAGAATGAAAAAGGCACATACCAACAGGAAATTTTTGTAAATACCTATTTGATAAAGAAAAAGTATTCAGTGAGGCTGGAACCTAACAAAAGCAAAGCTCTGAGTTCACTTCCCCAGCACCACATAAAGCCAGGCATGATGGCTCATGCCTGCAATATCAGCACTAGGAAAATTGAGGCAGGAGCATTGCCATGAGTCCCAGGCCAGCCTGGGATACATAATGAGTTCAGGACCAGCCTGGGCTACAAAGCAAGAGCCTTGCTCAACAACAATAACAACAACAACAACAAAAGAAATATTCATTCAAATTTTGCCAAAAATTCTTAAAATTGAGGAATAGGATAATATTTATCTCAATTTTAAAATGGGTCAAATACCTGAAGACAAACTTTGCAAGGATATGAAGATGGCTAATAGGAAATTGAAATGATATTATCATTTGTCATTAAGAAATACAAATTAAAACAACTACATGCTACAATATATAGAATAACCAAAATCCAAAAGAATTGGAAGAACCTTCCTAGGAAAAATATGGAATAATGGAAACTTCTGTTCATTGTTGATGGCAATGTAAAGTGGCACAGCCTCATGGGAAGGCAATCCGGCAACTATTCATAAAGCCAAATATGTTCTTTTTATATAATCCAACAGCCTCACTCCTAGGCATTTCCAATGTGATTTGAAAACTTATCAGTGTGCACATAAAAACATGCACATGACAACTCACAGTAGTTTTATTTATATTTACATTAAACTGGAAGTGACCAAAACTTCCTTTGTAAGTGAATAGACAGACTTACTGTTGTACAGCTATACAGTGAGGTACAATTCAGTGACAAAAAGGACTGAGCTCTGAACCTGCACAAAAAACATGAATGAATCTTAAATATGTATTGCTGAGTCAAAGAAGCCAGTGCAATAAAGCTACACACTGTGCTATTCCATCTATGTGACACTCTGAAAAGGGCAAAACTATATAGATCATAAATAGGTCAGTTACTGTTGGGGGTCAGAGACAGAAAGAGACCATCGAATGGTTATAGTAGAGTGGATTTTTAGGGTAGCGAGACTATTTTGTATGATACTGTGATTATGACCACATGGCACTATACATTTTTCAAAACCCATAAAACTTTACAATTTGAAGAGTAATCTTTAATGTAGGTAAAATTTTGAAAATCCATTAAGAAAATCAAAGATTCTGGGATGAAACAAAGCATAAACAAATCATTGAACAAACAAATGCAGACACTGGAGCGGAAGTAAGACAGATTGATCACTTTGAAGAATTCCCAACTATTCATGAAGATAACCTTCTTCAAGACAGCAAAGCTACACCCTGGTCCCTATGTGAGGGCTGCACCTCAAACTTCCAGCTGATGAGTGAAGTATGGAAAAGGGAAAAGAGATTGATGCCACACATCTCCCAAGTAGCTAAAGTGAACATCAGTAGCAATGGGCCGTGTTTATAGTGTGCTTGCTTCACGTGATGCGATGAAAACTTAACCTCTATGATCTTCCTCCTGGGCTGATCTTAAAAAAAAAAAAAGGCCAGAAAAACCCTAACCAAAGAACATTCTACAGTATATTTGACCACTACCTCTCAAACTATCAAAATCAACAAGGAAAGTCTAAGAAGCAAACAGGGAAAATCAAGATTAGTCCGAAGCAGAGGTTCCCAACCTCCAGGCTGCAGGCTGGTATCTGTCGGTGGCCTTGGAAGGACTAGGCTGCTGGGATGGAGGGGTGGCAAGCAGGAGGTGAGCCAGGAGGGAAACTGCCTCCTGTCAACTTGCTCCCCTTAGGTTCCAATCCTGCTTAGCTCTCTGCTCCCCTCTGCTGTTACTGCCATTTCAAAGCTGTTCTCCAACAACTTACCTCATAACAGGTGACCCTTGTACCTCTCCCCACACCATCACATGCCCTCTACTCGTCAGGGAAGTGATCTTCAATTCAACTGGTCTCCGCTGTGAAAAACGTTCATCTACAGAGAAATAATGACTAAATGTAATGAGCTACAAGGCTGGAGCACAAAAATTATTAGGGTTAACTCGGGTTATTACAAAAATCTGAGTAAAGAATGGTATTTAGTTAACAATAATGTATCAAAATTGGCTCATGAATTGTTACAATTGAGCAAGACGTTAATAGTTCTTACTGAATTCTTACTGAATTCTTACAAGTAAGAAGTTAATAATAAGAGAAACTGGGATCAAGTATACAGGAATTCTGAACCATATTCACTTTTTCTTAAAATCTAAAACAATTTTAAATTTGAAAAGTCTACTGAAGACTTAAGATAATAAAATTTTATAAATATGTCATGTTTTAACATGTAAAAAGTAATTTGTTTAACACAAAAGAATTCCTATAAAAACTTAAAATATCAGTAACTTAATAGAAACGTAGAGTAGGTTTAACTAGATAGTTGATAGAAATGGAATTCTAAAACAACTTTGAACATATAAAAATCTAATTAATATTGACAAGATAAACGCAAACTAAGCTACTCTGAGACTCCATTTTTCATAGACCAGCATACTTTGTTGGAGGCAGAAAAGTTCCAGAACCCTTCCTGCTCTTTGTGGGAGCATAAATAAATGCAAATTCAATAGATGGAGATTTGACCAGTACATGTCCAGATGAGCAACTTGTAAATGGCTGTGCCAGTATTTATTACATCTAGGAATATATTCTACTGAATACTAATCTATATATATGAAGATACTTATTCAAGGAGAATCATTACAGTATTATTTATATAATTCAATTATTTTAAATAACTATATATCTATTAATAGAGGGTTTATTTAAACATTGTATATAGATGTGTGTGTGTAAAATAGAAAATGAAACTACAATGTAGCTATTAGAATTAAAGTAACAATTGCCAACTTATAATATCAAGCAAAAAAGAGCAATTTCAGAAAATTATGTACCTAAAAATAATTCTTATCAGTATACCCAACAACAATTTAATGGAAATTGCATCCTTACAAGAACTTGATAATTTAAAGTGCATAATCAGAAAACAAAAGGGGTTCATAGTAATCAAATATGATTGCAAAAATACGAAACTAAATTGCATTCTGAATAATAAGGGCCCCTCTGAAGACAAAGCTGAAGACTCTGATGAAGTTGTGTTTAGACACCAAAATACACAGGAAAATGAAAACTGATTTGTTAAGGAGCTGAAAGATGCAACAAGTCCAACCCCCACATAGAGGAAATTTAAATGGAAAATTGAAAAGCAAAAAAATAATAGAAGATGCTCTGATGCTCAAGAAAGAAAACAAATTGCCCTCTGTAAGCCTCCACTAAATGCCAACAAGAATTAGTGTATAGAACTCTCACTGAGCAAAATCTTGGTGAACTTTTTTAAACTCCAAAGAACAAGAGAAAATCGTAAAACATCCTAGAAGGTTGAGGGTATTCCTTCAAGGAGAACTCAACTGGAACCAGATTTCTCAAATGTAATACTGGAATCTAGAAGGCAAAGAAGAAATACCTTCAACATTCTGAGAGACCATGATTTGAACTTAGAATTCTACTTCAGTCCAAATGGTCAGTCAAGTGAGAGGATCAAATAAAGGCAAACCAGAATGTACATATTCCATTTATACACATTTCGTGGAATGAAATTGTGCAAAGTTATATTCAGAAATCCAAAAAGGAAGTGAGAAAAGAAGAAGATAACTGATGGTCCAGCAAACCCTGAACACGATCACCCAACGGGATGAGGAGTATTTGCACCAAGAAGACTTTCAAGAGAAAAGGGGGGACTTCTTTCAGGCAACAGCACAAATAGGACACTAAATGGTCTGCTAACAGCGAAATGAAACTCTGGATAATAAAAAACGAAAAGTTCCTGAAGAAAAACATGATTGCATCATAAAGAAGCAAATTAGAAATGATACATGGTTATGAACAGGAAGGGATAGCTGGATAAGGTATAAGAAAAGATAAAGTATTCGGCTTTTACCTCCTGAGCAAACTTCCTTAGTGATGAAAGAGCGGGGAAAATGTGGTGTTGGGACATGTAGTGAGCAACATTCACATATTCTTAATGATTCGGTGCAATTATTTCTTTTTGGAACTACATTATGGATGTTGCTAACACAACTGAATTAGAGTAACAATTATCATTGCAAATTTTGACTTTGTAAAAAGCTCAGGAAAGGGATGAATACTCATTTTTCTACATCTCTTGTGGAGAGCAGATAATGTTTAATGTTGAGAATAAAAAATAGAAGTCTGACTATAATATTAATAGAAATAATACTTTTTAAAAAAACTAATATTAAACCAGGTACTGTGACGCGGGCATGTAATTCCAGCACTCTGGGAGGCTGAAGCAGGGAGATCACAAGCTCACGCCCAGCCTGGGCAATTTAATGAGTGTTTGCTTTTCTAATAAGAAAGTAAAATGCATTATTAAACAAATGATCAGGGAAATTAGAAGACAAAGTTATAATTAATTAGAGACATCGCAGATTCCCTTTCCCCAAAATAATCTGACCAACCTAATCTTACAAACACTGAAGTGGAAAGCCTGTACTTCGGTCTTGGTTTTGCCAAGAACATGCTTTGCACAGGCCTTTTCCTTTTTTGGGCTCCAGGTCCCTTATCGGTAAAACAGAGGCTTGAGCAGGACAATCTTTATATTCTCTCCCTCTCTAATTTTCTAATATTCTAGTTTGAACTTCATTTATCTAACATTTTGGTAAAATTCGTAGCCTGCAGATTAAGAGTATCCTATAGATACCCACATTTTTGTGCGGTCACAGCATTTGTACATAGTCAGCCTCTCATGATGACCACGTAGTAAGATATGGCTTAGCTCCTGGGTGAGTGGTCCCTCACTATGGGTTGAGCCATGAGTTTAGGGCCACAGGAAAGCAGCACAGTATACAGCTCTGTCATTATTGACCACAGAAGCACATAGGATTCAAGTCACAAGAGTTAACTAACAGAAGCATCATGAAACAGTTTGTGGAAAGAGACCCAAAGCCCCCTAGATAGCAGGCATGCAGTGGAGAGGGCACAACATGCTTTCCGGGGAAAAGACATGAACTGATGGAGAAGAAGGAGAGAAAAGGAAGAGTTTTAGCTGTTCACTCATCTCAAGAGAAGCAGAGCCAGCCTTTATTGGGAAGCACAGATCTGCTGTATCTGCTAGGCACTGCAAGGAGCAGAAAGGCTTGTCTCTGCTCTCCAGCGGCCCGGGCATTAGTACACTGCTGCCTGCTGTGGCACTGCTCTAACACAGTCGCAAACTGCAAGGCTCAAGCAACACAAGCTCAGTGTCTTGCGGTTCTGGGCACTGGAAGTCCAAGATCGGGGTGTTGGCAGAACTGTTTCTCCTTGAGGCTCCGAAGGAGATTCTGTCCCATGACTCTTCCCTGTCACTTCTGGTGGCTTTTTTTTTTTTTTTTTGACTCTTTGGTATTTCTTGCCTTATATAAGCATTACTTTGACGTTTATTTTTATGCTCCCATGGCATTCTTCCAGGGTATCCATATTTAAATCCCCCCACTTAAAAAAAATAATGATGCCAGTCATATTGGATTAGAGGTCCACCCTATTCCACCATGACCTCATTTTAATCCATTATCTGTAACGATCCTATTTCCAAATAAGGTCACAGTTTGAAGTACAGGCAAGTTAATTCAACATATGGATTTGGAAGGAAACATAAGTCAGTCCATGACACCACAAAATTAGACTGAAGGACAGAGCCCTTCGTAACCCTCAGTACAGGAAAGTACGCAGTACACAGAAAAGAGGTGAGAACCAGCCAGCAGCGTGGCTACCACTTTCTGACCCACCATGTAGACGATGGTAGCAGGCAGGAAGTGTTAGGGTGGACATGAGTCGGCACAGCTGAAAGGGAACAGGAACTGCCGTCAGGACACACCCATCAGATGGGAGTAGCTGATAGTCTTTTAGTCTTCTAGTCACTTATTACTGCAAAAACACTATACAAGAAAACCTTCCCGCATTACATTTATTAGCCTCACTCAGGATTTTGTGAGTTGAGGGAGAAGGGACCTCTCCTCGTCAGGCTAGGAGCCAAGTTCCCATCTGCTCCAAGAGTTCTCAGTTCTGGGAACAACTGCTACCCAATGCCCACCAGTCCCATGGTAGATGGCATGCAGTAGAAACATTAATGACCAAGAAAAGCCACACATCCAAGCCAAAGCTTGTGGTCTGCTCATTCCCCATGGGCTAGCACTGCAGTGGCCAAAACAGGTCCCAGGTCTAAACCCAGAGTCAATAGATGAGGTATAGATAGGAGGCACTACAGTATTGAAGCAAAAGGCACGGGTATACAGTCACCTTCAGAAACCTAGAGATGGAAACCATATCTAATCCATAAAATTTCAGCTCTTATATTTTTTAAAGATAAAAACCTGTGAACACTGTTAAACATTTGGAGAACAGAGAAAAGCAAACAGTGAAAATAAAACTCCCAATACGCACAGATATCTAGTGCTGTTAACATTGTGCTGTGTCCTGCGCCTCACGGTTATAGGGACATTCAAACGTCACCCTGCCCCACCGCTGATGTTATTCTTTCCAGTGATTCCTGGAAAATCAGGGCTGGCTTGAGAAGGAAAAAGATTTTGTGTTTTAGAATGGGAAGAAAAAAGTTTAAATTCACTAGAATGCTAGCACACAACCAGCTACATGGAACTCAATATGAAGACATAAAATATCCTGCGTTGAGGTGAGGAAAAAAAACCGTACAAGATGGAGAGGTGAAAACTTAATAACACCTCATGTGAGAAAGATCTGGTGTTCCAATTTATCATAAATAAAACAGAAGCCAATCACAAGGTTGCTTTCACAGATGTATCGAGCTAAGTGGAAAGTGTTCGCTACACTACATATGTACCCCGTGTGCGTGCTTGTGTGGGTACTCATTATTTTAAATGCAGAACACATTTTTTGGAGAGAAAGAAGAAACTGCTAACATTGGTTAGCTTAAAGTGCAAAGGGATATTGTGGGGGATTCTTTGCTTTTCATTTTATATCTTTGCATGCATATGAATTTTTTTACTTTGCGTGTTTATTATTGTTATATTGTAAACAGTGTTGAAATTGAAAGAGAAACATAAGAGAGGTGATAAAAACACTGTTGTGGCTGGATAAAGCTAAAATCCATTTTAGGAACGTTGTTTTTTTATTATTTTATTACAGTAACAGCATAGGACGGAGTTCACCCTGCACCCTCTTCACTGCAGTCCCAGCACAGACACACTTTTGTAACTGTTATTTTATCTTTTGGTGTAGGCAGTGGTTAGGCACATAGGCTTTGAAATTAAGCTGCTTATGTGGCAGCTTTATGACCATAAGAAAGTTGCTCACCTTCTCTGGACCTCATTACCAACTTTACAACGGGCCGGCAGTGCTGTCTGCTGTGTGAGGCTGTTTTGAAGACTGAGGCAGGGAATTGCTGACACACGTGGGACACAGATGAGGGTGTAGTTGGTGCTCTCTGTAAGTGTTAGCTATTAGCCAGCTAATATTTAAGCTGTTATTAGCTATTATTATTCCCGGGCATCTGTGTAATATCTTTATTATTTCTACGCATAATGCATAATATCTCATAGCCTGGCTATGTCAAAATCTAGTCATTTTCTTATTCGTCACAAAGGTTAAATATGTCCCTCTGTGTGGGTGTGTGAGATGGGGGCGGGGGCGACAGAGAACTACTATGAAGGTGCTAAAGCAGTACCTCTCAAGCTTGAATGTGTGTATAAATCACCCAGGGGTCCTGTGCTGGCTCAGGGTGGTCTAGGAGGGCCCAAGAGCTTACATTTCTAGCAAGTTCCCACTCATGCTAATACAAAAATCCACAGACCCCACTTCAACCAGTTACAAACTAGATAGCAAAAGTGGGAGGATTAGGAAGAGTCTAGGAACCATCACAGAAAACAAACAGGGTGATTTTGCTCAATAGGATGAAACTCTGTGTCTTTTAAATACTTTCAATATTTGGAAAACTGCCACATCAAGGAAAAACCCGGTTCTTGGGAACTTCAAAACTCAAGAGTACTGAGTAGAAATTCCAGGGAAGAGAAATTATGTCAAGATACGAAAGAATTTTCTTACAGGTCCTGACTATCTCCACAGCTCTCAGAGTCTGTGAACTAGTACTGTTGGCTTGGCCAGTTACTACAGCGGCAGAACTAACACCCTTCAGCACAGTGAGGGAATGTAGAATCCTAATGTGCTGTGGCAGCTTAAAAAGTGCTTTCTAAGAAAGTACATAGAGAGGAAACATCCTTCTCAATGTTGTCTAGAAGGAACCTGGAGCTCCCATGACATCTTCCACACTCCTCTGGAGTCTTACCTGGCACTCGCCTGCCCTGAGTATGTATAATGAGACCCTCTCTGGTGGCCAGACTATTCTACCTGAAAGTGCTTCACAGCGCCAGACTCTCACAGCCTGCCTGCAGTCACACTGCTTTCTGACTCCAGTTTCTTGGCTCTTGGTCTCTCTATGAACTTGCAGCCTGCAGACTGCCAAGGCAGCAGACTTTGGTGACAGATTTTTGCTCACCACGTGGCCAGGAAGGATCTGGGCATGTCCTTCAATGGGATGTAGATACCCCGTCCTCCTGCTGGCAGCAATGAGTTGCTCCTAAGTTCTCTCCTCTCCTCAAGTGGTGGGCCTGGCTCTCCACCCACTGAGCAAGAACAGCTGCGGATCTGTAGGGGAGGAAGAGCATAGATTTCCTGTCCCAGTTCTGCTTGGAAACTTGAGCACTACAGGGGTCCTTAGGCGGCTTCTGAAGGGCAAAGATGAGAGGGGCAAAACACACAAGGGGCATGTGCACAGTGGGATTCCCGAACAGCCCAAGTTCTGAGTGAAGCGGGCTCGTGAGACCAGCAGAGAAGGAGGCGTTGCAGAGCTGTGGTGCCTGGGCTGGAGGCTGGGGCTCCCAGGAGAGACCTTACCGCGGTTATACTGGTGCAAGACCTCCGTTTTCATGAGAGACAGATTCCTCTCTAACTTCAGAACCATCTCCCTCCTTGATCCAGCACAAAACCCACTGGGCACAGTTTCCCACACCATTCAATTCTCCAACACTGAAAAAACAAGCTATGCCTCCTACAAATCACCCAATTCTGACACAAATTACCTGAAGTTAGCACAGAACTCACCAGGTAAGGACTCAGACCCACACGATTGCCCTAGTGTCCCATTGAAGACTCTAGTGGCTGGTCCTACTACCACCTGTACTTCTGGCTGTAAATTCTGAAGACTTCAAAGTTTCTTATGCAATTTCAATAATTTTCTAAAAAGGCTTATGGAAGTGAGGGGGACTTTCCTACAGTTTTGACTTATTCTAATGATTATTATTTAGGACCAGCTTCGCAGCCATGGCCAACCTGTGACTTGTCACTTTCTTGTCCCCCACTCCTTGATTTTTGTAATGTTATACTGAGGAATATTGAATAGAAAGACTCAGTACATATATTATGTATATTAACTATATTATCTATTTTATATGTAGCCCAAGACAGTTCCTATTCAATCAAGGGGAGGAGGGACTTAAAACTAATGGGCTGCAGGTTGGACACAACTGGCCAAGCAAATGATCCACTGGCCCAATTATGGGAGATAATATGGCACTATCGTGCTTTCTCCAGACACACTACCCCCCTAGCATATGGATGCTTTCACTAAACTGGAAATGCTCCAAACCCCACTTTTAGACGCTTTTAAGGAGGTGATATTATGCAGGCGCTGTTGATTAAATCAGTGGTCTTTGGTGGTTAAGTCAACTTCCCACCCCTGTCCGCCACATTGAAGACACAGAAATGGGGCTGAAAGTTTCTTACCTGCCTTGATCTTTAAGGTAACCAAGTCCCATTCTAAAGTTGCCTAGAATCTTCCAGCCACCAATTGTCTCATTAGCATACAAAAGAAGTTCTTACCACTCCAGAGGTCCCAAGGATTTCAAGAGCCATGTGCCATGAAACGGGTCAAAGACTAAATACTTCTTTGTTATATGACAAAGCTCAGTGAGATGATTTGTGTAAATTTTGCTGGGCTCAGCGGCATAGGCTTGTAATCCCAGTCCTCCGAGAGGCAAAGGCAGGAACATGTCATGTTCCATACCCTCCTGGACAACTTAGCAACAACTTAGAGACATCCTTTGTCCAAATCAGAAAAATGGGTCAGAGAAGTAGCTCAGTGTGAAGGCACTGTGCCTGAGCCCCAGCCTTTGTTCAGTCAGTTTAAAAAGAAAACAAACAGGCAATTATGAAAGAAAAAGAAAAGTCAAGACGCACATCCTACTGGGTGTTATCTGATGTGTTATAGTGAGAACGCAGACATTTTTAGGAACGTGAAAGTCTCCGTGAAGAAGGGCTCATAGATAGTGAGTGCTGCGGAGGACAGAAAAAGCTGGGAAGAAGGAGCACCACCTGCCTTGCCCCGGGCTAGTGCTGGGACGAGCGGTGGGACTCTGAGGACAGATTTGCCTTTGCTTTCGGAATCCCCAGTGCCTGCCTTGATGAATCACGCAATCCTTTCTTAGTAAATACACGTGAATAACCGTGTCTCTAAAAGGAAGGAAGGGCGAGCAAGGGGCAGGAAGGAGAGAGGAGGACGGCAGGGTGGGGCGCTTCAGCTCGGTAACATTTGCCCCTCGTAACAGCAAACCTGCTTACCAGGTGATCCTGTTGTCTCATTGTGAAACACGTGTTCCTTTTCTTTCTAGATCAAAGCATTGAGGCCTTAAGTAAGTCACTGTATGATCATATACTGTATTCTAGCTATACTGATATGATAAACATTTTTTCATAACCCTAAGCTACTTGCCTTAACACTACCAATGTCTTGGAACAGAATTCACTTAGAAAATTGTCTAACAAATGAATGGGAAGCATAAGAGGGATGTATAACAGGAAACCCTTCTCTTCTGTTTAATGTTACCAGGGAAAGGAGAAAGAAGGGAGGAGGAAAGATAAAGACAAATGGAGAAAGAGAATGATCTCCAACTGATACCTATCTACTTATTCAGCCTGGAAAGAAATCTGAGTTGAACTTGACTTCGGGGCATGATGCTTCCTGGCAGGTGGAACTCTTGCTTGTTTACTGGTGGTGTTCACCCACGGGTCAGCGATGGAGAGCAGGGGAGAGGCTCACCAACATCTCCCTACACATCCCTCATTAGGTGCTGAGCCCCTCCTCCAGCTCTCTGGCCTTGCATAGATCTCCCTCCCTTCGATTACGATCCAAACACTCTTATTAGACAATTAGTTTGGATAAAAAGAAGGGTGTGATGATAGCAGCTCACACACACACATCTAATTAGTATCGAGTGGGATACCCTTCCTAATCCCGGAATTGAGGCAAACAGAGAATGCAGCCGGAGTTGCAAAGTTGACTTCCAGTTGAAAATGGGAAGGGAGATGGGTGTCAACTTGATCTTCCGCCTCTCTGCCTGGGTTGTGTTGTATTATATCTTCCCACTCACCTGACACACACACGCTCACTTAATATTCCTAATTTTCTTAACAAAACATTTACAAAACCTGTACACACGCTTACTGAGCCCATTTCACATGGTTTCCCTGGAAGGTCTAAAAGCACTATCAAGACATCTTCAAGAACCAAGCCTAATCATCTCAGCACTCTGGGAACTAATGTGGGAGGATCACAAGTTTGTGCCCAGCCTGGACCACGTAACAAGGTAATGAGGTCCTCTCTCAAAATCAAAAGTAAAAATGGGCTGGAAATATAGCTCAGCATGAAGGCTCTGGGCTCAGTCCCCAGTAAACACACACACCCACACACACGTGCACACCCACACACACTTGCACACCCACACACGCGTGCACACACATACACGCACAAAGTTATCTTCAAGGAATAGAGAGCATAAAGGGAAAGATTTTGCACGCTCTGTGTGTCTCAGGTATTTATTTGTTGCTGGGACAAAATACATGACATCCATAATTTAAGGGAGGAAAGATTTATTTTAGCTCACAGTTTCAGAGGGTCTCAGACAGTGCATTCCCAGGCAGCTGGCAAAGCTGGAAGCACATGGCAGAGGCTGGAGAGTTGCTCACCCAAGTGCAGACAGAAGCCAACTCAGGCAGGAACAAGCAGGCAAAGGATAGAGCTTCCTGAGGAAGAAGGTGCAACACTGTTTCTTCTTCCTTCCTTTACTTAGTTCCTGCTGCCAGTTGGGTCCCCACACCCAGGATGTGTGCCTCTTGCCTACTTCCTGCCCCCCAGTCAGCAACACACACACAAACGCTCTCCCCTGGGTGACCCTCAATCTCAACGAGTTGATATATCCTTGACAAGTCAAACAGATGCCTCTACCTGCCAGGCTCTACCTCCCAACTAACATGCAGCTCCACACTTAACCACTGCATCCACACACATGAGGCTTTTGGGAGACACTCCAGATCCAAACCATAGCACTGTGCGTGACTTGCTTATGGCAGTTTCCAGAGCTGAAGTCCAGTGCATGAGGGGAAGGGCCAAACGGTGAGTCGCCCAGTGAAACTGGCCAGTCCCCAGGCCTCATGGAAGAGGTAAGATCCGTGAACCTGGCAATTAAAGATGAGCAAACAGGGTAATAATAGGAAAATGCCTTCTTACTGAATAAAAGCAAACCTGGTCACTCAAGTCTGGAAATAGATTAAATGCAATGAATATGATTTCTTGAGAATTTAAAATGTTCTTAGCACCGTGTTAAGTGTTTTTATCTGTAATCCCAACTTTTTGAGTGCAACTACCAGAAGACATTGAGTAGTTCCGTTATTCAGCCGCCATCTCCCAGAAGTCATGTTAAATGTTTTATATACGTTATCTCAATAAATTGCTGTATAATCCTTTGATGTATAACAATTTTGCTTTACAAGTGAGAAAACTAAATAGAGAGATGAAGCAAATTCTGTAATCCAAGTCTGTCTTCATCCAGAGTCCGTGCTTCTGACCACTCCACCGCTGGCCGCCTCCTGGAGAGGGTGGGTTTCCAAGCAGAGAGGAATACAGAGCAAGTCCACTGCTTTTCTCTCCCCGAGGCCTTATGGGAGCTCACTACTATCCTGTCACCTCTGCTGGATTGCTTTAGGTGACCCAAATTTCTTTCACATTCTGGCTCAGAGAATCACTGAGCGTAGCTTATATGCCTTCAACCAGTGGAATGGACCTTGCTTCCTACACAGGATACCATCACACCCTTTTCTAAGGTCTGGATTGTCCTGCGTATTTTAAACATGAAACATTCTACTACTGTTTGTAACATGGTGTTAGTAGTCAATTACAAAACAGAATCAACTTTCTAGACTCCTCACTCCAGTCACTGCTGGCTGGTGTCTTCTTTTTCGGTGGATATTGTCAAGTCATCCCTTACACCAACCATGTGCGCTTGGGTCTCTAGGCATAAAATATGGCCTCTCTTTGGACTCTGGGGAAGCAAGTGGTGCCCCTCCCTACCTGGCCCGTGTAAAGTTAGATTTTAGGCCCAACACACAAAAACAGGACATAGTACAAGCCCAATAGATCATAGGGTCAATGTAGGCAGCAGAGGGTGGGAGGAGGTCTTGCAAGAAGAGGCGACAAGTTGTACTGTATCCACCTACCAGCATCTGAGATTCACTAATGAACACAGTACGTGTCCGGTGGTTACCACATCCCCACACGTTGTCTGAGCAGACATTTACCAGGAAGTGGGAGCACAGGAGGTCAAGCCTCGGGCAGCCATCTTCACTGGCTGATGTGCACCACTGAGGAGCATTAGTGGCTGGGACCACTACAGGGGCAAACCTGCAGGTGAGGTCAACATAGAGGCGGGACCAAAGACTGAAAACAGACAAAAATCTAAATCTAGGTCCTGTTGGGGACACAGACACATGGATTCAGGGCAGCACCACTGTGTATCACCCAGGGCTTACCATAGTCCATGAGGGGCTAAAGCTCAAAGATAGCATTTGAAAACTGAATATGAGAGAGTATCTACAGGACCGAATAAAGGCAAAAGGTGATAGCTGGCTCAGGAAAGGGGAAGTACCTTTGTCCTATAAACTGGGAAATTTAGGATGAAATCACAATCAGCTAATGGGCTGTAAGCCAAAAGATCGCAAACTCCAGGTTCCTTACAGAGCTCTTCCCTAGATCATGGTCCCTGAGACTGGCAAGCTGTGCCTGTCTGCGAGGGTTAGATAGTCCAGCCACAGAGAAAGGCTGCAGAGGCCAGGTTCCAAGCAGACGGCCCATCTCATCGCTCCCCTTCTGTCTGGGGTGATATCAACTGAGGATCAGCCATCTGTGGAAATCCAATAGACATATAACATGGACATGTCAAGTAAATCAATCTGCAATTGACTTGAACCAGCCATGTCTGCTTCTTGCCCTGAGCAAGTGCCACTCAGGAGCTGGCTGACAGCACATAACACAATGTCACAATGTCATGACCTTCTAGCAGCCTGTGTCAGGCTACACACTGTCCGTGTCACGATCCCATCCAATGAGCAGGAGCAGTTTCACTAAGGTAACTTTCAGGCCAAAAGCCATGCTAAGTCACATCAATATCCTCACAGGTTCAGGGACACTATCAAGATCAAGCAAACACTCCTTTCTCAGGGATCCAGCCACAGATTCATATATCTTTGATCCTCTCTCAGGGGTCTCTCATGGCTCCTAGCCCCCTGAGCAAGAAGCTGGAGGCTGGGGTCCCTAGAAGTAGACTGAGGCTGCTATTTCCCAGCTTCTTGGCCTTGGGCTAATCTTAATGCATCCAGCCAGAAACCAAGAAGTCCCTTTCTAATGACCCACCAAAAATGAGCCGCAAGTCCTGGTCTGGCCATAGGTCCCTGTTTCTGTAAGCCCTTTCCTTTGCAGAACCTGACTGTAATAATAAACCTGGGAGACTGGTTCTGGAAGGCAATTTTTACCCACAGGCACATAAGTATGGCAAGAGCTGGACAGGTGGACAGGAGATCAACAAACAAGTGAGTGAAGAGACATTGGAATGAGAACCACTTTTATCCCTAAAAGCTTTGGCCAAGAAGGCATGTCTAGAAGAGTTTTTATTTTTTGCTGTCAGTAGCCAGACTCTGGTAGACTCTGGATTGCCCTGACTCTAGGAGAGTGGGTATCCAACTAAAAGCCACTATTGCCAAATCATTAATCAGAGATTGTTGCCTTACTATCTAAGATCCTGAGAGGTATCCAATAAGCTCTCTTGTTCTCTCTCTCTCTCTCTCTCTCTCTCTCTCTCTCTCTCTCCTCTCTCTTTCTTGCTTCTTCTCCTTTTGAGGCTTTTCCCAGAGACCATTGTGAGAGGGTTGCTCCTGTACCTTTATTTCAGTTCTTCCAGTACCTACTCCCTTTCCTTGCTCCAAAACCAACTTAATCCCCTATGCAAACACACACACAAAGGTCCTACATACCCCCCACATACCCAGTCCCCCTCAGAGAGAGAGAGAGAGAGAGAGAGAGAGAGAGAGAGAGAGAGAGAGAGAGAACAGACAGAGGAGAGGAGAGAGGAGAGAAATTTCCACAGCAGCTTTAATTCTTAAGTATTAAGCATCTCTCATCTTTCATTGCTGATGACAGGAAAAGACTTTATTTTTTTGTGCCAGACGCAGTGGTGGCCCATGGCTGGCATACTTGAAGCTTAAGTCCCACACTTTTGGGTATTTCTTGTTCTTCCACCTACACAATGACGTAACGGGCTGTGAGAGTGCTAAGCAATGGTAGATTGGGCAGGGTATGGATAGGAAAGATCTGTAGGTTCCAACAGCTCCATCTCTGAGTACAGCTCAGGGAAGGTGGGGCTGGTCAAGCACTGATGGTCATGGATCCAGCAGGCTCAGTGGCCCAGGAAGGAGGCCAGGCCCTTCACTACAAAACAGTGAGCACAAAAGGTCCTGGATACAGAAGACAGCAAATTGTCCTTCTTCTGAGGATTCGACCAGTTCTCAAAGAAAGAAAAGGATCAGCTGTGAATTTCCACCCTGCCCTGCCCTCTGCCAACTCCAGAGACTCAGTCAGTTATCCTTCCTCCTCAGACATGTGACGCCTACTCTCCTATTTCGGTCTATTCCCAAGTTTTCCCACCAACTCCTAAGAGAAGAGAATGGCAGATGATATGCCTTGGTCACATCCCAGGCCCTGGGTTTCCTGACGAATGTCAGGCTTGGTCAGTGTAGTACTTACTTAGACTGACTGTGGCATGATCGCAAAGAGGATTCCTGTCCTAGGCCCCGGCCATCTGTAGGATCTCTATTGTGTTCTCTGGTGGTAGCAATGACGGGTGAACATAACACATCTGGCAAAACAAAAACAGACAGGTGGAACACGGGGAATGTTGAAATTATTCTGGATCATGGCCATACTGTAAGATAAACTGTGAACTTATTTAAAGTTCTCAAATGGTACACATGAAAGAGAGAGAGAGAGAGAGAGAGAGAGAGAGAGAGAGAGAGAGAGACAGACAGACAGACAGACAGACAGACAGACAGACAGACACAGGCAGAGAAACAGAGAGTTTTGAGTCTTAGGGATAAGAAGCAAGTCTAGGGGATTAAAGTAATGCCATCTTTTTGATTCCTGGACGCGTGTATCTGGAACCTAAGAGATATGACATATGGACAACATATTGCAGGGTAGTGCCCACCTTTTTCAAGTATCTGTTTCCAGCTGGTGTCACAGTGAAGTCTCAAAAAAGTCACTTATGCTCTCTATTCTACTTCTGAATTCTGAAGGGCACAGCGTATGGCCTTCTCACGAGCTTTCCAAGGTGTGGGCACTTCCAGGTTCTGCACCTGTTTGGAGGGTCCATCCCTCCCTATACCCGGTCTTCTGGTACTGTTGCCCCTGAGATTCTTACCACCCACCCAAACCAGCAGTCACTGTTCAGAAATTAATGCAGATCCTCACCTCAACTCATTTTTTCTTCCAGGTAAAATTAGCTTGCTGGGAAGGTTTCCTTTCTCCAGTGGCATTTCAGGCCATCCTGAAATGAGGATATAGCTCCCAGCACTCCCTTCATGGTGGTACTGACATCTGTTGGAACCACCTGAAAACTCTAAATGTTCTCATTTTAAAATGCCAGGAGGCGTTTCCCCATGTAGTTGTAGGTCAGTGACAATTTTGTTTTTCAAAGCTTGTCAGTTCTCCCCTGTAAGTATATCATAGGATTTCGTCTCCTGACCTCTGTTGTTGAGGAGTCCTAAGAAATGAGAAATCCCGGGTGCCCCACCTCGAGCCTGAGTGTTGGGGATTTTGTTGCCGAAATTATACCTTCCAGATTTCCCTTTCCTCTGCACCGTGGCTGCCATCATTTTGATGGTAGCTGCTTCTTTAGCTTGCAGCCCCCCAAATGTTGTGCTTTATCTCATTGCTATAGTCCCTCCCCTATTTAGTGCTTACCTAAACATAAAGTTGAGTGAGTGAGATTTGAGTCTTTGCTATTTTAAGGCACTGAGATTGCCTGAGTTGTTTGTTACTGGTAGCGGCATAACCTAGTTTGAATAATGCAGAGGTTGAGATAGTCATGAGGCTCGGGGGCATGTGACTGACCTCACTAGCCCATTCACTGAGGGCTGACCACCCACTTGCAGAGCTGTCTGTGAGGAGAACCAAAGTTGCTTTACTTCTAACCATCTCCTGGGCTGTGTCATCCTTGAATTCTTCCAGGTCTCATCCACAGATTTCTGGGCCCAACAAGGACTATGAGATGGTCATTTTAGCACATTTTGACATTGCCTTTGCCATGTCGTCCTTAACCAAAGGAGGTGAAGTCTTTTAGGTCCTTTCAGAGGAAATAGCAAGAGGGTGAGTCTTTGAATTTCCCTCTCCACACCTCCTAAGAGATTTCTGGCCTACAGTGTCACCCAGCATGGGCCAGTTGTCAGCTGAAATTTTTATTAATACATGTGCCAAATTGTTGCAACCCAGCTGAGTGTCCAGGCCTGATGGGCTCACTTACAACAACAGAGTTTGGCTCATTTAAGGTTATAGTCCATCTTTATTATTTACACATCTCAAATTTATGCCCCCCCCCCCTTGCTTTTCCAGACAATAGACCTGCAATGATTTCCAGGCATACCTTTCAGTTCTGTATTCTGATTACTCATTTCAGCCTCTAGGCCATATTGAATCCAAATCTTATTTATTTAGAGAATAGCAATGAGACGAAGGCAGAGTCAGTCCCACTTATGTAGGCAAAGCAGCTGCAGGAGCAGCATGTCACGGTGACTGAGCAGGCTCGGTCATAGGCCCCAACATCACAGGGCTGGGAGTCTTCCTGTGTCGACAGATGTCTCCATACCAGCGCCACAAGCCCTACTACCCATGCTCTGGGTTGCTGTAAATTACTTAATGTTGTCATTTACGAAACAGAAGACTCAGTCCCTAAAATTTTCTAAGAAGTACCAGCTCAATGGCCACTAGCAGGGACAGATAATTTGCTTCAGGGAGACACTCTTGATCTTGATTATATGCTATCAGATGCTCTCACGAGGCCATGTCGCCCCATGTCTCATTCCCTTCTGTGGTCTATGGAAGCAGCTGCTGGTCTCCAGCTCTGCTCCCTCATTGAACTTGAGTCATCTCAGGTGAGCACAGCAGGTAACTGGATTAACTGCTCCTTTTTTGTGTACTTACACATTCTATTTGGGCCATGACCAATTCCACATACCCTGAAGGCTTACTGCCTACGACTAAATTCTGGAACCAATTTCTATATCAGCTAAGATTCTGCTGCAACAACAGAAACTGTATCCAACTGACTTTAAGCTGGGGGAGAAATAACAAACCCCAAGGGGAGGAGGGAGCCTGTGTGTAATTAATCAGAAGTCTCCCTAGATAACTCACAGAATTGGAGAATGAAAGGCTGGCTTCGGAACTTGGAGTCTCAGCGACAGGGCTGCTCTGTGCATCTCAGCAGCAGCAAGAACTAGGAGACTTTCTCAGATGACACAGCTGACCTCTCTCCTCTTCTCTTACAATTCCCAGGATAGGCTATGAAATTGGTCCAGCTTGAAACCTGTTTCATCCTGAGAACCTCAGTCGCTTCGCTTAGCCCAAGGCCACATAGGCCCCTTTCTCCTGAGCGTATCCCTTCCCACCAAGCCTGTGACAGGGAACAGTGAGGGAGAAGCCTGGCTGGCAACAGGAAGATCTATTATCTGCAGGGGAAGTTTGCATCTCCAAGACTCTAGGCACAAGAATTCCTGGACTATGAGTTCTGGCCTCCCTCTGAGCCTCTTTTTATCTGTTGCCAAGGTTCTCCTGCATCATTTACTGAGCAGGTTCTCAGGAGTTATAGGAGCTATCGAAGGGGACAAACCCTCCCCTGGGCTCTCCCTTCTCCACCTGTGCTGGGCGATTTTAGGGAAGCTACTGTTTGCTGTTTCCATTGGATGGAATTAGCACGTAGGATGAACTCCTGGAGAAAGGGCAACTTCACACAGAAAACCCTTTCAGCACTTTACCTACAGATGCCTCCGCTGGGAGGACTGAACCCCTTGGAGTTCACTGACAGCATCAAGTCTCCTCACTGGAAGTGAGAAAGCTCACTTTACTGACAAGAAGCATTCCCTCAGACACAGCACAGGGAGAACTGGTCTCAAGGGAGCACTGATTCTTTGGAGGACAAACACTAGTTAGCCTCCATATTTCAGCCTGAGTAGTTTTAGCAAAGCCATCTAGGCAGTCCCAGGCAGCTCTCTGTGGCCAACGGTCCTGTCAGCTTCAAGAGATCCCTTGGGAAGGAGAGGGAACAGCAGCTTTAACCAGTCATGACAATTGTCCAATTGTCCGTCTCAGCACAGGGCAGGCCCTGCTTTGCACATAAGCCCAGCCTCTTACCAGCGGAACATTACCTTCCGTAGAGAGTGCTGGCTGGAAACCCTGCAGGACCCTCTGCAGGCATCTACAGTGGCTTTCCCATCTCCATATCGTGTCCTTGTCTAACCTCTAGTTTCATGGTTCTTTTCACACCTGGATCCTGTGCCATTTTTTTAAACAAATAGAACTGACTGCCTCTCTGTGCCTCATCTGTTCCATATTTGTTAAGCACTTTTGTTGTGTTTTTGAGCAATTATTTAATTGTCTGCCTTCACCCACATACTGTGAGCTTCTTCAGGAAAGACACTGTGTCAATTCTGTATCTGTATCCTGAGGGCCTAGCATCTTAACATGAAAATCATCTAAAGGATTTATTAAGCAAATTGACACTCTGTGTCTCAGAATAGTAGCCTGACACAGACTTGGCAATTCTTCACCTAAACTCGATCTCTATCATTAGCGGCAGAGAACCATTGCTAATTATTCCCCTGATGCCACTTTGTAGATTTGCAAATATTCTCAAATCTTAAACTTTCTTTCTTTTCTTTTCTTAAGTGGAGTCTCACTCTGTACTCCAGGGTGGGTTTGAATTCACTATGTAGCCCAAACTGGCCTCAAATTCACGGCAATCTTCCTGCCTCATCCTTCTGAGTGTTGGGATTACAGGCATGGGAATTGAACCCATGGTGTTGCATTTATTAGGCAGGTGCTCTAAGCTCTGTAGTGTTCCTCCAGCCATAAAAATCTTCAACTTTCTCTTAACGATGTTACTACGTCTTCTACACTGTCTCTAGGAGCAGAGAATAACAAGTAAAGAGAAGAAATACAAAATGTGTCTTTCTATTTTTCGTAAGTTCAAAATGTATTAAACCAGGTATCAGAATAAGGCAGGCAACAATATTGAATGAATGAAAGGCATCCTGGTGCTTTGTCTTGGCATTTACTCCACAATTCTCCTTCTGATCTTTTGTTCTATCCTCTACAAGAGACACAAACTTCCTCACAGACTTGCATGAAGTTTAATTGAGTAAAGTTGGTAAAGGACCTTGTAGTGCCTGGAAGTGAGTAGACACGTGACTGTCCCAAAAATAAGCAGTTAAAGGATCTGGGTAAATAGGAATTTCCAGAAACATTTAAAAATATTAAAAGTCTAGGAAAATCAGTAACTTCTTCAAAGGAGCCTGTGAGAATATGCCATGATTTTACTACACTTTTTATCCTCACAAAAAATTTATCATTTTCAGAGATAGGTGTGGCCTGAGAGCCCCAAGGCTAATGGTGTCTTAATTCTGGGGGAAAAAAAAAATGGCTTGCATCTACTGAAGCTGAGTGTATGCCTTCTCCATGACACATGCACTTTATCTAAAAGAAATGTCTCCATCGGTCACCAACAATCATGCGCAAGACTGTCTAAAGCAACAGTGTGCATGAGAGCCTAAAATTTGACAGTACCCAAGTGATTATTAACATAGGAATGGGTAAAAGTAATAGCATTATTTTCATGAAATAGAATACTGTACATCAATGAGATTAAATGAAGTACCAGCAGATGCAGTGAGTGAATTCCATCATTGTGGTATTGAATGAAAGGTCCAGGCATGGAGAACCACATGCTGCATGACTCTACTCACACAAATATTGAAAGTGAATTATATCTGAACTTTCAAAATCAAGATAACGGTCATCCTTGGAGGAAGGAGTGTTGACAGGAAGAGGGTAACATAGAAAATATGGCTTCTGAAATAATAGTGTCTTTTTGCTTCTTCACTCCAATCCAGATTACATGTGTATATTCCTGTCATAAAAATTCACTGAACTGTACATTCATGATTTATGCTCTGTTATGAGTACTTTACACTTCAACTTTAAAATTTTACGAAAATATGGCCACAACTCCACACAGGAAATCTGCCTTATACAAGGACTCTAAAAGAGCGGTCATGCAGGATGCCTGGGTGATAGGTAGTGCCTAGATCTCAGGCAATGGAACACCCACTTCATGTCAAATTGAATACAGAAATCTCCCAGTGGTGATACAATATCTAATTAAATACCCAAAGCCAAAAAAGGCTTGAAATTAATTCTGGTTCTACGATTCCTGTAAAACTGCCCCTAGGTTGTAGTCTTTGGTCCTTGAAAGTCATTATCCCCAGGTAATTAAGCAGTATGGTCTCCTACACCCATTTCATGAACCTGAAGAAGTAAATCCTGTCTCCCCAAAGTTTTAAATTCATCATTTCATTTGAATGTACCCTCAGAGTTGATGCCGACTTTTAGATAAGCTGCAAGCCTAGATACCTTATTCTAAAAAGAAGGTCAGGCTGTCCTTTTTCCAGTGTGTGTATTTGGCTCCTTTGTCGAAGATTAAGTAATTGAGGATGTTTGGGTTTGTCTCTGCATCTTCAATTCTGATCCACTGGTCTATCTGTCTTTCTTAAAATGCCAGAACCGAATTGTTTTTACAACTATTGCTTTATAGTACAGCCTGATGTTAGGTATTGTACTGCCTCCTGCCTTGGTCTTGTTGCTCAGGTTTGCTTTGGCTATTCTTGGTCTCTTTTGGTTCCATATGAATTTAAGAATTGTTGTTTCAAGTTCTTTGAAGAAATTTGTAGGTATTTTGATAGGAATTACATTGAATCTATATATAAGTTTCGGTAGTATAGTCATTTTGACTATATTTATTTTACCTATCCAAGAGCAGAGGATGCCTTTCCATTTTCTAGTGTCTCCTATAACTTCTTTCTTCAATGTAATGTAGTTTTCTTTATACAGATCCCTCACTTCATTGGTTAGGTATACTCCTAGGCATTTAATTTTTTGCTGAGCTCAAATACCCGTCAACAGACCAATAGATACACAAATTGTGGTACTTATACACAATGGAATACTATGCATCTATAAAGTCCAACAGCGTGGAGGCTTTTGCAGGCAAATGGAAGAAACTTGAGAACATCATGCTTAGTGAAGTGAGACAGAAGCAGAAGGTGAAACATCGAATGGTCTCTCTGATATGAGAAACCAAGATCACAACTATCTCATGGAACTTAAAGTGAAAAACAAAGTGAACCAGGCGGGTAGGGCAGGGAGGGAGGAAGGGGTGGGTAGGGGGTGGGACAAAAGGAGAATGGGAAAGTGCTTGTCATCTGGACAAGACATGTATGTGCACAAAATACTCAGCTTCATTGTAAACCTTAAATTTTGCACTTATACATATCAATAGAATGGGAAAAGATAAATAAAAAGGTCAGGTTTTTTTTTAGAAGTCCATTTCCTCTAATTGCAAATGCAAGTAAAAATAACCCAGAAATGGAAGAATGTATTGATCTTGTCATCAACTGTTTATACCGAAGACAGAAATCAAACCTGGTCCGAGTTGTACAACCTCATTATTGACCCAAGCCTGCTTGACTCTCCTTCAAAGGCTTAAAATGCAAGGACCTGATTGCAAGGGATGCCTTTTCATTTTACAAATTCACCAACGACACACAAAACATCTGTGCCTACACTTCTCCTGATAGTTTTAGATGATTCAAATTTGGACTTGCTGGCTAAAGCAGAAAAACATGGCCAATATCTATTGTTGGAAGATGGTATAGCATCCCCAGGAAGAGTTGCACAAGGCAGTTTCTATCATTAAGATCAGTTAACCACTAATTAGGCCTATTGGGAAAACTGCAGTTTTGTAGGTGGCAGTTGTAGGTGACACAGGTCTTTTACACTAAAAGGCATATTCCATAGGATCCCATATTTCAAACTCTGTATATATAGATTATATAGAATTTGCTTAATATAGGTTATAACACAGGATCCCTAGACATGTCAGTGAGGTAACAAGCTCCTGAATTTTGTGGTATTGACCTCTAAATCCTCTGGCATTAATGCATCTTACTGATACGTCTAAGGTACTTTCTATTTTCGTGAGCAGCAGTGATCAGGGAAAGGTCATGATCGATACTTTGCAAAAGGATAGAGTTGGCATAAACTGAGGACAATTTTGGATATATGCTATGACCCCTGCCAGGCGAAATGAAACTGTTTTTTGTGGCCCTTGATATGGTGCTAAAAGCATTTACAATACAAATCTTATCTAGCCATCTCCAAATGTTATGTCAATATTCCATGAAGAGGTTCCACAACTGGAGCAGCAGCTGCAACTAGTGTTACAACCTGATTGAGTTTATAATATTTCATAGTCATTCTTCAAGATCCAGTCTCAGTCTGCAGAAGCCAAGAAGACAAATTAAATGGGATGTGGGCCGAATCCACCACCCTTGCATCTTCCAACTTTTTAATCTCTGGCACTTCCTCTGAGCACTGCTTTCCCCCACAGTTAATATTTTTATCAATATCTAGTTGCCATATACAAAAGCTACAGTAAACTTGAGAAATTGGCTCACATACATATCACATCAATCTCACATTCACTACCCTCCCCACATCTTGCCATCCCACCCCTTTCCTCTTTCCTTTCAATTCATCCGCCTCCCTGCTTCTCTCCATCTCACTTGTTAGTTTCTATTACGCCTATTACCTGTTTATACTTTGGATTTCTCATAACAAAGAAATGATGCGATACTTAATCTGGGTCTGATTCAGATCATGTCTTAGTTACTTATCCATTGCTGGAACAGAATATCTCTTATTGAAAATTTAAGACTCGAAATGTTTATTTCAGCTCACAGTTTCAGACGGTCTCAGTCCATTTGGACAGCAGTGGTAGAAGTGCATGGCAGAGGCTGGAGAGCTGCTCACAGCATGGCAGACAGAAAGCCAAGTGAGTGAAGAGCGAGCCGATGTGTGGAGATGGAGGCAAGGCTAGAGCTTTCCCAGGAAGAAGCTGGGCCATTAGTTCTTCTTCCTCCCTTTACTTAATTCAAGTTGCCAGTTTGACCCCTCTGCCACATCCAGGGTGGGTGACTCTCCCCTCACTTCCTGGCCCACAAGTCAATAACACACCCCTTGAAGCTCTGCCCTGGATTTCCACCCCCCCCCCCATCTCAACAAGATGACACAACCCCTGTGGGTCAGACTCCAAGCATCCACCCCTTCTACCCAGACCTCACTTCCCAATAGCACATGGTTCCATAGGTATCCCACTGTATCCAAATACATGAGGCTTTTGGGGAGCATTTTGGATCCAGACTTTAACACTTCACTAAGCACAATGTTCTGAAGGTGCATCCATTTTTCTACAAATGATTCAAATTTGTCTTTTTAATGATTGAGCTGTACTCCATTGTGCGTATATACCACCTTTTATTTCTCTTTATATAGCTATTTCCATGGCTTAACAACTGTGAACTGAGCTGTTGTGGTCATGGGTATTCATGCATCTCTGTTACATGATGATTTTAACTCTTTTGGAACAACATCCAGAAGAGGTATAGTTGGTCAAATTGCGTATCTATTTTTCGTTTTTGAGAAATCTCTGTACTGATTTCCACAATGATTGTGCTAGTTTCCAGTCCCTCCAGCAATGTAGAAGGGTTTTTGTTTCTTTTAGCCACATTCCACCAGCATCTATTGTTTCTGAGTTCTTCATAATAGCCATTCTCACTGCGGTAAAATGGAACCTCCGTGTTATTTTGATTTTCATTTCTCTAATGGCTAAAGATGTGGAACATTTTTCTTGTATTTTTTATCCATTTGCAATTCATTTGTAATTTTTAAAAGCCGTTTGTAATGCCTTTCATTTTGTGTGCTCATATTTTAATGGGATAACTTGTTTAGGGGAGTCTATTGTTTTCAATACTGTATAGACATAATTTTACTATTGTTTTACTGTTCAATAAAGGAAATCAAGTTCAAGAATCTTCTGCTAGGACTTTCTGACTATTAAAAACTATTTCCTAAAACAAGGAGAAAATCTGGGTGGTCGACTAGCTGCTGGGTAGATCTGCTCTGATTGTGCATTAAAGAGCTTCACAAACAAGCACAAGGTGAACCAATAGACTCAGATTTGCTGGGAGTACTATGAAACAGCAACGGGCTTAATTTATCTTCAAATCTATGCAAGTTTCCAGTCTGCCAGTAGATTACAGTGACATGTTGGACCCTTAAAAATTGTTAAACAAGAGCTAGTGACAAGTAATTTCTAAATTCTGCATATTACTCATTCTTCTGTGTATAATGGTCTTAATCAGTAGCTTCAGATCCCCTTGGAAAAGTTGCAAAGAATTACACAGGATCATGTTCCAGACATATGTCAAGAGAGCCCAGTCTTCTATGAAGTCAAGAATGTGAGACTGTGAATGGGAAGAGACTTCAAACCAGGTAGAAAAAGAGCAATCTCCATTTTGGCATCTCAATCTAGAGTTCTGATCACCGGAGTCTAGTTGTTTCCTGTTACATAAGTTAAGGAACATTTTAACGTGCTGTCTGTTTCATTCCTAGGGATATTGTGATCAAAGTAACCACTTTGAAAGCTTTCTGCAGGATGAAACCTTTTGATGACCACTTCGTTCTTTTTACTCATTATGGTAATTATGCACACGTCGTTTTAGCCACTTTGATGATGTTGTCACGTGTCTTATGCTACTTCAGAATTCTATCAATGTGCCCGCAATGGAAAACGTCAGCGGCAGCACTTCCAGGCCTACAGCTGGCCGCAGTGAAGCTGTAAGAGGTTTCTGGTACTCCCGGTGCTAACTCCCTTCTCAATACCTTCATTAAGGAACTACAGCCTGAGCCTCAGCGGATTTAGTGAGACTGAGTGTAAATATCGGCCTCACCATTTTTATCTAAGAACTTTATTCTTTTCTCTATATCATGCTTGTGAAGTGTGAGCACATCAGTATCACTGATCTCAGTTTTCAGTCAACTAACCAAGCGCCTGTATTGATAAATTCAGCCTGATCCACTCTGGTAGACAATTCTCTTTGGTCTGTCATCTTATAAATCATTTCCAAACTGTTTTTTTTTTCAGGTTTCTTTTTTTCCCATTTTATTAATACGTAAATGTGCGAAATTTAAGGTTGACAATGAAGTTGAGCATTTTGTGCACATATGTATCTTGTCAAGATGACAAGGGCTTTCCCACTCTCTTTCTGTCCCTCCCCCTATCCACCCTTCCATCCCTCCCTGCCCTACCCCCCTGTTTCACTTTATTTTTCATTTTAAGTTCCCTAAGAGTTGTAATCTGGGTTTCTCATATCAGAGAGACCATTCGATGTTTCACCTTGCGCTTCTGACTCACTTCAATGAGCATGATGTTCTCAAGCTTCTTCCATTTGTCTGTAAAAGCCTCCACGCTGTTGGACTTTATTGATGCGTAGTATTCCATTGTGTATAAATACTTTTTCAGGTTTCTTATTATGTAATTTGGCAAAATCTTGCACCAGTTTTGGTGTAGATATTATTCCTCTCAGAATCAGAATGTGCACTGGTCTCTGGACAGTGCAGCCTAATTTTGATTACACAGCTAGAAATATGAAGATGAAGAACTTGATGTAAGTTCATGTGAGGATGGAGCTGAATCAGCCTGAAGAAGCTGGAGACTGGAGCCCAATATCCCTGTCATTGGGAGGAAGTGAGAGAAACTGGAAGACCAAGAAGAGTTTTCGCCTTCCTTTTCTAGTCTTCCTCATTGCTCTCCCAAGAGAACTTAGCAGGGAGCAGCTCACGTGGGACCCTGAGAGACACAGTTTACAGATCGCACCCCACTCATCACAAAGCAAAGAATCAAGGACTGCTCTTGGAGGGGAGATCCAGTGGATGGATAACATATCCTGCTATGGCCCCAGCACTGATTTATTTAGTCATTTTTTCCCACTCAGGATTTGCGTACTCTCTCCCAGTACATGTGAGAGCACGGCATTTTGGGGAAACCAACTTTTTCATCCTCTGTCCATATAATTAAAGCAAGATAAGCTATCTCCAGCTCCGAAGGTGGGCTTGAGATGGTTTATACTAATCACAACATAATGTGGCATGGATTATGATGGGGAAGAAAAAAAAAGGCAGTAAAACAAAATTCAGTCAGCAGAAATGTGATGCACTAAAGACTTCCCTGACAATTCTGGACCAAGGGCAGAAAGAAGTTCAAAATTAGCCCTGATAACTTATGGGCTGAGCTACTACCAGCGTCTTGCCAAAACTCTAGCCTAAGCATCAAGTTAACACATAAAAGAGAACACATATGAGACAAAGACATTTTGGGTCCAGTGGCATTGTATGAGGCCCAAGTCAGGCTAAAACTTGTATTATCTCAAAACGTGCATTTTACCAGTCATGCACTCCATTTTTTTCTGGCCTAGAATGCCTGCTGCAACTGGTATCTGGCAATGCATTGCTCCAGAGAACTGTCACTCCACAGTATTATCAGTTACGAGATGGAGGGTTCTTTCCGTAGAAGACTGTCTGCGATTGCTCTCAGCCCACCATTACATCTATAGCCAAGGCTGAATTTTAAAGTAATGATCAAGAACCAACGCAAAGGGGAATTCTTTATAATAGAATCAAACTCTGGAGCTAAACCCAACTAACATGATACTAACGACCTAATAAACTTACTTAGCAAAACGATTATGGACTCATAAGCTTCAAAAGAATATTTGAGGTAGCCATGAAACATAAATGCACACTAAGCATTTGTATGCAAAATGAAAGCATAGAAATTTCTGAAAAGCTCAGAAGCAGATGCTGACAGGAGAATGTCATTGAGCTCTGAGTTAGCTTTGGGTTTCCTAAAGTTTAGAACAAAAGAATAACCAGACATGGGCATAGACTCCTGTAATCATTCCAGCTACTTGGGAGGCTGAGGCAGGAAGGTTGTAAGTTTGAGGCCAACCCATCCAACTTAGTGAACCCTCACCTCAAAATAAAGTAATGGGGGCTGAGAAAGTAGGTTAGTGGTCGAGAACCTGACTGGCATGTGCAAAGCCCTGGGTTTAACTTCCAGTACTGAAAAGTTAAAACAAGAGAAGAAAAAAGGGAAATAAATTTATATAAACCTCACACTCTGATGAAATGAATTGTCTAGATTTGTTTGCATAAGAAGGACACATCTTCCCACCTTTCGTTCACTCCTCTGAGCATCTTGAAGAAGAAAGTATTAATTTTTAAAATATAGCAATCAAAAAGCAATGCTCATTAAAATTAAACATCTTTCACATGATTCTACCCTAGAAAGATGGTGCAGTCAGGATTTGAGTTCATGTCTACCTGGTTCCAGGCTCACTACCTTCTTATATGAGTCAGCTGCCTATTATAGCAAAATACCTAAAGTAATTAACTTCTAAAGAGAAGAGATTTGTTTTAATTCACAGCTCTTGATGTTCCAGACCAAGATCAGGCACCCTCATTGCTTTGTGCCTCTGGCAAGGGTAGTGTATCATGGCAGAAACATGTGGCAGAGCAGACCACTAACATCCTGATCCAGGAAGCAGACGGAGAGACTGAGAGGGCCAGTGGAGTTCAACCATCCCTGCCAGGGGCACATTTCCAATAACGGATGATCTCCAACTAGGCCACAATAATGGTAACCTGGGGACCAAGCCTTTAAAGTCAGAGAAAATTATAGCACTCTTACATTTAAGGATTATAGAATACATCACAAGAAAGAAGCAAATGTTTTGTTGTGCCAGAAGATCCAAAGATCTTCATATCTGTGAACAAAGCCAGTCTTCCCAGTAATCCAGAAAGGTAGACATCCAACCACCCTTCTACATACGGGAAAGCTATGGAGGGTGTTGTAGTTGGTACTGAACAAAAAGCAGCTCCATTCTGAGGTGTTCCTCAAATCAAAGATATTGGATACTTGACGGGGAATGTCTTTAATTTCAATTTGATGAAAACACAGGGCATTTTTCCAAGTGGATGGTTCTAATATGAATGAAATACCATCAAATTCTAGCTCTGCAATGGCACATCTGTGGGGAACTGAAGCAGACCAGGCCAAGCATTTTGAATTCTGATGACCTTGCTAAATAAGAGGACAGAGCTTAGGGAAGTCCATGGAAATGAGGAGTTAGCATGTGAGCCGACTGTCTCTCTCAAGATTGCCTGTGTCTTAAACAGGCCCATGGGAAGGGCCAGGTCTGTGTCTATTTATGCTGGATTCTCTAGATTGCAACTAGGATGATCTTTCAAAAATGCAAATTTGAGAATGACATTCTCCTACTTAAAACCCTTATTAAAGGCTGCACATTGCCTTTGGGAAGAAGTCCAACATTTTTAATTCATTCCTGATGACTAAGCCCTCACACCGTGGCCTCATCCGTTACCCATCTCTTCTCCTTTCCCAGACTCTATGTTCTAGCCACGCTGAGCTACTTTTAGCCCTCCAATGAATCCTCCCCACACTCTGGCACTTCCCCACGCGGTTCCTCCTCTCACCACGTCTTCTCCCTCTGATCCCTCCCCTTGCCCTCTCATGCCATTTTGACCTGGCTGACACTTCCTGGCAGTTCAGGAACCAGACTAGACCTCTGCTTCCCTGGAAAGCCTCTGACTCCTGGGGTCTGGCCTGAGGTGAACTCAGCACCTGGCCTTATCCCATTCTGGCAGTCCTGTTCTCCCACTCTGAGGCATTATTGTCTAGCTCTCCCTCATTTCTGTGCCAAAGTGTCAAGGCAGCTAGGATGAATAAGTTGACAAAAGAGTAAGTCTTGTGTATTAAGTATCTCCACTGAAAGAAATTTCCCTAAGTTTTAGTTACTCCATATAAAGTAGAAAGCATTATGGATTGAACCCTGACTTAAATTCTGGCCTACACGTGGGGAAGAAGCCCAGGACAAAAATTAATCATGTACTGAGGGTGGATTCAAAATGGGCTGAAATCCAGTCACTGAAAGACAATTATGACCCAGTCTGGCTGGAACAATGGCCTCTGAGTCAGAGGCTTGGGAGAGAGTGCCCTACGTTCTTGTTCCCAGGGCTCCGCTTAGGCCGAGTCCGGACTTGGTGAAGAAGTCATCACAGCTGCTGGCGCTTGTGGAGCACAGGACTTGTCAATGTTCACTTTTATTTTGGGCCACATTTGCTTCAGTGGATACCACCCTCTTGCAGATCCTCCCCTAGCTCCCATTCCAGAACTGTACCAAGAGAGGCTTGGAGAGCACACATATCTTGAACATCAGACAGAGCCAATTTTAAGTATGCCAACTACCTCGAATTTCTCAATCCCAGAAACCTGTGGAACAAGGAAGTGCATTTTGATATAGGGAGCCTTCAAGTAGTCAATAAAAGTTCAGGACTGCCCCCAGAGCCCTCCGGTTTATGGATTTCTTCACCTAAGAGTACTGCCTTTTCACAGCCCCAGCTTCTAATCTGTAAAATGGGGATAAAGATATCTGCCTTGTCCACTTAAAGGGCTGTTGTGAGGATCAAATAAGATAATGGCTGTAAAAGAGCTTTGAACACTGCCACGTGCCACGGAAATGCAAGAGAGTGTGATTAAGACAGCGGCTGCCCCCACACTTACTTCAAAGGGGAGAAACAAGGTGGAGAAGGCTGACATGCTCTGCTTTTGAAGTGCACAAGAGCAGCTCTCAGCAGAGAAAAAACAATGTTGCTGCTTAAAAGGCAACTTTCAAAACAACCATTTTCTCTCTGAAGGAAGAATATAGTTGGGAGTACTTCAAAGACTAAGGAAGATTTCCAGAAAAAAAAAATGGCGTTCTCAATCCAACTTTTAGTCAAGTCACAGTTATTAAAAATAAAAAAACCTTCAGAACTCTACTGATTTTAAAGGAGTTGTAATGCATTTAAAAATTTAAAACCATTAAGAGGGGAGAGAGAAAAGACTGGTTTTCAGCGTTCCTTAGGCACACGCTGCAGAAGGCGGACAGAATGAGTCTGCATCAGTCTTCACTTCACCTGATTTAACATTCTCCCTGCCTTGATAAATTTTATACCAAGAATGAGTCACTGAGAATAGCCCATTCCTGTCCCTGGCCCATCTCTAAGTCCTAGCTCTCAAGCTCAGTGAAGCTATTTTGCAGTTTTCCTCTTTCCTTCCTTCAAACATGGCAACCGATGAAAGATCAACCTTGAGAATCCAGAGCAAAATGACAGTATCCAACTTAAAGGGAAAAGACATCTCTCTCTCTCAAACAAAGAGACACTCTCTTTGAAAATCACTAAATTCTGAAATAAAGAAATCCTGGGCTGAGTTGCAGTGAGTGATGAGTAGCAAGGCAAGGGCACCGGCCATGATATCCAAGAGGTCAGCCACGTGAACCTGGCCAAGCCTTCATAGAAACGTGACTATGTCTTCCCCACAGCATACGCTCAGCCCACCTCTCCATTCTTTCTGCTCCTAGCTTGGTGCTGAGAAAGCAGCCTGGAGATGAAGTCCTTAAGGTCCTGAGGCAGCAAGCTTGCCTCTCATCTCTGCCACAAGGGACTCTCGGGGCCCCTGTGGCCATCACAGCAACACGATTCCTTAAAGTTACATCTTTCCACCCTGTAAGTTATATCTCTACCTGTAGAATATGATCAAATTGGGTATCATCAGACAGTGCTCAGTAGGGTATTTATGTTTTCTACTATTATTAAATTTGTATGACCAGACAGGAGTAGGCGGTTGGGCAGAAAACGGTTGGAAGGAGTTCAAAAAGGTGACACCCAAAGTGGAAATTCTTGCATGTCCACATTTCCTATCATCTTAGGCTCAGAATTCATGTGTGCGAAGGGCTTTGAAGGCAGAAGGTGGAAAGAAAAATCTCAGTGGTCAGAGAAAGGCAGCTGACAAGGGAAGATTAGTTCTGAGGAAAAGACAAAGCACTCCCCCACGCAGGGTGATATCCTAAGGGGAGAAAAGCCCCTCTGCACCCCAGCTCTTCTGCTGAAGTTTTAAGCAACCTCATTTAATTAAAGTTGTGTCTCTCTCTGGCGTGAGAGCAATGGAAGTGTCAGTTTGCTTGTCAGGAGCTCCTTTGCCTGGAGCACAATCAGAGCAGCATGGCTGAGAGCCAGGCTTCGTCTCCAGGACAGATGGGAAGGCCAGGGGTAATTATTCTGCCCTGGCTAGGCATCTTCCTTGGTGAAATTACAGAAAACTAGGGACAATGGCTCCATCTGATTCTTATTCAGCATTATTTTCGGAAAAGGAAGGCTGCCACAGACCTTCCCCCTCCAAGGGTTACTTTGTAGGAACGCAAGACTGAGATGGGTGCATGCTGAAAGTTGCTGTGGCACAGTGACCCCCCTGGGGACAATGCTCATGTGTGTAACTGGTTGATCAAACTGCCTGAACCCTGCAGGGCGCACACACGATGGGCAAGCCTGTGCTATCTGGTTACGTCCCATCTACATGCAACTTTAGGTTTACTCTTCTTCACGGGCCAGGCTTTGCCCCTGGGCACGTTGTAGGGAGGAGGGAGTGGTCTGTCATTTTACTTGTCTCCAGATTTCATAACTGTCACTGAGGAGCTGTGTGGCCTGCCTGTGGGTGTGTCAGCCAGAGATCAATGCACCCATCACATCTTTCTTGAGATCCACCTATGCAGTTACTCACCTATCGATTCTTTTCATGCTCCAAAGAGACTATCAGAACCAGTCCTGTGTCCTCTGGGTACCGCGGGCAAGCACAGATTACCCCATTTCTCCTAGGACGAACTCCTCCACTTCTCCATACAGGCTCCTTTGAAGTATTCTCCTCAGGTTTAGACAGAGGCTTTGCAATAACCACCCTCTTTCCAGCCCTGTTCCATCACAAAGCACAGGACATTTGGTGCCGTAAAGAAAGTGTACAGGAGTGGGGAAAAGAAAGCTTTGCTGAGAGTGCGACTCACATGACGCTGATACCGAGAGACATTAATGGTTACTGTGTGCAGCTTTGAGGTTACTAGAGAAATACGGTCCTATTCCAACAGGATGTGGATGGCAAACAGGGGATGTGACCTTGGATTTGCAAAGGTTTTGATGATGATAATGATAATGATAATGATAATAAAAAAGAAAATCCAAGATCTCTTAAGCACTATATATTAGATGCTTCTGGTACTCAACTTTACATCTTTGTAGCTCACTTTTACTTGACCTTTTTGGGGATGACCGTCTTTATGCAAGCATGACTTTAAAGGCAACTTGTTTTCACTGCACCATGTCTGTCTTACTTTTGAGGGATTCTCTGGTTGCTCGGAGTGGGATGCTTTGGAAGCTACTGGCAATTACAGATGCCCTTGAAAAGTGTGAGGAGGTCAATACATACAAAGAAGTGATTAGCCAGGTGGAGTGCGCACACCTGTAATCCCAGCGCTCGGGAGACTGAAGCAGGATTGCCGTGAGCTCAAGGCCAGCCTGGGATACACAGTGAGTTCAGGGCCAGCCTGGACTACAGAGTGAGACCCTGTCTCAAAAAGAAAATGGGCAATGATAATGGTGGTCCCCTCTTTGATCCCTCAGGTGGATAGCTGCAGGCCACTTCGCAGAACTGAACCCCAGTGATGACCAACTCAGTAATATCCTATGTGCTGGGCTCTCCTCCTTCCTGATTCACTCTTCTCAGAACCAGTATGTGAACCTTTTAGTCTAAATCCTATTCTTTGCTTTTTCTTCCCAAAATAAATGTCTGTTTATAAATCATCGTCTCAGGTTCCAAAGGGGACCCAGGCGCAGCTGGCTAACCATATTTAGTCAGTGTGTTGAGTACTATAAGTGGTTTATTTGATTTATCCCTCAAGCAAACTTTAGGTAAGTGCTATTTTTATCTTCTTTTGATGGGTCAGAAAATTGAAGCATAGACAGGAATAAGTGATTACAAGCATATTAGCCTAGAAAGGTACTGATGACTTCCTTAGCAAACTCAGTTAAGAACTTAACCCCAACCTGAAGCTAAAGTCTCTCTTAGGCTCTGATCCCATCACAGGAGCACGTATAAGTCCCTGAGATGATGTAAGAGTGCAAAGCAGGCCTTAGGAAGGAGAGTGGGAGGAAATGGGTGGCAGAACCCAGAGCACATTCAGCAGGCACGTGGGAGCAGCTTCCCGTCAGAACGCCATGCCAGACAGGGGACGATTTCTTCTGAACCAGTTGAGAAGAAATCACACTCTAGGAAGCAGGTTCATGCTAAATATCAGACAATATTCTGAAAGGGTTTCCAGAAGCTGAAGATGAGGACCAGCCATTTCTTGGGAAAGCTTCAGAGAAAAATCATACGGATGAATTGTAGCAGATTAAGGTAGGTTTCTAATTTAAGGCTGACAAAATTTGCTTGTCTACTCACCTGTCCAGTACAGCTTGGGTTTGGCAATTACTTGGGTTCCTTTGGTTCTTGGTGCTATTAGAGCCACCAACAGGCACAATTTCCCCAGGAGTATGAGAATCAGGATGTCTTTCTAGGCAGTAAAGCTTCTGCTCTTTACTAAATGAATAAAGGGTTTGTAGAAAAAATGAGAACCTATTTATTTCTAAATTCAATAGTACTTAGGACAAGATCGGGTACTCAAAAAGTCCCTGGAAATGTTCAGAATATGCAACTAAGTCAACGTATCCATCAGCCTCAAACCATCTGTGAGCTCTAAAATTGCTTTTTCTTTCACTAGTAATAAAAAAATTTCTCATTTCTTTGTGATAAACTTGCAACATCTTCCTGACTTGTAGCGCTTACTTCCTTCAAAACCCACCAAATGGTCTTTCTACCCGGAGAAGGAGCCTTGAGCTGAAAACAAAACAGATGTAGCACCAGCACAAAAAATGGTCAGAGGCCTGGTGAGTAGGTTCTTCGCAGTCTTTGGGAATTGTGAGCGCTAGATGAGTGAAAGGCTTCCTGCATGGAACACAGGCATCAGCATTGTGCTCCACTCATGGAGACGGGAGGATTGCCAGCATCTGTGGCATGCGCGGTAGGCTGAAGGGAACTTCATCTAGCTCTTTAGAGAGAAGATGAAACAGGGTGCAAAACAGGCGGCTTGTAGAGAAAGTGGAGGAAACTGACAATTCAAAGGACAGGTTGGGCAAGGGCTGATCTTCCCCGGGTATTAGCATCGTCCCTTCTCTAGGTCCACTGATCTTATGTGCAATCAACGTGGGTGGCCTCCAGCCCTTGGTGAATTTTTGTCCCAGTTTCTGGATGAAGATATCCAGGCAATCAGGAAGTTCAGAAGAAGGATCAATGAATAGGTGAAGACTCGGGGCCATGAGCTTTCCCAGCTCCAGCCCAGCAGTTCTTAAGATGAAGAGGAAAGAGACCTATTGATCCAGGATCAAGTCCTAAGACACTAGCTTTTCTTTGACTAAGAGGATATGCTTTGGAGGGCTAGGTGGCCTCAGTCGGCGAGCGGATGAAGGAAAGATAGTTGGGTTCCACACTCTCTCTTCCTCTCTGAAGCACCTTCAAGTTGGCTGCCACAGGCTCTGGGGCTACGGGCTTTCTTGCTTATCCTCGGTTCAATGTACTCTCCAGAAAGAATCATTCCCAATGACTTCATCACACGATACTGCTCACAATCAACCCAAACACTACAACTGGGTCAGTGAGGCCCCATTCCCACTTCTCCAACTTCTATTACCAGGCCCCAGACATACAGCCCCTCCACTCCCCCTTTTATTTCCTTCTTCAAAAAAGTGCATATTTAGAAAATTGACACCAAAAACACGAAGAAAGAATAACATCATAGGCTATGCATAAGACATTTAAAACAGGTCAACATGGTATTATTATTATTATTATAAAAACCAGTGTCTTTTGCTAGTGAAAACACTCAGTATCTAGTTTCTTAACACATTTCCAGTTTCAAAAGGAATGACTTTTCATTTATATATTAAGTGTTGTCTCCATAGACTAAGTTAGGTCTTCAGAACCTATCCATATCGGAAAGGCAAACGAAACGGTTCTCGGCCCTATTCGAAACAGCTTCTATGCACAAACCAACTCTCCCCTTTTCTTCCACTCCTGCGACTCTGGATCTACCCTTTCTCTTTTTCCTCTTTCCTGCCCAGGAGGCTTCTCTGCCCGGAGCTTGTGCTTCCCCCATTTTCTGTCACATTTTCCGGGGCTCAGTCCGAAGTGTCCCTCTAAGAAAGGACTCCCTCACCTCTGAAATTAAGGTAGATACCAGGCATATATACCTTGAGATCCATGCCTTGTCTTCTCCAATACTTTGACAGGTGTTTTGTGTCTTGGGAAGGACAAAGGCTGCAGGCTCTTTTTCCAGATTCCTTGCTCACTGGTTTATGCAAATTTCAACCAATGAGAGGCTTTGCTGGGATATTTTAAAGAAGAATAGAAAGGCCCAGGGATTTCTTTCCATTCTCTCTGTCACCGGTTGCATATCCATAGTTTTCAACACAACCCTGGGTCTTTGAGGGGAGTGAAGTGGGAGGTATTGTCTAGATTAGTTTTTTAAAAGATCGTTATGATTTCTCTGTGCGAAATGCGTGGGATTTGGGGAAAGGATTTAGGAGGCAGTCCCCGTGAGAAATAGTAATGGCTTGGGCTATAGTGATTGCAACTCAGAGGGAGAGAAGTGGACAGATTAGAGCCGCCTTTGAAAGAAGGATTAACAGGACTTGGTGATTGTTTGGATGAGATGCTTCAGGGAGAAATAAGGTGAGAAATGACTTTCCAGTTTTCTGGCTTGAGAAACTGGGTAGACAAATATCATTTATTATCAGGATGAAAAAGATCGTTCTCTTCCAGAGAAGAAAGTTGGTGTGCATTTTTGGTTGCTCTCCCCCAGCCCTGCCGTATCTTTTATCTATCTAATTTATCTATATTCTCTCTCTCTCTCTCTCTCTCTCTCTCTCTCTCTCTCTATATATATATATATATATATATATATATATATATATATATATATATCATCTATTTATCATGGCTTGAAGTTTGGATTATGTTGTATTTCTATGCTATGACTTTATTTTTCATTTTTTGGTAATCACTACATAGATACAGTTTTATTTTATACTTTGGCTAATTATCTTATAGTCTGTACTTAGCTTAGTGCAAAAATTAGGGTTTTTGGCATGTGTGTTTCTTATGTGTGCAACCAGTTATACTGTGAATAATGACAGTTTTATTTCTTTATTCACAATCAGTGTGGCTCTTCCTCGGTAACTTAGCTTCTTGCAATGCATAGGCCCTCTAATGTAATGCTGAATAGAAGTTATGAAAGGTAAGGTTTTTGCCCTACTACTGGTCTTAGAGGGGAAACATTTAGTACTCCATCAAGTGTGATGCTAGACTTGAGATTCTTTTTTTAGGTAGATACTTTTCATCAAATTGAGGTTGTTTCCTATTTGTTTCTGAGAAGTTATATTTTTTTCTGTTATGAATAAGTAAAAATGTCAAAAATGTTTGTATTTATTAATCTATTATATTGATCACATTTTCCTTTTATTCTTACTCTTTTTTCAAAGTCTCTTCCATTGAGGCATACCTGACAGAAAGCTGTGCATATTTAATTTATACAGCTTCACATTTGTGTTAGAAGGAAAATATATACCCATGAAGCCATCATTATAATGTATGATATAAACATATCTATCACCTTCAAAATTTCCTCTTGAGGCTGGAGGGATGGCTCAGTGGTTAAAGCACTTGCCTAGCAAGCACTAAGTCAAGAGCTAAGTACCCAAGCTCAATTCCCCATCACTGCATAAGCCAGGAGTGGTAGTGCACACCTGTAATTCCAGCACTCGGGAGGCTGAGGCAGGAGGATTGCCATGAGTCCAAGGCCAGCCTGGGTTCCACAGTGAGTTCAGGACCAGCCTGGGCTACAGAGTGAGACCCTGTCTCAAAAAGAAATTTCCTTCTACTTTCCTTTTATTAATATTTTAATATATTTTCCTCTCCTAACAATTTTGATGAAAACAATTTGGTCAGAAAAAATTGATATTCTATTTTTCTGAAATTCCTTTTTTAGTGTATATTTTTGATTTGTAATACTTACATTCAATTTGGGGAATTGGTAAATATATGCATCAAATCTTAATCTTGCCTCTTTATTGCTATTTTGTAATGGGAACACTAAATATAAGGTGTATTCTCTTAGCAAAATTTTCAGTATGGAAAACACTGTTGTTTAATGCAGTTGCTAAGCAAATCTTTAGAACTTAATCTTCTCATATAATTGATTTTTTTTACCCTTTAACTAATATTTTTCCATCTCACTCTCCAGCCCACGGCACCGTGTGGACCTCTTGAGACTCTGATCCATCCTCTGAGCCTCTCGTTCTACAGCAAATGCTTCCTTCTGGGAAGTACAGGTCCTTGCCCTATGCATGCAGATCCAACCCACCAACCTCTGGTACCTACTTCCTCAGCAGGGAAATGCAGTGCTGTCTGCATAATGGTATAGAAGATGTTCTTGGAGAGAAGTCAGGTGAACTTGGGACCATGTCACAGTGTGTTGTTTTCCTAAGAATGGCAGTTCCACTCGTCTTATTTCCCACAGCTGTAAGCTTTATTCAGTTTTCTAAGTCGATGAAAACAGTGGTGGGGATTTTGAGGGTGATACTGTCGCCCTATTTATTTTAGAGCACGCAGTTGGTTATTTAACCTGTCCTTTAATTCAGAGAATTTTCTTTATTTCCTTCATTGAAGAATGCCTTATTTTCTCTGTTCTCTCTTTTGAGGGTTCCTATTATCTAGGTCTTAGACCTTCACATCACTCCTAAAATCTCCCATGATTTCTCTTTTACATTGCATCATGATTATCCATGTTCTGGATAATCTCTTCACATCCTTCTATTGAGTTCTTCACCTTTGTTACCGTATCTTTAATTTGCAAGATCACAGCTTTTTGTTCTCTGAAGGCTAAACTTTATAAGCTCTTCATTTGTTTAATGACAATACCTTCTCTCCACAATGTTGATAACGGTCCTTTTTGCCGTGCTCTTATTCCTACCTTACCTCTATTTATTCTGAATTGTCTTTTGCCTATTGTTTTGATCTTTCTGTTTTAACTTAGAAGTGCTTTTCGTCTTACCCATGATCCTTGGTAGACATTCATGTTTAAAAGTAGGAAACTAAAAGTCTGACTGATAGCCTTCAACCTATGATTGGGCTTTTTACTGTGGGCATCATGTTTGGCATGTTGGCTGACCTGTTTCTTTAAAAATCTTTAATCCATTATCCGTCCTCCTTGACTGGCCAGATTCCTTAAGGAAAATCTTCTAATCTTCCTTGGAGGTCTGACCTTGCTACCAGAACACCATTCGCCGGAAGTGAAAAGGTGGCTGGCGGGTTCATCATTCAGCATGCAATTGTGCATGTAATTTCTTCTCTCCCTTGTGGTATCCTTGACCTTGCGTGGGCCTGATGTTCCCCAGGCAGAGACCTTCTCTTCTCCCCTCACACACATCCTGACAACAGCCTCAATTCATTCCACTCCAGTAGAACTAGGACCGATCATTACTAAAAGTTTGAAAACACCGGGGTAGGGAATTGGTGAGCTTGTCAGCACCTCCCACAGTGGTCTTTAGATTTGGCTTTTATCAATCCTAAGTCACACGGTACATGCACATCTACAATTCAGCCTTTAATATTTTGTTGCTGCTGCTCCTTTTGGAGTTTCTTTGACCTTGCAGGTTTAGACCTTTATTTTTTAAATGTCATTTTCATAAGCTTTTGGAAAAGACTCCTATTTTTTCCAATGGACAGATAAAGTAACAGCTTGATAACTAATGCTGGATCTGGCAGCCAAAAGCTACCAATGGGAAACAAACCTGGATATTTGTTCAGACTAGCAAAAACATGGGAGCTAAGAATAATATAGACATTTTCTCTAATCTCCACAGCAGAAGAGATAAAAATGCCCATGATAGTGAATTTAAGGAAAGTTACTGTGGCTAGACCTGGGAATCAGCTATACAGTTTGTAAATGTCCACTTTCTCTTAGGAAAAAATACCTGACACCAATACTTGAAAAGAGGAGAGGTTTAATTTGGCTGAAGGTTTCCCGGGATTTGGTCCAGGGTTGGCTGGCTTCAAGCAGGCACATCATGGCAATAGTGCATGGGGAACAAATGTTCTTAGTGCAGAGCAAGGAAACAGTGCTAGAGAAGAAAGGGCCGTGGACCATATGTAGTGCTGTGACCGTTAATCATGATGTGTCAACTCGAATGGATTAATACATGGCTAGCAGATTACTAAAGCACAGTTCTTGGGATATCTGTGGGTGATTGACATGTTGGCCCAAAAGCTGAGGAAAAAAAAAGCCACCCTGGGTGTGGATGGCATTAACCAATAGGTTTATAGCTTAACAAATTAAAAAGGAAAGAAAAAGAAAGTATTCCCATTGTGGAAGAGCTCTACTCTTTCCATCCCTTTTGGACATCAGTTTCCAGTTTCTCCAGGCTTCCAGTGTAGACTCGGACAAGAAACTCCCCTCTGAGGTTTCCAGCCATCAATTTTAAACTGGCACTACATTCTTGATCCTTCTCGTTCTGTAGCATCTATCTGTTCAGGCTGAAAAGTTTCTGAATCGCCGTATTTCCAGTGTATAGACAAACTCTTGTGAACGCTCCCGCGTCTAATTCTAATCCTACCTAGTAAATCCCCTTGCATAATGATATGCATGTTTTCCATTGGCTCTGTTTCTCAAAAGAGATCTACCATGAGTACCCAAGATGATGCCTCCAGCATCAAATCCAAAGCACCCAGAAGTGCTCTACCAATTCTCCGAGTGGTTCCTAAGCCAATCATATATATAGCCAAAGATTTATTAAGAAATCTGTAAAAAGTGGTCATAATTTACTCCTTAAGGGAGTAAGCATTTGGATCTCAACCAGTTGCCCATCTTTTTCCACAGTAGTCCCTTGGCTCCTATACTTCCACATACTCTAAATGGGACACTATAAGGTCCCTCTCAGGCTTCTGGCTAACTCAGAACTCATGTGTGTGAGGGGAGAAGAGAAGGTCTCTGCCTGGGGAACATCGGGCCCACGAAAGGTCAAGGATACCACAAGGGAGAGAAGAAATTACATGCACAATTGCATGCTGAATGATGAACCCGCCAGCCACCTTTTCACTTCCGGCGAATGGTGTTCTGGTAGCAACTCAGACCCAGGAAGCAGTTATTTCTCTATCGTTATGACCCGTGGACGGAAGGAACATCCCAATGTCAAAGGAGTCTCATTAAGATGTCTATTTCTTAGTCAGAGTCTTTGATCTCTGTTCACTTGGGAAAGTAACTGCAATAGCCATCAGCTATTTCTAGAAGCCTTGAGAGGAAAATATTTCCCTAAGACTGTTTTTTCCTTAAGAAACAGCATACCCTTCCAAAAATTCTGCAACTCACAGAAGACCAGAAAGGGGCTCAATACAAATGAATCACCATATCAAGAGGCAATGCCTTCTGATTCAAAAGGCAAGTCTCCCTGGTACTGCTCCTGAATACTTCAACCTGTTGTGCCCATCTCATGTCTTCCTGGAACCATTTTATCAGGTACAATCATGGAAACCATACCCTGCCTGAAGCAGCCTCCAGCCTCTATGAAACCACGACATACACGGGCAGGTCACCTCTTGATCTTGCCCCTCCACATTTACTCTCAGGTAGCACAACAAATATAGGAAGGACTGGTAGAAATTTATTACCAGGTAGAAATTATTGTGTACAAATGTCTTCTGTGGGTTAAGAGATTTCATTTTGATCCTGTCTTCCATGCTCCATTATGGTACAGCAAAGTCACAACCACTTCAAAACCACAGAAGGAATTATTTCCACTGACATCTCTCATTTCTGATCCCCTCATCCTCATATGTCTGCCTGCTGACAAACCAGAGCTGTCAGAGCCACCTGTCACTGCAGAGGAAAAAATACCCTTTTTTTTTGACAACTGCATCATCCTCTAGCATATTCTTTGTACCCAGCGCCTGCATTCCGACCCATGTTTGTGACACTTCTGTTATTTCAAAGGGCCCCATGAAATTCTCCAAAAAGGAATCTCAAGCTCAATTAATTTAAATTCATTTTCATTCTGAATGTGCTACACGCCGTAGTCAAGAGAGAGTGAGTGCACCATAAAGCCAAGCATCAGGAAGGCCTTCTTGTAAAGAAACAGCTTTGCTCATGAAAACCCCCAAACCTTGGGGCAGGCAAGGGTACCAGAAGGCTAATTCTTACTGTGATTGGGACTGGTACGGCTAGGGGATGTAGGTGCGGCTGTAGTTCTGATGTTAGCCACAGCAGTAGCAGCAGGAGACAGTTTCCTACATGGGAAGCGATGCGTCTTCCCATTTCTCTTTTAATGCCATCACCCAGAGATAACGACAATGTGTCCTTCTCTCCGCCAGTCCCGTCTCACCTTGAACAATATGCCACGGTCATATCTGGGCTCCAGGCGTTCTCTACTGCCTTGCCAAACCAAAGCTTGCGTGCCCTATCTCTGGATGCTGATTCATACTGCTTTTACCCTTGATTTTGGTTGTATTTTGTTTTACTAAACACAAACAACATTTTAAGGAAAATGTTGCTTACGAAGAAGGTTTTTGTCGGTAGGGAATTTCTTGTTTGGCTTTTCAGTGGTCACCTTTGGGGATTGTGTCCTATGCATATGCGTTATACCTTCTGCCCCTGGATTCCACAGAAGTGTTCATACTATTCGGCAATAATTAACAAACCCATGGCGGCACTTCAATATGATGAAGTGTGTCATCAATGAGAACGAATGGATAAAACATTTATGGGCAACAGAATGTAGCTATAACTGGATTGTTACAACTCAAAATGCACCAGGGAAAAGACTGTCACAGCTTAAGTACAGTTCCTTCCAAGGGAGCCCAGAGCATCCCGAATTTGAGTTTGGATATGAGTGATACTGAGGATTGTTAGTTGCAGGACTGTCTACAATAGTGGTTTTCAGTTGTTTTGATAATTCATACTTTAAAAAAGTCACACCTACAATTTATACGAATTTATATATTTATAAATTATAGAATTATACTACATTTCTTAGCAAATATTATAATTTAATTTACATTTTGGTGTGATCAATCATTAATGACCATAAGAAGAAATTTACCTTTCAAATAATCTTTATTGTAGTTATGAAATTTGGCGGCCAAATTTTGATCTGATTTTAAGAAAACATCATTATTTGCATCACATAATATAGTGAGCAAAGGTTAAAAGTATTAACTTTGCTATGCTTCAGTTGTTTAGTAGCGTTGGCATTTTAAGTTGTCTTCGATTCACATTTTCTATGCCAGAATTTTTAATCATTTAACCATTTTGCAGGGATTAGATGTTTTTAATGCAATGTATTACCCATAAATCCCTTTAACCAAGAAGATATAAACAGCAATTCATCACAAGACAAAAAAGCAAACAAGTGGATTATGAAACCCATACTTTAATCTCAGGTATGACAATTCATATATTAAAATTAGCCAAGCTTAATGTGTTTCATAGTTTAGAGAAAATTTATGTAAGTAAAAGTGCTAAGATAATTTTGGATCAACTTGTGTTACTCTCAGGAAGAGTACTGCACTAGCGTTCTCTGGGATTGCTATCCTCTGGGCTAGCTTTCTTGAGCCTTCCTGATGTCCAAAGGGAATTTCCAGGTGTTCACACCTAGCTGGAGCCCTGAGGCCCACTGTGGGGATAGTGAACAAAGTGCAAAAGAGATAAGGGAGCACCTTCTGTCCTCAACAGGGCAACACAAACAAGACTGGGCTCATCGCTACTCAAAAGTAAAATGTTAACGAGAAGAGACAAGGGCATGGTGTGCCGGCAGTGGTGGGAGCTCTGAGCCTGCTTGTCTTCCGGACTCTCCCAAGACCTGAACCCAATGGCAATGCATTCCTCTGACCATCTCTTCCCGAGAACTCTGTCCACCATTTATAAGTCTGGAAAGTCAGCCGGGACCGTTTGACCTTTAAGGGAGATCAATAGTAGGAAAGTGGAAGATAAAAATGACTTGAAACTATAACAATAAAGAAAGCCAAGAGTAAAAGCAAGGGGGTGGGGAGGGGGAGAAAGCAATTCTAAATATCTACATCTTATTTGGACTCTTAAAGTCATTTGAGGAAAATAAAGAAAAATTGCCAATCAGAGGGAGGAGACAGATTCGATATTGAGATGTGAAAATGAAGTAATAAATAGTAGGATAGCAAGGAATGAAGGAATAAACATAAAACCAAGGTAGTGGATGAGAAGATAAGGAAATATTTCATACCAACATCCTCCCCCTCAAAAACCCTGAAGCCGCTGGCGAGGCTGTGAGGAGAAAGGAACTCTCCTGCACTGCTGGTGGGAATGTAAATTCGTACAACCACTCTGGAAAGCAGTGTGGAGATCTCTCAAAAGACTGGAAATAAATATCCCCTTCGATCCAGTGACACCCCTCCTGGGAATGTACCCAAAAGAGGCCAAAACAATACATAACAGAGATACATATCTACCCATGTTCATAGCAGCACAACTAACAATAGCCGAAATATGGAAGTCACCAAAATACCGATCAACAGACCAATGGATACGCAAACTGTGGTATTTATACACAATGGAATACTATACACAGCTTGGAGTCTTTTACAGGCAAATGGAAGAAACTTGAGAACATCATGCTTAGTGAAGTGAGTCAGAAGCAGGAAGTGAAACATCGAATGGTCTCTCTGACACGAGAGTCCCAGAGCACAACTCCTATGGAACTTAAAAAGAAAAACAATGTGAAACGGGGGTATGGCGGGGAGGGAGGGAGGGGTGGGTAAGGGGAGGGACAAAAGTAGAGAGGGAAAGTCCTTGTCACCTTGACAAGATACATATGTGCACAAAATCCTCAACTTCATTGTAAACCTTAAATTTTGTGCTTATACATATCAATTAAATGGGGAAAAACCCCTGAAACACATAAAAGCAAACATTTTTTTAAGTGAAGGAAAAAAAGAGTCCAAATTATTTTTAAAAGAAATTGCAGAGGAAATGAAAAAAGTGAAGATGAAGAAATCATCAAAGAAAAAAGGCAGCATCTAGAGAGTCAGGATGACATAATACCGATTGTCCCTCCTTAAAGGAGCAAGAAGCAACTGAAAAAACACAAAAGGTCTTAAGCAAAAGATGAACTGGTTTGGAGCTGCAAACTAGACCCCTACCAGAAAGGCAGGGTATCTCGCATCCCCATAGCACTCAGTGGAGGACGGCTACCCACACTGGCATCCCTGGCTCCAAGCTGGCATTGGAAGGCAGCCCAGGAAGGCTCCTTCTTCTCTTGGGTTGAACCCAGTCCCTTCTAACAATGTGAGTGGAGCCCAACCCTATTGGTAAGGACAACCATAGCAGCCAAAGAGGCACACTGTCCTAAACGTAAGAGCCCATTTTCCACCAAGAGCTAGAGAAAGCAGGTGAAATCAGGAGGAAAAATGACAACCTGACTTGAGACACCTCTTTGTCCCTGTAGGGGACATCAAAATCAATGCCTCAGATTCTTCTCTCTTGCACAGAGACACCCAGGTCAGGAGAGCAAGAGGCACCGCTTATAACACACAGCCTGTTTCCAGAAGCTCCTTTGTCGCCCTCAGTCCTAGAACTAGGCCCCCCACGGGGACCCTAAGGGAACATGTGAAGGGTAATGGGAATCACTGCTTCTGCACTCCCATGGTAGCAGCAGCAAGAACCTATGGAGCCCCAGTGGCACCAGATTAACTGAGCAAGCCTCAGCGTACCCCAAAAGCTCTGGACTTAGCCTTTGGAACCCTCCCCTATGAAAGTAGACCATGGCCTGCTGGCTAAACTGGCTCGGGCTACCCTCCCACGTGCACCGGAGAAAGGCAGTGGTCTGCAATGTTGTGTGAAGGAATGTTGCCAAAAACTTCCCAAAAGTTGAGAAAAGACACAAACTTGGCAAACAGCAAACTTACAGACATAAGGAGCTAAGAAAGCCCTCCACATCTATGTCCAGATACATTATTCTTAAACCTCTAAGAACTAAAGGTATATGAGAATAAAAAAATTAAAAACAACCCCAAAATGTGGAGGACTATCCATTGGAATATGATGGATTTTGATTTTTTTAAGCATTGAAAAAATTGGAAATAGCAAATTCTGTGGTCTCTAAATCTGTCTTTCAGGAATGAAATGGGAATAAATACATTCTCAGGTAAAGGTAATTAAAATATACATCATTAGCAGATATACACAAAGACTTGCTAAAGAAAACACTTGGACAAAAAGAAAATGAAAAAAGAAGGAATCTTGCAAGTTTCAGGAAGGAAAAGAGAACAATAAAAGAACCAGATATAAGGGTGCATACTATGAACTACCTTTCTCCTCCTGTGTCATATTTTATGACTGAAACAAATATCCCTTGGTAACCAAGAGAATACTGTTTAAAGATAGAGGAGGTAAAGAGATCTAAATGAAAGTAAAGATTTCAAATTTCTGTAAAAATAGCAAAACGTTAGTAGCAATTATAGTATCCTGAGTAGAGGCCCCAAGGACACTCATTTTTATTCCTCAGAATTTGTGTTATCTTACATGACAACATAGCCTTTTGCATGCGATTGAGAATCTTGAAATGGGGAAATTATCCCGGACTATCCCACTAGACTCACTGTAATCATGAAGGTTCTTGGAAAAGGAAGAGTGGAGGATCAGATGTAGAGGGGGGAAAAGAATGCCAACAGAGGTCAAAGAGAAGATGTTACTCCGCCCACTTGGAATTCAGGGAAGTAGTCTCGTGAGCCAAGGAGCATAGGATGCCCTGAGAACTAGCAGCTTCTCCCCAAAGACCTTGGAAGCAGTGCACTGCCTTTAGACCTTTGGCCTACAGAACCACAACTGGATAAGTTTATGTTATTTTAAGTCACCAAATATTTGACAGTTTTTAAAGAAACAACAGGAAACTAATAAGCAATAAATTTTTGTTAAGTTATGTATGCAAATTGTAACAACAAAAACAAAAACAGTGCAAAAACTATACCAAAAGAAATGTTTTAAAGATACAATAAATGAGTCAATGTAATATGTCATATTAAAGGAAGGAAAGAAATCACATGATCATTTTAATTGATATAGAGAAAGACAAAAATCCAATACATTTTCCCGATTAGAAAAAAATAGTAAACTGAGAATCAGAGGGAACATCCTCAACATGATAAAGGGTGGTTGTGAAAATTTTGCAGCAGAAGGAATACTCACAATGAAAGACTCAGAGCTTCCTCACAAGATGAGGAACAAGACAAAATGGCTGCCTTCACCAGTTCTATTTGTACAGCACTGGAGGTTCCAGTCAGGGCAATTAGGCAAGAAAAATTTTAAAAAGGCATCTAAATGAGAGAGAAAGAAGTGAAGTTATACCTATGTGCAGATAACACATACCTGTCTGTCTGTCTCTATCTCTATCTTCATCTATCTGTCCATCTATCTATTCTTAAAGACTCCACAAAACAAGTAATAAACAACTTCAGCAAACCTGTAGGATGCAGGCTTAGCACACAAAAGTTCATTATATTCCTATATGCTAGCAATTCATAACCTAAAAATGGAATTTAAGAAGACAATTACACTTCATAACAGCATCAAAAAGAATAAAATACTTCAAAATAAACTTAACTAATGTACAAGACTTGTATTGTAAAACTATGAAACGTTGCTGAAAGAAATTAAATAAACTTAATAAAGAAAATACATCTGTGTTCATAGATTGGAAGACTAAATATTGTTAGGATCACAAAAGTCCCCAAGCAATCTAGAGAATCAATGCAATCTGTATCAAAATCCCAATAGTATTTTGTGTAGAAATGGAAAAGCTGACCCTAATATTCATATGGAATCGCATGCTGTCCTGAATAACCAGAGCAATCTTGAAAATGAAAAAAAATTGGGCTTGCATTTTCCAATTTTGAAATTTATTATAAAGCTATCACTAATCAAAACAGTGCGATACTGGCATAAAGATAAACATATATACTAATGGAACAGGATTGAATGTCCATGAATGAACCACACATTTATGGTCAATTCATTTTTAAACATGAATGCCAGGACTATTCAACAGAGGACGGCCAGTCTTTTCAAACAGTAATTCTCAAACAATTGGATAACCATATGCAAAAAGCGAAGTACCACTCCACACTCCCTACGTAAAAAGTGAAGTCAAAGCTGGTTAAAAATATAAATATACAAATTTAAAAATATTAAACATTTAGAAGAAAATATTATAGAACTAAATTTTCGAATTTGGATTTCACAATGAATTTTTACTTGGGACACAAACAATAAAAAGTAGGTAAGCTGTAACCCACCAAAATTAAAAACTTTGTCCTTTATAAGAACCACAGGAAATGAATTAACACCTTACAGAATGAGAACAATATCTCCAAGTCACCTATCTGCATCTAGTATTCAGAATATGCCAACAACGCTTACAACTTAACAATAAAAAAGAAAAACAACCTAATTTAAAAACAGGCAAAGAAGTAGCAGCAATAATCAACAAATGGGACTAAAACAAACTGAAAAAACTTTTGCACAGCAAAGGAAACAGTAAAAAGAATGGAAAGATCACCAACAGAAATGGAGAAAAATTTTGCCAGCTATGTTTCAGACAGAGGATTAATATCTAGAATGTATAAAGAATTTAAAAAATCATCCAAAATAAATAACTCCATTAAAAAGTGGGCAAATGAAATGAAAAGAAATGTCCCAGAAGTACAAAAGATCAACAAGCACGTGAAATATTGTTCAACAACTTTGGCCATCAGACAAATGCCAAGCAAAACAACATTGAGATTGCGTCTCACTCCAGTAAGAATAACGTATGTAAAGAACTCATAAAATTAACAATTGTTGGCGAGGCTGTGGGGATAAAGGAGCAGTTCTACATGGTTGGCAAGATTGGGTCAATCACTATAGAAAGCACCTTGGAAAGCTGAGGATAGAAATCTCATTTGACCCAAGTACAGATCTTCTAAGCATTTTCCCAAAGGAACTAAAGTCATCACATCATCACATCAGAAAGACACACACACACACACACACACACACACACACACACACACACACACACATGTTTACAGCAGCACAATTCATAAGAGCTGAGTCCTGGGAATAACCTGTAAGCCAATCAATAGAGGAATGAATAAAAAATATGGCATATACACAAGGTAAAATATGTAGCCACAAAATGGCAGGTATGAAGCATTTCCAAGAAAATGAGGTCACTTTGAGTCAATAATACTCAGAAAACTGGACCAGACACAAAAGATTAAGTACCACATGGTATCTGTCATATGAGATTGCCATAAATACATATATTAAAAGATCTTAACGTAAGACAGAGAGCAGGAGAGGGGTGGTGGACTGTGAGGAAAGGGGAGGGACACTGAGAGTGGGCGGGGGAAAGAGAGAAGGGAAAGGCCGAGAGAGGGGAAGTGGCCAAAGGTGACTTAAGTAGGCACAAATCCCCCGGGTTGTATGTGAGTAATGTGCCATGGAATCTGTAATGCATTTGTAATCAGATAATTAAACAAACAAAAAAAAAAATACATAATATGGGTGAAGTATTTGGATAGGTATTTTTCCACAAAGATAAACAGTCACCAAGCACATGAAGGCTAAAGATCATTGTCACTAGCAAATTAGCAAAAGTGAATCAAAACTGTAATAAAATATCAGCTCAGACCCACTAAAATGGTTGTAATAGAAAGTAGAAAGTAACAAATGCTGACAAAAATGTAGAGAATTTGTAATAATCACTCATTACTGGTGAGACTGTCACGTGGTGCAGCAGTTGTGTATAACAGTTTGACACATCCTCAAAAAAGTGTGAAAATTACCATATGACCCATATATTCCATTCCTAGATATATATTCAAATGAATTGAAAATAAATGCCAACAAAACTCACACAAAGATGTTCATAGCAGCACTATTCAAAATAATCAAAAAGTAGCAGCAACTCAAATGTCCATCAGTAAAAAAAAAAAAAAAAATAAACAAACCAAAATGTAGTGCATTCATGCAGTGAAAATATTCAGACAAAAAATAAGTAAATACTTTTCTTTTTTTGAGACAAGGTCTCACTCTGTAGTCCAGACTGGCCCTAAAGTCACTATGTAGTCCACACTTGCCTTTGTCCTACCTCAGCCTCCTGAATGCTGCTGTTACAGGTGTGCATGACCACACCCTGTTTCTGTGACACTGGGGAATTGAATTCAGGGCTTTGTGCTTACTAGTCAAGTGCTTTAACCTCTGTGCTATTCCTCCAGCCCTGTCTGGACTATTTCTTAAAACTGGGTATGAATGTACAATTACCTCAACTGAACAAACAAAAATATGGTGGAAATTAATCCAAACATATCAATAATCACAATTATTATAAGTTAATTAGAATAACATTTTAATAAGGGTAAAGTTAATTAAAAAGCCACACTAGGGCATGGAGACTGAAAATAAAAAAATGAAAACTTATTTACCAATGACAAGAAATACATAATTTTTGAGTGTCTATTATGTACATGGCACAGTTCTAAAAGCTAGAGTATATCCATAAACAGACAAACAAAAAATAGATTGTGTTTTTGTTCTTTTTTCAAAACATTGTGATAGTGATCTGCCCCAGGACCTTGACCATGTCAGGCCAGGCTCTGCCATTGACCTACGCTCTAGCCAACAATACTCTGCCTGCGAGGAGCGTTCATTCTAGTGGTAAGTGATAGGCACAATGAACAGTGAGCACATAAAATGTCACGGCAACATAAGGGACTACAGAGTGATTTGGAATACAATTAGAGAGCATGTAGTAAAGGCCTGTCTGATAACAGCATTTAATCAAATTTTAAACAGAAGAATGGCAATGTAGTAATAATTCCACTCAAGACATTATACATGGCAAAATAATTTAAAGGAAAAAGAATCATTGCACAAAATAATAAAAGATACCAGCTAGAAATAAAACACAGCAATCACGAACTGTCAACTGAAATTCCATTGTGCAATGTGTGTGACTAAGAACATGAAATTCCTTAATGACTAGTTGAAGGCACATCTGTCCTCTGCTAATGAGGAATGAAATTCTAAGCAAAACAGCAAATTTTAGAAACCCTGTTTTCTCCATGATTGTAGTTCTATATAGTATAATGTATACCAATCTAAATCGTGTCTTAGAGTGAAGGTGAGGCAGTGAGCCACAGGTGAGGGAAACAGTAAACATGTAGTGTTTTCTGTGAAGACTGAGGTCTGATTCCTTGTCAATATGTCCAATTTCCTATTTAACATTTGTGTTCATCAGATGTACAGGCGATGTTGTGATAACAAACTCCCAAGTCTCAGATCTCAATCCGAAAAGGCTTATTACATAAATTATATAGGGGCTCTTGTGTCCTTCCTTTATCACGTAGCTAACACCTATGGAATATGTGAACTCCAAGGTCAACCCAGCCAAGAAAGTTTGAAGTGCTAGCCTGGAAGGAGCTCATGAAATAACTTCCACCCATTGGCCAGAATTTTGTTATGTCTGGTCAAACTAATGGCAAAGGAAGCTGGGACATGTGGCTTTCCCTTGTGATCAGGAAAATAAAACTACATGGAGACCACACACCATGCTGGTGTTAAAATATCCAATGAAATCTCCCCTTCTGCCGCTGCTTCTTGCTTCTGCCACTGTTGCTTCCTGTATGATAATGACAATAGTCTAACACGTGTCTTGCCAAATACCAGACATTAACCACTTTTCATGTGGTCCCATTTTGCACACAACTGTACCAAATAAGTTTATTATTTATTATTATAAGTGAAGGCCCAGAGAGGTTGAGATTGCCTGAAGTCACAAGTCCGTAAATATTTGTCTTATTTCTAGTACTCCTTCTGCTTGGAAGGGAGACAGATTTTCCTCCAAGGGTCCGTGAAACACCACCACGGTCTCCTTGGAAGTCATCGCCTTTCCAAGCCATATCTGCCTGCCTGGTACATAATCATTGGAACATCTGTAAAGAGCTTCCCTCCACAGTAATTTTTTCTTTGATTTACTGGTTGTGTTAAAATTGTTGTTCTATAATGGTCACGTCTAGAGAATGTTGCACTTAAAGAGAAAATTGCCCTTAATAAAAACGAATGATACTAAAATCCCTCTCCCCCAGTGAAATGATTCCCCTATATTTTGTTCTACTGGTGAGCACATCAAAAAAGCGTCTTTGGTCTGTTATTTTCCAATTACCTCCTCTGGTGTTAGCTGAGAGCAGAGAAGGAAAGTGGGATCATGAGGCTCATAACATTTGATCTTTTCCAGGCTTCAGCAAACCTGTGAATCACTTTCATAAGCTAAATCAATATCAGGTGTCACCTGGTGGCAGGTAAGGGCAATTCGATGGCTTTTCTAATACCTTGCAGGCATTGATTTTTTCCACTTACCAGGAGAGCGGTCACTACACAAGGAATGGAGAAGTATGCAAAAGCAAAATGACCCCGCAGCTCTGCGGGTCTGTCCAAGAAATCCCGGGGCTTACATGGGCCGTGGCTGCCCTGATTTCCGCTGCTCTGGCGTGCCTGCCTCCCTCTGCGGAGTCCCAGGCCCATACGGCAGGAGAACGCTATTCAGCACCCCTGTGCAGGAATCAACCCGGACCCTGAGTTTACTGCCTAAACTAAGTTCTTCTGCCTTCTCTGTTCTCGAGGGCTGAGCCACCCAGACTGCATAACTAAAAACTGTTGCACCAAAACGCGCAAGATGTGCGGTCCATCAGCTTCGCCCGGGAACTTGTCAGAAATGTGGGTTCACAGGCTCCCTCTCAGAAACACAATCTGTGGGGGCCGGCCCAATCGTGTCTCTTCAACAAACCCAAGAAGATCCTGAGGCCTGCCTGGTCTAATTTGGGAATCATTGTGCTACAAAAATCTTAGGAGATCATTAGGCAAGGGGTCTCATTTAGCAGAAATGTAAGCAAGGCCTGTGGAAAGGGAGAACCGGGGCAAGCCAGGATAGAAATCCAGTTTCCAGCTGTAGGGATGTGGTCGTTCCGTACCGACATTTGCTGCTTTCTCTGGGTTGCAGAACAGACAGACTGGAGCTGAGCAGGGCGATTGCACAGGTAAAAGAGTGACAGCTGTGACCCAGAGGGCAGCGTACGACCCGTTGCTCAGAGATCCTGGTGTAGGGCCATAAGGAGAGGCCCCAGAGACCTGGCACCTGGGAGATGCTCCTCAGACAAAGATAAGCCACTGCGTAGAGGGTAGGTGGCCCAGAGGCATTTAGAGCCTGACCAGCTTAGTTGTTGCTGAATTGACTTCTAACCAACCTACGGTGCATTTGCTGCACTGAAGCAGGTCCAGGCTAGACACTAGCTGGCTTGCCCCTCCAGTGTTCTTCCTTCCTCAGAAAGGGCCACTGTCACCTCTCCAGCCATCCTCTATCCAAAGCTGTAGGGAGGTCACTGATCTGACTATGCCTGCTTAAAAACTTTTCCAGATTTCCACTAACTCAGGATGAACTTACTCCTCCATTGGCCGATTAAGTCCACTGAATCTGACCCTGGCCTTCTCCAGCTTCCTCCCCTGCCAGGATCCTGGGTCCTGTGGGGATACAGGCAGTTAGGTGGCTACAGGCAGAAAAGGGCTGAAGGAGGAGGGAGACAGAAAGCTGTCGAGAAAGGCAAGAAATAATGTATCTTTTTCCACCTCTGGGACCCTAACATTCTCTATAGGGAGGGCCCAAGCTTTTTTAAGAGCTCCTAAATAGGGTAACCCAGAGAATTATGGCAACAGGCACATACAGGTAAAACCACCCTAAAAATCGTATGTAGCCATATTACCCTGAAGTTCCTAGATATGAGATTCATACATATGGACTACATTTCATGCATCAATTTAAAGGCAATCTAAAATGTCACCAAAACCAAAAAAATTGATCAAAATTACTGATGGCTGTGTGCTCCCTAGCCACAAAACTTCAAGGACAGTTGTATCTGGGGAGTCTTGTTTTGGGGTCTAGGAGTTTTTATTTGGCAGTCACTGATTTTTAAATAGACCCTTTCCCCACTTGGCCTCCTTTTTTACCTGTTTTCCTTTTGATATTGTGTGACATGAATCTGGCACTGCTCTGCTAGCACAAGACACATTCGTACCAGGAATTTTCCTTCAGGATGCCTTTGTCACATAACTCTTTCTAGGTGCAGTCTGGATTTCCCTACCAGCACTCACACAGTAGGTATGTGTCCCTAACAACAGCTCTCATGGTTTGTAAGCATGTTTATGAGCCTTAGCCCTGTCAGACAGTGTGAGTTCCCAATGGCAGGAACCAGAGACAAAATGAATTCACTGCTGTTGATGTCCTGAAACTCTAGCTGTCCTTCTGTGTGCCCATGTTGCTCTCTTGCCAAATTATTTTGATCACCTGAATATTACCTCATCTTCTTTTAGTGTGACTTCAAAGAGGAAATGTATGGAAGTTAAAATTCCCATAGTTCCCTAGGTAATCATAATTACACAATGTTTACTCAGGCTGGAAGATTCACTTGTGGGTCATCTCAGCCAGCCTCTTGCCTCTGAGGAGGACCAATGGAGGCTTCTAGCATCTTTTCTACGACAATCTGTCAGTATGCCTGTGTTTGCACAGAGGGGATTCAGATCAGAGCTGATTGCTTCTGCATTAGTGTGTGTTGAAGACCCATTCACTCAGAAATTCAGAATGAGAGGTGTTCTGGGCTGTACCAAGACTCACGGCACAGTATTTACCCAGACAGACCAATTTAAATATGTTGCATGCCATTTAAAAGTTACCATGTCTCCTTCATTTTACTTCAATTTAACCTCATTACTTTTACTACACTGGTAATGAAACAGTTTGAAGTGTGTGTTGGAAGTGATTTGAAGAGAGAAACTTGCTTTCTCTCTCATTTGCTTTCATTTTTGTTTATATCCTGTCTTAATTTAAAAAAAATGAAGCACTTGAGGAATGTTATGAGCCCTTACCATCTTACCAATGAAATGATGACCAATTGTTTGAGGCCAGATCATATTTAGTCTATGTAGAAATTTGAGGATGGCGGTTTCCAGAGCAATCTAAGGTAAGGTGAGACAGAACTGGGAAAGTATTACCTTGAACTTGACTTTGACTGTGAGGGTCATCAAAGGATGATTAGGAAAACGAGTGACTATTAGACTGATACACAAGAATCCGCATATCTATAAAACCAAGAGGCAGGAAACACGCAAGGCCACTCTTGAGAGCTCTCTGCCAACTGGGGACAGCTAAGTGGATCCCCCAGCTGTTCTTGGGCACCTCAAACTGGTCTGAACTGATTATTGGGCTAAACTGTGATGCCTTTGGTTGTCAGGCTAACAGGGCTGTCAAGTGTACCTGGAAACCATGGGTTCTCCCAGGTAGCACCAGCTTCAGCTTCCTTCCACCTGTTCCTCAGTTTGCCATAAATCCTCCTTTCTATGCTCCCTGTTTCACAGTCCAGCTACCTTTACTTGCCTAGCTATCCTAAGAGCCCCCTGGCTGGCTAGTCTTGTGTCCAGAATGGGAGCTACATCTTCCTCAGATAGGCGAACAATAAAGGTCCTATCCAGTTTTCTTTGACCTTACCTATCCCCAGACACCTCCTCTAGGAAACCCATTCTGCCCTAAATTAGAGTGGTCCCATGGGAACTTGCAGACAGTGAGACTGAGCTAGCCCTAATTCCTAAGTAATCAGTCAAAATAGGCTGGAATTTGCTGCACCAGCAAGAAATTCAAAAGCTCCATGGTGTAATATAACAAAATGTCTTAGGCTCCTAAGGTTTTGCTGAGTCTAGAAACTCAAGGACACAGACGACAGTGTCTCTTTCTTGACATGAGCTTCTATAACCCCCATAGCAGAGGGAAAGACAGAGTCCTGGCTCTTAAAGTCTTCTACCTCAAAAAGGACAAAGTTCATGCCTCTCATATGATATGGGTCTGAGTAAGCCACACTGCCCCCTAGAAACTCAGGCAAGAACAGATGTACGGTCCCAATAAATAGATGTACTGATGTGGTCAGAGGGTGGAGGATGAGCTGGAAATATTTAGCGAACAGCTACAACCCGCATCTTGCGGATCCAGGCAAGGTGCGTTCCCAAGTATAGTGAGCCTACCAGGCCCTCACATGCGTTATGCCAAGCACTACTCGGAACCATACTGATGCCTCCAGATATAGATCCAGTCTGTTCAGAGAACACGCTCCTCACCCGCTAAGGAAGCTTTAATTATAGCAAACGGCCCTGTCATCTCTGTCACAGAATCTCAGAATACTGGGCAGAGCAAAGGGAATCTCTGCATCACCCAGTCTGCTCTGCAGCCTCCTTGAAGTAGACTTTCCTTTATAAGGGAAAAAAAAAATGTAAAAAAAGAAAGGAAAATCCCAGAGTCTCATCCATTCTCATGCCAAATAATTGTATCATTTCTATTCCTGCTTTCCTGACTGCATAACGCACTTAGCTATCAAAATAGTAAAAAACAAAACAATAAACAATCAACAGACATTAAATGTTGGAAAGAAACACAGTGTGTATGTGGGAGAGGGAGTGAAATAGATCTCCCCCAACCCACGTACCCTCCCACAGAAAGACTGCCTGAGAGACGTAACCAGTTGGGCTGCAGGCTATGATATAATTAGAACAATATTGCCCAATTGCAAAGACATGTGCCCGTTTTCCTGAAATGGAAGCATCTGCTGAAATTATTTGAGGTGTCCCATATCACTAATTAAAAGAGCTTTCATTTATAGAGGAGGCACCATATGGATGCTGTTGATTCTTGGGTTGCTGGATATGAATGAGTACTGAGGGACTTATTGGGGGCAGGTGCATGGTGAGGAGTATCCAGGAAAATATAATTCAGCCTTCCAAAAATTTCTCTTACAAGGAGGTATGGGGGTGGGCAAGGTGCTGCTGGAAGCTGTTCTAGCGAGACAAGGAAATCTGACTCACAGGTTGCGCCTGCCGTGTCTTGGTTCACCGATGAGCATTGTCCCAGGAGTCTGGCTGTCCCCCTCTACTTGCCAAGTCACAACCTTGTGTCCAAAGAGTTTTCCAGGAGCGTATGGGGTAAACTATAAAATCTTTGAGTCCTTTCGCAAAATTAAAGTGTGGGTCCTCTTGCTGAAAAGTTATTAACATCGTAAGATGTTGATGAGAGAGCATTAAAGAAGCCGAATGCCTTTCTGACTGTGGATTCCTGTGCAGGCTGCTAAGACACAGGACTAGGAAGCCACCCTTGTAGGTGGAAACAAAGCAAAAAGAGTTGGGGAACAGGGATACAAGGTGTCTTAGCCACTTTTCTATAGCTGGGATATAATACACAAGACACTCAACACAGAGGATGAAAGGTTTATTTTAGCTCATGGTTCAGAGGTCTCAGCTAGCTCGTGAATGACCATCTGGCACGGTGGAAGGGCTTGGTGGGACAGCCTGGTGTAGGAGAGCTGCTCAAACTAACGTGGGAAGAAGCAGAGAGAGAGGTTGGGAAGGGACCTAGGGCAGGGAGCTATTCCTCTAAATCACACCCTCGGTGATTCACCACTCCCAACCTGGCCTCGCTTCTTAACAATGTATGAAATCCATAGATTGAGCCGATTGACCCCAGAATACCATCACCTTCCAAGTGCATGAGGCTGCTGGGGACATTTCTGGATCCGACCCATAACCGGTGGGAAGATTAAAACAGTCATGCTCAACCATAGCCACACCGGAACATTTTCGTCTCAAGGAAATCTCACATCCACATTCTGCCCTCAAATCTACACACCTGTGCTCTCTGCTAGGCAGACCAACAAAGGTGGAACTTGCTCTTGCTTGTGTTCAGTGTGGCAACGCTGTGCCAAAGGCCAGTTCCGACTCCCGGGCTTTCGTGCTTTCCCTTACTTTATGCCTTATCTCCATAGAACATTCTGCCCCTGTGAGGCCTGCTCGCTTCATTCCCTCCACTTCACTCACACGCCAGTAGTCTGTGTACATCCCACTTAGCACAGTGAAGGAGTCCAAAGGGGTACTAGGCTAAAAGAAAGGCAGTCCCACCTGAGCGAGAGACAGATGCACGCAGAATACATTAATGCAGCAGATTCTTACCCTGCTCAATATTTAAAGGAGAGGTTTCCAGCCAACTTGGGCTTGGGGGCTCAATAAGAGAAGCGTATTAGAAACAATTACAGAACTTTCCCTCACAAAAGAATACTAGGGTCAGAAAATAAATAGCAAGGATCAGTGTTACTCAACGAAGTTCTCAGGTCTAGGGTGACTGCTTTGTTTTCTTTCTCTTTCTTCAAGAGAATGGTCTACTCCAAAAGCACTTTGGAATACAAAAATATTCTCATTTTTAGATTTTAAAAATATAACTTAAAGACCTTATGGGGGGAAAAACAATAAAAATACAAGACACCAAAATTTGTTAGATGCAGGCAAAGCCTTACTTGACTTAAATGATCTAAAAATCCTGGAGTTTCAACTTGAGAAAGAGAAAGGGCAAAATAAACCCAAATAAGTATAAGGGTAGGAAAAATAAGGCCAAAGACAAATAAACTGAAATGTTAAAAAGCAGGTAGAAAACAGAGAAAATTAGCTAAGCAAAAAAAAAAAAAAACCCTCAGAATGAAGAGCTCAGCAAAATTACTTATCTCTAGCTTGCAAAGAAGAGAGATAACACATACTTTTAATATTAGAAATGAAAAGGATTTATCTTGATCCTATGTGCATTAAAATAAAAACAAATACTATACACAATTTAAGCTAACATATTTGACAACTTACATAAATTGGAAAAATTTAAAATTATAACTTATTAAAACTGACATTAGAAGAAAGAGAAAACTGAATATTACTACATATATTAAGGAGATTCATATTTAAAATATTAAATCCATTCAACAAAAAAAGCTCCTGTCTGAGATGGTGTGACAGGCCATAGCTTTCTTGGGCGCCCACAAACTAATCCCTAGAATGTGTAAATATATTATTGCAAAAGAGAATTAACATAGTGGATTGAATTAATATTGTTAATAAGCTGTCTGCCTTTAAAATAGGGAGGGTGTTGCAATTAGTTAAGTTGGCTCAGTACAGTCACAAGGTCCTTAAAGTGAAAGAGGGGAACAGGGAGGCCAGTGTCTGAGCAACGCTGTCTAGGAAAGAATCAACTATCGGGGCTTACTTTGGAAATGCCATTGGGCCCAATGATGCAGGCAGTCTCTAGAAGCCTTTAGAAAAGCAAGAAAATGGTCTCCTCTAGTATTTGCCTTCACAAAGTAATCTGGTCTTATGCCTTCATTTTAGTTCAGTGAAACTCATTTCAAAATTCTGAACTTCAGAATTATAATACATTCTGCTGCTATAAGTCAATAAGGTTCTAATGATTATCTACAAAGACAGATATTTTTGAGGCTTTTGTAGGTAAATGGAGGCAACTTGAGACCATCCTGCTCAGTGAAATGAGTCAGACTCAGAAGGTTAAATATCAAATGGTTTCTCTAATATGAGAAACCCAGATCACAATAATTTCATAGAACTAATGGGGGAGAGAGTTGGAGTAAGGGGGAGGGAAATGGCATAGGAGGGTCAGAAAGGGAGAGGGGAAGGGGTTGTAAATTTGATGTGACATGTATGTGCACAAAATACTCAAATTCAATGTAAGCTTGTATTACATATATACAAACTAATAAAATAAGGAAAAAGAAATTAAAAAGATAGCTCACCTGGTGAATTATCTCCATTAATAATGGCAAAATATTTCACAAAATTTAAAAAAAAAATAAAAGTAAGTGCCTAAGTCATTTTCTGATACTAAATCCTAACCTGTTGTCCATATCAAAAACCTAACAAAGACATAACAAAATGAGAAAACTACCAAAAATAAAACTTGAATCCTCATGAAGTCATATAATTCATGCATATAGATTCAAAGGCCTTTAACAAAATTATAGCAGCTGAGTCCAGCAAAATATAAAAGACAATAAATATAATAAATCATTAACAAATAGGGCTTATTCTAAGAACACAGGCTGATTTAACATATAAAAATCAGTCAACACAATTTCCCAAGTTAATAAAATAAAAATGAAAAACTACAATATTTTCTTAATAGATATATTAAATGCTTTACTTCCTGAGAGAAAGAAAATGTCAAGAATGCCCACTGTACCACATCCATTCAGTATTTCTGTCTGGAGATTCTAGTAATTGTATTAAAGCCATAATAAAAAATACACAGACTGAAATGAAAGACGTAAAACCCTCCCTACATGCAGGTATTATTGATTATCTAGGAAACCCATAGAAACTACCAAAATCGTGGCTACAATTAATGATTGAACTTAGAAAGGTGATAGGTTGTACAATTAATATTCAAGAATCAAGTTTTTTCTTATACTTAATGCCAACAAAAACCTAGTGGAAATTAAAATCTTACAAGTTCCACTTACAGAGAAACCAAAAATATAGAGTACAAGTCTAACAAAGATGTCAGAGTCCTCTATACTGACATTATAAAACATTGCTAAAAGAAATCAAAAAGATCTAATTATGGGAAAGTTATTCATTCTTGCAAATTAGAATGTTCAACATTATTAGGTAATAGTTCTGCCCAGGTTTACTGTAGTCTCAATCAAAATTTTCATAGAAATTGGCAAGCTAAAATTTATATGGAAATTCAAAATTCTACATATAAATTTATATCCATGTTGGACCTCTTAGGGAAATCAAAGTTACTTATAATAACCAAAGTAATTTTAACAAAAGCAATGTTGCAGAACTTTTTACTTTTGATTTCAGTAATCAGGACAGCTTGATATTGCCAAGAAGACAATACAAAAAAAAAAAAAAACAATGGAGAGTACAGAAATATACAACAGGTATCTGTCCTTTGATTTTTGACAAAGGTGATAAGTCAATTCACTAGGGAAAGGAAAGTCCTTTCAGAAGTGATTCTCAAATAGCTCTGGGGGAGGAGGGAGAATGAGCATTGGCCTTTTCTCCATGATGTAAAAAACAATCTAACTTAAAATGGAAAACATACCTATATGTGAAATCCAAACACATAAAATTGCTAGAGAAAACAAAGAATAAATTTAGGCAAAGATTTCATAGAACGCAAGAATCATGAACCATAAAAGAAAAAAAAAGTTAAACATAATCAAAGTCAAATTCTTTACTCTTTGAAAAAGATTATTGAGGTAAAAAAGGAGAACTACATACTGAGAGAACAATACTCACAGCACACACATCAATGGACCTGAATCCAGATTAGATAGAGAATTTTCATAGTTCAAAAACAAGCAAATGGGCAAAAATAAAATGGGCAAAATATGTGAACTCATAAAAGAAAATATTCAGATGATCACAAATGTTTGAAAAGATGTTCAACATCGTAAGTCCTCAGAGAACTAACTGTACATTAAAGCCGCAATAAAATACCACAGGATACCCACTAGGAGGCCAAAAATTTAACATCCAACCACCTCAATGTGGTGGACATTTGAAGAAGCCGGAACGCTCACACACTGTAAATTATGGGAGTCAACTTGGGGAGAGCAGCAAAACAGACAGAGCTTTGGTAATACACACCTGGTAGAGAGGTAACACGAGGCACAGAGAGAAAGCAAAAGGGTCAGAACACTCAGGTTTGATGGATAAAAAGCTAATCCCTTGACTCACTCTCCACTTCTTTGTGGTTCCTCGCTTTGTGTAGGAAACAGTTTCCACTCATATTCTCGGTGGTTCCGCAAAGGATTTGCCAGAACGCTCTATCTTGGACTTCTTCAAGATTCTTGGCCCTGAAGTGCTAGAGAGAAAATAAATAGTGTTTCGTGCTTTGAGTCTAAAAAGGAAGCAAATTAAGCAGCTGGGTAATCCAGATTTTGCTAAATAACCGTCTATAGAGAACAGAACAAAGAATCCTCTAATCTGTTTAAACCCAAGATAGGGAAGTGATTTTTGTTTTGTTTTGTTTTGCTTCATTTTGTTTTGAGACAGGGTCTCTCTCTGCAGCCCAGGCTGGTTCTGAACTCACTATGGAGCCGAGGATTGCCTTGGACTCATCACATTCCTCCTTTCTCAGTCTCCCAGAGTGCTGGAATTACAGGAATGCACCACCATGCCTGGCTTATGTGGTGCTGGGGAATCGAACTTGGGTACTTAGCGCTTGACTCAGTGCTTGATAGGTGAGCACTTTAACTGCTGAGCCATCCTCCAGCCCCCCAAAATGATTGTTTTAATCAATAAATTTTGTCTATTTCTGAATTAAAATAATTATGTTTCTGAATCAATCCAAATTTTCAATATAATCAACCTCCTTTACAAAATTACCCAGATTTACCAATTATTTAAAGAAAACAAGGAGCACTTCAATCTTTCAATTTACAAGTATCAGACATCAATGTTCAATTTGTCCTCACGGAGGCTTTCCCAATTGGCCCAAACAATTCTTCAGAGCGTCAGCGTCAGCACTTTCTTGAGGCTGTCCATCTCATCAACAGGTACACCAACTCAGAATTAACAGTATCTGCACTCTTGCCCTATTAGCCTCTCCTTTATCCCTTCTGTCCCCTAGAGAGAGGTTCGGAGATAAGATCAAAGTGGCAGATTCTTCCGCAGGGGCTGTGCTGACTGACGTAGACCTTTGGAGGGACTAGCCAGGATGAAGGGCAGGCGTGGCGTCAGGAACAGAACCAAGCACACAGAAGTGAAATAATTAGCAGGAAAAACCAATGACTTGTATAGGGAAAGCAAAAAGCAGAGACAGCTCCAAAGTGACCTTCATTGACCTTTCTGAAGATAAAAGAAGAGATTGTTCAACCACCACAGCGCGAAACTGAGACCAGAGGGAGGACAGTTGCGCAATTCCATTGTTCTATGTTGATCTGGAGCCTGGGTGTGAGCGTCAGGCCTTGGATCTCATGGGAAACTCTGTAGGTGAGAGAACTTGACTGTTACTGACGTCAGGCCTTGGATCTCATGGGAAGCTCTGTAGGTGAGAGAACTTGACTGTTACTGAGGCAAGCGCTGTTGAAGCAGGGGTCATTCCTCAGCATCTTTTTCATGAGCCTGGGGGACGGGGGTATGTTAAAGGACAGCAGAGCGTTAGTGAGCTTCCGTTGTTTCTCAAATAAAGCACAGTACTTCCAGCCTAGACTTTGTGATCCTCTGTGCACTGACAACTGAAATGATCTTCCATTGACCATATGGACACTAGCTGTAGCGCTGGTGCAGACTGTGCCTGGATGCCTCCTGTAGTACTGGAATTTTATCTCTAGCTGTGGGTTTGGAAATTTCGGTGGTGGTGTAGGGATTGTACCAAGTTGATGAGAACAGGTGGGGCAGATTTTAGTACTTTAGTTAAACTACCATGGTCCTTTTCTGCTCAGCTGACAAAGTTATCCACAGTAGACCCCTAAATGATCTGACTGATCATGTCAAGGTCTACCAGCTTACCATAATAATCTCCTTGACTCTGTTTTTGGTGTTTGTTCGCTCTATAATGGATTCTTGCTTAATGCAGAGATCTATCCAGGTCCTGCTTTCTCCTTGCCTGAGCTAGTGCAATCCCAAGTGTTAATGCTAGGTAAGTACACACTGCTTAGAATTGACCTCCTTTATATGGAAAGCTCCTTAGAGGTGGAAATAATGCATGGCATTTTTTGTTTCCCTTTTCTCGGTTCCCACAAGAATCTTACACACTGCTATGCCCACAGCTGGCTCTGAGTTAATGTTTTCTATAAGGAACCAAATTGACAAGTGTTTTTACCTTGAAATTTCCATTCTTTTCTTTTCTCCACTTACCCTGGGAATTCTTTTAGACCTACTACAATTGATCCGTGTGTGTTTTTTTTTAATTTTGAAAACTTTTAAAATGTATTGTAGATGGCTGGAGGAATGGTTCAGAGGTTAAAGAACTTGCTTATCAAGCGCTAGCACTAAGTCAAATGCTAAATACCTGAGTTCAATTCCCCAGCACCACATAAGCCAGGTGTGATGACACACACCTGCAATCCCAGCACTCAGGAGGCTGAAACAGGAGGATTGTGGTGAGTCCAAGGCCAGCCTGGGCTCCATAGTGAGGTCAGAAGAGCCTGGACCGCAAAGCGAGACCCTGTCTCAAAAAAATGTATTATATTTTTTATTAACACATATTAATTGTACAAATAAATGGACTCACGCATTATGAATATCTCCTGAGTATTCAATACTTATTAGCTTATAGATACCTATGTGCACATATGTTTAACTTTTACCACAAACTTGTGAACTGGGTAATAGCATTATTCCCATTTCATGAATGGAGTATCTGAGACTGAACAATATGTTATGTTTGGGATCCAAAATACCTTCCCAAAAGTCACACTGTGTTGAGGGCTTGGGGATTGATTGGACCATGAGGACTGTAACTTCATCAGTGTGTCAACCCATGAATGAGATCATAATTTGATGGCACTAGTGGCAAGTGATGGAAACACTAGGGGTCCTAAGCTCCTTCTTCTCTGGCTCTTTTCCTCTCTCTGTTCCTGGGAGCCATGAGATGAGCAGCTTCCCTCTGCTACTCTCTTCCTCCACGATGTTCCACTTCCTCATGGGACTACAGCAGTGGAGTCACCTGACTATATAGACTGAAACCTCTGAAACAGGGAGCCAAAAGCAACCTTTTCTCCTTTCAGTTGCTTTTCTCAGGTATTCGGTTAAAGCGACAAAAAGCTGATTAACACACATGACAAGGTGACTCGCTCAGAGTGCCTCCAGATTCTGTTCCCGTAGCATTTTGCCATGTCAACTGTCTTGGATGAGTGAGGCTTCCTCCAGCATAGCCTGCTTCTTAGGTTTCCATTACACCCATTCTAGGATTGATCCTTCTGTCCTCCCCCAGCCCAAAATGATGTTGATTTCTTCTTGGAAACGCCACAGTGGGAGACAAGCCAACACGCACATAAGATCAATTTGTGAACCAATACAATTTATCTAAATTTGTTTGGAATCAATAGAAGTCCTGTTCTGCAAGCCCATGAGGAAAATGAAATATAGATCAAAACCTGTAGCTGAAAATTCCAGTCCATTGCCCACATAATTTTAGCTAGACTGATAGGATCATATGGTTTGTATTTACAATCTATTGTAAAAAGTAATTCATAATAACTTAGTGGTATTTTGATATTAATATTAAGTGATTTTATGGTACTGAGATTAAACCTAGAGCCTTCAAACTGAGCGGTAGTCCAAATTTCTAAAATTATTTCTTATTTTGAAATAGATCTCCCTAAATTATTAAGTGATCCACCCGAGCTCAAATTTGTAGCCTCCTGCCTCAGCCTCCTTAAGTACTAGGAATATAAGTATGTATCACCATACCCAGCCTATTAATGGACATCGTTAAATCCTTATTATGAAGCAAGTGTTGCTCCAAAAGTACATACTTTTTTCATTTACTCCTCCCAAGAATCTGATGAGTTATGCACAAGTATTCTATTTTAAAATTACAACCAAGTTATAAAAATTCTCATATGTAGATAATAATGAATCCAGGACCTTGGTGTTGGCAGACTGGGTACATGTCCAAGTAGTTAAGACATTGTCTACCTTTTTTGCTCATTATTTTAAGTTTTTCTTTGATATTGTGTGTGATATTGTGTGTGACACATGTGGAAGTGGCATGCTTGCATGTTCAACTGAGAACCAGGCACTATGTTGAAGCCCAAGCCGGATTAGTCCCTCGTGTTCCCTAAGGACTGTGGTTCTGTGGCAGTCAGACGACAACATATTATGTGATTTTTGTATTGACAAGCAGTATTATTCAGGACAAGTATTAAAGATAAATACAAAAATGTGCATAAGTATAAATATAGATTCAGACACTTAGAATTCTCCGGTCTTATTCTGAGCCAACTCCTGTTTGAAATACTTCAGATTTATGATGCGTATTAAACCTTGTAATCTTACAAATAAACAAATTCATCTAGCTTGAGTAACTTGCGCTCTATTACAAAGCTAGGAAGTGGCAGAAGACCCGGCACTCTGAGCTAGCACTCAATTGCCTTTTAGATCCTCAGTCAAGTGTCACTTGCCAATGAACTTTGCCACCAGTAGATGTCATGAGGAATCATTAAAAATCTGTATATCATCCAAGATTGGAGATGGTTTCAATGATTTTTTCCTGTAAGCAGTGGGGCTATCACATCATCCATGTTAATTTCTTTGAGTATGTTGCAATTCTGTCCCTATAAAATATCCTTCCTTACATGCTCTGCCAAACCCTTGAAGAGTCGGTCAAATGCCATTGCATTTAGGAGACCCAGCTGGCTGCACTTTCTCATTCCTCCCCCAGTTAAGGCAAACCTCCTCTCTCCATGCAGCCTGATAGCACTAGCATTGACCTCCTTGGTCTTGTGGCTGTTGTTTCAGCACCACACAGCAAAAGTCCACGGGGGATACCCCGATGGAAACAGTGTCATTCTTTTAACAGAAATAGAATTCTTAGGTTTGATTTCCAGCTGCTGCCTTTACCAGCTACATAACCCTGAACAAGTTGCTCTACTTTTTAAAACCTAAGTTTTTAAAGTCTGCAAAGTGGGGACAGTAGGCTTCTTGTGAGAACTGAATCAGGCAGTGTATCCGCAATGCTCTGTGCACTCCCTCTCGCACAGTAAATTCTCTATAAATTGGAACACATATTTCATCATCCAGTTGTTATCTGCACATATGTCCTCTCCTCTGGTCTGTGATACTCTCAATGATGAGACACTGTCATTTCTCATCCTTTCTGCAGAGCTTACTAAGGTGACTCCACCCACAAGATGATATTTAACAGATATATCTTGAATGACTAAGTTATATGCCTCCGGTATATGATTCTTTGGTATCTCTTGGATTCTGTCTTCCAAAGCTCAACTCTGAAACTAGTAACCAACTCACTACTCTTCTCCCTACACCCTAGTTTGACCCAGTTTCCTCCCTGAGCTCCACAGGTGTTTCTTTATCTGACTCCAGCCAATAAGGTACCGACTTCCAAGCTCTCCCATTTTCTTTGATTCATCGCTCCCAGAGCTCCATGTGCAACATGGCTTTATGTGGCGACACAAGTGGCAGTTCAGTGGTGTGTGCAAGTTTTGCTTTCATTTTGAATCAATGAAAGTTTTAAAAAATCTTACCTTATTCCTTGAAGGCCCATAAAGCCCTTCATGGAGCTCAAGAGAATTGTTCACTGTAAGGTTTTAAAATTGCTTCCAAGTTACTTATCATTCATTCAGGCTCACGCTATTCTTTAAAAGTCTTATTGATTTTGAAACAGTGCTTTAATTGCTATCAAAAAGCAATTACATTTTCCAGGCTGTAAATCTGCTTCACTCCCAGTATTAAATTCATCATCTCTGTAAATAATTTTCTTTTACTATGCATACGTATTAACCAAACTATAAATAGCATCATTAGCATACTCATGGTTGCCTTAACAATCAGTGACCCTTGAATTTGATTTAAAAAATTGATTCCTAATGATATTTTCCCTTGAGTGAAATTGCTATTCCTGGTGAATATCTGGACAAATGAAGGCATTAAAGGGTCATTACCTTTCATAAGCAGAGATTTGCATAGACTCACCTGTTGGTGAATAGTCCTAGTAAAAGTCACTACTTCGACAGTGTGCATATTTGTTTCTTTGTAACGCTCAAATTTAAGGTTTTAAGAAAAGTGACTTCATAGCAATGCACTCCATTCTAAACACATAGAAGGAAGCAGAGCCTTCACCTTGAAGCCCAATATCAAGTCGTGGGAGGCTCAGTGGGCTGAAGGAGTGCAGGAGGGGCTTGTCCCTATCAGCGCAGTCCCCAGCCATTGAGCATGGCTCCTGGAGCACCTCATGACAGCACGGCGTGGGGAAAGGCCATGACATAAGATCAGAGAAGAAATTTGCTGTGATTTCTGCGGTGTGATCAAAGGAACATAAATTATGTAGGAAGTGGATAAGGTCTAGGAGAAGACAGAAAAAATGAAACACTCAATTTAGAGTAATTGGATTGTATATAAATTTGCTCTCCTTTTCTTTTCTCCCTTTCTTTCTTTCTTTCTTCCTTTCTTTCTTGTTTCTTTGCTTCTTTCTTTCTACTACTGTTTTGCCATTATTTTCTCAGCTAATACAAAACAGCAGAAATGACGAGGAAGGAGAGAGGGAATACTTAGTTTTGACTAACATTTTTTTCTCAGCCTTGGTTGCAATCAATTGCCAAACCTAAGACTATAAGAGCTGTAGTGTATCAGAAAGCTGTGGGTTTTGTGTTAGACCAAAGAGGGAACCCAGCTGTCCTCCACACTCTGGGTAACTGACCAGCTGCGAAGTGCCACAGCTCACGGTATTATAAGTCCATGGGTATCAGAATGGCCCAGCACATGGGAGCTACTCTAAACTTCACTTGACACATATGTAACAAAAGACAGTTATTTTTATTCTATCTAAATATGTGACTTTAAAAGCTATGTGGAGAACTACTTTTGGAACTATAACATTACATGTAAATATTATTTTTAATAACTAAAATAGGACCAGATTTCAAAAGGAGAAGGCAAAGTCACTACTGATCGGTCTCCCTGCCTGATGGCACCTTTCATCAATAAAGATACCTGAGAGTCTACCAATTTGTTTGCACCTCTATGGACCACTGCACCTTGGAGGTGAAAAAAAAAGTCTTTGTTACAAAGCTGTTCTTTCATGAGACATGGGAGTCTTTTACCCTGAAACAAATTTTGAGAAATATTTCTTTATTGTTCTGGGTCCAAGATCCTTCAGCACTATACTGGAGGTATGAAGATGTGAGCCTCCCCAGGGGCACAAGAAAGATGGAACTGGACAGAGCAGCATGACAGCTGAGCCTAAGGAAGCTCCATGTGCCTCCTCTACTCCGGTGTGTGTGATTGTGGACTCAGAAGGAGAAGAGAAAGAAAGCTGGACAAAATCAAGTGTTTGAAGATGTAAGGGCAGAGACTTTGTAAAGGTGGCAACAAACATTACTTCAGGTACAGAAAGTCTATGACCCATAGGCTGCAAAGGCACAAAGAAAATCAAACCTAGGGACATAGTAGTAAAATTGCGAACATACGCCCTAATCATAATTGATCTATGAATCCTGGCACATGTATACCCCCACGTGGCCAAAACCCACAAAACAATAGGTGGCGTTTCCATTACTCAGGAAATTCCCTTCCTGCCTCTTTCTCGTCAAGCCCAACCCAGAGGCAACCATTATTCAACACCTAGTACTTTAGGTTGGCAATGCCTTTCCTTAAACTGCAGGTTGAACTTCTCTAATCCAAAAATCTAAAATCTTAAATGCTACAAAATCTGGAACTTTTTGCGTGTTTAGAAAATACCATAAGTAAAAAATTCCACATCTGATTTAATGACAGACCACAATCACAACATAGGTGCATTAAAAATCGTTTATAAAGTTTACTTTCAAGCTAAATATATAAGATGTATATGAAACACAAGTTAATTTTGTGTTGAGACATTGATCCCGTACCCAAGATATCTAATGACATATGTGTATATATCTTAAAATAATATTCTTTAAAAATCCAATGCTTGAAACGTTGTTGCTCCAAGTATTTGGGGATGAGATACTCAATCTGGACTTTAAAATGAGAATAGGCTATGTAGTCTTCCTTTCCTCAGAATGTTTCTGAGACTTATCCATGTTTTTGTATGTATTAGTATCCTGCATATTTACTGCTGAGTAGTATTCTATTGTCTGCACAAGTTTATTCATTTTCCTATTCATGATAAACATCCAATAAATTCCAAAACCAGGGAAACTTCCTCAATCTAATAAAGAATATGGAAAACCTATGACTAATGTGTTTCCACATACTGGCTCTTAATTGCATGTTTCCCAGTTTCCCAGGCTCTTACCCTGGTCACTACAGGTCACTCAAAAGGCTTGCATTAGCATAAGCAAGTGTTACTTGGTGCAGGATAGTGCCAGTCACCTGTTGCTACAATTTTGAAATTCCCTTACAGTCATAGTAGCTTACAAACAAATCTCATGTCTTCCTTGTGTTTTATGTTAGTGGCAGTTACCATGTTATGTTACCATGGCAGTCCTGTGTCTTCTCATTCTAAGATCCAGGCTACAGAAGCAACCCCCTAAGTAGAATGGATGGAATGAATGCTTTTCAGGAAAAAAAAAAACTGCATCTTCCTAGAAACTCCTGCTTACAACTATTACACGATAATGTTTGCTCACGTTTTATTGGTCAGAGCTAAATTACTCACCCAAGCCCAATGTCAATGAGGTGGGGAAGCGCCTTCCTCCCATGACCATGGTGGGATGGCAATGGAGAAACGAAAAAATATCATACCTTAAACACACCCAGTCACTGAAAGGAAATATTAACAAAAAGATCACTGTGTGTATGAGTGTCTCATTCTGTCGGGATCCTGCAGAGATGAGTGTGAGAAACATCTGTGGACACAGGCTGGGCTTTTCTCTAGTAGGAAGAGCCTGCCTCTCTGTTTCTGTACCTTCTAAGGTGAGTACCTGAAAACAGACTCATCCATGAGTCATAAATCATCTAGTCCAAGTTCTAAGTTATCTAAGTGTTCACTGTAAAAAAAAAAAAAAAGTTGATTGAAAAGGTCAGCTTCTAGCACCTATCACCCAATAGGTACTTAGATTCTAGGAGTGCCTCAGGCCTGTGGGAAGATCCCATCCCAGCCATCTGATTGCCAGGAAGCATAAACTTCACCAGGAGGCCTGTTCAGCTACACTCGCACTGGCTTCCTTCTTTGTATCAGCCTCTGGGAGAATGCTGGCCCTTATCTCACAGTATTAGTCTTTTCCCCATCACTAGGGCAAAATAACCAACACTCACAACTTACAGAACTAGAGGTGTATTTGGCTCACAGTTTTCAGTGGACTCAGTCCATGGCTGGCTTCAAGGCAGAAATGGCATGGAGGAATGACATGGTGACAAGACCTGTCCAACTCACTGGAGGAGCCAGGGACAAGAATATTCCCTCCTAGGTCGCACCCTCAGTGACCTACCTACAATCAGGTGCCACTTTCTAGAATGTCATTCTGCCATGAACTCATCACTGGAGTAATTGACTGATGAAAACAGTGCCTGAAGATTCAATCACTTTCTAAGAGCCCCAACGCTGAATACATGGGGTTTCTGGGGACATTTTATATATAAACTTTAATATTCACTATCACTTGACGTGCGCCTCAGCCTGGAGAAGGCTAGCCTCCACTTCACAGCCTTCAGCTCAGCGGCCAGGTTGTACGCTCCAACCAGGTTTTCTCTTCAGCCTTTCCCAGGTACACAGCTTCTTCAGCTTCAATGACACTGGAAGGTTCTTTTAGTGGTTCCTGTACTGACCTCATCTCAAGTTTAAGGAAGAGGAACAACTCTCTTACTTCCATAGAGAGACAAGGATCATGTCACATCACTCCTGCCATTCTCTTTGTAAGCATTTTCTCTTCAGATCTCCCACGTCACCCCTACCACAAACTGGAAATGAGTCATCAGTCAATATAATCATCTTGCTTTGAGTTATGGGCTAGAAGCAAAAATATAAGGATTTGCATTTAATGAACTTTTCATTAAGCCTTGACAGAGCTGGATACTGGTTCTTTTGATTACTCTCTTACTCTCTATGACTTTTTTCTGTTTTCAATCTACCCTAATACAAATTTATAAAAATGAGGGTTGGTTAAGTGACCAAACAAGGTTTCTTCAGGAAAATAATACTTTAGCAAAAGACTGAAGGCATAAAAGGGAAGAAATTTGTCATGGACCTCTCAGATAACAAGTATAAATCCCCAAGTTACAGTGAGCTCATGTCATTCCAGAAACAGAAAGAAGGTCTGTAGGTGTTACGATTTAGATCTAAAATGTCCCACAACGATCTCATGTGTTTGGAAGGTGATTGAATCATGGGCCTGTGATCGTCAGAGGATTCCTCCATCCATGAGTTCAGTAGCTGAGAGAGCTTTTAGGATGTGGGCCTGAGAGGAGGTCGATCTCTGGGGGAAAGACCTGGGAAACTGTGTGCTTGTTACCTGATCTTCCTTCTCTCTTTACTTCTTGGCTATACTGCAGTGAAAAATGTCCTCCATCATGACCTTCTACCTTGTACTTTCTGTCTAGGAATCAAATGAGTATGTACTGAATCCTCTAAAAAAACCGTGAGCCAAAATAAAACTCTCCTCCTTTCAGGTGTCAGGTACGTTGCTCCAGCAATGGGAAACCAGCTAAGACAGCATGAGAGAAATAAAGTCAGAGTAAGAGGAGACAGGATCAGTGCACTAGGTAAGAGCCAGGTTCTGCCTGTCCTTGGCAACCATGGGGAGAGGGCTAGAGTTCATTCTAGGTCTTAGCAGAATCTCAAAGTTTCTTTAAAGGAAAACAGCTTAACATGTTTCACAGTTTTAAAAGATCCCTTTAGCTACTGTGTGATGAAGCCTCTACCAAGGTGAGTGTAGGTAGAGGGTAGTAACTCCAGTGATCTACGGGGGAAAAGGATGTATAGCAGAGACGGTCTCAACCTCATTCCTCCGGGATCATGAGGATACTGATTCCCCAATCTCCTTTACCATTAGGCATAGTTGTTGCTTTTTTTTTTTTTTTCCTTGCCAGTGAAACATATAGAAATGACGTGTTCCACCTTGAGGCAAAGACACAGAAAGCAGCCTGTCCTCTCTTTCTGCTCTTTGTTCACCTGATGTAAGCAGTGAATGCTGAAGAATTAGGTATCAAAGTGGCCTGAGTCCTTGAAGTCCCCACGGACAAAATTGTCTTGCCAATCATGAATGCCTATGTTGTACTTCAGCATGAGGGGAAATCAGTGTTTATTGTGTTAAGCCACAGAAATCAAAAAGTTTGTTTCAGTAGCTAGCTTTCTTCCAAGTAGAGACGGATGATGGAGAGAGGTTGTGGACACATGACCGAATTCAGAACATACAGTATTTTAAGAATTAATACTGTCCAAAGACTAGAGTACCTGTGCAAGGCAGTGGTACACTTTGACTCTACTCATCACAAGCACCCTGAAAAGAAGATATTGCTATCCTGACTACAGATGGTAAGATGAGGCTCCGCAATGTTAAATAACTCACACACAGACACCCATTCAATAAGTAGCAGAGCCAAGATGAGAGTTTTATGACCGTTTTTCTCTCATCGCCTAGGATGTTATGGTGCCACTCCATTGCCCACCATGTTAGAGTAAGGATTACTTAGAAGGAGAATGTGACCTATGGAAACCCAAATGTTTTATTACCTAGATGTTATTATTATTATGAAAACAGACAAAATAATTCGAGCAGGAATCTTCCTGTCTTTGATGGGACTCTGGATAGAACTTAGATGTGGTTCACGCATTTGCCATATGCTCTCTTGCTCCCCTCGTCACTGATTTTAAGTTTGGTCTAGAGACTTTCTTTGGGAAGAACTCTAGGTACGACCCCTTGGAGGTTTGGGGCTGGATCATCTGTATATTCTCACACATAGGTGCAGTCCCACGGTGTAGCCCCATGAGTCTCGCCCAATTTGTATTTATGGAATGGAGCTATTAACATGAGACGACATTGTATTCACTGTCAACATGCTCTGTGATGATGGATTCCACTGAAGGGATTATACTATCACGTAAGGGTGGGGCTGTTTACACAATACACTTACTGTTTACAGAATACAGATACATGGCTTCTTACTGTGCTCTGAATGTTGGCCAGCTCAGATCTCCTTCATTAACCACAGGTGTTGTGGGCCCCAGAAATGTGTGCCATCCTGGGGACACATCCACGAAACAGTGAATGGGAGAAGTCATTCTGAAAACACACTTTCTCTCACTGAAATCCTTGCAAGTTTCTACCTTCCCTGAACTACACTCTGTTTCTCCTTGGGTTCCTTCAGGTTGGTCCCTTTTCTCTTTGTGGTTTCTACCTTGCAGGTGACCTTCTTGTGGAAGAGAAGCATGAGTACATCTGCCCATGCCAGGCTGAGTGATAGGCATGCCAGGCGCTCCAGAAGGCTGCTGAGATTTATGGCCAGCACACCTAGTTTGCATTTATATTGCATGGTTCCTGAAGAAAGGACCCATTCCTTTGAGACATGTATGTTGTTGGGGCAGAATATAAAAGCGAAGAAGGGTCGGCAAGAGACACTGTGACAGAGAAAGCTGCAAAAGTGCCAGGATTTGGAATAAAGCCCCTAAGACCTAAGAACTTGACCAGTCAATGGAGAGTTTGAGTCAGCTTCTGGACTTGAAGTTCAGGAGCTCTGTAACTGTAAGTGGGATAGTAATATCTCTCCAGTCAACTGCATTTTTCACTGATAATCGTGCACTCCTTTTCCACACCGGCTGTTTCCCTGTAGATGGAGAACACACTGCCCTCTTCACTGATTTTAAGTTTGGTCCAGAGACTTTCCTTGGAAAGAAACCTCAATATCATGTAATTTAAGACATATCTGGATAGAAGTTTTATATATTTGTGAAATTTGACCCTGCGTTTTTTTTGTTCCTATCCTTTACCATTGAGAGCAGCATATCAGAGAGAGCTACTTCATTCTGGACACAGAAACCAGTCTGTACAACTCAACAGAGCTCAGACAAAAGATCCGCAACCTGCAGCCCTCCTGCAATGCAAGAAAGAACGGTTGATGGCTCTAAGCCATTGGAACTGTTTGTTACCATAATAGAAGCTAACCATTGTAATACAACAACCTCTCACGTGCATAATGAAAGCTTTCCTCAACATTACCTCTTGAGCTAATGTTTGAGCATGTGCATTTGTGCATGTGTGCACATGTGTATCCATGTGTGCACAAGGAAAGGCTATCCCAGGCAGGTTCCTTTTTCCTTGTGTTCAAGTGCAGAGGCTAAGATTGGAAGCATTAGAATGTAGTCCTGTATCACACAGAGTTCCAAGCTGGGCGTCAGAATTTCAAACCTACATTTCCTTCCCTCGTAATTTCCTTGCTACCCCAAGCCTGCCCCATCCTCTGGATGACATACAATCCCCTGTAGATCCAGCTAACAAGCTAGATTCCCATCCCCCATCCAGTGATCTGAGCCCCCGTGCCCCTGGGGATGGGTCCTGGGCACCCATCATCTTAAGTGATGATGAAAAGCTGGAGGAAAGACTCAGTTCTGTCAATCAAAAACACCCATGTCAGCTTCCTAGCTGCTCCTCATTAGCTGTCACCGTAAGGCAAGCCACTTAAACTTTTATCAAAAATTGCAATAAGAATATTTGAACTCTCCTCTTTCAGAGCTCTTGTAAGAACCAAATGATATAATTAATATGTGTGAACATTCATTGCCTGTGGCAAAGTGCTGCAGAAAGGAGAGCAAGTGTTTACGTCTTGGGCCTTGGGAAGACTAAGAAGCAATCATGGGAGATTCTTCCTTCAAGGTCATGGCCCCAGCGTCACTTTTCTGGTGTTAGCTGCCGAAGTTGCCACCTTACTACCATCTCCAAACAACTCTGAGTGTGGGTCGGGCTCCCAGCAAAACTCCCAGCTGAAAAAGGTGTGAAAGCAAGCAACACAAGTGTTGTATCAGGGGAGATTATTTGGAAGGCTGAAAAAGATCACCAAAGCCATCCTAAATAATAGGTCTGAAGGTGCCAGACCAGCTCAGCAGGTTAAAAAACCACTAACCTGGAGAGCTAAGATGAACTGACCCTACTGCTCTCTCACTAACTACTTAGGAATGCTGCCTGGGTTTTAAGAAGCTCTCAATGCAGGAGACGTGGGAAGGCATTTTCCGGCTCTTCTGAGACTTGGAGCAAATGTAAGCGCCCACAGCCCTAATTTTCCAAAGGGGGAAACTGAGATCTTCATGAGATAAAATGAATAGTAAAAATCACCCAGATAGCCAAAAACCTTTCTCCTAGGCAAATAAACTGAGCACTTCATTTTGCCGCAGAAAAATTTTTGGTTTCAAATCATACACCAAATATATGAGGTGTGTAAGTGCTTACATAAGTGAAAGAAAGTATTTGTGTGTGAATGAGTGCATCTGTGTGTATAATTGTGAGTGTGAGAGAAGGTAAAATGGTGTGTGTGTGTGTGTGTGTGTGTGTGTGTGTGTGTGTGTGTGTGCATCCCTACCTGTCAGTGAGAGTGAGTGGGAGCGGGGGTGTATCACAGTGTGCTACCATGCATGCTATGGAGAAAACACTTAATGCCTAGCATCTAAGGCAAGACTAAGCTCAGGACTGGGAGGTCTGTGCCCTCTCTACAGGGCCCCACGCCCTCTGTGCATAGCACTAAAAAGGCTACCTGCTTCTTCTTGATACTTTTATTCACCACCAAATCTTCTTTTAATGCAATCCTAACCGGAAGTAAAATCTCTCTTTAGTCTTTGGTTACTTATTTCTCCTATCCTCCCCCACATTAGCACCTTACTAGGTAATGTAGACTGCTTGGAGTTTGTCCTGTCCACTCCTTACTCTCTAGAGAACAGACAAAGGTGACAACCCATGGGGAGGAAAGATAAACACCCCTGGAACTGCAAAATTCACTCCTTGACAATCTGCTCCTATCAGCCTGTGTGGAAAATGTAAAATTTTCACATATTTTCAAATTATTCTTTCTAATCTCACAAGCCTAAGATGGAAATGTTGGCAGGTCTCAGAAAATTAGTAACTTGGATATAGGAAAACTACTATGTAGTTCTGCTTAACACATGCTCTGGCATACTTAAGCTATATTTTAAATTTTGGAAAGGCCAAAAGAATTTGGCTTCTTTAAGAAAGGGGCTGTGAGAAGAAGGCTGTACAATACTGTGCATGGCAGGTTCTGAGTCTTTAGCGTGTCTAAAGGGTCTATTCATCAGAAAAGACAGGGCAAAGGAGTGCAGGGAGCTGGGCAGGGGGCAGAGAGCTACAACTTCCTGTGTAGGGGACTCAGTTGTCAGGTAACCACAACCTGATTGGAAGGAAACCAGACTGTGAGCCACGGGAGCTTTTCGTTTTCTTTGTGCTCTGACCTCAAAGGGAAAGGAAAGAAAAAGTCAATGGTCTCTTACAGGAGCTTGAAGAGAGACAAAGAAGCAGAGATCCCAAGCAAAACCCTGGCCAGAGGAACGTGGGCCAGAGGCTCATGGACAGCAGGAGCTGCAGGCAGCGTTGAAAGGGTTCTTGGAGGATAAGAGGAAAACCTGAGGTCAAGCAGCAATTAATGAGAACTCTCATTAAAAGGCAGCAACACATGCCTCACCATTCTGCTTTCTTCTAGGCCCCATGGAAACTTCAACTTCTCTACCTCCTGTGGGGTAAAGTTAACTAATGCATATCATTACTCATTTAAAGACTTCTTTTTACTGAAGAATCATGACTGACTAGGTAGGTCATGAGCATCATCACTGAGATTTCAGCTCTTTATACCTGGAGAGGAGGCATCTGCTCCCATGTGATGTCAAACCCAGCTTTTCTGTGTAACCCTGGACGTTTGCCAGCTCAGCAGTAGTGGTTCTTTGGGTAGGAAAGATGTGACTGAAATAAAACAAGTGGCATGCCACGTAGAATTTACTTCCAGAATAACATAAATATACCACCCTTTCTGCTACTGCAAAACAGTACATGCAAACATGAATAAGTGAGAGTAGTTATCCCAACCATTTTCTTATGCTGGGACAAAGTGCCCAAGATCCTTGACTGAAGAGGGGGAGAGATTTACCTTCACTCACAGTTTCTCAGTCCATTCTCGGGCAGCATGTTGTGGTGGAAGGGCATGGTGGAGGCCTAGAAGAAGAAAAGCTATTTACTGCATGGCAAGACAGGAAGTGGAGACAGCACGGTAGGCAGAGCTAGTGTATACCTTTCCAGGTCATGTCCCAGTGATCCCCCCTTCAAGGCCATGCTCCGGTGATCTGCCCCTTTGACCAGACCCCATCTCTTAGCAACACAGATGGCTAATGAATTAACCACCATCACTGAATCTCCTCCCAAACACAAGGCTTCTGGGGAACATTTAAGAATCAAACCATAGCAGTTGTATTGTCATATCAAACGCAAAACTATGATCTTATAAATAAAGTGCAAATATGGCAATGCTACAGTTTGGTCTCACATATTTGGATACAGTGGGATAGGTGTGGAACTGTATGGTACTGGGAGGTAGGGCCTGGTTGGAAGGAGCAGATACCTGCAGTTTGTCTTGGAGAAGTTGTGTCTACTTGTTGAGGTTGAGGGGTTGCCAGTTGCCAGGGCAAAGTTTTCAAGTGTTTGTTATTGATTTGTTGACCAGAAAGTGAGGGAAGGGCATTCACTCTGGGGGTGGGGGGTGGGGAGGGAGTGCAACTTGCAGCTTGAGCCAAGTAAAGGAAGGAGGAAGAAACATTGTTGTAGCTTCTTCCAGAGAAAGCTCAGGCCTTTGCCAGAGTCTCCATGGTCTTGCTCTTACTTCACTTAGTTTCTGTCCGCAATGTTGTGAGCAGTTCACCAGCCTCTGGCTTGTACTTCCGCCATTGCCTGTTGCCTCATGAATGGACTACGAGAGAGCTTCTGAAACTGTGAGCTGAATAAATCTTTTTGTTATGCCCAGATTGCAAAGACCCCAGACAGATCACCAGGAGACCGAGACACATACGCAAAAGCAAGCAGAACTTTCTTCGGGCCTAAGCTCAGGTTCTCAGACTTCAACACCGTGGATCCATGCCAGGAGCCCTGAACAGCAAACAAGCAGGGCTTTTATCACACTTGAACAGAGGGTGGGGGGTTTTTAACCTCACAGTTACATGATTCGATAAACTCTAGGCAAATGCATTTTTATTACAATACAATTGGCTAACTAACATTAAGCAACTATCTATGGCCCCCAGACCCTAATTTTTCTAACCACAGGAATGTAACCTCTACCATGTGAATGTCAGCAACGTTTTCTGACCTTTTCTCTGATTGGTTGTCATCAAGGCCCATCTCTATCTTAGGCAATCTATGTTCTTTTTCTACAACTGCCCAGTCAAGAAAAATGTATGTTTTTACACTTTTCAGATTGGCTAATTTAAGAGTGGTCTCGGGGCTGGCTTTAGCTTTGAGCAACTTGTGGTTTTTCCTGTAGCTGCCTTGTTACTCTGGGAAACTGGAACTCAGGCCTACAAACTTTTCTGGTGGGTCTGAAGCCTGTCATGGAGTTTTTTTTTGGCCTGAGTCTTTCACTTTTCTCCCTTGAATTGTGGATGTGAGGTATTTTTGTCACTGCAATGAGAAAATAACTAATACAAGCACGTAGGGAAACTTGGGATCTCCAGGTCCTCTTGAGATTTCAGGTTCCAAGGCCTAGAGACAGAGATACAGGAACATCTCTTGAGATGCCTTTTCTAACAGCCTGAAGGACACTTTGACAAACTCCCAAGCAGGAAGTTAATCTCAGGTATATTACACTGCTTAGATCCACTTCATTGTATAGGTTCTCCAACTCAAACTATTTTGGCTACCAATTTAGAATATTAATCTTAACACGACAGCAAACTGTATCTTCTATATACTACAATGAAAGCCCATGGCCCCAAAATTCTACGTGCTGGGACCTTTTGAAAACTTCTTTATGTTTAGTAATTTTGAGAAGAGCACTATACCTTAGTCTTAACAACCACTTCTTACCAGGAGTTGGGAATCTTTGAACACAGTCTCAAAGGTGTCCCAGCTTGTTCACAAGAGCTGCCGTGAGTGAGCCTGTAGAATTCCACCTTCCTGATAACAGCTTTCATGACCCATTGAGACAATTGCCTTGCCTTACTTTCTAGGATTGACTCTGATGACATTTTCTAAGCTTAGCCATTTCCTCTCACTCCATATGCCTTTTTAGTTTTTCTGGCAAAAAGTTTTCTCTGTAAATGACTGAGAAATTCATTTTACCAAAGAGTAAATTATTCACAGGACTTGCTTTATTATCCTTCTCAGAACCTTTGAAACTTAAAGGGGACACCATTTTAAATCATAAAAGGAATATCAAGCTATGACATTTTAGTTCTTTCCATCTGGACACAAAGTCCTAGCCACGGATACTCCCTATAGGGTCCTCCTCCCCTCCTCAAGGCTGCCGTCATCTTTCATAGATACCCTTGGCCCCAAATCACGTAATTGTAGGGTCCACATGGATAACCATCCAACATTCCAGCTCCTTCATCCTGTTAACCTATTCTTTATTCTACATTGATAACCTAAATCCAAAAGCCACCTACATTGTGCCATCGTGATTCATTTTATGCACATGTCTCGCTCCCTCTCTATTTAGCTTAGTCATCTTCTTCCCCAATGGATTTCAGACCACATGGGCACCTCCAGTAAATTAACTGAATTCACTTTCTGCTAAGCCGTAAGCCTTCTTCATTTCTGTCCTCATCAAACTTAGGTCTCATGATCCATCACTCTGTAACACTTTTTTCATAACAATAAACTCCTGTCATTCTGTCATTTTGTCACAATGATCTGTCCAAGACACAACTCTGGGTAGGCCCCACCTTCTTCTCTCTCTGAGGCAGGGGACAAACCGTGGAATTTTGTTGAAAATGTGCCATGACAGGAGGATCAATTTTGCCATGTGCTCATGATAATGATTTTCAGATGAACTCTAAACACTGCTCAGCAAACACGCCACCTTTTCACTTTTTCCTCACTCCGCAACATACTTCTGTCCCAATCTTCCTTCCTCAAGGACCTGACTCTCCCACCTCTTTCCTCATTCTTGGCTTACAATCCTGCCTCCTACTTTACAGAGAACACCGAGTCCCTTGCACAGAACTCTCTTGCCCTCCTACCACCAAACACAACAGCACACCCACTTCCCTCCTGTTCCCTGGCCTTTTCTCCCTCCTACCAACCAAGATGGGTTTGTCCCCGTGGCTTATGATCTGTCTTCTGCTTTTTCAAGAAACATGCATTATTCCTAATCCTTCTCTTTCTAATTTTCTCTCAAATGGGTTTTGCAAACGGACACACTGCTGCTAGAGGATACCTTATAACTCAGCCCTTGCCCTTGAGTCTCAGAACTTGTCTTGCCCTGTTTCTTCAGTATGGTGGACAAGAGGGACTCACTGACTTTGTGTCAAGAGGATTCTGGTTAAAACTTAGGCTTGTGACTACCTTTAAATATGACTATAACATGTTGTATTACTTAATGAGGTTGTGTTACTCAACTTCTCTAGGTTCCTCATCAATGAAATGGAGACAATGCGTGTGACTGTTGGAGAGACTGTGTCAACTTGAGGCAATGAGGAACCGTGCCTGGATTAGGGTTTAGAAACCACACCTAGATCAGGCAAGTAGGAACCTGCCTGGACTAGGCCCTTAAGAACCAGCCTGCATTAGAGTATGAGTGATCTGTGAGCCAGTAAATGAGAGAAGAAAAGAAGAACACCCACTCGGAAGATGCGGGAGGTCCCAGTGGGAACTCAAACTGTATAAAAGGAAAGACCAAGAAAATTTGTTACATCTTTTTCCTCTGGGAAGTCTGGACTTGATGGGACTTGGCTTCCTGTTTGAGATGTCCTGAGGAGCAGACTCCACCTCTGCCTTTGCCGTGTACTTCCATTGCTGCTGGCCACTCATGAGAGGACTGCGACCTTCTGAAACTGTGAGAGAAAATATATCTTTTCTCTCCTAAATTTGTGGATGTTGGATATTGAGTCACAGCAACATAAAGGTTACTAAGACAATGTGTGAGAGTTGTATTAATTATATACATTATTAAGTAGTAGGCATAGAACAGTGCCTGTCATATACAAAGCAATCATAATGGTACTTTTATTGCTATTATTCTTTTGTTCAACCTTGATGATTCCTTATTACATTCTTCTCTGTATTGATTCTAAAACACTTTTATTATTATCAAGCTCTTTATGGGCAGACACTGGCTTGTCTACATGCTTTGCTAAGAAGGTCAAGTCCATCCAGTCTGTGCTTCCCTATTATCCTCCTTACTCTCCTGGGGTCTCTGTGTACGCATTCAGCTCTCACCCTTTGGGACCAGAGGAGTTGCCTGTGTCCATCTTTTTCGGTGCACCCTTGGTAGCGTAGGCTGAGGTACATCCTTCTGCCAATTATTTACTCTATCTTTCTTATTCAGACTCTTCTACTTCTTATTTTATCTCAGGAAAAGAATAGTCTCAAGTCTCTCCTAGCCCTCAGCAAAACATTTTTAAAACTCTTATCCTTTTCTTTTCACTAACAAGGTTTTCCGGTGGAGTCTGCATCAGTTTACTTTCCATTTTCTTCTCGGCCCCTTGCCGTATCCTTCCTCTCCCTCAAACACTCTCATTCTGCAGGGTCCATTGCCTTCTCCAGCTCGGGACCTTATGCCACACAGAGCACAGACGACCACTCTGGACCTTTGAGCTGGCTGTTCCTAGTAGGCACTGGTTTGCGTCATTCACATTCAACTCCTCCAATCTAGTCTTCGCCACAGTCTCCTCTCATTGCACAGAACTATATTGGATCTGAACCTCTGTCTGTAGGCTGAGTCAAACATTCACAAAATACTTCTTTATTTTCTATTACTTGACTTAATTTCAACTCTGATCTGTTCTGCTAGGTTGCTGAGATACTCAGCCTCAGTAATCCCCCCGCTGATGCTCAGATACGGCCAGGGACAGAAAGAGTCAGCTACAGACCTTGCCCCGGGACCTCTCTTCCATTAGTAGGACTCCACCTTATCTCTGCCGTCTTCATCTTCAGACAGCCTCGACCTCCCGAAACATCCAGGACCCTGGCCCTTCACACAGAAGCATGAAATCTGTCAACTACCTAGATCAGGGAAAGAAACACAGAGAAAAGATGACTGTGTCTCAAGAAAGTATCCTGCCACCTCGAACTCATGAGGCTGTATGTTAGCAAAAGAAGGGAAGCAAAGAATTTCAATACTTCATTTCACTTTCCTCTAACATAGGAAGCACGACCAATATAGTCATGATGATGGGATTCTAAGATTATGCTATATTTTCTTTGCTTGCTACTGCATCTCTAAAATCTCAAAATGAATAGGAAAATTTAAAATACCCAATAAAAATTTATCTTCCAAATAGGCATTTTCCAATTTACATCCCTATACAATCTTCTTTAATAATTCACCTGTTTCCATGGTTTTTGCTTTTCCATAGCACAGGGGATGTTAAAAAATCGATCTTGCTGCCTTTAAACTATTTCCTATGGATGAGAATGTCATACCCAGATGATCCTGGACATCTGCATTTGCACATGTGACAGGCAACTCAAGCCCCCTGCACATACCCTTCCAATCCATCATCAAGCCCTGTCAGCATGACATCAGACCTCTCTAGTCAAACTCCTATACCCCTTCTCTTCTTCCGAACACCGCAAAGCAGATGTGGAAAAAGACAAGTGTTCCAGTATGTTTTCGTGCATATCTCCCAATCTGTGCTCCACACAGCAGTCTAAATGAAGTTTTTGACCCAGTGTCAGAGGAGGCCATTCTTTGCCTGAAGCCCTTGTGCCAGTGACTTCTCTTTAGCAAAGCATCCAGACTATGTAGCATGGTCTACGAGCCTGAGTCTGAATTTTGCTTCCATTTTGCTTATCTTTATCCTTATTCCCTGCACTTCAGCTTTGCTCATCATTTTTCTTACTCTTATCTAAATGCCAGAGCCCTCTCAAAAGAAGAAAGAAAGAAGGAAGGAAGGAAGAAAAAGAAAAAGAAAACTCCTCTGCCCTACTATGCTGCCTCTCTGAAACCCTGTTTTTACACAGCAGTATTTGGAACTGCTCGGCTCACTGTGGTACCTTCCCAATTAATACTCATTAGTGTTTTCCATCCTTTTCAGGATGAGGCTCTGAAGGCTGAACATGGCCCGCAAGCTTCAGGACCTGGCCATGCAAACCTCCACATCTTTTCCCCACCTCGAGGCCTTGGCGTGGCTCTTTCTCTCTATGAAACACCTTCTCTGACCTTCACCTAGGCATTGTTGCTCATCCAGGCACAGAACCCTCTTCTTACTTCCTGCTTAAGTCTTGAAACTTACTCTTCTCAGGGTTTTTTCTTTCTTTGAGACAGGGTCTCACTCTGTAGTCCATGCTGGTCCTGATCTCACGATATAACCAAGGCTGGTCTCAAACTCTTAGGTCAGCCTCCAGAGTGCTGAGATTACAAGTCATGCCATCACGCGTGGCTAATTTATGTGTGGTGCTGGAGAATTGAACGCAGAGCCTTGGACATACCAAGGAAGTGCTTTAACCACTGAGCCGATCTCCCATTCCCCAGGGCTCTTACTACAATTTATGGTGATGTTATTTGTGTGAGCTTTTCAGTATGTTCTCCACTCATTGAAGGTAGATATTTTTACACAGCTCGCTTCTGCCTAGTTTTCTTAGCAGGCTCGTTCAGTACCAAGCATACCACAGGTACTCAATGGATGTCAGTTGCATGAACAAGTAAAAGTGGACTGTCTAGGTTTAACACCATCTTCTTTCCCCTTCTCTTCCCAGCTCAACTCAAACTTGCTATTGCACTTTCTTCCTCAATCACTGGCATTCAAAACCACTTCATCTCTGACGAGTGTCCTAACGTTACCTTAGGCTCCTTGTTCCCTCTCATTCCTTCTATTCAGTCTGCAGTCAAAAATGTACCGTCTACCTCTGAATAAGTCTAACACAAATCTCTCACTTCCTTTGTCACCCAGATTACATTTCATTTACATTAATAAAATTTCTTCCTAGCTTCCCCTCTCCCTCTACTGACCTAATCTCTTCCTACAGTAAGCAGAATTATTTTCCTGGACTTCGGATAGACCTTTTCCTCCAAACAGTCTACCTTTCACATGAATAAAACCTAAATGACGCATTGTGCAGCATTGAGAGGGAACAAATTAGATTTAAACATAGCAACATGAGTAAGTTTGGACAACACTTTGTTTAGTGAAAGACTAGGAAATGAAATGAGATTATATAACAACACCATTTACATATATTGAAATACATTTGGCAATATGGTAAACATTTTGTAAAGTCATAGATGAGCAAAACAGTAGACATCAAATGCAGTATTGCAACTTCTATGGGGAGGGGAAATGGGAAAGTGATGGAGGAATAAAAGAAAAAATAAGCTAAAGGAAGAGAAAAGAAGGATGTGCACCACTGATGATAAGTGACAAATTCCATCTATGACAGCAAGTACCACAAAGAACTAAGAAATGATAAAATATCTTGGACAATAAGATTCAGTTCATTTTTGTATCTCTTTTCATGGTGCTTAAGATATTCTTTGAGCATCACTGGGGCATCAATAGATGTGCAAAAAGTACATTTGTTTGATCCAGACAAGTTCCATGAGGTGCCTCATCCTGAGAAAATAAGTCTTCTGTCTTCTCTTTTTTCCCAGCCAGTGGCAAACTCTAAGGTGCTGGCTCCTCTACCTGGTCACTTCTTGTGAATCCTCACTTCATCCAATCACAGTCATTCTTCCAACAACTTGAGCTCACAGTGCTGCTTTCAAACCAAACATCTGATAAATGACTTTCAGCTTTACCATAGATTTGAAGCGCATTAAAGACAGTGCCTTGATTTTATCAGGTATAATCATTTGTATTGTACAGTTGCTTTGTTCTAAGGAACTGGAAATTATGATGTTACCTTTCATGGTACCCGTACCTAAGCTTCCATGCCTGAATTCATGGAATTCAAAACAAAAGTGCAATCTCAGAAGCCACAAGGTCACTTGGATTTCAGCTTTGCTGCAGGAAGGCAGGTTTCAAGGAAATCGAATAAATATTGTGGACTCACTGGTCTAGTAATCCCCAATTGTTTCTCTCCAGCCTTTCCAGAATTGAAAGGGATAAATGGTTGATTGTGGACTCCTGACTCCAGCTGGGCCCATGAGCCACTGAGGAAAATGTCTTACCTTAGATTGAACATGAAAGGTTTTCATAAGTTTTTGTTTAAAATTAGTGACAAAATCAGTCTTAGTAGGGAACCCAAGATTCTCACAGCCCTCAAATCTGGCTAATGAAAGTGTTAATGGTTCCAATAGACATTGTAAAATAAATACTCATAAAAGTTTGCACAGCACACCGTTATATGGCCCCATAAAATCCAGAAGGCAATTACTGAGTTATGAGCTTCCTGCCCACCTCACCAGGCACCAAGGTTAGCTCAAGTGGGGGTGACAGGGGAGCCTGGCAAAGAGGAGGGGTAGTGTTAGAGCAGTATCAGGTGCTGCCCCGAAGGATACCAACACTCTCTCTGCCACGGCCCTTGGCTTCCTTGTCTGTGAGATGGCCACTTCGTCTCCAGTCCAGACCCCTTTTGCTAGTACTCACGTCTCTGTGCTCTACGACAGAGGAGAATGTTGGTATGCTAATTGTGAGCGTTACTTTGATCTCTGTTTCACTTCACAGGGCCACAGTGACCTCATTATCTAACCCAAAGCCCTTCTAGGCACACTGTGGACAACGTTTACTCATATTCATGGTAGGTTGTGCATGGTGTTACATCTCTTATACTTGAAGCCCCATTTAACCTACACACTGTGTCTATGTGCCATGCATTGCCATAATTCTCATTTTACAGATAAACTACTTCCAGAGCCTGATCACTTAAGCAGCGCAACACACTGGTCCACAAAGGAGAGGGTGCTTGGCGCTGGGCACACAGCAATGCTAGCTCCCAGCCTATGCCATCGCCAGCACTGTTTCACGAGAGAAAAACCAAATATCTCATAATTTCATAGCTGCTGGAAACCAAGTGAGTGTGGAAAACTGAAGCACGCGGGCATTAGTTTTGACTTGATGTTGACGCGGTAGCCTGTGTCCCTGTTGCCAGCGCTTCTCACCTGCCTTCCCCTCTTTCAGCCCACCTACTGATCTTGGGGGTCTCTGAAAATACAACAACATAGTCCCCGGGATGGACCCAATTCGGGCGTCTTCCGCAGGGACCTCATCACAGCCTCAATTTCCAGAATGCTCTTATAATAATTTGATTTTATGGAGGTTACAAAACATTTGAATGGATTACTGTCACTCTTCCCCAAAACAATAAAAAATATTAGAATATTTTTCGAGGAAATAGGCCAGTTGTTCTCTAGAATAAAGCCCAGCCTTTTCTTTTCCTCAATTTTTCCTCATGAGTGCTTTTGCGGGAATGCCAAACATGATGGTGGGTCCAGTTCAGTGCATCTTATCAAGAGGCACCTGGTATCAATTTGTCTCATTATTTGGGATATTAAGTTTGATCACTGGGTATCTGCCAGGCCTCTTTGCACAAACTTCCTCTTCTCTGTACATGACTGAGTGGATGTGTTTTGAGACTATGTAAGTGTCCTATATCCCCCCCATTCTTTCAGCTACTAATTTAGCATTCATTAATGAATGTGCAATAATATCACCGTAGTAAGATAGTTGGGTAGATAGATGAATGTCAGGCAGGGAGGCAGAGACAGCAAACTATAAAGCAAGTATGGTATCTTGATGAAGGGCATATGCAAATTCTTTGTATTGTTTATGCAAAGTTTTATAAGTGTGAAATGTTTCAGAGAATAGTTTTTAAGGAACTGAGTAGTTCATTGAATTGGCCCAAGAACTCATAGTTAATACTGTCGAGCTAATAAAAGCAATGTTCAAAATGTGCTCAAAATTGCCCTACCACGCAGACCGCGGATGATCCACTGCCATCCCCAAACACTAGACATTGCCAACATCCCTCCCTTCCCCACTACTGGAAGCTAAAGGAGCCCAGCACAACTGCAGCTGCCAAGGCAGCTTCTTCATAGCCTGAACTTGCCTGGGACCATGACATCAAAAGTTGGTGTGTGAGCTGAGCAATGGGCTCACCAGGCCACAGGTGAGCTGGGAATGGACTGCCTGCCATCTTCAGCTGCTCCCACTGGACTCCTACGAAGCAGCGGAAAAATTTTTAAAAGTCCAGAATGTGTCAGAAAGCATCTATGCAGTCGAGCCCCACCTGGGCCTTTCCGTTGCTTGGCTATCATTCTATTTATTCACCTCCTATCTCGGTCAGCTCAGATTGCTGTTTGATTTTTTTCAGCTTTCTACAACCACCTTCCATCTCAACTCTCGTTCTGGG